>JAQQSE010000011.1:4800000-6030816 GCA_035772565.1 Antheraea assamensis
CCTCAACCTAGTTTGGAGTAACTCCGTATAATACCCTTCCGTAAAACAAGAGATCTGGAGCTGGCTGGTAATTTCTACCACTTTACATGTTTTGACACGATTACGGTAATGGTATGCTCTGTATCTACTGACCAGAGACCTTAATTAATTACTTGAGATAGAAATGTGGTCATATGAGGTATAAACAAGTTGTATACCTATGTCTATCGTCGGAGCGTGGTGAGCGCCGGTCCGATCGGTCCCTGTCGCCTCGGGGCCGCTCGCGTACGTACTCCCGGCAGCGTTCGCGACTCTCTTCTGTAATAATAATGATACTCTATAACACACATCTTACGTTTACGATATCTTCTCACATATTCATTGGGATGAGAAGCTGTGAAACACATTATTCATCTGCATTAAACGTCCATCGCAACTAATGTATTTAATTAGATTATATGTAATACTCAAATAACCCATTATTCTTAATAATATGTATATGAGATATAAAATCAAATCAAAAATACTTCATTCAATTTAAGTTCTAAGAAAAAGCTTTTGACGTTCCAAAACTACCATGGATACGGAAAAAAAATAGTTATCGAGAAAAACCGGCAGGAAACTCGATTGGGTTCATCTTTTTAGAATATACATGTATATTTAAAATACATTATACATACATATACATTACACGTTACAATCGTTTATAGTGGATGTACAGAGAGGAATCAATTCCAGACATCACCTTCGTACACATATTGTCCACTCTATAATAGCCTTTTGACACCAAAATCCCCTTGACATGGAGCTTAAACTTACAGTCCGGTAAATCGAGACGTATGCTACTAGGAATTTTATGTAAGCATTTTTAACATACTATAATCTTCGCCATTTTTTTATCGCTCTCAATATAGATGAGCAAAGAACAAATTCAGAAATACGTATTATACTACAATTTAACATGAGTACAACTTATACATAAATAAATGTCAATTTTAGGGTCATAAAATAATTCTTTTTATATTTTTTTTAACTATTGTCTCCATTACGCACGCTCCCGAACTGAAGTCTATATTCAAAACGGACAAAAAATAGCGAGGGCTGTAACATTATTATAGAGTATTTCATAAAGTTAAATCACTGTTACCTATGTCAACCTTGACAACTCCTTACAGCTACATTAGAGTACATCGTTTTTTTTCCAACTAACTACGCTATTGCCCTGATAGGCCTCTACAACTTCACCGGACTACTAAGGGGAACGCTTAAGACACTCGCCAGATTTTAGATTGACAACCAGCTCAATGGCGCATGGTGCGCTTTGGTTGGACTGTTGTCTAGTGGCTAGATCTAACTAAGCTAAGTATTGTACACACATGTGTACCAAGCATATGTACCTCACGAACTCAAACATGTATTTCGTATCTGACAATTAAGCTAAACTAAATCGAATATTCAGTTCGAATAAGAGAAAACAATAAAACCATTCCACTTTATGTGTATCTACTTGTGTGTACGTGCACGTATAAGGGTGATCTGTGTCGCGTTGTTAGACTAGTGATTGGAAGTTTCAGTGTCACTGTATCGCGCTAGAATACATCGCCGTTTTTCGTTTTTATATTAATATCCGGTGAAGCTCTAAAAGTTCGTCAAGTCAACAGCGTGTAGTCAGATCGAAAAATGAATATATGAGACATTTTCGAACAATTCTTACCAGAGCCCCGGCGGTCATTGCGCGAAGTCTGCTTGGAGGAGGAACCTGCCTGCGGTAGCTCTGGCTCAGACTCGCCACCCTGAGAGTCCTGCGACAAAATATGTATCATTTACATAAAGTTATGTCTTTGTATACAATGATTCGAATTTGTTTGTCAGGTAAAATTCTTATCAGATTTATATTACAAAATTAAATTATCAGTGTATATGGTTTAAGTGAGTACAAACTATTATTTTTGCTGTAGCAAATATCACGAGATCTCATTACCAATCCTGCAGTTATCTCACTATAAATTACTTTATACGCGTAGAAACGAACTAAAACAAATTGAGAATGCAGAGACAGCCTAGTGTAATAAATAATAGATGAAGTGTGCTAGTTTCTACCGTCCTTAATGTTGATTATTCAATGTATAGTAAGACATAATTATCCGCATGAGTAAACATATTTATGCATGGAAATCACTGTGAACTTATGAACGTCTCGCATGAGCACTGAATCCCATACAAGAAAAAATCCTAGATTATGAACTATATTCTTATGCAAAAAAAAAGAAAAGCCCCTGGCTTCATATATAAACATTTATTTAATAATTTCCGGTATTTCCCCTTAAGAATTTAAAAACCCAGAATTCCGGGGAATCCCTTGACAACAACGACAGAATTATGCAATATTTACGAGCAATTGTTTGTTAATATTGAAATGCAAAAATAATAACGCATTGGAAAATAAACAAGTCCGCTAAATATCTACTAAGTTGGAAGTTTATTCCGACATTGTATATGTAACAAACGTCGACGTGCAAGAAAATGAAACGTTTCGTAATAAATACACAATTTATATCACCTAAATATAACCTTCAATTCGGCCTTGCATATAATACAATATGTTAGAGTTTAATACAAAACAAAATTAAAATATAATTACAGAAATCTAAAATTGACATTTATTTGTTCTTAAGTCATTTTGATGTTATATATGGGGCGTTCTACGCCAAATCGGATGGTTTGATTTCCTCAATTTTGTGATATGTTTAATAAAACACTAAGAAAATAAACCCTCCTGGTGAATTTTGAGATTTTTTTATTATTCGTTCGAAAAACAGCATACTGTTTTTTCACATGACCTTTATAGAAAAAAAAAATAGTTGTCTGTAAAGTCGGTTTAAAGACAACGATTTTACGTGATAAAATCACAAGAAAACATTGATGAAAAATTGCACACTTTTATGAATTGAATTATTATCACTGAATTACCGATGAAGTGGAAGAGAGATAGATGCGTCACAAGCCGAACGCTTAGGCCGATCACACCGGTCTATCGCTTGTACGCCCGGCTCAGGCGGAACGTAACAATGAGTCATGCTTTTCCGTAAGTGCAGCCGGCGTTCATCAATTTATAAGACGTTATGACGTTAAAATTATATTTAATTTTTAACTTTTAACACAAACTACAATGTGCGTCAGCACTTGCAACTGTGGATGTATTATAGAAGTCATTACATTTTAAAATGAAACAAGTTCAATTTTAATAATTCACAAATATCTCGAGAAATATCGATTTCCGAGATTTGGTTTAAAAGATTTTTCCTGTTGGTACAGCCATTAAGAAAATAACAACAAAGAGAAAGAAAATTCTACAAAATTTGACTTTAGTGACCTGTATTGCCTCAGTGGTGTGAAATACATTTAAGTAGCAATAGGCACGCATTATTGTAGAGTGCTCAATCCTGAGTAATTCCTTATTTCGAACAATATGACAGCACAAAATCCGCCGAATCATAAAAAAAAAAAATACAATCAAAGTTTACGTGTATTTTATATGAGAAATTTTCTGACGCATTGAGAGAGTACTTAGAGTTAATATTAAAAGCCTCAAATTTTCAGCCAATGTTTTATTTTACATATTTCCAACAAAATTTTGCATAGGGACCGAAAAAAAAACATAGCTGTTAAAAAAAGCACCCTACTATATATTATTGTATATGTATTGGTGCCATCTTGTTTATACTTGATTATACAAAAGTTAAATAACATTGATCATATAAGTAACACTACCATAAACTAAAGATTCACAAAACATTCCTTAAAAGTGTAAAGGAGAAACCCACCACTGTTCTTATAGTGCAGAAGTCATCACAAAACATTTTATAAAAAGAAATAATAATTAAGTTAATAATGAGTAGTAATTATCTTCCTTAGCGTAGATTGCTTATCAAAGTAGTATACGAAAAAGAAGCTTGTTTTTGTTGACCAATATACTTTCGGTTTCTTATTTTCTTTGTAGTATTATTAGCAAACCTACTGAAAGAATTCAAACTAAAATGACGTTTCCATTAAAACTATGCATTACATTTAAATTCTTCTTTTTAACCTACACAAACATCCAAACTGCAATACCTGAGAGACTAAATTTGAATTTCTGTACTCACTTATACTAACTGGCGACTTTGGTTGATATCAAAGTGTTTTAGTACATATTTTATTTCATTTATATATTCATTTTATTGCTGGTCATAATTATTATTTATCATATGTAATGTATATTGAAAGTTGTGTGTATTCTTGCATTTCTTGTTGGCTCTCCTTCATAGAATTGCTTTGTCAGTACCGGTGATAACACTGACGTTTATCCCTTTCGAGAGTGAAAATCAAATACATTAAACAATTTTTGGATATTATACACGGAATTAAAGGACAACGATTAAAGAACAAAAGAAGAATTTGTTACTTTACCAAGATAAATGACTTTTTCATAAATTGACAATACTGTGATTTTGCTATACTATGAATACCTCATAATAATTTAAAACTTCCATACAAATTCCAACCGGTATTTGATTTTTGAGAAAAAAATTGTCGCAAGTGCCTAGGAATAAGTAATAGAATCCATTTCTATCATTTTTAGAAATGTCTGTCTGTCTGTTTTCTTGAACAGGCATCACTGGAAAAGTACTAGGTTTCTGATATAACTCCAAAATAATCAAGCATATTCCGGAGCAACATTAATTTTTTGTTCTATTAAAATCGGTTCACTCTATCAAAAGTTATTGTAATTTTAATGACGACGGGAGTTATGTCCAAAAACCAGGGTATTTTGTAACATAAATAAACATTACCACAGTATTACATTACTAAGACAGAACGAAAGAAAAATGGTTAATATTTTATTTTCCCATAAATAAATTAAAGAAGTTCAGTAATTAATTTATATGCATTATTGCAAATAGATGACGCTCGCTCAACCGCCATTTTGTAAATCTATTACTACTATAATATATATTCTTAAAATTGGCCAATTGCATATATTACATATTTCTATAAATAGAATAACTTACTTTGTATAAGTAACATACGATTTTCATTTTTCGATCACATAAGGTTTATGATTAAATTTGGAAATTTCTAATTAATTTTGTGTTGTAAATATTACAACTTGTTGAACTGTATCACTTTTTAGGATTTTTTTTTATTATAATAATAATATAAAGAGACTAAAATTGTTCATTGAACATAAATGTAAGAAAAAATCCTCTTTAGAAGCAATACCAGATTACATTTATGACGACAACAGATGGCGCTCAACTTGTAATTTTATTGGTTTACTGTCGTAAGAATATTATTGCAAGGAAGAGTATTATAGATAACAATGAGATTATTTCTGTGTTTGTTAGGTTTATTTCGAATTGTAATTTTCATACATTTACCTTGATTCTATCTCTTAACTAGCTGTTGCCTGCAGCTCCGCATGCGTTTTTTTTTATAATTGTAAATTACTTCTTATAAGACTGTTAGTGAAAGTTGAAAGTGAAAAATGGTTCAAATGTTTTGGAGATAGTACAGCAAATAAAGCCATGGGTAAAAACTAGTCTAAGTTAAAGTAGCCTATGTCACCCGCTGTCATTTTAACTATCCGGTAGTGAAATTTCTGCCAAAAGCAGTCCAGCCGTTTCGGAGATTACCCGGAACATACAGACAGACAACAATTTTAAAAATAGTATTTTGGTTATCAGTATCGTGTATACGTTCATATCCAATCAGTAAAAAGTCGTTATTTTAATATTACATACAGACACTTCATTTTTATTATATACTAGTTGACCCCGGCGAACTTCGTAACGCCTAACAGTCGATTTTTTTATACTTATTCTGCTATTCGGGACCATCGTATAAATATTGACATTCATATTTATACGATACTAACGTCACTCAATTGTTTTGCCTTCCCGAAACCTCTCCACTATCAGTTAAACTTTATGGTATGGTATTAAAGTTCAAATTGACTTTTAAGTATTATTACGAATCATTTGTATGGGAGTATAGAAAAGTGTCGTTTTAAGACTTTTCCAGGTATTTTTTTAAATTTTTCTCTCCGTAAGATCCATCCTCGTAATTCAAGGAATATTCTAAAAAAAGAATTAGCGAAATCGTTTCAGCTGTTCTCGAGATTTGCGCTTAGCAACACATTCAGCGATTCATTTTTATATTATAGATATAGATTACAAATAAAAATATTAAAATAATACTGACCTAAAATGACATTTTTCAATTAAAACTTACTAATTCAATGAATACAAAATAAATAGGGGTGTGCGAATATTGTAATCGAACTGAATCATTAGATCCGAAATCCAAATTGAATATTCGAATAATTCGGAGTGTTCAAATAATTTTAATTATGCGTCAATAAGCATTAACTATAGAATATTACGAACTAACCAGTAACAACATCACAGTCGACACCAGCCATTAAGTGCATTCAAAAATACTGTATCTCTATTTCTAGCTAAAAAGTGACGGGAGAAAGTGAAAATTACAAATTCAAGAAATGTAATGTCATTTATTTTAGTTTGAAAATGTTTTTTTTCATCGGCACTGACAGTTTACTTTATGAACTATAATCGATTTCTTAATTTATAAATGACCACACAAAATGTTCCAATATAGCAAAACCTATATGTTTGTACCTTATTAGTTGTTACCGAATTTTGAGCGCTAAATTTTTTTGTATGTGATAAAAAATAAGAGCACAAGATTCTAGAAACTTGTTAAAATAAAAAATTATAGAAATACTGAAATTTCCTTGAAATTAAATAATTCGGCTATTTCTATCAACATTTTGTTAAAATTGAAATTATTTAGATTTAAGGGAGAGAGAGTATATTTTTAATAAATATTTTCACTAATAGGAATTTATTTTTGTAGAATTGAATTACATAGTAAATTTTTTTAATAAGAAACAATAACAAAACCGAGTATTATAACTTTCACAGGATTTTAAGAAACTGTTTTACGTAGAGTAGCCTTTCATATTGATAATGCAAAAGACTGCCACTTCTTTTGCTCATTTAAAATGACTCTTAAGACTAAGTACTTACGTGTCTATGTAGTTAAGGAGAAAGAAGTGAAGAAAGAACCGGGTCACCGGCGAAGACCACTCGCAGCAAACTCGGAGGGTTGGGGGGTATTTGACTTTTGTTTTTTGTCAATTTACAAAAGGAGTAACATATAAAATAATAAATGTTAATATCATCCTTGAAAACAACACAACGAATATGTTTTTTTTATTGTTATTATCTAAATAACTCTATCTTTTTTATCTATGTGCTATTTTTATAATTATCTGTGGTTTGTCTATATGAAGTTACAGATAAAAATGTGTCATCAATTATCACATCTTTCGAAAGAGACGGGCAAATGTGAATTTTAAAGTACTGATAATTTTACTGGAACTAATTATGATGTAAATGTTATGGATAACAATGGAAATTTATAGTTATAAATAAATCTGTACAACTATAGAATAGAAATAAAACGAGATTGGATAGGTTATATAGTGAGACTCTCAACTTGAGAGGTTATATAGCAACCAGCGAAATGGAGGAAAGTACCATACAAAAAGAAGTAAGGCAAGAATTTATAGATAGAAATCGAGTTCCTTTCATTCTACCTACTTTATACCTGACTAAATTTTCCTGACACTAACTAAAATATTAGTATAATTTTAGAGTCTAATAAACTCTTATCTGGCCTCTTACAAACTAGATAAATGTACATTACCCCTGCACTATATTTGAATAGTGTATTTTCTGGAGTCCTCAATTGTTTCTAAAAACTTTCATTGTTCAACTTTGGGTAGTATTGTATAATAAGTAAAAGTTAAAACTGTAAGTGCAAATTTATTTGACCATTTTGTGATAACTATTAAAATCCTATTAAAAAATTTATGTAATACTTTATTTGTTTGGTATTTGTCAGGTATCCCACATAATGTCATGTAACGGTGTGGACCAAGATGAAAACACGCTAAGCCTATAATGGGGATTAATTTTCAAGTGCAACTACCTACTACACCAATCCAAGATTGATAAGACAATAACTCTGCGAGTAATCTATCATGTAGGTCTACATCATAAGTTTGTGTTACAGTGAAATTATTGAAACTTCAAATGTCCTATTCATACTAAGTACAAGTCACAAACATGGCTTAATAAAGTAAGAACAGTGCTGCAATTATATACATAATATCAAAACCTACCTACAGTCCATGGAGAATAGTACAAACTTTTGTTAGCATTACAGACTTAATCTAAATTTCCTATTTCTAAGCTGACATTCAGCCCTTTCTGTTATCATTTGGCTCTCGTGAAATATGATCACTTCTTTCAATTTTCACAAGTAAGTATCACCCATCTTTAACGTGATCCCACATGTGGGGTTTTGCAAAGTTGGCTCATATACTTATATCATCAACATTAAACTGTAACATAATTTAATTGTAAGACATTTTCTTACTATCAATGTCACTACACTAATACTAAAAATATTTTCTCTAGTTGTATTCTGGTGGGTTCACTTTGAGAGATAATGTCATGTCTAAACTTATATGGCACTTCCACTTCATTGCAAACTTCAAGAACTATCTTAAACAAACATTGAAATGAAACCATAATACAATTTGAAGGGGAGTATAAATATCCTCTATCAATTTTTCAAATCATAGAAAAAAGACTTAATAAGTTAACATTAGATATCACAGCTTTGGAAACCAATTGGAACCAGAAACCTGACAACATTTGATAAAATTCAACCATAGTACCTAATAAATTAATTCTGATCTTTTCCAACTGGACAGGCACTTCCACTTCATTGCAAACTTCAAGCACTATCTTAAACAAACATTGAAATGAAACCATAATACAATTTGAAGGGGAGTATAAATATCCTCTATCAATTTTTCAAATCATAGAAAAATGACTTAACAAGTTAACACTAGATATCACAGCTTTGGAAACCAATTGGAACCAGAAACCTGACAACATTTGATAAAATTCAACCATAGTACCTAATAAAATAATTCTGATCTTTTCCAACTGGACAACTTGAATTTTAAACCATGCCTTAATTCACAACATATCAAACAGCACTATAGATTTATCTTGGATATTTCAACCAAATTTTAATTATTAATGCTCATTGTATAAACTGAATTTATATGTCCCTCATAAAATTGTGCAATAAAGATAACACTATAATGAATATTAATGATTCATTGTGATCTGGAGTGGTTGTTCAAAATATCAGAAATAAGTGAATAACGAGGTCCTGAAGTATATAAGAAAATCGTAAACTAACAAGAAATGTATGATTCTTACCAAATATTAAACATAATTAAAAATATTAAACAACGCTTTTCACAGGTCTATAATGTATTAAATTTGAATTACATTCCACAAATGATTAAGAAAAGTGTTCCTGCATTCTGTGACAAGCCTGATATACTATCAGTGGTATACCATACTACTGTAGCAAGAGGTCACGGGCACAATTCCCAAACATGATTGGTTTATATGTAATAATTCTCAAGCTTTGTGTCTGAGTATACATCAGTTGTTTAATGTCTACAATGTAAACTATACTTAGTTTACAATGTGATGACTGAAACTGCACCCTCATATTTCTTTGTTCTATCTACCCCAACAAGGTTGTGGCAAAATGATTGATATATATGTGTGTGTATATATATAGCTTTACTATTACAGAGATAATAATTCTCTCACAAATAAATCAATGCTGCATAAATGATGATGATTGCTGGACAATTTTGTTATCATGTTTGTTAATTTAGAAAATATTCAAAATTGCTATATATAATAAATATGCTAATTATTTATTTAATAAAGTATAGTACAAGAGTTATAAGTAAATAATTACCTCACTTAAGTCCATGTTAACTTCCTCATAGTTGTCATCGTCATCACGGCGCCGGTAGCCTCCAGAACCACCAGTGCCTCCCACCTACAATATCATTCTATTGTCAAGCAGAGAATGCAGATTAATATCTGTTCCTTCAATAAATCTTATTCAGAGAATTTATTTATCTAATCAATACTACTACTACAAAGTTACAGATTAATGCTTTACAGACAACCGTGGAAAACTTTAGAGTACACTTTTTTACACCAAAGCAAGATATTGGCATCACCATACGAGATATTCTTCTGCAAATAAAGGCATTATACCAACGCAATAACGTTTGCATCTAGTAGAATAATGTAGTCGGTACACAACATAAGTACTCTATTTATAAACAAAGACCTAATATTTAAGCTTCCTGTGTATTCAAGTCAATGGCAATAGAGTATAAAAACATCGCAAGAATTACGACATTGTAATGAAACCAATATAAACAATTTTCTTCCTTTAAGAATAGGAACAAATTTTTTGTAAGTATTTCTACACCTGAAGTATGAAAGCACATTATTCATGCGACATAAACGCAAGCAAATTTATCAAGTACATCACACAGGTAAAGGTTCCGACTACACGACACTTACCGTAGCATGATGGTTCCCGTGACGATCAGATTCAATTTCGTCATCACTGCCATATCCAACAAGAGAATCCATTATTAAAATGTGCTTTTATATTATTTTAATGCCTATTCAATAAACGAAATTATCTCTTTTATATTTTTTATACACAATATGGCGGCACTCCGATAAAGTGTTGCCAAAAAAATAAATAATTGAATGTGAAATTACTTTAGTATGACAGACATTTGTCAAAATATATATCGAGAGTGTCAATATTCAGAATATTTTTATTCTTTACTGCTTGCGTTCGGATACACAATATGATTGTTAACTTTAACACCGTGAAACAAATAATTTTGAGTAACATACAATAGTTAGTTTCTATTTTATGCTATTTTTGTACGTTTATGTATATTGTAAAGATAATAATGTCTATTAATTCTCATAATGTTTTCTACTTGTGTGAATTTTATTACTTTTTTTATAGTAATGGTTATGTATCCAAAGCACTCAATTCTTTTCTCTCTGCTATTTTATAATATGGTGGAAGCATTGACCGCCGTTCGGACGTCTGTTTTTTACGATCGTGAACTAAGCAATTTATCGATAATAAATTGGAGTGTTTGTGATAAAAAAATTAATAAATATACGTGTGCGTTGTATTTTGTAAGTCATTAACTGTCGTACGTCCTCTGAAACACGTAATTCAGCAGAAAAAATGGTAATGATAGTTTTTTGTTTTGATATTTTTTACAAACTTCACTTTGTTAAAAATCTTGTTTTCTTTATTTTTCTTTATAATTTCATGGAATTCTCTTAAGTCTTATTATGATATAAGTTACTTGTACTAATATAGATCACAAAATTGATATTTTTTCCTTTTTTTTCTTTGTTTTCAAGTTTTATAACCAAAAAAATATATCATAGGGAGATGGCGATGTTCCATGTGTTATAATTCGAATGTTTCTTAGAAAATTTGTATGTATCTTTATGTTACGATAGAGTTAATTATGCAAGTTGGGTGTGGCTGTATTGATTTTCACCGAAGGTTCTGGTTCTAGCGCATGAATAGGTCTTGTATAAATGCACTTTAGATGCACTACACAATGCTGATACAATGCGGTCATTTCTTCGTTTTAGTGAAAGTTTCTTATATTATAATATTTTAAAAGGACACAATCGAGTAATTCAAATTATTTACTTACCATATTACTAAAGAAATTATAATTTTCTTGTATAAAATTTTTAATCATTTCCCAATAGAAAAAAAAAAAATTCAAACGATTTACTTATCAGGCCGAGATGTAGAATTGTAATAAAACAACGTTATAAAACCATGTTATCAGTTACATAAGTTTAACTGTAAGGCTGTACCATTGCCAATGACAGAAAATGTGATGTTTTATATTTGTACTTGTAAAATGATAGGTAAAAATTCACTGAACAGTTTATGTTGTATAAACTTTGATGTAAATATTCAAACTTTTGTACACTATAACAGTACTCGAGGGTATATAGTTATATATTTATCAAAATTATGAGAAAGTTTTATTATTATTTACACTTTTATTTCCAAGATTTAATCTAGAGTTATTTGACAGTAGGTATATGTATATATACCTGATTAATTATAGATCATCTTAATACGATAATCATAAAAATGGGTTGTATATTTTCAGAAACAAAATAATGCACAAGTAAACTTGTATGGCAATAGAAAACCTTCCTTCTTTTGAATGAGTTAACACTGTTGAGATTATATACTATTATGATGTATGTACTATACACACATATATATTTATATTCTAACAGAGGTTGATTTTATACCTAGACATATAGAAGCTATAGACTGTTAGGAACCAATTTAAATAATGAAGGTCATTTTCAGATTTTCAATATATTAAACATTTCTATGTACTCTATATACTATATATGTATTATACTCTCATATTTATCAAAATTTACTGGAATAGCAAATTAATTTGGAATTTGACATCATACATCATGTAACAAAACATGAATGTTTCTATGTATCTCGGATATAATCCATAAATTTTATGTCCTAATCTAATGTGTAAGAAGTTTTTTTTAATAACAATATGACTTTGGTTTTTTTTTTAGACCCTCACTATTTAAGTACTGAACCTGTTGTCATTAAATTTTACAACACATGGTCAGGGGTATGTCCGACTAAGTTTAAAAATAGCACCAATGACAGAAGTTGAGGAGTAATAGGTTAGCATGGGCATGTTATGAGGGGAGATGAAAGCCAAGTGACTAGAAAAGTTTTAAGTATGAAGTGGTGGTGGTGAAGTGGGAGGATGGTATGGATATAGGAGTAGAGGAAGACCGAAAAAGGTATAGATAGATTGTGTGAAGAATGATATTAGTCCATTGAAATGTTACATTTTTTAGGCCTAACCTTGCGTTTTTTAGAGGACGCAATTTTATTTTTTTGATGTGTAGGGGGGGTCAGTGTAAAGCTAAAATCAAGTTTGTGGGGTCACCACCCTTGCCCCACGGCCGCTATCTTGAAAATAAGGGTTGAAATGGTTATTACGATATATCTCTTAAATTATTTATCTGATAAAAAAAATTATTGGACATTTTTTGTTGCAAATTTAATTCTCTACAACTTTGGTCCAGTATCTTTTTGTCGTAGAATTATAAATAAAAAAGTTATAAGCGAAAATGTTCAGAAGTTCGAGAAAAAATTTATATTTTTCAATATAACTTTTTTTTTATCATTTTACGAAAAAATGATATATGACCATTTTTGTAGATCGTTTTTTAAGGAATAACTTTTATGAGCAACATTTTTTAATTAAGTCAATAGCTAAGGTTTTACAGCGCTCCGAAGTGAGTATTATTTTTCAGTACTCTTAACTATACTCGTACATATATTATACGTGTGTACTGATAATGTGTCATCAGTTATTATTTTTTTTATTTTGTTATTATAATTTTTTTAATTATTAATTTTGCAATATAATTAATTATTGACTCTTTTCCACTCCATTACAGAATTTTACAATTATTGATTTTTAAAATAATTTTAAAACTTGCTGTTTCTTCATGCTTTTTCAGGATGTGACACAACTTCAGCTCCTTACAATATCGGTAAAATGAAATTTGTGAAAACCCTGGAAAAACATAGAGTTTGCAAGTGGAACGGCTTTGTTTCTCAACAAGAGAGTTGACCCTGCTTTGCTCACTGTAATTGGTGAACGTTTTTTTATCCCTTTATACGGTGGCAATAAAGATGATAATTCTCTTGACAGCCTAAGATACAAACAATTCGCCAAGGCAGTGACAAAAAGTACATTTAACTTATCTTCCTCCAACACAAGACACAGCTCGCTTTCATACTTTCCGAGTCTACCTCAGGTCCAGTCGTGGCTTGGTAATAATAATGATCCTGAAGACTGGGGCTGGAAAAAATGTGGACAATTATTGATGCCAGTGCAGACCTCTAAACCTCCAGCACCCCCTGAGCTTCTAAAATTGACAAATTAACAAATTTCATTTTACCGATATTGTAAGGAGCTGAAGTTGTGTCACATCGTGAAAAAGCATGAAGAAACAGCAAGTTTTAAAATTATTTTAAAAATAAATAATTGTAAAATTCTGTAATGGAGTGGAAAAGAGTCAATAATTAATTATTAATAATATTGCAAAATTAATAATTTAAAAAATTATAATAACAAAATAAAAAAAAAAGAAAATAATTGATGACACATTATTAGTACACACGTATAATATATGTATAGTTAAGAGTACTGAAAAATAATACTCACTTCGGAGCGCTGTAAAACCTTAGCTATTGACTTAATTAAAAAATGTTGCACATAAAAGTTATTCCTTAAAAAACGATCTACAAAAATGGTCATATATCATTTTTTCGTAAAATGATAAAAAAAAAGTTATATTGAAAAATATAAATTTTTTTCTCGAATTTCTGAACATTTTCGCTTATAACTTTTTTATTTATAATTCTACGACAAAAAGATACTGAACCAAAGTTGTAGAGAATTAAATTTGCAACAAAAAATGTCCACTAATTTTTTTTATCAGATAAATAATTTAAGAGATATATCGTAATAACCATTTCAACCCCTATTTTCAAGATGGCGGCCGTGGGGCAAGGGTGGCGACCCCACAAACTTGATTTTAGCTTTACACTGACCCCCCCTACACATCAAAAAAATAAAATTGCGTCCTCTAAAAAACGCAACCCCAAATGTAACTTTTCAATGGACTATATGTGTATAAAACATGTTAATGTAGAAATTACATTTGACAGGGGAGAGTGAAAGAGTAAAACATGCTGTGGCACCCTACTTAGGTGGTATAAGGGTATGAAGATGATGATAGTTGGGGATACAGAAAAGCACATAGTGCACCTGTTAATCTGGAAAAATGTACTGTCCTCAAGGGATAAAAAAATATGTTTTAGTACATAAATATGAAAAAAAAGACTTGCAAAATCTAATAAGCAATAAATATGGTAACACAAATTCACACACTGCCATTTAATTCCATGCTTAGTATAGCTTATATTTTGGTAACTAAATGGCTGGATACCTATCTGTGTATCAAAATCAAAAATATTTTATTCAGTTTAGGCCCTGAGAAGAAGCTTATGAATGTCAAAGTTACCACTGGTTCGGAAACAACCCACTCATCGAGAAGAACCAGCAAGAAACTCGATCTGGTTTATCTTTTCATTAAACATATTATAACTCATATTTTTAAAACATAGTTATAAATAATTACATTCAGTTTTGGTGGATGCACAGAGAAGGCGTCATTTCCAGACGTCACCATCATTCACATATCGATCCACCCTGTAATAGCCTTTAGACATTAAAACCTGCTTGACACGGGGCTTGAAATTAGTATCCGGCAAATCAGTAACATATTTTAGTAGTTATAAAATTTAGTTTTTAAATGAAAATACAATTCTTTTGAAGATCCATCACATCAAAATTATGAATGTTTCTGTGCAAAACATAGGACTATTACTATGACCATTCAGTGTGATTTTTTTTGTAGATGATCGTTGGCTATTTATTTTTTAGGTTCAATTGACTCTTTGTCATCTTTTTAAAGCTTAAGGAAGTGGGTGGGTGATACTAATACATATATAAATATGTTACTAACAAAGACACAATCAATTATGTATGTCACACAAAATTCACCTGCCTGCACTACCTGTTTATTTGTTCACTGAAGTTTCAAATGTGTAGTAAGTAGACTACTTGAAGGTTTTAGTCTAGTTCTAGTTATTATTTGTCCTAAATTTGCTTTAATTTATAATAACTGGTATGACTAAATAAGAAATATTCCCTACATTATTAAAATGGTCAAAGACACAATGCAATTAAAAAAGTAGATTTTGTTGTGAAGGTGTAAAATTGTTTTCAAATAATTAACTTCTTTTGTATTTTTTTTACATAACAATGTTAATTATAAAACAACTTTAGAGATATTTAAAATAAAATCTGGCTTATGATAGAGTATATTATAGCTGTGTTCACAATGATATAAATTTTATTAAATAAGATTTCGATTCAAGATTCAAAGATATTGTTTTATTTTTAAGATGAATAGAATTTCATTATTATCTAAATATTAATGAATCTTGTAAATTTTTGGAGTTCACATTTTCCTATAATGTACAGGGATGTGACTTGCAAAACCAATTTTTCTTTCTATAATACAGCCATGTGTTGTGGTACAGTGATAAAATGTGCTTAATTTACACATATAAATCTAATGAGGGTTTGAGCTCAACTCATTTTTCTTAAGGAAGGATTTTGGCCTCAAAATCTTATATTCAGAAACATGCATTATTTCTACACCATAACAACAGCATTTTTATTTTAACTTCTGGAATGCAGGTTCCATTTGACTGTAATTTTTATAGATAATCATGTCTGTTTTACAAGTACACTAAGTGTTACAAGTGAACTAAGTAATAAAAGTAATTGTTGTGCAATAGTGGTGTACATGATGTTTAATAAGACTACATGCTGATGAAATGGAATGTGCATGAAAGCAACTCGAGATGTTAATTTATGATTAAAAATAAAGTTATACTTAATTCCAATGTACTCAATTATATAGGAGCATTCTTGCTTTTCTCAGATATAGAGAAGCAAATATACATTACAAACAAGTTACGCCAGGCATTAGTAAACTTCAAAGTGTAAAGTTGTTCATCTAAATAAAGCTTTATATATGTTTTTTTGTATAGAAATATCATGCTCACTGTCTGAGCAAACTGTAAATAAAATAAAGTAGGAAGAAAGTGATATTTAAAAAAAAAAATGTTCACATGTATAGGCCATACGAGATGTCCCCTGTATTGCGATAATGTCAACATAATCAAAAATATGACTCATTTCCTTTACATGATTTAAACTGAATTATAATCCTAAGTAATGTAATATAACATTTTGTGTACATTATTTTAGTTTAGCAATTTTATTCAACATATCTTCATTTGAAAATAATTAGTATATATATCTCGTTTACTCTTTACGAGAATTATGGTGGAGCGAGTGACCCCTTTTTTTTTTTTTTTTTTTTTTTTTCTATTTTTTCGAACTGACCTACACTGTTGACCCGGAGGCCGCTACAGTTTTACCGGACTACTAAGGGGAGCGCTTAAGGCACTCACCCGATTGTTTTTAGGCGAAACATCTCAAGGGCACTCGGTGCGCCTCAGCTTGAACTGTCGCCGAATTTTCCGATCTGACTAAGCTAGCTAAGCTATCTATCCATTTCATACACATATGAATTCGTGAAAAATGCATGTGTGACCATGCATGTTTCACGAATGTATATGTGTATTTGGTATCTGACTACTGTGTTATGTGACCTATTTCAGTCCGAAAAGGGCAAAAAAAAACAGCCCACCACTGAGTGCCTAAGTGTGCAAGTGTGTGGGGTGATCGTGTAAGTGTAGACCATGTGTAAACCACTGTATTCGCGCGAGTAACATACTCGAGGGCTCCACACCGAGGGACTACCTAGGCTCGAGCTGTTACAAGAAAAATCGTGACGAGTGTGCGGGATCGAATCTTTACCCCTCGCTCAAGGCGGTGAGCAGAGAGAATCTCGGGCGTGGGCGCAAACACGCATCTTTTGAGAGGGAATCGAGCTAAAAAATAAAGTACAATGGCACGGTGCCGATTTAACTAAATAATTACGTAACAAATCCTAATGTATCGGTCTATTGTATATGAACACGCGGGTTCGTACTGATATTTTGATTTACGCGAATTTATTTATGCGCGGACGAGTGACTCGTCAGTTACCTCGCACTAGGGGCGGGCTTCTAAACTAGGAGTTGCGACCGTAAAAGTGTTAACAAATTAAAAAACTTTATATCACAATATAATCAATACAACTAGAGTATTTTTTTAATAAATAGAATTATCACCCTAATCCTATAAATGCTAAAGTGACTTTGTTTGTTTCTCCCAAAAGAAATGTACTGTTTCCGAGGGATAGGTCAAATTTACGTTAATGCGAGCTAAGACGCGGGCAAAACTAGTAATTGATAGATGTTGAAAACCATGGTATTAAGAATCCATGCCCTTCAAAATTGGTGGTATTTTTTCGCAAATTGCTACACATACTGATAAATGCGACTTCGCTCTGGTAAAAATGTACTATTGTTTTTTTGCTACAGACCCTCGGCCCACACCTTTTTTCTGAAATAGTTTTAATTCTAAATCATCTTAAAATCTATTGCAGCTTGAATACATAATTAAAGTGAGCAAGACTGATATTATTTTTATACTTAACTAGTTACAGCTATTTAAATATTTCATTTTATTTTGTTCTATTGTTTAATGAGAACTATTTGATAACCTGTATGAATAAAGGATCTTCATTATTTTGTCATTAAATTTGTTATTAGTACTAGCCTAGATAATACTTTGGAAATTCAGCCGTTTCCGTTATTAACCCGGATAATCAACAAACCCATTTCGTTTTTGTGTATGGATTTAATTAAACAAATAAAATTATGTTTTGATTTCAGTCTAAACGACCGGCGTACGGTGATGAAGATAATCCACCGTCACCTTCTGACGACTCTGACTTCGATGATGACGAAGACCCGGATAATTTGGAAGTTCCAGGTAATTGAATAACGTGCGATAAATTTTAAGATAAGGATGACGTACTCAATGGTCAATGACGTCACTGTTGTCGCCTCAGCTATTAAATAATTGTTAGTGATAAACAATACAAATACATTTTTCAATCCACTTTAAAGAGGTGCGTTGAAAAATTGCGAAATATTCCCAATAGTGCTTCGTAAAGACAAGTACGAGAACTTTTCCATTTTAGGATGCTGTGGGGGTTGGATGAATATTAAAATTAAGAGCTGTAACTTAGTAGGAATTTGTTTTATGGATTGGGAACCGATTTGAGAAAAAAATATTAAAATATCCCAAATAAGGACCACTCAAGTATATAAACGTTAAGGTGATTAAAAAAAACTTGTTTTTTTTTCTCGGAACCGTGCTCAAAAGTTTCGTTTAGGTGAAAAAATGAGCCTGTGACGAGATGAGCTCAGAATTTCAATATTAAGATGCTCCGCATCGCGCTTTTCGATTTTCTATACAAATGTCACAGGAACAAATATTTTTATTCATTCTGATTTTTGTGACTAACGTACGAAAGGTCGTTCTGTAAAGTTCATGACATATTTTTGTAGGGAATTGAACGCTCTACAAAAAGATACCTTATGTTTTTTTTTTTTAATGGTCCAAATGAGAAGATAAACGTGTAACTTCACTCACTATTTGTAAGTGTTACTACCAGCAGCAAAAATAAAATAATAACATGTTTACATTTTTAATAGAGATATAAAAAATACATGCTTTATTACTTTATAATTTTTTGGTCTTTCACGTAATATATATTATAATCTGCATATGTTATTCCTTTTTCGATTGTATTTTTTTTACTGACGTTCCTTGTGAAATACGAAACAAGATGGCGGTGTGACGGGTATCATCTTATTTGAAACTCGTAATACTTTATATACTGTGAACAGATAACTATTTATGTTAATGAGGAGCAATGTTTAGTATTTCTTTTGGTACAAAAATATTTTGATATCTATTAATGAATAGGTGGAGGTAAGACGTTGGCCGCGGCGGCTCGTATAGGAGGTGAAAAGAAGGTCGTCATCACGCCACATGTCACACTTAAGCCGGTTACAACACGTCTACCTGGCAAGTATTCATTAATTTATAAAATCTTTTTTGCACGCTATTTTCACGCTGAGTTATTTTTTTGTGTTATTGTGTGTGATGCCTCCATAATCTAAAGGCTTACAGGATGTTGACTAAATACCATTATAGTTGCAGCTTCAGTCGTTGTTAAAAAGTGCTTTATTTTTTACTACCTGATAGTCGCAACTTCGTCTGCGTTGCCCTGTGCATGCGCATCACACCTTTTGTCCCATTTCTCCACGGCAAGAAAATAGACATCGTTGAACGTGTAGTGCTTATAAAACCGTAGTTTCTTAAAACTTTAATACACTTTTACTTTTTAATTAATATATGGTGATTGTTTTTTGTATAAGAACCAAAAGAACTCGTACCTTTATTCAAATTACAATAATTTTTGATAGAATTAAGCGATTTTAATGAAAAAACAGACTATCCGTGTTGTTACAAAAAAGTTACATACACGTCGAACACTTGTTTAAAAAAGTTTGACCACTAAATAATGTCTTATCCTTGTTTAGAAATAGACACTTTTTAAATATAAACATTGTATAACACTTATCTATGTTCACAGTTCTAATTTTATTGTTGTGATTTATTGTATTTCTATTAGCCCGCAAAATACGTTTCGTAGTAAATTATGGATTTCGTGGGTATAATTTATTTGGAAGATGTAAATAAATTAAACAAGTTTAGGATTCAGTTCTCGATGTATTTCTTCTGAGATTATACTGTTGTTCCACTTTACGTACTTTGACGTAATATTTTAAACCTATATATTGCTTATTTTAATAATGACATCATTTTCTTCAAATCAAATGTCTCAATAATTGTAACTAATTTTAATTGAAATAAATAAATATTCTTAATCAGATCTGACCAAAAATATTATTCGTAAATTGGGACGTTTTTGAATGGTGAGATTGAATTGTTTAACTAGAGACCGCTTGGGCAAGCTTTTATAATAAAATATTTTAAGTAAGTTTAAAAATATTTAACAAGGTTTAAAATATTAGACACTTTATTAAACTAGTGTTAAACGCGTGTTCATTTTTGTTTTTGTGACAACATCGTAAATGTTACTCGAGGATATGATCTATATGATTTTCTTGCATCGTGCTGTTACATAGCCTACGAGTTTCTCAATAAATAGGCTAACAAATACAGAACCAAGCGGTAAACAATATAAGCCGTTGTTCAATAGACACTACAATTCATAATCGGATAGAAATGATAACGATATATCAAAACGTAACCAGTATCCGATTTGAACTTCATATCAAAATATAACGATATCATAAACCATATATCCGTTTTCTCATAACGAATACAACACACGATTTCAAGGAACAAAACTGTCATCGATTCAACCATCTAACCAAATTTAAACGATATCTGCTGCGTTGGATATGCGCGGCCTAGTCAATCAGTTAACTCAGTTTCATACCCGCCTCTTCTCTTTCTAACGTAAGTCAATTTTCTTGGTGCAAAAGTGATGGTGCGAATATCATAATAACCAGAGGCGCTCGTCGAGCTCTTGTTGCCCCCTGACACCTAGCAAAATGAACTCTTAATTTCTTTTTGGTAAAGTTTGTAAAGCTGTGTTTTCGGTTTTCGATATGGTATGGTTTTCGTTTTCGGAAATGATTTTTTCTTTAAAAAAAAAAACGTAATTTTTCCGGATAGTAATGGCTAGTTTTAGTGTGCCCTTCCTTGTCTTTGGTAACACTTCTGTCGCTATTGCGGTGCAGTTAACGTGGACTTTGTGTACATAAATAGGTTTTTTAGTCTAAGGTATATAGTTTTTGAGTACTTAAATGTGTTCTTGTTTCTAAATATACCAATTTAGTGTAGTAAACTTTTCACCATAATCATTACATATAAATAATATATAACGGATATCGTAAAAAACTTGTGTTTCGGTAAATATGAGGGATTACATTTACCATTCGTTTTGAAGTAACCAAATCATCTCACAAACCACGGTTATAATATCGATATCTGAAAACGGTTTTTGATATATTGATACAAAAATATCATATAAGTTACATAACGGTTACGGAAAAATAATGAAAACGCCCATCTATATAAGCGGAACAAACTTTAACTAACACAGCACGTTTTTATGTTCTACTACTCTATTTACATGTGTAAATTGAATAGGGATTACATCTAAAATAAGTTTTTTTTTAATTTCCAGCAGCTCCAGGTCAACCCTTTGCACAGGCTAGCAACATAAAACCAATAAAGATTCCTGCTAGCGCTTTGTCTAAACCGATCAATATATCGAATCTGGCGAGAGGAGGCGGTGAGCATATTTTGTTTACTTATGTCTTTGAATAGATTTATAAAAGAAATCCTTATTTTATATTTCTATTATATACATAAAAAAATGTAATAAACTATACATTAAAGATTAAAAAAAATGATGTCAGGCTTCGGAAAGTCCAACTTCTGAATTTCAGAATGTACAAATATATTTGTGAATGTAGTGTTCCAAACTTGATAACAACACTGTAAATATATTGCATAGTAGATAGAGCGATCAGAACAACTACCATGAACCATGATACCGAGCTTCCGAAAACCATATTTAGTTTACGAATCTTTTGACATTCACACAGTGGTGTGGTGCGCAAATAATTTTAACCAAAACCTATCTAATCGGTTTTCGCAAACAGTGAGAATGATTTTAAACCTTAATATAAAATAGTACTTTTACAAAGAAAATAAACCGACTTCAATATCAAGAAACACGAAGGAAACAAGAAGGAACTAAAGTATTACATTAATCAAATTAAATAAAAAATATTAGTATATGCGCTACCTAATAATATATCTGAAGTCGGCGCCAACGCAAATTTGTAGTAGGTAGAAAAATATATATACCTGTCGCGAGAATGGACCTAAACTTTCTACGTATACGCAATGCATTCGGGTACTTGTTATAAAGACATGTGACATTACATGACGCGAAATGTTTGATACTTTTGTAATAATCTTTATATTCTAGTAGAGGACCGGTTGACAGACGTCCTGCCACAGACCTTTTTTTATAAGTCATAGGTATAAAAAAAATTAAGAAACATTCAGACGATAAAAATTATATAAATATACATTAATATGGTATAAATATTTAACAGAACAGAAGAAACAGAAAGAGTTTACAGAAAATTATATTACGCACAACGGTATCGTATCATGTACGTAATTTCGTAGTAATGTAAATGTGCGCACAACAAAAGGTTTGCGAACGACTGTTTTGTGAGAACTGATCCCGCATGAAGCGCGACGCAAACCGCACTCGATCGTTTCAGGACGCCAGAATGCATTTTCCTATTACAGTGTTAAATCATTCCAGACATGTCAATTGCGACGGGGATCACCGGTGACCGACTCCTGTGATACCATCGCCACGTCGAGTGTCGGTCACCAATGACTCCCTTGGCATTGAAGGTGTTAGCTTCATGTGAGGGGGATGAGCTTTTCGGAAATATTTTTTATCCCTCATTTACGTTACATAAGGAACTCTTGTGCAAAATTCTAGTCTTTTAGGTCTAGTGACTAAAGATGGATGAAAATCATTCGGTATTGTTGCGCACCGCATCGAACACTTTGAGGGGGGGAGGGGGGGGGGGGGGTGTTTATATGGTGTTTGTTCTGATACGTTTATTGTAGTTTATATATGTAATTCGGTGTCGAATGATATGGATGTTGTGTACGATAGCGATGGGCGCGGTACAGCCACCCCCGCCGTTCGGCGCGGGTTCCTCCGCCACGTTCAACGCAGCCTCGCTGCTCGCGCAGAGTGAGTACACCCACTCGTAAGCTGCTCGATAATAACTTGCTGCTCATACTGTCATCTTTTGTTTACTTGCCTTAATTAACTCGTATTACCTCGATAAATATAAAGATATGTTCATGTTGAGGTCGGGTATGCCCTTTAAAATTAAAACGTTACTAAATATGTACTATTTCAAATTATTACTTCGTTAGGGACTCTCGTTCGTTGTTTGAAAATAAATTCTATACGAAGAGTAATGTAGGAGGTAATGAACATTGCAAATTTATTATGTTTTATTTATTTCAAAACCTGTGTAAGCAATGGGAAAGGGTTGGTTCTCTGTTTATCTTCTCGTCGCTATGTATATATTGGAGTCAATGGAATCGTGTTATCGTAAAGTGTGAACAAACAAACATCATGCAACCACCAATAGGTGTGAAAGAAAAAGCAATTTACGTTCACATTCAAAGTTAAGAAACAAATGATAAATATTCATTGCATTATCGTGTCATTATTATAACATTATATAAAATAGCTAATTACCAACAGCAGAATGATTGATAGCCGTTTATAGTAACAATTGTTGTATAATGCCATTTAGCCGTAATTGCCAGGTATAATATTACAGATTTACTAACCCTTGGCACATTCTCCTTGATTTTACTATTTTTAAGTATACTGTAATTATCTGATTAATTTTGATTTGAGACATATCATATATAGTAAACTAGTTGACAGCCCCGGCTTCGCACCGGTGTAGTAAAGTAAAAAATGAAATAAAGCTGAAAGTTTCAAAGCATGTTATTTTTAGATCTTTTTTATTTATAATACATCGGAGTGATAAGGTTTCAGTGTGTGCGTATACCGCAGATTAATGAGTCACCATGTTGCTTCATCTGTTACTGGGGGCGGAGTTTCGGTGTTACTTAGAGAATTCTAGATGGTTCCAGATATTTCTTTAGTGTTTGCTAGGTCTATGACAACTGAGTGGTCCAGTTATCTTTCGAAATATACAATATTTCAAAAATACAATAATCATTACAATTGATATATTTTCTGAATAAAACCGTATGGAAATAATCGAGTACCAACATGAACATATATTTCTATTCGTATGGGCGTTATAAAATGCGTTCGATTCTGGCTGTGAATATGATAGAGCAAGTCGCAAACTTAACAAACCAAAACGAAAATGGTATTTATTTGAACGCCCGCCCGAACAAAGTTTATAGTGGACAAATTTTATATTCATTTACTTATGTAGTTTGAATTATTGTATTGAAAAATGAAGTAATTTAATGAATTAATTTACAGTAGTTGTGTTTTTGCTTGGTTAAAGTGTTGTTGGTTGAATATTTGTAATTATTCAGACGTTGCTAGATATATATTTTTTTATTTTGGTTGTCTTTTATAATTGATTTTGAACAGAATTATATATTATAACATACATATTTAATTGCATTGTTTTGTTGGTATTTATGACGTGAGAATATATAATAAAATATGTTTGTTTTTTAATGTTTTTTGCCTTTTGTATTTTCATTTACATATTCTAGTTCCAAAATATTCGTACATACAAACGCACTTAATACATACATGTACGCACGTAAAAATGTGTTTTCATTAAAGAAAACTATACACAATAACCACGTGTTAACATAAAAATTCTATACATCACTATCATTTTAGTTTTATTCATAACAAATCTTCCATCAGCTTCAAAAAGTACAATCGTAGCTTAGTTTGGGACATCAAATTAACACCTACGTAAAAATCTGTCCCTCTTTAAAAATACGTCGAATGATTATTATTTATAGATGGGTCAACTTTACGCAATCGTTTTTGCATGGTGGTAGGGCTTTTTCTAAATACCATCCTTCAGTTGAAAAT
This sequence comes from Antheraea assamensis, assembly GCA_035772565.1. Taxonomy (NCBI): domain Eukaryota; kingdom Metazoa; phylum Arthropoda; class Insecta; order Lepidoptera; family Saturniidae; genus Antheraea; species Antheraea assamensis. The sequence continues at coordinate 4,825,440 of JAQQSE010000011.1, forward strand.
CTGTCGCTAAGCACCTGTTGGTGTGTTCCAGCAGCTGCACTTGAGAGCCAGTCTCCCTGTAGGTTTTGTGTGTTTACCACCTTAGACCACATCGTCCTTTAACATCAGATGAGATTAGGGTCAAACCCTAGACCTATGAAGTATAAAGAAGAGAATTCCATCATTGAGTTGATTGTATGAAGAGCACCATCGTCATTTCTTTGGTATCAAATGGTATTCGACCACTAGTCATACATAAAGTTGATCCAAATGAGGCGATCATTCTCACACGTGTGACATTCCAATAACTCGAAATTAGCGTCTGTTCAACTTTTTCGATGTGTGTCTAAACCGCCGTTTCAGCTCTCATCTTCGTAACGTGGCGATAATGTCTTCCCACACTATCGTTTATTGTGACCGTTCACAATGCTACGATACATACAAGTGTGGGAGAGGTGTCATACTAGTATTATGTACATGTATTTTTTTTCTTCTCACAGTGGAGATGGTCGGGATGTCAGGCATGAATCCGTACCTACTACAGAACCTGAGTCATATCATAGCGTCTGGCGTAGGGGGACCTCTAGCGGGTATGCTTGGACAGTTCATGAACACCTGGGGTCACCCGAAAGTGCCTGGCATGTGGCAGCCGGACAAGGTGATTGTAGAAGTCCTTTTTCGTGTGTTTGTAGTTCTTTCCTCAATCTAATTAGAAAAAGTTATATCCTTTTATTTTGCACTGAATGTACAGTTATATTGAACAGATGCCAGGAGACGAGGAGGAAGTTGACGATGAAGAGATGGGAGTTGCAGAGACATACGCAGATTACATGCCTACAAAATGTAAGTCATAATAAATGTTATATCGTAAGTACATAGGTTTTGAAGCCATGATGATTTTTTATTTTACTAATAAATTAGAAAGTTCTTTATGCAAGACCATAATAATCTGTGCCTGGTTGAAACGTACAACATGTACTTCCCACTAGTATTTATATAAAAATAAGTAGAGACAAAACAGTTATGTACATCGTTCTCCTCTCTTTCTAAACCGGTTTTCTTTATTTCTCTTTTGTTTAGTAACTACTAAAGAGCTATCATCATCTTTATACTCTTGTCCCACCTAAATCGGATGGGCACAACATGTTTTCCTTTTCCACTCTCCCCTGGGGCATTTCACGTGGAGCGGACAGCGAAATAATGGTGCGGTTCTGAAATTCGTTCATATTCAGCCTAATTGCAGTTCTATTAGCTCTGAATGTGAATACATTTTTTATCTGTCTTGATTGTTAATTTATAGGCTTCTAAAGAACAGTCATATTTGCAATTCAGATTTTTTTGTTATTAATTTTTCGTATTGAACAAATTTACAATAAAATATTAAACGCAGCTATTTATATAGAATGATATAATTGCTATTTTTAAAAATAAAATGAAACTAGAAAAAAAAAGCTTTGAACCGGAACTAAAATTTTCAAAGCAAAATTTTATAACTTGGCCGGTCGCTTTTTAATTCTCTTTTATATCAAAACTTAGCTTAAAATACACATAAAATATACTAAAACTTTTAAAATGAGAACTGCATTGTGTTAATAAATAGATCGATTAATATACACACATGTTACACTATGTAACATAATATAAAATACCTTAATATGTATCATCCTCTTTATGCCTAAGTAGGCTATAACAATGATTTAGGGTAAGTACTATTGAAATAAGTATAATATAAATAAATATGTATACATTTTAATGGAAATATTAGTACAAAGTAGTAATAAATAAGAATTTTGAGGCAACTAGTAGCATCATTAATTAGTTGCGTGAATATCAAATATCATATCAAATAAAATTAGAAGTTATATACTAGAAAGACACACAAGTATGGCACTAAGCTATTACACATTTTTCATTATTGTTTTATTTAATATTATTACTTCTCTGTGATATAGTGCACATTACAGAATACTTACAGGTATAAGATGGTCGCTTATATATAGATAGAGAAAAACACAAAAATCCTAATTTCAAATAGGACTGTTCTTTAGAAGTCCATAACTAGACAAATAAACATGAGTTCGGCAGAATATGAACGAACTTCATAATCTCACCTTTTTTTCGTTGTTCGCATCACTATAAATACCCCGCCTATCAGATGTCATTTCAGTATTCACGCCTTTTATACAAATATTATTTTTCAAATAATCTATCCATACCTTTTCGGTTTACGTCTACTCCTATATCCGTCCACTAAGGAGCTCTATTGTTATTCATAAAAAAATGGTGTTTACCTAATATTGAAATTTGGTCGAATTTCGTCCGCTAGATGATCACTGGTATATATATAGAAATGTAATAATGGTTGAAGTGAAACTGGGCCGGAAGCACCCGGACCCCGTGGTGGAGACGGCGTCGCTGTCGTCGGTGGAGCCGATCGACGTGACGTACAAGCTTAGCCTACCCGACGACACAGTCCGCAGCGGCGCGCTCTCCGCGCTGCAGCTCGAGGCCGTCGTGTACGCCTCGCAGGCACACGAGCACACGCTGCCCGACGGCACCAGGGCCGGATTCCTCATAGGTGACAACCCGAGCCACTCTCCATGTCAAACATCTAATTCATTCGGCAATATTTTTGAACAATCAAACAATTATTAGTGTCCGATCCCATAAAAAAAGAAATTAATAAAACATGTCATCGACCGATTCCATGATAGAAATATATAAAATAAAACAATTGACAGTGACTAGTCCCATAAAAAAAAATTGCTAATAAAACAATTGTGGATGAGTGATCCCATAATAGAAATAAATCAATAAGTAAATTGTCAGTGTTAGTCCCATAAAAGAAAAATACTTCATAATGCTATTTTTAGCAACCACTTCCATAAAAGGTGAACTCAGAACAATTGTTAGCGACTAGTTCCATAAAAAGTAAATACTTAGAATAATTGTCAGTGACTAGTTCCATAAAAGCAAAATATTTTTGGAATTAATCGATTATATATATACATATAATATTTATACTTAAAGTCTTCAAATGTATTTAACAATAGTATTTTTTTTAAGTAGTCAATAGTGTTTTTGCTTTTCTACCCCCCTTAATTACTTTCTTTACTGTTTCATAAGTTTACCTCGCTCTGATCACATATTTATACTCTACTCTATATACTAAACTCAGTTGTGGTGGCCGAGAAACTCGAGTGGTGGGATGTTAATTCGATGTCCAATGTCGATGACAAGTATCAACGAATTTTTCAGAGTTTGCGTACATTTATATAATTTCAAACACTATCGGCTGACGGTAAAGAAAAACATCGTGAGGAAACCTGAAAATGTTCTTGAAGTACAACCGTACGTTGGGGGCATATAGAACTGTGCATTTCTAGGAAATGAGTGTAGTGATTATGTCCTTGTACTATATAGTAATTTTACCATCGCGCATTTTATTCAATTATGTTAGAGAAATTTAGTATAACAAACTAATTCTTATACATAATGTGTTTTTTTTTATTGCTCCTATATGGAAGAATCCAAAGTCATATGAAATGTAGGGAAACGTTTAAGATATGGAAATGGTCTAGAATAAAACATTTTGGGTATAAAAATCGTTCATATATATATAATATATATATTGTGTGTATTGTATAAGAATATATGTAATTTTTAATATACTTGTGTTACTTTAAACAACTTCTCTATTTTATTTATTTCATTAAGTTCTATTTTTATGTATTTCTTTTGTGAAGACTATATGTTGTATGTTAGAATCTAATAAATATAGCTGTAGTAATTAAAAACTGACTATTGTAACGTTTCCAAGCTAGCTAGTATCCTTATATAGATATTTTTGAAGAAGGTAAGGCAAGAAATTATGCCATGTTATGTTAGAATTATTAAAAAGAATATATGTTTATAAGCTATATTTTTTTGGAGTTTATTAGAAATCCTTTATACTCAAATATAATACTATAAACAAATAAGATTGTGATAACCTTAACCTCCTAAGGCCCAAGCTATAATGATCGTGATGAGTTAAAAACCCAGTGCTGAATATGTTGTGCAATATGTTTTTATATGATTTTGCGGCCCACGCATTTTAGTATTTCTTTTAAATGAAAAACTCAACCAACATTTTTTATCTCTTCTTTATTTCAATGTCTATTAGGCGTTTAGTTGATCCTGAGTTTTAAATGAAAGAACAATTTTATACAATTTATTCCATAATATGGTATTAATCATTATATTAGGTGAGATTACCCTTGGCGTTACAATTTAAAAGTAACATCCATAACATTTGAATGTACATCATATTATGCACTGGGCTTCTAGGAAATGATTTTTTTTTTATACTTGGGCCTGAATGCTACGAGTTAGTTTGTGTATTAGGTCTTAAAGAGATAAGGGTCTAAAGGGAGAAGAAGGGGAGAGAGAATTAGCAAAGTATTTTGTATGTATAGGGGATGGCGCCGGTGTTGGCAAGGGTCGGACGATAGCCGGGATTATATTCGAGAATTATCTGAAGGGTCGCAAGCGAGCGATCTGGGTCTCCGTCTCCAACGATCTCAAGTATGACGCGGAACGAGACCTCAGAGATATAGGAGCCGGGAAAATTGAGGTCTACCCACTTAATAAGGTATTTTGTCATTTACGTTTTTTTTTATGACAGGTAATCTACAAAAGACCAACATGATTTGATTACTAGAATTAATTATAAAATAGTTATGCTTTTAGAGTTAATAAAACAAATCCTATTAGTATTATTATAAATAGTTGTGACGATGGATGGATCTTCCTTACTCTTTCTCTGACCAATTACTAAATGTATTTTGATAAAACTTTGTAGTAATTTAGTTTATACATTAGAATAAGGCATGGGATATAAATCGTAATAGTAATGCTTAAATTAAAATAAAACCAAACCAAAATATAACAACATGTCAATCAACTGTAAGTAAAAAAAGAAATTAGAATTAAAACCAAGAGCTTAAATTTTCGGGGATTATTTTTATCAGTATTTTTGTTGGAGAAGCGAAAAAAAAAATTTCAAAACGAATCACCTTAATACATCAGTTGATCCTAAAACGAGACAAACAGTTACTGTGACAAAGTCATCATAACCCAGTTGGTCACGAATCCTCTTAGTTATTAAATGGATATACATCAGCTGATCCCGGAACATGACACGTCTAATTGTGTCACTAAAGTGAATGTCACAGCTACTGTGGTGGCCAGTATCAAGCCAGTCCACACATTTCCATATTCTGTCATCTATCTCAAAATTTGGACAATAAGTTCAACAGACTATTTTTTGGGGGATCTTAGTTTGTTATGTAGTAGATTTTATATATTTTTAATAATCGTATTATATGGTTCTATATTTTGTAATATAGATGGAGTTTTGATTAATATAGTTTGGTTATTGTGCACAAGTGCAATGGGTGAGAAATAATATCACGGTGCAAGAATTCTGAGATGCTACTTAAACTCCATGGAAAGTTCTAACCAGGGATCCGCCATCTTGGTATAACATTGAAATTATCACAAGACACTTGCAATATATTAAATATTCGACAATGGCAGTAATAATCTAGAAGTTAGGTTGCTAAAAATAAAATTAAAAAGAAAACTAATTGGCTAACGTGTAAATATTGTTGAATGCATGTTAGTCAATTAGCATTTTCACTGACCAATATTGTTTTTTTTTTTAAATAATGTCTTCTTCTGTTATATGATTAATGCCTAAACTTTGGTAAACAGTTTAAGTACGCAAAGATATCGTCCGCTGTGAACGGGAACGTGAAGAAAGGCGTCGTGTTCACGACATACTCTGCGCTCATTGGGGAAACTCAATCCTCCACCACGAAGTACAGGACGCGGCTCAAACAGCTGCTGCAGTGGTGCGGCGAGGATTTCGACGGATGCGTATCCTTTATATACCGTGAATTTTGTGAATATCCCACTAGTGGACAACATTTTAAAATTTAAAAACAGATTGTGGAAATTATTTTTTCGGCGCAAAACTTTTGTCCACGGTCAAAACGGACTCTCCACTTGTTGCCAAGTGCAAGGTCGTCACCTTTTATAGATGTAGTGTATAAGAACTTAAGAGCATCCTTGCTTGGATCATTGCACCATTCATGTTTATATGCAATTGTCATATAATTTGTCGAGCAGCTATTTATCGTGAGTTAGCTATGGCCTTAATGATACCAACATGTACCATTTTTTCTCCTGGGGAAATACTACATAGTATACCCACTCCCTCTGAAGAGAGGTGAGCAGTGTCAGACTCTTAGTAAATAAAACGCCAGGCCATCCCCTGACCGAGATAAACCGGTCGACCTAACTCTCCTCATCTGCCGAACCAGTACAATGGAGAGTTAGGTCCTCTGTCCCGTCCTTCCTTGGTCTGGTTTGCTAGTAAGAGGAGTCTTCTCCGTTCGCTCCTGCCCTGTTTTTTTTTCAAGGTTATCACCACCTCACCCTTTGTGATACATGGATTTCTTCCATAGGACCTTTTTAAAGAGGTTTTTATCCTCCATTTTCTAACATTCAAGCAGAAGTGGGCTAGTCTTAAGCCTGTCCCGTAATCCCTCTGATAAGCAGCGAAGTACCGGGAGAGATGCCGTTTGCCAGGGCGTAAACCCTGACTCGGTACTAGGTACCGATCTCCATGAGGATTTATCGGGACTCCAACCAAAAACCGCAGTTCTGCGAAATATCTTAAGCAGGTTGTATCTCTTTAACAGTCAGTACGATTTTAGAGGGGCAGACTGAGGTTTCTATAAAGGAAGCTATTTAACCTGTGATTCTACATCCTATAGAACAGAGATGTAAGTACCTTACCAGTTAAAACAGAGTTAAACTTTTGTATCCCCATGACGTTATGGGTTAAAGGTGAATTTATCTTAATTACTCTTATATATATATAAATTCGATAGATTGTATGATTTTTTATATATCAAAATACTGAAAATTTTATGCCAGCTACGGAATTTAACTGGACCTGTACAGTCATATATAACTGATAAGTCGAATAAGTGCAGTTATATCGAATACTGCATGTCATATCGTTCCAATTATTACTCTAGTACCTTCGGGGATATTCACGGTACCTCTTATTTAAGTAATTTCACTAATCTGTTCTACCATAACATGATTAAGAAATTTTGAGGGTTTCCATGCTTATCTGGCTTGTCATTACCCCTAAATGATTTAAAGCGATTTCCTTATGTGAACGGTTAAGGAGCGTATGTGCTTATAAGTTGTAATGGTGTTTCCTGAGCGTGCGGTTCAGATCGTGTTCGACGAGTGCCACAAGGCGAAGAACCTGTGCCCGGTGGGGTCGGGCAAGGCGACGAAGACGGGTTTGACGGCGCTGGAGCTGCAGAACAAGCTGCCGCAGGCGCGCGTCGTGTACGCGTCCGCTACGGGCGCCTCGGAGCCGCGCAACATGGCCTACATGGTGCGCCTCGGCATCTGGGGCGAGGGCACGCCCTTCAACACCTTCATGGATTTCATCAATGCTGTCGAGAAGAGGTAACAAATTGTACATATGCAATAGTGGCACGTTATTTATTTATTTAATCATATGGCTAAAGAGAGTATCTTTTATTACTGTCGATTGATTGTTTACTCTAATGTCGCTGCGAAGTTCAATTTATGTGGAACAGTGCAGCGGACAAAAATTTGTTACTCTTTTGCACTACACGGGGAGCACGTCTGGGAAAATAAGAGGTACAGGTCCTACGGACGCGAGTAACATCAGCCTCCCGGCACGCTATGATAACCGTTTTGTCACATTACACTAGTCACGTGACATGTCGATTTATTTCCGACAAAAATATAATCAAGTGCCGCTTTGTTTTGCATTGAGGATTGACGTGAGCTTCCCGGAGGTGCCTGTTGTGCTGGCCTGCGATCCTATATAGGCTATAAATATATCATTTCGAATTTGGAAAAATATAAATGCAAAATAGTGTTGTAAATAAGTATACTAATAATTATAGTCAATTAAAGATTTTGTCAAACGGCGCTGTTTTTTTTTATTAGCGAAAACGTCAAAAGACTTGTTTTCGAGACCATATTATATAATTAGATATAAATGTAATTTAGAAATAAGAGTAGTAAATTAAATTGGATCCTACAATTTTGAATATGCACGTGACTATGGACAATAAACAATAGCAACACTTGCACACTTTTATTCACAGTATTTAAATTTAACTTGTTTCAATTTTTTTTATACTATTTTTTTTTTATACGCCAAAGAAGTATAACATTTGAAGTATGTACATTCATTAGTACATACACTCATTGTTATGAGAAATAACGAATAGCTCGTTTACAAATAAAATCGATTGTACATACTGTCAAGGTCTGATTTGTTTTAACGCCATCTATCTGCTCATATTTATTATTTCATTTTGTTAACTGTGATGACTTTACTAATGAATTAACTGTGTTTCAATGATGTTGTTTTTAACAACGCTATCTATGTTGTACTTATTGATGCTTTGAGTATTTATTTTTATTGGTTTTGTGAACGATTTGTTTTTACGAATTTTGTGGTCTCACCTGTTGTAAAGCCAATTAACTAACAAACTGATTTATAAGGGTAAATTTAACTATTACTTAATAGTAACTGTTACTTCATTTATTTTACTAGGTTTTGGTCGTGATTTTGCTCGTATTAACGTAGATTTGATCTGTCTCTCGGTTGCAGTATATTTTTTTCTATATGAACGGTATCTTATGTCCTTTTCTTCGGTTCTGTAGTTAAGATGTGAAAGCGTAACAAAGCTACTTTCGCATTTATTAAATTAGTAAGGACAGACTTGAAGTTTAATCTAAATCTTTACTCCTGTTAAACAAAGATTGGGGATAAGATGACAGAATGCTAAGCTCAGAGGGACTGGAGCAGCCAGAACACACTAACACACTTATTGCAGTATTTGGCAATAGATTTTCAACATGATTTGAATGAATTTTATGTTAACTTGGGATAATTTATTTCTTCACAGAAAATATAAACGTGAAATAGCTACATTGATAGCTTATAATATAAATAGGTTAGATGACTCAGCAGTATCATATAGTTTATCTAATGATAATGCGAATAATTTTTTAAACCATTAAATAAGACAAAGGAGCAGTGTTACATCTCATTGTATCATCAAAATATTAATCGCTTCTCCGGCAAAATATTAGATATAGATTTATTATTACATAGAGAGAGATTAGATATATTATGTTTCACAGAAACTTGTCTTAAACCAGATGAAATGTTGCTTGATGTACCTTGTTTCTCTATCGCCAGTACATTTAATCGAACAATCACTACAGGTGGTGGTTGTATTATATTAATTAAACATAATTTAAAATTTAAAGACCGGAAAGATATATGTAATCTCTGTGTTTGTGAAGTGGCTTGTGCAGAGACGGATGCATTAATTATTTTATGTGTTTATAGACCACCTTCATCAAATTTTTCTCACTTTTTACAAAAGATGGAGGAAATTCTAATAAAAATATTCAAAATCAATAAACAAATTTTAGTCTGTGGTGACTTTAATATAGATATTTTAAGTAAGTCGCCAGAGATCACTAAGCTCATATCATTATTTAAGTCATCTAACCTAGATCCTCTCTTTAATGAACCAACTAGGATCACGTCTCAGACTGCATCTTGCATAGACAATATCTTTACTGATTTTAAAACCATGGGCGGTAGTATTATTATTGGGATACGGTCTGATTATAAAGGACTACTCGTTAATATCAATTGTAACAAACCTAGTACTGATTGTAAGAAAACTGCTAGACTTGCATCAAAAAGTAGATTAGATCGCTTAAATTACAATGTTATACAAAGATTATCTGGTAATATTTTTAGTAATCAAGATCCAAATCTGGATTACGATAACTTGTTTAATGTTATCAAGACTGAATTTAATAAATATTGCCCCAGACAAGTTCTTAGTGTAAAAAAATTAATTCAAATTACCACAGGAATTAAAAAAAGTAAAGACCGACTATACAATTTGTATCATAGGAGATCATTGACTAACAACAAATCTTTTCATGCTTATGTCAAAAATTTTCAAGCGCGTTTGTGTAGCTTCTAAAGCTAAATTTTTTACGAAATAAAGTTATTGAGTCTAGTAATAAGACCAAGACTGTCTGGCATATTATAAATAAAGAATTAGGGAAAAACAAAATAAATGATACTTTGCATAACTTGAATGTCGACGGAGTACATATTTCAAATAGCTTAGAGGTAGCTATTGTTTTCCAAGACTATTTCACAAATATGCCTTTACAGGTAACAAAAAATATTACATAATCAGCCCATGGTGCCGTATCATTTAAAAAAAACATTGTGCACCTGTAAATTCAGAATTTAATTTCACATCTATTAGTGCAGGTGAAATAATAAGGACTTTTAAACTATTAAACTTGAAACATACCGAAGACATATGGGGAATATCGGTAATCGTAGTTCAATCCTTAATTATTAATATTTCACCATATTTGGCAAACATATTTAACCAGTGTATAGCAAAAGGAACCTTCCCCAATTTAATGAAAATAAGTAAAGTGGTTCCTTTATTTAAATCAGCTTGTAGGAGTAGTCTTGGAAACTATAGACCAATTTCTGTACTTCCGTCTTTAGGCAAGATTTTTAAGCAATTGTTAGAATATTTTAAAGCGCAAGAGATTCTAGATGGTCGACAGTTTGGTTTCACAAAATTAAAATCAACTACTGACGCTGGTGCAACGCTATTGAGTTATATATTATAGGCCTGTGAGGGATCTCAGGATGCAATTGGTGTGTTTTGTGATCTGTCCAAGGCCTTTGATTGCGTTGACCATAGTACACTTATTTTGAAATGAAAACACATATCGCGGATGCCCCCGCGCGCCTCGCCCGAGCCGTCCCCGCCGCGGCGGACGTGCGACTTGGTCCAGGGCACACGGCCCGCCGTCCTGGACGCAACAGCCTCCGCCTCCGCCCATACAAAGCCAGAAAACTTTTCCTGACCTGCCGGGCACCTCCAGTGCACCGGCAACACCCGCTCCCGCGCCGAGCGCGCTCTCTTGGCGCGTAAGGCCTTCCCTGCCAGCTCCCTCGGCTCTTAAAGCCAAGCCCCAGCCTCAGAAGGCTCAGTCCACTCCTGCGCCACCTACCGCGTCTTCAGTATCGACCACCGGTATCAACTGGATAGCTCAACTTCTTTTAGTACACGATTTACAAGAAATACTCGCGTTCAACGCGCTCGTCAATAGTACGTCTGAGCTCGGGCTCTTAAACGCGATCTCAGCTTTCTCGACCGTTGCGACTACGTTACAACGACTAACCCGCGCCGCGCATAATTAAATTCGCGTTAATCAAAATATCAGTTGGCATCCGCGTGTTCACATACAATAGACCGATACATTAGGAACTCGTACGTAATCGTATAGTTAAGTTGGCATCGTGCGTGCCTTTGTTCTCTATTTTTCGCTCGATGTCCTCTTAAAAGATGCGTGTTTGCGCCCACGCCCGCGACTCTCTCTACTCACGCCGCCGTGAGCGGGGGGTGAAGATACGATCCCGCACACTCGTCGCGATTTTTCTTGTAACAACTCGAGCCTAGGTTTGTCCCTCGGTGTGGAGCCCTCGAGTATGTTACTCGCGCGAATACAGTGACTCACGTTTGTTTCTCATTTACACGATCACCCCACACATATGCACACCTAGGCACACAGTGGTGGGCTGTTTTTTTGCCCTTGTCGGACTGAAATAGGTCACACAACATAGTAGTCAGATGTAAAATACACATATACATTCGTGAAAGATGCATGGTCACACATGCATTTTTTACGAATTCATATATGTGTATGAAATGGATAGATAGCTTAGCTAGCTTAGTCTGATCGGGAAAGTCGGCGACAGTTCAAGCCGAGGTGCACCGAGTGCCCTTGAGGTGATCGCCTAAAACAAATCGGGTGAGTGCCCTAAGCGCTCCCCTTAGTAGTCCGGTGGAACTGTGAAGGCCTTATTGGCTGGCAGTGTAGGTCAGTTTGAAAAAAAAAAAAAACACTATGGTCTTTGTGGAGCTTTTCCCGACCTTCTGGTCTCCTATTTAAAAGTTAGTATAAACGGGGTAACGTCTGCGGGATCGTCGACTTAAATTGGCGTTCCACAGGGCTCCATTTTAGGACCGTTTCTGTTTTTGGTATATATAAATGATATGCCGCTAGTGGTTGATAACGGTGCTGACATGGTTCTTTTTGCGGATGACACTTCGCTTATATTCAAAGTAAAAAGAATAGACTCCGAGTCTACACATCTAAATAATACCTTAAATAAAATTTCAAATTGGTTTGCATTAAATAATTTATTGCTAAAGCCAGACAAAACAAAATGCAGAAGGTTTATCTTACTTAATGTTTCATTTATTGATACTAGCATAGAGACCGAAGGAAATCTAGTTGTGTTGGTAGACAATACCGTGTTCTTTAGTATCAATATTGATTCTAAATTACAATCGGGTGCTCATATTAAAAAAATGGCAGGAAGATTAAGTTCGAAAGATTCGCCAACTAACAGATATTGCCACTGCTAGGTTGGTCTACTTCGCTTACTTTCATAGCTTAATGCCTTATGGTATTTTGCTGTGGGGACAGCATCTGAGGTAGACACCATATTTTTACTACAAAGACGGGCATTTTTTATTTTTTTATTTTTATATTATAGGGTGCAAACGAACAGGCGGGTCACCTGATGGTAAGTGATCACCGCCGTCCATAGACACTAGCAACACCACGGGAGTCGCAAGTGCGTTGCCGGCCTTTTAAATATGTGGGCAGTTCGAGCAATTCATGATATGGGGCCTCGCGAATCATTAAAGGCTAAGTTCCACTAGTTCGGTATTCTAATTCTGCCCTCCCAATACATACTTGAAAATCTAAAGTACGTCCGCAAAAACTTAGATAAGCTAGATTTCGCGAAGGACCGACATAATCTAAATACAAGAAATAATAACAAATTGGTCATTCCATGTTTTAGGCTCACTAGGACCGATAACAGTTTTTTAGGTAATAGTATTAGTTTTATAACAAAATTCCAAAACACGTTACTGATTTGCCGGATACTAATTTCAAGCACCATGTCAAGCAATATGTCAACGATGGTGACGTCTGAAAATGACGCACTCTCTGTGCATCAACCAAAACCGAATGTAATTATTTATAACTATGTTTTAAAAATATGAGTTATAATATATTTAATGAAAAGATAAACCAGATCGAGTTTCTTGCCGATTCTTCTCGATGACTGGGTTGTTTTCCGAACCTGTGGTAACTTTGACGTACTTAAGCACCTTCTCAGGGCCTAAACAGAATAAAGTATTTTTGATTTTTTATGAGTATTGTAGCTAGAGGTAGGCCACTATGAGACAATGCTATGGTGATATAATATTTTTTTCATTTCGGTTTTGTGAAAATCCCAATGAACGGTGTCAATTTTTGTGAAGAAAGGGGATAGTAATTATGTTTTAAAAGATGATGTGTACTTTAGGGGTGTCGGAGCTATGGAAATTGTCGCAATGGACATGAAGCTACGTGGGATGTACATTGCCCGGCAGCTCTCCTTCCACGGGGTGTCGTTCAAGATTGAGGAGGTGCCTCTCTCGGAGTCGTTTAAGGAGACTTATGACAAATCCGTCGCGCTGGTAAGTTAGCATTTTATGTGCATCTGTCAAAGCACTGTAGTGCCAATATGTATGTATGTATATGGGGCATTTACGCTAAACGGCCATTTTTTACCTCGATCCTTTTTCGATTGTTTTGAAACTTGTATACCCTTTTTTCCCTAGAAAAACATATTTTAGAATTTTTCAAAATTATTACCACATAAAAGTTATGAATTTTTTTAATGTGTTATTTTTCATAGAAAAAAGTACGGGTTCATCTTCATCATTTTTTTTTTCAATTTTCGGAAAAATGAATAAAAATTTCGGGATAGTTGTATATTTTTTTTTTTTTTAGTTATAAGTTTCTGCAAAATGTGGCTTTTTTCTTTATATATATATATATATATATTTCAATTTAAGAGTTCCCAGTACTCTATAGATAAATCAATGACCTATAGTCAATATTTGTCTTTGACTTTTATAAGCTATGATTATTACTTCGAGGTTCTATTTTTTTTTTGTATGGAGAAAAGCAGAAACCCAACAAACAAATAAGTGTGCGTTTGTTGTTCCCAGTGGGTTGAGGCGATGCAGCGTTTCACTGAAGCGGCTGAGTTGATAGACGCCGAGCCGCGCATGAAAAAAACCATGTGGGGACAGTTCTGGTCCGCTCATCAGAGATTCTTCAAATATCTCTGTATCGCTGCAAAGGTAATATTTGTGTAGTAAAGTAAAGGTATAAAATATATGTAGTATTCATTAAGAAATACATTAGGCAATTTTTCGCGATATTTTAGTATAGTTTCTGTTTACTTGTAGAAATCGGTATGAAATAGAATAATAGTTTTATGATATTTACATGTAATTTATATAGAATAGTCTTCGAGTCGTGTATTTAGATGGTAAGAATAATAATGTAATGTTAGTAGATTAATTCATCAATTAAGAAAATAGATGTTAGTAGATTGATTGTAAGTATGAATAAAAAGAAAGAGAATAGTGTTGTATAGTAGTGTGACGTATAGTATCGTTGACTCATTCAATATAGTAAGTCGCTCTGACGCTGCCCATGGTATTGCGCTCTGATTGATTGATTGATCGATGTCGCGTAACCGGGTCGCAATACATCATAGTAGCGAAGCTCAAAGTGGCAGAATAATAGACGTGGACCTGCGTAGTATAGCACCGATCACCCTACACAGGTGCACACACACATTTAGGTAGTCGTTGGGTTTGTTTTTTAATCCCTTTTTCGAACTGAGTTAGTGTAGATTAACTTAGTAGTACCAGATTCAAAATACATGTATGAGAACGTGAAAAAGCACGTGCTTGGTACACGTCTATATTTCAATTCATATATGTATGCAATGGATAGTTTAGCTTAGTTAGTTAGATTCGGGATATTCCGCGTCAGTCTAAGCCGAGGCGCGCCGTGAACTCTTGTTCTGGTTGCCATAAAAATCGGGTGAGTGCCTTAAGCGCTCTTCTTAGTAGTCTGGTGAAACTGTAGATACCTTGCCAGACCAACTCTGTAGTCAGTTGAAAAAAATAAGTAGTATAACTAGTGTTGCCCAAAATCGGTCTTGGTCTTGCAGTTTTGTTCTTGTTCTTGCATTTTTGCGTGTGTGTGTGTTTGTGTTTCTCTCTCTCTTTCTCTCTCTCGCTCTCTGTGTGTGTGTGTGTGTGTCTGTCTCTCTCTCTGTGTGTGTGTGTGTGTCTGTCTCTCTCTGTGTGTGTGTGTGTGTGCGTGTGTGCGTGTGTGTGTATAATTTAAAATCTCATATATCTATTTCATTTAAACTGATACTTCGCTTCGAGTGTAGAGAATAATATTAAATGTTCTTAGATTTATAAGTATACAATTTGACATGAGTGACGAAGATTCAAATAATCTAAGTAATAGTGAGAGTTATCGAATCCGATCTAAACACACTAAAATCTAACAGTAAATTTAATGAGGTTTTTGAAATAATTTCTGAATCCCGGCATTGAATTGTGCTAAAATAAAGAAAAAAAAATTAAAAATAGAAACGCTACACGCTTAAGGAAGCATCAACTTTCTTTCCACGAGAAGGAATCACAAATATTCCTTTAAATTCTTGTAAATTCATGTTCATGATGAATTTCATAATTTGATTGCACTTTATTATGTCTATGTAAATATAAGCACAAAATATATCTATTAACAGCAACAGCATTATTCCAAGATGTATCCTAACGAGTTTAATAAATAGCAATAGGATAATATGTATTTGCAAGACCAGAAAGAGTCTTGCTGCAAGACCAATACCACGACCAAGACCAAGACCAGGTGTACTGACGCAAGACCAATACCAAAGACTAAGCCAAGTCTCGTCTTGGACTTGCATTTGGGCAACACTAAGTATAACATGGTGAAATCTATTTGTGTAGTCATACAGATGATTGAATTCTGTATATCATATTTCTAATTGAAAAACATGAATAGCAGTACTCGCGCCTACATTTGAAATCAAGACTTCTTGTTTATGGTTTGCCACGAATCCTGAACAGGAATGTTATTGCTTCATTGTGAATATTATGAATGTTTTACTTTGTTGAGAGCTTTGACTGACGCACGACATGTCGAAATTTGTTCGAATGGTAATATCGAATAGTTGGGAAACATCGATACTCATCGAGAATGTCCGTGGTTATCAAGTTGGGTGAATGTGTATAGGTGAACCATGTGGTGGTGACGGCTCGCGAGGCGGTCAAGTGCGGTAAATGTGTGGTGATAGGGCTCCAGAGCACCGGCGAGGCGCGCACCCTCGACCAGCTCGAGAGGGACGACGGGGAGCTCTCCGACTTCGTCTCCACCGCCAAGTTAGTACATACAATTCTCACATATTCACTACACTCTTTTTATTTATTCAAAACGATTTAATCTTATTGTAAACAACTCCGATTACAGTAATATTAAAAATAAATAATTATACTTTTGCATTACGAAGGAATTTTAATATATTGAATGTGTTTACTATGGGGCACTTAGACAGAACTTTTAAATTACGTTGATTCAGTAAAGCAGACAATCTTTACGTTATTTAAAAAAAAAAGTGGATGTGCGCTTATGATCACACGTTAGTAGTGAAAACTTGTAAATACTTGCACATTTAAGTTCAGACGTGTATAACAATGTTTATATGTAAATAAAGAATAGTAATATTAAAATACGCACAGTATATACACTTGAAATACTACACAGAGTATATAAACAATATACAGTAATTTATAATATGTAATTATTGGAAAGATGTGAATGTGCGGGTGTTGGTAGTAATCTTCACAAATGAATGAAAGTCTTTATCGCCAACAGTATAATTGGAAGATATATAACACGTATACAAACAAGTAGTAGGAGAAACATAGACAGACAAAAACAAATAGAAAAACTACGTTACGATACAATTAAACACGTAATCAATTAGTGGTTGCGGGGGATAGAGCGACGTGCGTTTCGTGTCTCAGTGGTACCCGAATGAGAGGGTGGTGGTGCCGGCCGCGCTGCCGCGCCGGTGCAACGGGCTGCGCATGCGCAAGTGGGGTCCGCGTCCCGCAACCCGCACACTCCCCCATACACAGCGGACTGCTCGTCCTTTGCAATTTTATTACACACAATATTTTTATAGTTTTATAAATAATATATGTTTCGCTACAGTGAACTTTGTCAGACAGTAACAGTATCGGCGGCTCGAGCGTGATGGTTCACTTTCATTCATTGTCCAATCCGCCTAAACAATTTATGAAACTTTTTTAGTTTCAACTTTGTCATCATCGGTAGAAATTGATCTTGTTTAAGACTGCGGTCCTGTTTAAAATTTGTTGTAAGTGACGATACACGCAGCACGATAACTGGGGCCGCGGTTTCTACACACGTCAAAGGAACTTGGAGACGATAATTTCTAGTTACTATTGAAATGACAATGGTGTGCAAACGCTATTCTACTCCTTTATAGGAATTCATTTTGACGTTGCTTTTTAGCGGCACAAGTGACCGAAGCTTCGTCGCGCAGGTATGGGACTAGCATTATAAGTAACTTTGTATTGCCAATACTACACATGGGTATGGGTAATAATTACCCATATCAGATGAAATGTATGTAATTGATTTTTGGTTATTTCTTCATTGGTTAATATATGAATGCATGTAATTGCATGCATGTAATTAATATTAATTACCCATATCAGATGAAATGTATGTAATTGATTTTTGGTTATTTCTTCATTGGTTAATATATGAATGCATGTAATTGCATGCATGTAATTAATATTAATTACCCATATCAGATGAAATGTATGTAATTGATTTTTGGTTATTTCTTCATTGGTTAATATATGAATGCATGTAATTGCATGTGTAGTATTGGCAATACAAAGTTACTTATAATGCTAGTCCCATACCTGCGCGACGAAGCTTCGGTCACTTGTGCCGCTAAAAAGTAACGTCAAAATGAATTCCTATAAAGGAGTAGAATAGCGTTTGCACACCATTGTCATTTCAATAGTAACTAGAAATTATCGTCTCCAAGTTCCTTTGATGTGTGTAGAAACCGCGGCCCCAGTTATCGTGCTGCGTGTATCGTCACACAATCCGATAGTTCGTAACGCATAACGATAATATCTACTCACATATGCATTTTTTCTGACCATAGACAAAACTTCGTGCCGATACACGCAGGTATGGGAGCAGCATAAGAATTTTGGTCTCATATATTATAAATAAACTGTTACAGGGGCGTGTTCCAAACATTGGTGGAGAAGCACTTCCCAGCACCGGACCGAGACCGGATCAATCGTTTGCTGGGTATCGATGCGCCCGCGAAGACCAAGCCCGCACCTCTCATCCGCACAGTTCAGCTGAATGGCAACTCAACCAAGAATGGCATCAACGATGAAGCGAACACCTCCAAGAGGAAGTGTTAGTATTATTATTCTTTTATATTTGTTCATATAATATTTGACTATAGTTAATGGTAAATTTAAGGTAAAAGATTATAATGTCCCAAGTGAAAGAGATATTGGCTGTCAAGTGCCACTATCGGAACGTATTTCTATGACTTTGACAGCTAATTTATAAGTTTAGAGTTCTCTACTAGATTTAGAAATAGGATCAGAGAACAAGGAATTAAACCAATGTGAAATAAACCAGAAGTATTGAGCCCGAACTTATATCTTCAGTTCTGCCGAGATTTGGTGCACTTTGTCAATGAACCTGCAACTCTGGCAGATTGGAAATGACACTTTATAATGATAAAGGCGATTTTATGGGTGGAATATGTCCTGAGTGATATCTCTTTCCTGTAATTACTTTCCGATGCCTACCAGTAATAACATCAATTCAGTTTGAATTTAAGGGATGTGTCTATATAACTTTGTACAATATTCCTTTTGTTTTGGTGGTTCTTTGGTTTTTATCGTTTGCTTCGTTTCGCTATGGGTCAATGTATGGATGTACACAGTTATCGTGAGACTTGTAGACAGGCCGGATAATAGTAGTTTTACTATGCAATTATCATCATCAGCCTGTAACAGACCCACTTTAGGTACATATTCCTTTTCCTTTTCCTGTTATGGGCATAATCGCCTTGCCAAAGTTCTAGAAATGCAAAGTTCTACATGTACCCATGTATGGTGGTATTAAGAACATTTGCCAAACTACATTAACTCATGATAGTTTTCATTCACTGTCAGTTGATAGTGTGAATTGTATAAATGTAGGCAAATTCTGAAAAGTTCCTTGGTCCGAACCTGCGGACATCGGATTGATATTCGAGCGGTGAAAGCAATAGAGCAAGAGGAGTACGTAATGCAGTGGGGTTAATGGATAAAGTTCCCCGGCAGTGACGGCGCGCCAGCAAGTGAACATAGCGGCAAAACGAGCGCGCGGCGGCTCCTCCTCAGACGAGTTCGTACGCGGTTCCGACGAAGAGTTGGACCTGGACCTGGAGCAAGACTCGGAGGAGGAGCAGCAGCGTCGCGCCTCCGACTCCGACCTCTCCGACTTCAACCCCTTCCGCGCCGGCAGCGACAGCGACGACGGTATCACACTCATGTTTTTATATGTCGATGTCAATCGATTTTATCGATAATGTATAAAATTGAAGTATCTATTTGTAACGTTAAAATAACAGCTTTTTACTAAATGTATATGAAAGTATATACAGTAGTTTTAACAAAATACTCATTTGTAAGATTTTTAACTACATTTTTGTTCAAGGTAATCAAACAATAAAATCAAAGGTAATAGAGTCATTTGGTCTATTTTTATTTTAGAAAAAAGCAACAAGGGGTCCGTGCAAATATAAAACTTACAAACGTGGACAAAAGCGTGGGCGTCTCCTGATATTGAATATTTTTAAGTAACATTATGTCAGTGAGCACTATATATGTTTGTAAATGGTACAAATATATTGTATATATATACTTACTTGTCGCAACAAGTCATGAAAATAAACATTGCTCACACATTCTTGGCTGTTGTTATGTATTGTATTTGTATATAATCTCACCTTATAATAAGTTCCAATATGATCTAAAATCGTGGTAACATACTAAACTTAAAGCATAACTAATTCCCAAGTATAGCCAAAGCGACACGTTTGTAAATACCTATGAATAGATTTTCAACTATATAGTGGTATCTGGTGAGAAAGATATTAAAGAAAGGTCTTAAACTATGCCATAGTATCCCCACGATCGATAATTTCCTGCACAAAAATCCAGCCCATTGTAGGATTCAAACCTACGTCGATCGGTACGCTAATTTCTTTCAGAACCGTGGATCGGACGCAAAAAGAAACCATTGAAGAAAAAGAAAATCGCCTCGCCTAAGAAGAAAGCTTCAAGCACACAGGATAAAATCGAGACCATGTTCGAGCGGAAGAACAGTACGAGCACCGTGACCGTGACCACCAGCGCCGGGCACAGCCTCACCGGCACGCCCGTCGGCACCAACGGACTCTATCTAGGTGGGTTCCTTCTACATTACTATAGGAATACAGTATAGAAGTGTTCCACTCTTGAAAAGACTTTGCTTTTGAATTAACAACACAACCAAAATGATAAAATGACCACGAACAGACGACAGGACATTTAGTTACTCAGGATATCAGGCAAATTGGTTTAATGTCAGACCGACAGCTGCTTATCAACTGACGATGTTGTTAAAATAAAAGCGCTATCTATTTCGACAGTGGCGCCATCTCTTAACAACGAAGAGAAACGTGATGATTGAACTGGATGATTGCATGTAATTTAAAGTAAGTTTTGTCTCCATCACTCTTTACTCGTCTAATTTTTGTTTTTTGTTTAAATAACATTGGATTTTTTTTTGCCAGTGTCAGTGTTTTCATTTTTGTGGAAACTTGGTTTAAACATTATTCTTATTTCGGTTTAATTCTGATGTAATCGATATTAACAATGATAAAAGAACTCAATATGTTTTTATTGTCCACGGCAAATCCTATCTGCCACATTGATGGTTAAACATAGAAACATGTGAAAGTATCGACTTCAAGGCGGAAACTCATTCAAACGTTATTAGATAATCCCAACTAATGTTACAAAAGCGAATGTGAGTTTGTTTCTTTATTACGTTTTCACGCCTAAACTTCTCAATCGATCATCGTGAAATTGCGCATTCACATTGTCGGGGGTACAGAAAAAATAAAGTGTTCCAAATGGAAAGGTCGAATTTCTATTAAAGCCAGTAAATTCACGGACAATAGCTAGTGTTTTGTGAAATATTATAGGGCCGACGCGCAACCAGCCGCCGCCGCGGTCCGCGATAGAGCGCGCTTGCAGCATGAAGGAGGAGCTGCTCGCCGCCATCGAGCGCCTCGGCAAGCGTCTGCCACCCAATACGCTCGACCAACTCGTGGACGAGCTCGGTGGCACTGAGAACGTCGCAGAGGTACGAACACATCACCCACCACCCATCATCCAACCACCCGCCACCACTCTCTTCCACCATACATTATCTACAAATAGTCATTAAAAATTAACCAATTTAAATCATTATTTCGCCTATACAAATCTACACTATAAGCGAGTAACATATAATGTATTTTATTTGCAAAATATGTATAGTATCAAGAGCGAAGCCGCGAAGAAAAGCTAACCATTTATAAAGATACTAGCAGCCACCCGAGGCTTCGTTTGTGTTTGTTATCTCTATGAATAATTAAATTTGCACGAAACCCAATTTTTTACCTAAAATAATAGGTTAAATTACTCCTCATAACAAAAAACTACATCAAAATCGAATGTTAGCTGGAACAAACAGACACACAATAATTTTAAAATTGTTTTTTTTTTATAATTTGTATACTTTCATATCAATTTAGTAAAAAATTGTTTGGCTTTATATCTGTGTAGATAAACTTTTGCTTTTGCTTAAAGCTTAAAGCACTTTTGCTTAAATCATAAGGCTATCGATTCGATTTAATTGTGATCCACACGAGACTGGTTGTCATAAACGACAAACTCTTTAGCGAGCGAGATTATTGCAAGATTTGAACCTACGTCGTTCCATGTGATATCAAATCATGCTATACTTGAACTGTCATCATTTCAAATAACAAAGCTTCAAGAGGCAACTTTAAAAATATGAATGTAAGTTTTTTTAGTAACGAAATTACTGAAGACTATCAAGTTTCATTTACAAAGTTTTTCACCTCTTAATTCCAATTGGGGCAGTTTAAGAGTTCATTTTCTTTTGCCCATTTACGACATTTAGTAAATAATCACATAATGTGATATAAATGCGTTATTTGTATATTACAATAATGAGTATATATTTTGTTTTAGTATCAAATATATGAATTATTTCAGCATGAATATTTGACGATCGTACAATGTTATATATCGACTTTGCCACCGTTACCTTTTCGTAAGGCTGTGAGACTTTTTATCACAACTTCGAACCGAGCATAATCAATTATTATTTTCCTGTCGAATGATTGATTCTTATTTCGTGTAAACTATATTACATTGTGAGTTATTTTAAAGTAAGTAATTTAATCGTTATAGAACCGTCAATAGAATTTTGGATTTAGTTTGATACGTTTTGGACTCCATTTTTATGACAACCTGATTGACATTGACTGGGTGATTGAAATACTTCTAAAATTTGGGTACAGAAACCTCCTTGCGAATGAAATATAGAAATCCGGATGCTTAAACAGGCACCGGTAGGGTCATTAATGTGGCGTTCTCCTTGGCATCGAGATATTGTACAGCGCCATCTATTAAAGCACAAACGACTTAACAATGGGTATAGATATCAGAAAGCGAAGTGAAGTTATTGAGTGTTCAAATGGGTTTTTGTGGTACAGATGACCGGGCGCAAGGGTCGGGTGGTGCAGACTGAGGACGGTCAGATCCTGTACGAGAGCCGCTCGGAGGCGGACGCGCCACTCGAGACCCTCAACCTCACCGAGAAGCAGCGCTTCATGGACGGGGAGAAGGACGTCGCCATCATATCCGAGGCCGCCTCCAGCGGTATCTCGCTGCAGAGTGACAGGAGGTAAACTAATAACCAACCACGAAATAAACATCTTTTCGCCATTCATCATCCGCTCTCTTTTTCACTTGAAGAGTGTAAAGTAAGGAAAAGTAAAGTATAAGTAAAGAGTGGAGAGTCCAGTTAGCAAACGACACGGGTTTCGCAGACAGAGCATGAAAGCCGACTGGCGCGGGGGATCGGTTCGCCGTCCGCGCCGCTTCTACGCAAAGCCGAGAACCGGTTTCTCGACTTTGTTTGTACGCGGTTATATTGCACAACGACACATGTATAGCTTGAGTGAGTCAGCTACATTACTCCCCTCCAGAGATCGTCACTATGGGCGATAAAAATCAGGAAAGCGTACTACGCGGCCTGAACGCGTTCGTCCTACGTCCTCCTGAACCTTAGGGTTTGGACGGGGATCAGGAGTGGGGTTGAAAGAGGGAGTAGGTGTAGAGTTGGAAGGTGAGGTAGAAGTGGGCTTTAAAGATGAGTGGGTAAATAGGCTGGTTTGAGGCGGTCTATAGCTACAGTGACACTTTTCCCTTTGACTAAGATTTTAAATATTTTGTCACTACGCTCAAGCACTTCGTAGGGGCCAGTGTAAGGTGGTTGGAGAGTACCACGTAGTGCATCGTCTCTAATGAAACGTGGCTAGACGAAGTCAACTCTTTATATATGAAGATTTTGTTTTTATTGTGACGTGAAGCTGGTGTGGGTTGGAGTTTTTAGGTAATTTGGCGAAGACGAGTGGTGAAATCCGATATATCGGTGGAGTGGGAAACCGCAGCCTGAAAAAATTCGCCAGGTAAACGCAACGGCACACCGTAAACCACCTCGGCCGAAGATGATTTAAGATCATCTTTGAAAGAACTCCTGATACCTAATAAAACTAAAGGCAACGTATCCACCCAGTTGGAATTAGCATGGCACATGATCGCTTCTTTTAACTGTCTGTGGAACCGTTCCACTAGCCCGTTACAAGCTGGGTGGTATGTGGTTGTTCTGCGGTGTTTGAATTCAATCACCTTTCCAAGGTACTGGCAAAGTGAAGATTCAAACTGCCGACCGCGATTTGTAACAATATCCGTTGGACATCCAAATCTGGATATCCACGATATTACTGCCTTCCCAACTGATTCGGCTGTTATGTCTGCCATGGGTGTCACTTCCGGCCAGCGAGTGTAACGGTCCACAGCCGTAAAGCAGTACCGGTATCCCTGAGAAATCGGTAGAGGGCCGATAATATCCACGTGAATAAAGTGAAAGCGTGCACGAGGTAGATCGAAAGTGCCCAAGGGAGCAGACACGTGACGGTGTACCTTTGCACGTTGGCACGCCAAACATTGACGAGACCACTCTCGACAGTCCTTGCGCACTCCGGGCCAAACGAATCGCATTGCAATCAACTTGGCAGTGGCGTTGGCTCCTGGATGGCTGAGGCTATGGAGGCTGTCGAAGAGTTGTTTTCTCAATGGTTTGGTGATAAAAGGTCTGGGTGAAGATGTGCTGATGTCGCAATAGAGTTCTGCATGTGAGTTAGGGATTTTTAACTTCTCCAGACGAAGTGAAGATTTTTCTCTCAGGAGTTGAACCAACTCTTGGTCAGAAGCTTGAGATGAAGCCAGCACATCTAATTCGATTGGCATCTACAGTTCATCGACACGTGACGGTGGGTCGGCAACAACATTGTTCTTTCCCGAAATGTGTCGGATGTCGGTTGTGAACTGCGAGATGTAATCGAGATAACGAATACTGCCGTGGTGAGCAGTTAGCTTTCCGCTCACTGAAAGCGTAACTCAGCGGCTTATGGTCCGTAAATACGATAAAGTGTCTAACCTCTAGCACATGACGTATAACTTTTTTTGCTTTATGCATGGTAACAATGTTGCCACTGCGTGATTCTGCAGTTTTAATGGAGTCACTACTGCTGTCATCCATGTTTTTGTCTTGATCCTCGCGTTCTTATCGGGGTCACCATTGAAGAATGTAAGGTAAGGAAAAGTAAACTATAAGTAAAGAGTGGAGAGTCCAGTTACCAAACGACACGGGTTTCGCGGACAGTAGGGATCGGATCACCGCCCGCGCCGCTCCTACGCAGAGCCGAGAACCGGTTTCTCGACCTTGTTTGTACGCGGTTCCATTGCACAACGACACACATGTATAGCTTGAGTGAGTCTGCTACACACTCATACACAATTAGGTAATTCGGCGATAATATTATGTCTTTCATATAGCAGTTCAACTTTTCGCCGAAAACGAATAGACCATAATCAATTGTCATTTTTATTTGCTCGCGACTTCATCCACGTGGAACGGAATACAAAACAGTGATTAATTAAACACTCTCTATTTATATCTGTATATCTTGTATATTTGTAATGTAATGTGCCTGGCTAAAAACTAATAATGGTCGTACCCCTTTGTCACTTCAATAATAACTTAAAATTAGGGTTTCCAAGGTCCTTTGATGTGTGTAAAAACTGAGGGCCTAGCTATATTGCTGCATCTAACGTCATACAGTCAGATAGTTCGTA
Organism: Antheraea assamensis; assembly: GCA_035772565.1. NCBI lineage: Eukaryota > Metazoa > Arthropoda > Insecta > Lepidoptera > Saturniidae > Antheraea > Antheraea assamensis. The sequence continues at coordinate 4,851,161 of JAQQSE010000011.1, forward strand.
GCACACGATGGTAATGTGTGCCCGCATCTAAATTTATTGCTAACATGGACGAAACTTCATGAAGATACACGCAGGTATAGGAGTGACATAACACTAATATTCTAATTTAACAACTGTAAAAACAATATTAACCCTCGGATTGTCCAAAACCATAAAGATTTAACTTCTATACAAACGAATGTAAGCCTCATGAGGCATAGGTCAATAGACTGTTAGCAGCATACGCTTAAAAAATACCTGATTTATTAGAAAACTTTGAAAAATAACAAATGATAAATTGTAAAATAATAATTTTCATGTCAAATGTATTTTTAAATTATTTTTTCATTTGTACGAACTTTTTTTACTACACCATGAAATTTACAATTTACGATGTAATGAAATTAAAACAAAAAATTTAAAACATAATCTGCCATTTTAAATCGGAGTCTTAAAAAAAATCAGCCGAAGGCTTATAATATTCATTCATATATACTTCATATAGCTCATTCTTATTATTATTTTTATGTTATCCTTTATTTTATTTGCACTGCCTGCAGGCTTTTTTCTCCAGAGTACCGCTGGAAGAAAATGCGAGCTCCCTAATGCATAAACCAAAAAGTATTCATTAAGTGAAAGCGTAAGACATTAGAATTAAGGTTAATTTATGAAAATTATAATTCGAAATAAATCTAACAAATAGAAATAATCTCATTGTTATCTGTACTCTTCCTTGCATAATATTCTTACCACAGCAAACCAATAAAATTTTAGTTTAGCGCCATCCGTTGTCGTCTAAAATGTAGTCTGTTATTGCTTCTAAAGACGATTTTTTCTTACATTTATGTTCAATGAACAATTTTAGTCTCTATTTTTTTATTGTAATAATAAATTTTCCTAAAATGTCATAAGGTTCATTAACTTGTAATATTTACAACACAAAACTAATTAGAAATTTACAAATTTAATCATAAACCTTATGCGATCGAAAAATAAGAATCATATCTTACTTATACAAAGTACAAAGTAAGTTATTCAATTTATAGAAATATGTAATTGGCCAATTTTTAGAATGTATCTTATAGTGGTAATAGATTTAGAAAATGGCTGTTGAACGCCATCTATTTGCAATAATGCATATTAATTAATTACTGAACATCTTAGGTTATTAATAATTATTTATGCGAAAATAAAATATTAACCATTTTTCTTTCGTCCTATGTCTCAGTAATGTAATACTGTGGTAATGTTTATTTATGTTATAAAATACCCTGGTTTTTAGATGAGGCTAAAGTCCATTTACTTATCTATTTTTCTCTCGTACTTAACTCCCGTCATCAATAAAATTACAATAACTTTTGAGAGAGTTAACCGATTTTAATGAAACAAAAAAATTATGTTGCTCCGGAATATGCTTGATTATTTTCAAAAACCTAGTCCTTTACAATTGATGCCTGTTCAAACAAACAGACAGACAGACATTTCTAAAAATGATCAAAATGGATTCTATTACTTATTCCTAGACACCTGCAACAATTTTTTTCTCAAAAATCAAAAAGTACAGACACGTTGGATTTACATTCTTATTATATGTATAGATAATTCGTTCTTTTATACATCCTATGCGATCCCCATCCCCCATTCAAGTAAAAATTATAATCATAGACTATTAGGCCCATAAATCTTCATTTTGTCTGTGCATAGTCAAACTGCATGTCAAATGTAACAATGAACAGGTCTTGTTGAACTATAAATTTTGTTGGTTATCAAAGACGATCAAACTAGACAATTCATACTTGTTCTACATAAAATTATTAAAAAAAAGAAGTAAAAACAATAGTTATCTCTGTGTGCTACTCCCATACCTGCGCGACGAAGCTTCGGTCACTTGTGCCGCTAAAAATAACCTCAAAATTAATTCCGATAAAGGCGTAGAATAATGTTTGCACACCATTGTCATTTCAATTGTAACTCGAAATTATCGTCTCCAAGTTCCTTTGATGTGTGTAGAAACCGCGGCCCCAATTATCGTACTGCGTGTATCGTCACGCAATCCGATAGTTCGTAACGCATAACGATAATATCTTCTCACATCTGCATTTATTCTGACCATAGACAAAACTTCGTGCCGATACACACAGATATGGGAGTAGCATAAGAAACACATTTATACAAAGATTATTGTAATTCTAGGGCAAGGAACCAAAGACGGAGGGTGCACATAACTTTAGAATTGCCGTGGTCCGCTGACAGAGCTATTCAGCAATTCGGTGAGTTAAATAACTTTATTTTATAATTCACTTTATTTCAATAATAGGAGTATTTTTGTGTTAGTCGATGTCAATGTTATAATAGAAAAAGTCTGTGCATTCCATTAGTGCAGTGGCGTTTAACTTTGAAAGCTGTAAAATACAATTTCTTTATAGAAAGTTAAATGACGAGAAATTAGAGATGATGCGATTGGAAAGATATCTTTTTTATTAGGATTTATCATGTTAAGAATGGGGCAATATTAAACAAATAACAATGAAATGTAACTTATTCCGGGAATCTTTGTAATTTTTCACTGAACCTTGGTGATGTTTACATTGAACATTATATTATCTATTGAACCCTGTTCATATTATATTGAACCCTGATTATATTCCACCATAGTTTATTGATTTTTGTGTTAAATTCTGGCGATGTTCTACCCAACTTGGGGACTTTCTACGCAACTTTGGCTACTTTCTATAACACGTGCCTTTCTACTAAACCCTGCTGATTTTCCACTGTATCCTGGTGCCTTTCCGCCGAACCCTAGTAACTTTAATTGAATCTTGCTGACTTTCCTTTATGTCCTGGTGAATTTATCAACGAATCTTGATGACTTTATTATACGTGTAGCCCGTTATGAATATTTGATATGAATGGTGTAATAGTGGTGATGTATATGTGGGGTGCGGTCAGGTCGGACGCACCGGTCGAACCAGGTGAACGCGCCGGAGTACATATTCCTGATCTCGGACCTGGCTGGCGAGCGGAGGTTCGCGAGCACCGTCGCCAAGCGGCTCGAGTCGCTCGGCGCGCTCACGCACGGTGACCGCCGCGCCACCGAGACCCGCGACCTCAGCCAGTTCAATATCGACAATAAGTACGGTCAGTACCCACCACCCTCTCCACCAACTTCACGCACAAACTACTCGATATAATTTTACTTTTGCATCTTAGACACTTGGACCTTATCTACAAAAAATATATATCACGATGTCTTTACTTAATATAAAGTTTTAGAGAACTACGATTTTTATAAACAATACGTCTTGAGCGATGTATGTTTTTTTGTCCTGGAAAAGTGAGCCAAGCGGTGTGATGCGCACGCGCAAATGATGGGAAGCAAAAGTGTATTTATATTTTCAATTATTTTTGTTTTTACCTTTGAACATACGTTGTATGTACTTCTTGGGATGCAATGAAAGTATAATTTATAAGCTCAATTTTTTTAGGCAATAAGAGAGTGTGACGTAATACAAATAGAAACAAGAGAGTGAGATGGGAAAACGAAAAGATGAGCGCGACAAAAATATGATTTACAAAAGTTCTGTTTCAGTTCGTGTACTGAGTTGTATACGCTTTTCTTCTATCTAGGTGGTTATTGCAAAAAGATAGTGTTTTGAATTGAATTCTTTTGTGATAAGGGTGTGTTTGTGTGCACATTCAGGACGGAGCGCGCTGGAGGCGGTGATGCAGGCGATAATGAAGTCGAAGCGGCCGCTTGTGGAGCCCCCGCGCGACTACGTCGGAGACTTCTTCCAGGACGTCGCCAACGCGCTCGTCGGCGTCGGGCTCATTGTTAACAGCGACGCCGCGCCCGGCGTGCTGTCTCTCGATAAGGTACCGTCATTTTACCTTCTACTTCTAATCTCCCCCACTTCCCCTTCCCTATTCCTCCTTCTTCAATTTCTCCCCCCCATCATCCCATCACTCTTACGACTTTCATTCACACATTTTTCTCTGCAGGGAAGAGAAATAGAAGTGTTGTGTTATTTCGCTTTCTCGCCAAATAATCCATCGACTTTTTTTATTCTGCTACTGTAATTTAGGACTCTTTTATACTCCTCTTGGAAATTAGTGTAGATTATAAGTAAATGTGTTAAGTGCAAGTACGAAACGATTTGGAACATTGACAATTATTGTTCTTATAAAGCAAATAGGTGTTACCCTATTTTTCGCTCATCTGAATTTATTATTAAAAGAAATATTTTGTCATAGAGATTATGTAAAATACGTTTACATACACATTTTAAACTCGTTAAAACTTTTTAATCTATGTGTGAAGGTGTTATTGCTCCTAAACACTACACTAGAAAAATATGAAATCTTACCAGTTCCTCACTTACACATCCTACCTAGGGAAGTATATATTACTAATGTTGTTAGTTTTGGTGTAATCTTGACGCAATACCGACGTAAAAACATTTTCGCACGGGAAAGATTCTCCCTGTAAAGACATACAATAACAATCACACTTTCCCGTGTTCAATCTTGTAGACTACAATCGCACGTGAAAGAACGTGTTGTGTGAAGGCAGCTAATAAAAAAGAAACCTTGTCGGTACAGATGCACATCTACATTAATATAAAAATAATTGTGTATCAGTAAATCTACGTTTTACTAGTTTTATTTTGATTTAATTGTTAGTGCCTTCGTATGTAAAACTACGAATGTGCTAAGTCGCCAGATGTAAAATCTAATATCTCGGGTTCATAAATTTACTACGTAAATTTTTAAGTCTTTCAAGTTCTTCTCGAATATTCTAATCGTTGTTTTTAAAATATGCAGGATTACAACAACATGTCAAAATTCTTGAACAGGATACTGGGTATGCCAGTAGACCTGCAGAACAGACTATTCAAGTACTTCACAGACACCTTGGCCGCTGTCATGGAGCAGGGTTGGTTCAATATTATTTTTGAAATACTATAAGGGTTAATGGAAGGAAGAATGGTATGCTATAAGATACAAGACAAGTTAAATTTATACTAAAAATGTGTTTGAACTATTTATTTATAGATTGATTTATTAAAATGCAATGATTTGCAGAACAATTTTATTTGAAAAGATTGAATGATTAAAACTTCGATGGTTAAAACAGAACAGTTTCATTGTACAGTTTTGAAAAATGTTACTGTATTTTGCAATGAAAAATGAATTAGTGCCAGGTAATGACATTATATTTAAACTATTGACACATCTTGTCCAATATGTGTATTTTATACCAGTCTGTATAATGAACATAACATGTACCAAGAAAATATACAGGAGAAAATACTATGTCAATGGAATATGTCATTGTGTATTTGTGCCAGTATGATATACTATGATGTTGGTAGATGAATTGATTTTTTGAAGTGAGTTTTGATTCATATCAATGTGTACAAAGAATATTTATTGCATATTTCGATACGGTTATGGTCATGATATGTTCCATATCAGTTTTAAAAATTTTGAATACATAAGAACTCTTTAAGTGATTTCTAAATATTGGTACCATAGAAAATTACATTGAATGACTTTTGGGATGTTGTCTTTGTTGTGATCGCGAGGTGGTTATATGAAAGTATGTGTGTTGTGTAGCGAAACGCAGCGGGCGGTTCGACCTCGGCATCCTCGACCTTGGCAGCGCCGGCGAGTGCGTGCGTCGCGTGCGCTGCGTGCGCTTCCTGCGCAAGCACGCCACCGGACGTGCGCCCGTTGAGTTACACACCGTGCAGTCAGAGGTACGACCGCCACCGCCACCACCAATACCACCTCCCGCCACCACCAATACCACCTCCCGCCACCACCACCACCCGCCACCACAACCATCGTCTATCACTTTAATTCTAATACGTATTATTATATTGCCCTCGTGTGTTTTAATGAATGAAATAAGATTTTATTGCACTTTCGAGCTTGGACGCTGGCAAGCTTAACAAGCACAACAAAGACATAAGGCATTTTCGCCCATATAACCGGCGGTACTGATATCAATATAATAAACGTGTATCACCACGATGTTTTATCAACGCTCGCAATAAACACAAATATGGACAGATTTTGTCATGTGATTGTTTAATATACGCCTTTATCGGAATAACTCTTTACGTTAATTTGGCGCAAAGAATAGCCGCAGCTTCATCACGATGATATGGGAGTGATATTAATAGAAATCGTTAGTGTAGCCTACGCACTACCGGAATAGATTTGATGGGTTTCTGTTACTCTTGGAAGACCCAAAACGGGTATTGTAAGGTCTAACAAGATTTAGTGCACGTACCTTGATATCTATGTTAAATATGCTATTTCGGGAGGTTGTGATGACATATCCATCTTGTTGACGATGATTATGGAAACAGACGAGCATCATAAGATAATGTCGTTGAGGAAACCGTGTTTATTTTTTATTTCCTTAAAGGAAAACTGAGTTTAAGTACGTGTGTGTACCGAGCAATAATCCAAACGCTACTCCTAATGGTTATTGCACATAGTGTCCAAAATGGTAGGCGTCTCGATACTGTTAAATTTGGTGGAAACTGCTATTTATGTTCAGTTTTTTATTATAACGAATTAAATAATCTACTATTTAACTATTAAAATATTCTAGAAGATTACATTTTTATTTTTCTGGAGTAAAGTTTCTTTAGGTGCTATGAGTGTAAAATTAAAATTTCACTGGTACATTTTCAATTCAGCTGTAAAGAAAATAAGAAAGAAGGTATAAGCTTTTTTTTTTTTTTTTTTTTTTTTTTTTTTTTTTTTTTTTTTTTTTTTTTTTTTTTTTATTAACGTGGGGAAATCCCTTATGGATACCCACTCTCCCGGGGGAGAGAGTGGGTTATGTCCGACTCGCACGGACTAAAACCCCACGGTGTACCGGCCGCCGCTTTTGGTTGGGGCGGCATGGGACCGTACTGTGCTATCACCATGCCGCCCCAGCGGTCAGCCCGGCGGGATGTGGCCGCCGGGCTCCGTCCTTATAGGGAGGTAGACTGGGTACACCACCAGCTACCTCCCCTCGTCAGCCGGACCTTGTGCAATGAGGAGATGGGCCCCCCGACCCATCCCCTCAGGTCCAGCTACGGAGGTGGGAGGAGGCGGATAAAGCGCCGCCTCCTTCCACCGGCCCTCCTTTGGCGGAGAGGGCCACTGAGAGGGTCCGCCTCTCGGGCCCTCCCCGCCGCCTCCTTCTGCGAGATGACCTCCTCGCAGAAGGAGGCCATTGCAGTCCATGCATCTTCGCTGCCGAGCATGGCCGTAACCACGCTCGGCAGCGATAAATTATTACCTACCGCCGCAGTCAGAGTGCGGCGCTGCTCCTCCCACGCAGCACACTCAGACAGAGTGTGCTGCGCGGTATCTTCCTCCGCGCCGCACTCGTGACATGCGGCGGTGGGCTCCCTGCGAGCGATCTGGTGCAGGTACCAGCCAAAGCAACCATGGCCAGTGAGCACCTGCACCAGTCGGAACGTCAGGGAGCCCCACTCCCTATTAAGCCATTCCCGCAGGACCGGGCGGACGGCGTCAACGGTATATTTCCCATATCGCGCGTCCGCCAGGTCCTGCCTCCACCTCTCCATCGCCACCTCCCTGCCATCTTGCCTCCTAATATCAATCTCCCTGGGAGCCGGAGGCTCACCCAAACATTTCCTTGCCGCCGTGAAATCATACACGGCGGCAAGCACCCTCGCCTCCAGCTCCCAGGGCAGGGAGCCGGCAAGCGCGAAGGCCGCCGACGAGGACACAGTGCGGTATCCTCGTATCACCCTCAGTGCCATGATGCGCTGCGCGGCACGCAGCGCGCGCACATTGGTGGCACCGAGGGCGTCGGCCCACACTGGTGCCCCGTAGACGGCCATCGCCCTCACGACCCCCATGTAAAGTCTGCGGCAGCCAGCGCTCGGCCCCCCTATATTAGGGAGCAATCGGCCGAGCGCCCCTGCCGCCCCAGAAATCCGTGGTCCGAGCCCCTTGAAGTGGGGCTCGAACCGCCAACGCCCGTCCAGGGTGAGGCCCAAATACTTCATCTGGGTCCCCACCCTGATGCGGGCGCCCTCCACAATTATATGGGCCCCAGGTGGTGGCCCTCGCCGAGGCCCATGGAACAAGATGGCCTCGGTCTTATCGAGGGCCACCTCGAGGCCCAAACGCCGGATGCGCCCGACCACGACGGTTGTGGCCGCCGTAACCAGACGCACCAACCCCTCCCAATCTCCCCCCCCCTGGGCTACGACTAGGGTGTCGTCCGCGTAACAAATGAGGCGCGCTCCAGATGGGAGCGCGCCGCGGAGCACCCAGTCGTAACCCATGTTCCACAGGAGTGGACCCAGCGCCGACCCCTGTGGAACCCCCCGCCTGGTTGTCCGCCGGACCATCCTTCCATCGCCGTCGACGTAGGCGATCTCCCTATCCTCGAGGTACGCCTCCAACAGCCGCCTCAGGTACGGGGGCACCCCGAAATACCGGAGCGCCTCCCGTATGACTCCGTGCGGCAGACTGTTGAAGGCGTTGGCGATGTCAAGGGACACCGCCACAACCCTCTCTCCACGGGAGATCGCCTCAGCCGACAACGACTTTAAGAGGCACAGGGCGTCCACAGTGGAACGCCCTGTCCGGAAGCCAAACTGCGCGTCCGCGATGTTCGGCCCAACTCCCTCCAGGTGCTGGACGACCCGGGAAGCAACGATCCTCTCCAACGCCTTCCCAGCGTCGTCCAGCAACACTAAAGGCCGAAACGCGGACGCGCAGTCCGGAGGGCGGCCTTCCTTCCGCAGTAGGTACAGCCGCCCCTGCTTCCAGGGTTTCGGGAACTGTCCGACCAACAGGCACTGGTCGTACAGCCCCCGAAGCCACCCCCCGAGATGGCCCAGCGCCAGGCTGAGCACCCGACCCGGGACCCCGTCTGGGCCGGGCGCTGTCCGTCTGTTGCGGAGGCGCTGTGCTACCCTCCCCATTTCTTCCTCCGTTACTGGTGGAGGGTTGACAGCCGCCTCCGCAACTGTCGCCTGAAGTGGAGGCATGGAAGGAGAAAAAATACTCGGAGGGTCGGGGAACAACGTTCCCACGACCCTCTCTACCACCTCCGGCTGGAGAGTTTCCGTAGTGGGGGGCACCCGACCGCGGAGTTTTGCCCGCATCATGCAGTATGGGCGCCCCCACGGGTCCCTCTCCAGCGACTGTAGCATCTCCTCCCATGCTTCCTCCTTCGCCCGACTTATGGCAACTTGCAAGACCTTCTTTTTGGCCCTGTAGTCACCATACAGCCGGGCCTCCTCCTCTGGGTCCCGAAGACTCCTACGGCGGCTGCGCCCGAACAGCCGCCGGGCCGCGGAGCAGGCCGCACGGAGATTGGCGATCTCCGGCGACCACCAGTACACCGCCCTTCTGTTCGAGCGGTGTACACTCCGCGGCATCGACGCGTCGCATACCTCCGTGAGAGCATCACGGAGGCGGGCAGCGGACGCGTCGACATCCTCCCTGCAAGGCGGGGGCATGGCCCAGGCCTGGACTATGGCCGCCTCTTCCGCCATCTCGCGGTCGAGGTGGGCCATCGCCCAACAGGGGAACGTCGCGCCCCTCCGAGGGCGGGTAACTCTACTGGTTTGGGAGGCGGAGACCTCGAACCTTATGTACCGGTGGTCCGATAGGGTCTCCACCTCCTCAAGTACATTCCACCCCCGGACACGGCGTGCGACAGATGGCGTGGCAAAAGAAACGTCTACGACGGACCCGCCATTCCATCGCACGCACGTGTGGACGCTCCCCTGGTTGAGGAGGGACAGCCCCAACTCAGCTGCCCACTCCTCAACGGCCATACCCCGCAGGTCCGTGGCCGCCGCTCCCCAGGTCCTCGACTTCGCATTTAAATCCCCCATGAGAACCACAGGGAGCGGCGACAGCCGCCTTACAGCCCCCTGCAGGGAGCCGAGAAACCCCTCAAACTCCCACAGGGGTCTGTTGGGGGAGAAGTACGCCCCCACAATAGCGTACTTTCCCCAGACGGCTGCCACGAACCCGGCCGCTCTCTCCCGAACCGCCAGGGGCGAACCCGAGCCGGTCACGATCGCCACGGAGCCGCACCAATCCCCAGCCCAATGCGGCTGGGTAGGAATATAATACGGCTCCGTAGCGACCGCAAGCCCAACGTCCCACTCCGCCACCGACTGTACGAACAGGTCTTGTGCAGCAGCGGAGTGGTTTAGATTCGCCTGGAGGAAGCTGGAATGGGCACGATCCATTAGTGTTCCATTTCAGCCTCCTCCGGTCTGGCGGCTACAGCCCTGTGACTTGTCCCCGCTACAGGGGAGGCCCTGCCCTTGATAGTGGGGGGCCTGCAATTGCGGCTCCCCATCTGATGCCCCGAAGGCCTCCCTGCGTCGGCGCATATGGCACACCGCGCAACCTCCTCTGTACACTGTGCTGCCATATGCCCCGACGCACCGCAACGGTAGCAGGACTCGCCTCTGTTGGACGAGGAGGGACACGTGGGGCGAGTGTGCCCCAAGCCCATGCACTTATAACAACGCATGGGCTTCTCGTCCAGCAGCAGCACGGTTGTCACGCTCCAACCTATAAGGAGCTTGCCCAACTGAGCAAGCTCCTTTGCCGCTGTTACTGGGAGGGTCATATGAATCGCCCCCTGACCCCCCCAGTTGCGCCTAATCTCTCCCGCCTTGATCAGGCTCTCACCACACTTGGCCTTTGCTGCCACGACCGACAGTACCTCCTCTCGGGACACCGAATCGTCGAGGCCGACGATTCGGATGTCAGCCTTTTTAATCGGCCTGACGACCGTGGCGACATCGGCCAAGACAGCCTGTAGCTGGCGTGTCAGCACTTCCACTTGCTGCTCCCCTTGGGTGCCAGGCAGCTCCAGGAGCCTGGCTCCCGTCGCCGTCCTCCGGATCCTCGGACTCTCAACTCCCAAAGCAGCAAGTGGGATTGCCTCCCTCGCCTTAAGGAGGGCCGCCTTGTAGTCCACTCCTCTCTGTACAGCCTCCGGCTGCAGCGTGATAACCACTGCAGCTGTACGAGGAGTGGACGGTACCTTCGGGCCATGCGGTTTAGCTACGCGCTTCGTCGCCGAAGATTTAAGGGCCGGATCCACCGCACCCTTTCCCTTTTTGCGGCGGACCACGGTGGCCCAATCGGAGCCGGGAGCCGTCATAGCCGGAGTTGGTTGCTCTGCCCAGCTCAACCCTAGCGGGGCCGTGCTCACACCGGCCGCCACAGAAGGAGCACCCTTTGGCCTTGCCACCGTTGGATTTTTCGGGGCATGATGAGAGGCCGAGGGAACCGAGGAGGGACCCTTCCGTTTGTCCGCAGCAAGGGGCGGACGGGCCGGCACCACAGGGAGCAGGCGCCCCTCGAGGTTCTCCAGGCGCGCGTTTATCATGTTGCTAAACGACGCCTGAAGTGATCGCTCTAAACGAGCAACGGCACCTACGAGGGTCTCCTCCCACTGTTGGGCAGGGGGATCCACCGGCTTAAAGGCGGGAGATGGAGGAGGAGGCATCTCCCTCCGTTCGTTTGCTGTCCTCTTCCAGGCCAGAACCTCCGCCTTCAGGTCGTCGACCTGCCGGCGCAGATTCTTCAGCTCCCTCTGAAGTTTCAGAGTCTCCTCAGCCTCTGTGCGACCCGCCAAGCTCTCAACGACCTCCTGAAGGACCCTTGCAGCCCCCTTCAACTCCTTGATACAAGGGCCCTTCAGGTTCTTCGATTTATAACACACGTCGAGGATGGAAGTGACCTTGCTCGCCGCCAAGGTTTTCAGCCTCTCAGCATCGAGAGTATCGACGTCCAAAGGAGGGGGAGGAATAGTGTCCCCCTCCGTCTCTGAACTAGCGGCAGAGGTAGCTGCAGAGGTGGCAGCAGAGATGGCAGCAGAGCTAGCATTACCCGCTAACGCCCGGTCATATGAGCCATCAGCCTCTCCCATGATACCTCGACCACTCCCACGCAGCCGCGAACCCCCCCTTTTCCTCCCTCTAGAGGAATTCCTCACTTTTGGAGCCTCTCGGTCCTCCACTTCGGTGTCTGAGTCAAAAACCTGGACAGATCCGCAGTTACGCTTCTGCCCAGGTTTTGGCGCCTTTTTCGCACTCATGGTTTACCGGAGACGCAAAGCCATCCAGTAAACCAAGAGGCGTAGGAGCCCTAAGTCCAAAAACACGCCAATCCAACAGAGACAGCAGAAACAGTCCAAGAAAACAAGCCAAGTCAACGAGAAAGAAGAAATCAGTTCTAAAGGCAAGCCAAGTCGGGTGCGAAAGCAAGTCCAATGTCCAGAAGCAAGCCAGGTCAAACAATAGTAATGAGAAGCCAGTACAACAACTAACAACATCAACAATAACAGCCAACGCTATTCCAAGAAGGTATAAGCTAGGTCGAAATTATGCAACAAAGCTTAACCCGCCGGCTGATTTTTTAAGACCCCGATCTCAAAATGGCGGCTTATGACTTTATTTTTCTTTTTTTATTTCAGGACATCATATATTGTAAATTTCATGGGTTTATAGAAAAAACTTCGTACAAATGGAAATATAATTTAAAAGTACATTTTACATAATAAATTATACTTTTACGATACATCATTTGTTATTTGTCAAAGTTTTTTTATAAATCGAGTTTTTTTTAACTTATACTGCCAACAGTATGTTGACCTGTGCCGCCTCAAAGAGGTCTACATTTATTTATATGGAACTTAAATCTTTATGGTTTTCGACAATCCAGGGGTTAGAAAGATATGTTAGAAAAATATAAGATACATTATTGATTATAAATTTATTTCTGTAACATTAGCGAATTGCACGTGTTGCTTTTCTTTAATAATTTATACTTTTTGTTATGACCGTATTAGTAAAAGAAATATATGATGCTGTAAGTTTATAATATCGGTAGTAGTTCGTAAGGTAACATACCCATACTACGTAATCCGTATAGGGGACGGGTGGAGGTCTTCGAAGTACCACGTTTGGTCACAAGTAGGAGGGGGAAAACCGTATTTATGAATGACTACTTGAAAATGAGAGAGGAAGTCTTCTCATGGACTACGGATGGTCACTAACGGGAGGGAGGAGGTTAAAAAAAATTGCCAAACATGGGTAACGTAGTATGGGTACGTTCTCTAAGGGTATTTAAAAATGGTTTGTCGTTGTTGTTGTAGCGCGGGCTGGAGTGGGGCGGCGCTCTGGAGAAGTGGGCTGAGGCGACGGGCCCCAAAGAGGGGTTTTACGTGTCGCAGCAGCCGCGTAACAACAAGCACACGGCGGTGCTCTGCCTCGCCGCGCACTCACCCACCAAGAAAGAGAAACTCACCAAAAAGGAAATCATGTTCCAGATATACAGGTATTCAGTATTCGGTACTCCTTGTTGGTTGGGTTTTCAATCATAATATAGATTCACAAACTGAACCGATGGGGAACAGGTAGCAGTACTGAACGAATGTCCACACAGTAGGACACATCCCTCTATCGTGACACATTGCTAAACGGTCGAACAGGTAATTTTCGAATTCGGTACGCTCGGGAGTATATTCGGCCGCCAACCACGGTAATAAAGTATCTTTCGCGCTGTGCGCTTCAATTTACAATGTTAAATATAAATAAGTACTTTATAATTGTATATATGACGCATATCTATAGAAATAAAAAATAATCAACATCAAGCATTCGGCTGGTTCGGTGGTTTCGTTACGCTAATGTATTAATAATTTCTAGTATCGATTGTCAAACAATAAGTTATCAAAACACTAAAGGGTCAACCCCTACAAACCATTTTTATAATTGAATTTTGTACATTATATCCACCTTTATATTTATGTCATTAGCAATTGCTCCCTGACTTTATTTATTTCGCGTACGTAATTGCGGGCAGTTAGTAGTAAGGTATGTAAACAATGTCTATAAAATGTAAACGGTAAACGACTATACCTTTGTTACAATTTCAATGATATTTTCATCTGTGAAAAATAGTTCAGGATCAGGTCTATGATTCCAAAGACAACCTCTCTATAAACATATTTATTATTTATACATGTAAATAAAATTGGAATATTTATTGTTTGTTTGGAAAATAATCTGTGCATATGTTCAACCAATGTTGAAAGATTCTATTGTTTACGTTACATATTATTATGTAATCCGTTCGGAGCTAAGCGGCAATGAATAAAATCTTACAGGAGTTAGGTACAATTTAAATTAATATGAACAATACTTAAAAATAGGAGGCAATTCATAATTCATCTAAATTATATATACTTAGTCCACGGATATCATCTAGCAATAATATATAGTTATCGGAGTGGTGTATAATAATATACGTAATGTATATTCCAGGCCGAATACAGGTCTCCAGCTCCGACTAGAGTCTCTGGCAGATATAGAGAAGAAGTACAAGAAGGTGGAGAGCGGCGAGGCGGAGAGTGCGTGGCGCGCACAGTACGCGGCTTCACAGCGCGTCTGCACGCATGCCTACTGGAGGAACCTCTGCTCCAACGCTCCAGATTGCGAGGTAATGCCATATCCCCTCTCTCCACAACATCATTCCCCAATATCAAGATAATAAACTAGACTTCTTGGGACTTAAACTGAACAATATGTTTTATTTGTAAAATCATACACGATGCATAGCAAATAAAACGAAATGACATACTGCATACATAGTGGTGCCACCTAGACATTAGAAAAAGAAAGTCATATACACTTGTTACATACAGACAATTAGTATAAAATTTAATTACGTAACAGTTTTTCTTTATTTTTAACAAGATTTGTCAATAATGAACTCGGTGGTATTAAATTTCGTGTGATTGTCAACTTCGATTCCGCAATGGTAATAATAGTCTTTGAAGTGTAGGGATAACAAAGTGTGTACCTGGTATTACAGTTGTCCATAGTCGACGGTAACCTTTTACCATTAGATGGGGGGTTTTCATATTTTGTGCCCTCTGGTATAAAAAAAAGTATGTTTATTAACAATTACGTGTGCGGGTGCGTGTGCGTATAGGTGGGGCTGCGCGTGCGCACGTACTACGTGCTGGCGGGGTCGGTGCTGGCGGTGTGGGCGCGGGTTGAGGCGGTGCTGAACGCGCGCTCGCAGCTCAACAAGATGCAAGTCGTACGGATCAAGACCGACGATGGACTCAAGATCGTGGGTCAGTTAAAACGACTTCATCTATTAATATCGCTATTTATCTTACATTTAAATAAAACTTCTTTAGATGAGGTTAATTACTTCATATCAGATAAAAATTGACATGATTCCCATACTCCGAACAATTTTTGCAGGTACACGAAGAATCGTTTTCTGCAAAATGCATCATACGCATTGTACATGCATACACATTTCCGAAACACATCTATATTGCCTGGTATCATAATGCAAATTTTAGGGTGGTGTAGTTAGTTTGGCGGAGTTAGAAATAACCCTACCACCATGTTGTGGTTTCCTGACGATATTTTCCTTCAACGAAAGTAACGCTTCTTTCGCGAGGATTGGAATCTTATGACGTCTCTGCAACTGACACATCTTTCGGTATGGATTAGAAAATTTCTGTAACGAATACAAGCTGTTTGCTTTGCGTTCGTTACGGATACATAATAATATAAATGTATTACTATTTCTCGATTCAGTTTACTACTACGAATGTACTAGTACTAAGAGTAACTTGGGAGATCAGTGCGCATGCGACACGGGCGTTTCGATGTTCCAACAGTTACTTTGACGACCTGTTGTTGAGCCGTTATGGATCAAATATTTATAACGTGTAGGATTATTATGTTAAATGTGTCAATACTACAGACCCCAATGTACGAAGATATGTTTTAAGTAAATTTTATTGTCGGTATATATAATGGAGAAAGCGAAAAGATATTTATGTTGTTGTCACCAAGGGCAATATTATAGTATGCGGCGTCGTTATATTATAATTATCCTTAGTTCGGTAGGCCATATTCGAACACCGTATAGATGAGTATGGTCCTGCGATCCAGTTGACAATAATCCACACTCATGTGGCCTATGTAGGAAATGCAATCTTTGTGCTAGAATGTACTACTAAATTCAGAGAAATACCACTGCCAGTGTACACATAAACATTAAATCGACCTGTGTGCTGTCACGGCATACGACATGACACTCTTTTAAGTCGTAACTCTACCGTTTTCTGCTCCCCCGTGTGTGTGCACGCGTCTACTGTACATTTCGTTACTTATTGCTCGTACTATTTCAATGCGACTATAGTGTACTTGTCACGTTTACCCCTTGTATGTACACTATATGCTGTGTATTTAATCATTATTATAAATTTTAATGTGTTTCACTTCTGACGGGCGTGACGTGACGACAAATTATTATTATTTTCTATAAATTTATTATTCTCGTATCGCAGGTACAATGATTCCAAAAAACTGCGTGGAGCCCCTAAAGGAGGCGCTCTCGTCGGACGCGGTGTCCGTCAGCGAGCAGACCTTTGAGCCGACGGACTCGCTCAAGTGAAGTGCACAGTCCCCCTGCTAGCGCACACCCTCATAGTTCCTCTGATGATGTAAGGGGGAGGGGGCGCCTCCCTCTCCCCACGCTCCCCTTCACGACTTACCGGTACATTCAATACCGAGTCGGCTGAATTACTCAAAACGACTCGACACGGCGACATAACGGTGACGATATAAATCTCGAATGTTGTTAATCTTTAAGTTTACGTGAAACTTCTAATTTCATAAAGATTACATCGTTTTCATATTGCACAGTAATTAAAAAAATGATTTATAGATTTAATACCACGGTTTTCTTTTATCTAGTCGCTTCTAAAGCTGTAGTTGAACGTGTAACCGATAGAGTGTTGAAGATAGAGCTGGTAATGCGGGTCGACTCGTATCTCGAATGTAGTCAATTACGTAGAGACCGGTGCGATTTGACTGATTATTTCATTAGTGTCTCCATATATATTCCGATGAGTTCGGAACTCGAGTCACGATAATTGATTAACTTAATACGTTTTATGATATTATCGTTGTAGGTATTTATATGTTGGCGACCGCCTAGAAAAATGGTTTTAGTAAAAACAAGGGATGTGTGGTTATCGAACCACTTTGGGTCTGATATAATCGACTTTCGTATCGAGATTGATAAATTAAATTCATAGATTGATAAATTAAATTCATATTTTATTAAAACGATTCTTAAACCGGTTTAACGTCAAAATCGAATTATTCATGATTTTACGGTCTATGGTATCGATATGACCATATATAAAAACGTTTTTTTTAGCAATGGACTGTGTTTGTATAGATTATTTTTTATCTCGATACAAGGTCGATGTATAAAACCTAAGTAAGCTGTAAGCTTTTTAGGAGTGTGATCTATTATATATGCAAGAAAAATTGCATAGATAAGCTTAGTATTACGTATTTCATGATGTTAATAGTATGTTTAATTCGACGTAGCGCTAAATATAATAATTTGTACTCCGATTAATTTTCATTTTATACCTACAAATTATTATGAAGCCACCGAAATCGGTACTATTTTATCGACGTCGACAGACAACATGACAAAGATTATCGTTAAGTGAGATTTTTTTAAATCGATAATCTGGAATCGATTTATTATTAATTTAGTAGGAACGGTGGAAGTTTCCTCACTCTTAGACTACACTATGTTGTTGTATACGAAATATTTTTATTTGTACAAAATACATTTGTGTTTTATTTAATTAATTACGTGTATTATGTATTCGTTTCAGTGATTTTAGTTCCTTGATGTTAGGAATCGAATTTTTGCTGAATATCTGTAATTCAATATTTATGTGTCGTTTGTCTTTTCACTGGGCGGTTTGTAATACTACTATAATTTATCAAGATTTAACAAAAAACACCGTTTTGCAATCATCGGTTATAAATGAGAGTAGAGCTTAGAAAGTTAGAAGTACATTCCCATATGCTGACGGCGAGATTGTTACTGCTGTCAAAAAATCAATTTTCAACAAATTTTGGTACTCATTATATTTCTATTAATACGTAAAATTTATATAAATGAAAAAAATATATATATTTTATTTAATTTTCGCTTAAATTAGTTTGCTGTATTTTCTAACCAAAAAATAAACATTTTGTTACATACTATTATACATGTTAATCTTTCACACAATGACATAAATAATACACACTAATAAGTGTGTTTTGTTATAATATTAGACGTGTTCATTCTTATCGGATATCAAATATTTATGAAGAGAAATATTAAAATCTTACATGTAATAATAATATTGAAAATCTAAAAAATAGCAATGTTATATAGGTTTATTTAATATGTAAATGTGCAAATACATAATGAGTAGTCTTTATAAATTAAATCTTACGGGAGTTTACCTTACCAGAGATAACAATCGAGCATCCTTCATAGACCTTATCTGCAATTTTTATTTCTGGTGAGACGATCAGTTTTAGATATCATGAAGGAGCTTAACTAATTTCAAGGTTACTTTAAAAATGATGTGTTATTTACTTCATTTTTGTTTAGCAATGGTTATCACATAGTTGAAGTATTCTACGTGCAGAGACTTCTTGATTTCTCTATGGGAAATAAATACAAACATGGTAATAATTTGTAATATACAGCCCAGGCTCAAAATTTGCATGTATCTAGTACTTGATGCTATTAAAAATAATATTTTTTGTGATTTCAGTAGTATTTCCTATATTAGTAACAACAAATATTTGAAGTAGATTGTAATGATACACTGAATGCACTTTATCATGTGTTTGTATAGTTTGTAATCAATAGATGTACAGTAATGCGTTTTATAATACAGCTCTCCGTCAAGTCTGTTTGAACCTCTTCTCGGCGTATCACTTTGTATGTATAAAAATTAAAGACAACAATAAATGTATGTAAATATGATTTTTTGTTTTATTCAACTCCGTATGTAACCGCTTTAGTACGATATAATAGGAATAGTGAGTTTTTTTCATTTTCAGAGTCACAATCAAAATTTGAACAAATAACATGGTTATTATATGGGACTTATCAAAACGAGTTTTAGCAAAATCAAAGTCGATACTTACATAATTGACATATTTCATATCAAATTTGTATAAAAATGTAGGTATTTATCAAGGAAAAAAGAACAAAGCCAATAATTTTATGGCAAAATCGAATGTTGTAGTTAAATCTAAGTTTCTTATTTTTAATATGTTTTTAAGCTTAAAGATTAATACAAAATCACTACTAGGTTATAAACATAATTGTTGAATTTAAACTTTCTGAATTAAATTCATATTTACGAATATATATGCACATATGTATCCTTTGCTATAAACAAAACGTTCTGAAATGTTATGTGACATTCGTGACACATGCCATACGTCATGTGTCATACGAAAAATGGTCGGCTATTTGTGCTTCCCTCTTATTTTCGTTTAGTTTTGTGATTAATTAATTCAAAAGTGCACCGCAGATATGACTGAAAAAGAGATTACGGTGGAAGATCTAGAGGAAACTGTGAGTACTTCTTTCATTGCTTGAGTAGTCATCGAAGGTTTTAGTTATATAGGTATCTCTTAAAAATGTAGGTCAGACTGCAATCAGTAAATAAATGTTACATTGAGAGAATGTTAAGTAAGTTCTTTAGCTCGGGCAATGTTTATTTATCCTGTGAAACAATAGGCCTTAGTCTTAAACAGTATAGACGAATTTGCAGTTTTTATTATTGTTTTAAATATTTATAGGTTATCCGGCATTTGGTTTATTTTAGGCGAGTTTTTATACAATTAAAATTTAATTGAAATTATATTTTCAATAAAAATAAATTCTACAATTGAATGTTAAGAATAAACCCATTTTTACAGTAGAAACTTTTGGTAAAACAAAATGTACCTATGTTTCTTAATACCTACATGGTTCTTTTTAATGTTACTTGTAATTTTTTCTTCTTTTTATTTACATAAATCTAACTTCATAAACTAATCAATTGTTATTTGTATTATTACATATTCAGGCAAAACAAACTGATGAGCAGTTGGATCTTATGCAATGGAAAATGGAAAATTCTGAGAAAAGTGTGGTGGAATCTGTAAACACACAGGACATGTGTATTTTAAACTTGCTAAAATCTGTATCAGAGGTAACAATTTTGAATTATTAATATTTTTTTTCTTTCTAAGCAACCAACATATTCTGGTATCTTATTAAACCTCGTATGTAGGTCAATTACAAAAGTCTAATATTATTTGAATACTTATTATTAAGTAATATATCATTGAATTTGTTAAAATTACACCAATTACTCACTTAATAGTTTTAGACATAGGCATTTCTTTGATAGCATATGAGTAATTTCTTCACACAAATATATAATCTAAAAATATAGTAACTGTAAAAAAATCTTTTTAATAAACATTAGAATTACTAGATTCTCTTTTACATATTTTTATGAGGTAAAAAAAATCAAAATATACTATATATATATATATATATATATTACTATATTTATCCACATGTGTATAAAGTATTTGTAAATAATTCATATCCTTAATATTACAATATAAAAAGATGTTTTTAATGATTCCATTAATGTTAGTGATGACAAAGTGCAACATTTTTAAGATTTTTCACTTAAGGTATTGGCTATTGCATATATTGCTATATTTTTAAATTACTTTATTTTGCTGTTGATTTAAGACATATATATATGTATTATAAAGTTAAAGAAAAACAAACAGTAAAAATGTCCTAATGTATTTTAATAACCAGTTCCTTTTCCTTTCTTAATAGCTATAAAAAAAAACAAATATAATATTTAATTGAAAAATGGCTAGATAAATATATACCTATGGATTAAATGTTAATGACTTCATACTTAGGACTTAGTGATAATGTAAACAGTCAGATCCAAATTACATTCTTTGTCTATGACTCAATAAAGCCTGCCATTGTTTCTTATTATGACCTGAGTAATACTTAATTATCATATATGTATTACTTTGAAGTCATGTTAGCTATTATAAATCAATATGTTTGTAAAATGTAGTCATTCTAAAGATTGGAAAATTTTATTACAATCTTTGGTTGTGGTTGTTATATAATCTTTCATACAGCGAAATGTGCAAGTTCAAGTAAATTTTACCTTAATAAATTTAATTATTGATTAATTACTTTCCTATGATATTCACTATTCAACTTGCTTACTAACTAATTTTAAGAGTACTTTGTGTATATATGCTATTGTAGAAATGCTAAATTTAGCCAGTTTAACCCAAAGTAACTAAAATATGTAAGTATTTGTTAGAAACAGATTTTGGGTTCTAACATTGTGAAGTAACTACTATCACCTAATTTGAAACATTACAATAACTTTTCATCTAGTAATTAGGTTCATATGTATTAAGTGTTTTATCTATTAATGAAGTACTTGATGAACTACTACTTGATTTTGTAATTACTAAGTAATACAAAATATATAACACTTGTGAATATTTCACTTTTTGCCTTCATATGGACTTTAGGTAGTTATACTAACATAAATATTATACATTGTTTTGAAAATGAATACTTAAAAGTACAAATAAAACATGAAGACTTGTAATAAAAAGAATATTTTTAACAGGAAACTTGAACATTTGTGTTCCAGCCCTTAAGTAAATGTTCCCTGATTAAAAGGTCAGAACCTACACTAATGTAAATACTGTCATATTGTTCACAACTTGTTCATTTTCACACAATTACCATGTTTTTTGTTTAAATATTTATCAGAATTCTTTTAGATACTATGAACTAAGCCCTTTCCACATAAACATGTACTAGAAATTTTGCTGTGCATTGTTTCAGTCAGCTCTTAGTGCATATTGTTTGATATATGTGGTTTTACAACTGAAGAAGTGGAATTGATTTTATTAGAGAACCTTAGAGGAATGGTTAAGTTGAATCCGGTAGTTGTGAAATATTCTATCGTGAATTACGCACATGTATGTGGGAGACATGTTAATTGTTTGAAAATGACATGTTGTAATGATCATGCTTCTTGACATGTTAGACAGTACAATGGCTTAAATGTGGTACGAAATTTAAGCCTTCTACCTTTCAAAGCCCAAAAAACCGGGCCAGGTTATGCTGAACTATCGCTTTAGGGCTTTGATGTATTTTGCGGGAATTGTATTGTAACAAAATCGATGTATAGTTTTAGTATTTTCGCCACCAAGGATTTACTCAGTTCATGGTTGTATATAGTTCAGATATGAAATTATGTTTTTTTTTTTTTTAATTGGTTAAAATATAATGATAATTGTTGCAAGAATCGAAAAAAGTCAAGCAGCCTAGGAGCTTTCGTCGTAAACGCTGCCAAATACTTTGAGATATAACAAAACAATGCATACTAAGATATTCCTCTTTTATAGATCTACAAAAAATCTGCAATGGCATATACCTGTCTTTTTAGGATAGCTTATTATATCCATCTATCTTCTAAAAATTGTCACATATAATGAGGTAATTGAAAGGCCATTTAGACGGATAAACTATTTATTAATCTTTATCAAATTAAATACATTAGTTACCTTTCTTGAACATAAGTATATATTTTTTATTATAATAGCAGGACAAAGTCTGCCTGGCCTGCTAGTAAATTATAATAAAAGAATAGAGAAAATAATATAAAGGACAGTCTTCAAGACAATGACGTAATTCTTATCAAGTATCAAAAGCACGTTCAAAATCAGGCAATTGCAAGTACACAACACTATACACACACACACACACCAAATTACATAGATTACATTTTGACAATCTAATTTTTTTCTGTGGCCTGATTATAGTGATTTGGTTCTTTTATTTTAAGAAAATTATGCATTTTATGAAGCCTGTCTTTTATTTTTTGATGCAATTTTGACATCACAATTTAATACTGTAAAAGGTACTCGATTACAAGTTACCTCACCTAAATTTTATCTTTACTACTTATCCCTTATATAAATGTTTCAGAACATGTAGTATAAATTATACTCCTAACAGTCCCTCTATCTGCCAGTGTAAGTTTAATCAATATTGATGCAACCGATACTGAAATTATCCTGTATAAACAACAACACTCCAATTTTATTTATATACTAGCTGTTGCTCGCAGGTCCGCATGCGTTTTTTTTATAATTATGAATTACTTCTTATAAGATCAGCTGTCTGTTAGTGAAAGTTTCATGAAAAATAGTTCAAACGTTTTGGAGATAGTACTGCAAACAAAGCCATGGGTAAAAGCTAGTCCAAAATAAAAAAGCTTTAATTACTTTTTATAATGTTAGCTATCTGTCAGTGAAAGTCCCATGAAAATAGGTCTAATGGCTTTGGAGTTAGTACTACAGACGAAGCCATGAATGACAGCTAGTCTAAAACAAAGTAGCCTATGTCACCCGCTATAATTTGAACTATCCGTCAGTGAAATGTCTTTCAAAATTGGTCCAGCCGTTTCGGAGATTACCCGGAACATACAGACAGACAGACAAAAATTTTAAAAATTGTATTTTTGTTATCAGTATCGTGTATACGTTCATATCCAATCAGTAAAAAGTCGTTATTCTGATATTACAAACAGACACTCCAATTTTATTTATATGTATATATCGATTTTGATTTTTATCATCTTCTGCTTGTAAGAGACCCGCTGTAGGCCATAGGTCTCTTCCTGAAGGAAAGTATGGGCATAATCACCACACCAGCCCACAACGTATTAACGATTTCAAACTCCGAAAAATCCACAGTTCAGTATTTTTCCCAAATACAGTGGTTACTATAAGAACATTTCTCAGGCTCGTGTTCACTCACAATGTTTTCTTTTTCCGTCAGCCGATAGTGTTAACAATTTAAATTAGTAAATGTATGCGAATTCCGTTGGTACATTCCGGGGTTTCATCCTGCGGACATCGTCACCACCGGTCCAACCACTAGACCGCCATGACTTTATTTAATTTTATTTAGGACAAATGGGTCTGAGTAAATCCTTGTAACGTATGCAATAATAATATATTACCTGTATTTATAATATAAGCTTTATATTTAATTCTTGGTTGAATTATAATAATTATTTTGATGTATATGTTGTGAGTTAGCCTCAAGCAATCTTTATCGAAGTCTCTATGTAAAGCAACTTATCGAAGTTCTTCAAATAGCTTGCTCAAATACCATAGAAATATCAAAGGTTTATATAAATATAAATTTTCTTGAATTTATTATTCATAGAAATACCTAATTTTTTTTTACTTTTACTTTGGACGACTACTCCTCATTATTGAAAATTGTTACCGTCATTATTCGGTAGGTAACTATTCCCGTTTACAAAGTTCTTTGTGATCACTTCAGTTTTCTAACAAGATGATGGGCCCGTTTGTTAGAACTTTCTAGAGTTTATTTGTCACATCTCAGAATTTATTTGTTGTGATCTCGTCATAAAAAAAACCTTATTTTTATTTTATCCAAGCTAAATATTGTGCTGCTTAGTTAATACCAGTATTAGCAGCAATTGATTATCATAATGCGAATTCGTCCATCCACTAATTTTTAGAAATCATCAAATAATCATGATTATAATTGTTATAGGAAAATAGAGGTGGAAATTACTATAAAAACCTACGTATTATATATGGCGATTTTCGAAGACTTCGATATAAATTGCTTGTGCTAGTTATCATATATGTCACACATTGAATACTTCAGTATATGGAATTTCCATATATCATTATCATGTTAGAATTTCTCTTATATATCAATAATGAAATGAACAAAATACTGCCTCAAAATAATCAAAATTAATTGAAGACACGAGTGGATGAACGGTATATACAACATATTTTTAAATGTTTAATTCTATGATCTAAATGAAAGTGTTATGCCCATATTCGTATTCTGTTCTTACAAGGTTAGTGCAAAAACTGCAGGATAGAGGTTGATAAAAAAAAAGTAGATTTATTTTCTAGTTACTTGATTCTTATCTAAAACTAATTCACGATATTAATTGAATATACATTTATTTAGGTTTTAAGAAACTACGATTTTGTAAGTACTACGCGTTTAGCAGTGTGTGAAGTAGGGCAAGATGTGTGACGTGCATGCACAGGAGTGGTAAAGTTAAATAGATAACATTGTTTACAAATAATTTTTGTAAACAAAGTATATTTTTGCTTTAAATGTTTCATGTTTTTTTTGTACATAATACATATTGTTGAGATTATAAATAACGCAGACGAAGTCGCGGGTATCAGCTATATATGATATAATCAGAGATATAACTAAACGTTGGAGCGAATTTCGTTGAAATTAAAAATTTCTGACATATTGCCTTCACCCACTCATGTGATCAATTTAAAATTAATAAGGCTGTTACGCTGTTTTGATTGGCCACAGAGACCAGTGTAACAAATTTGGCTTTAATAATATGTGTTTTCTGATATACATCAGTCTGGTAGACTTAATTTAAAATAAGCCAAATTTGATGTACCGGTTAAAAACTCTTCGATGAATGTCTAATGTAGTTAGTTATTTTTTCAGGTGCGTTCTGATTATCAGCAACTGAGACGGGAGCTGGTGGAGGTGCAGGCTTTGCAGAGAGAATTGTCTTCGAGGCTCCGTTCTCAGCTCCGGCTGGTCCACGGGAAGTTTGCTCGACTACGTCAGAAACTGGCCGCCGTCTCCCCACCACGCTAGACCATATCCACCAATAGCCTCCTGATTATATCTAAAATGGTGTCGCTATTTCCTTCGCAAAAGTTTCAAAAATTTTATCTGGATTCCATCAGTTGTCTTTTCTATAACGTTATATAGGGCACAGGTTCCGATTTGATGGAGAGGTCTCAAAATACAGACGGCGTCGTTTACACCGAAAAATAAGTGTGATTTAACTAAAAATTGGAAAGTGTACATTTGAATCTTTATAAGATTCCTAAATTTTATCAAAACGGTGGATAAAATGTTACTAAATTTAAAAAAGATTTCATACACACACATTATCTTTAAGGCGTTCACAAATATTTAGATAGTATTAGAATTGAAATTATTTTTTCTTTTCTGCAAGGGCCTTTAACTCTGTATATCGTAGTTTCATGGAGTACGACAACACTGGTTTCTTTTAATTCATATAATTGGATACGGAGATTACTCAGTAATGCCGTTTTGGGCAGAATAACAAGACCTTATATTTTTAAAGTTCAAAGAAATGTTAGGAGAGGTTTCACACATTAAAGCATAACTTTAGACACAAAGGATTTGGAATTCCTTTTAGCCTCCCTTTACTTGATATTTAAATCAGACACCACAGTTTATTTTTTAAACATATTTTCGAAAACAAAGATTTTTAATGTAGTGCCCTAAATAGCCGATAGGTAGGTATATTTTACAGACTTTATCGAATAAAAAAAATGTGCCAACATCGGACATTTAGATAATAAAATAGTTTATAATGTAAGCACGAAATATGGCACCGTTTACTGTAATAATACCACGTAATATAACTTAATACATTTTGATCTCAGAATGTCTTTTGGTGTGTGATATATTGGATGTATGCTAGAGTTCGATAAAAGCAGATTTCGTAAGATAATTGTTTCTTTTTGCGTACGAAAAAATAACGATTTGAAGAACATTTAGTAAAGTTAGTAAGTTGATATTGAAATAGTGATGTGATATTGTCGATAATTTTACGATATCATCGACCACTGATAGTAACACACTAAGTTTTCTAAACTTCCTTGAACAAGTGTTCTAAGTCACTCTGGGTATTTTCTATTTTTTTTATCAGAGCTTAGTTTTGAAATTGATGTAATGGGAAATCGCCATGTTTGAATTTAATTGTTCCAAGTTAACTGACTACAAATATTTATAAATGTGTAAAAATTTATGTTACTTTCAAAAAATATGTATAAGTACCTAATATAAAAACTTTTTATTTTTCCAACAAACAAAATTAAAAGAAATGTATACATACATAAGTCAATTTGGCAGTCAGATTTTTGTAAAAACAAACATTGAATTTGGTTATTATTTGTTAAATTTTATACGAACAACTATAACTGAAAGACACTCAATCAAATTTATCTCAAGTGGCGATAGTTTAAATTATGTGGTTCGGTCATCTCTTGAAATATTTTACGGAACCTTTAACACTTAAATGCATGAACACGTTTTTTTACTGACAAAAAAGTTACATATGTTAGAAAAATAATAAAAAATACCTGCAAATTTTACTGATTTATTTATGGGTATAAAACACATGTGTCCAATACATTTAAGGGTTAAAGATAGTTTTTATTTTAGAAAGTTTAATTAATTTATTACATTCATATCGTGGCAAAATTTAAACCAACAGTTATAATACGAAATCTGCTAACGTTTTCAAACTAGTCATCATTCGTAGTGACTGTTTAGTTTTAGTGAAATTCATAGGTAATTTGTTTCATCGAAATAATGTTTGTCATATGGTGCTAAAAGCGTAAACGGGGAAATTCATAAACTGTATTGTGATAGAGTGAGAGCGTTTTGAAATATTTTCGTTATTTAAATATTTCGTAACAACAAATAGTTGGTAGAGTATACAATAAAAATCTAAAATTTTAATTTAACTATTATTAAATTATTCAAATTGACGTAAACTCTTTTAACCCTTTCCTAGTATTGTTGCGACTAATGTTGCTTTATATTTTTTTTTTGTATAATCCAAATACAGTATATATAATGTATGACAATACAAAATCATTTTATACAATTTATATAAATTATGTGTAATTTAAGAAAAAACTCATATTTTGCTATATATTAGTATTTTTTTTTTAATAATACTGGCAAAAAAAGACAAGAGAGGAAAAAAATGCCGGTGAACCTCCTGAATCAGACTTGCAAGAAGAAATCTTCATGTTTACGACACACCTGGAACCAGAGCCTGTGGAGGTGCAATACACGGGTACATTGTACACAAGCGCGTTATTTGAACCTTTACCGCTTGTTATCGAAGAGTCTAATATCCACATTTGGCATCCATATACTATCAGAAAGTTGAAGTTATAGTGGTACTACAAAATAATCCCAAGGTGGCTTGATGTGGCTGATCGTAAAAATTAAGTCAAATCATACATCACAACATGGCAAACATGTAGTGGCGACCCTACTTAGGTAGGATAAGGGTATGGAGATGATAATATAGTATGCAGTTACAGGATTGGCTTTTAAAGAGATGATGGATTAGTTGATAGTGCGTTCGGTCAGCTCGTCGGTCGACGTAGGTTCTGAATCCTGGCAATTGAGTCGGAGCTTTCGGTGAATAAACAGCTATTAATGTTTTGAATTAGATGTAAATTTTGATTAAACATTGAAGTATGTAATTTCTAGTGACAACAATACTTAAGGGTTAAAAGATTTTCATAAAAAAAAACGTTATTTCATATATTCATTGTTTTTTTTTAATAGCATGTCTGTTTCTACATTATTTTTTTATTGGAGTATTCTAGAAGCTTCTTTTTACATGATTGCGTTTGTACGTGGTGTTTTGTGAAGCTTCAATTTCAATAATGATTTCTCAAGACAAACATCTTGGAAAAAATGACGTTTTCTCCAGTAGGATGCCTTCGCGGGTTTTTTGAATTAACGCTATTTTTTAAGTAGAATAGCGCTATTTTTATGACTATAAATTCTTGTTTTCAAAAGTAAAATCAGCACAAGAGTTGGTTACAGAAATATAAACTAAATTTATTATCTTATTTATAAAAAATAAATGAGTTGGTTAATTCTCGTACTCAAGAACCACGCGTGTAATTTTTTTTTTTAATGAAGGTCTTATTTTTTACTAAAGTATAGGGTTGCCAACATTTTTCTTTTGATTATACAATTTTGCAAAAAGAAGGCAATAAAAAATATACAGCACACTTCTAATAAATGTACTACTTTATAATGAAAGCAAAATATTAAAAAATAGTTACTTTCCTTAAAACTTCAGTTCTGGAAGTAAAAGTTCTTCATTTTTTTCTTATATCAATTTTTTTAATCTATCTAATTAAAATTTATTTTTCCATACTATATATTTATAGTATGCATAGCTGAAATATAACATAAATTATGGTACAATTGGCAACACTAACCGTCAATGTACCAGTAAATCCCTCAAGCACAATACCGATTACTTGTGTTACGCCGATTTTAATTTTGATTTATGCATTATCATTGTTTTGACTCGATTTCTGTTTGATATTTATGAAGTATTAGAACATAGCGTCGAGGAGGCTGAGGGAATGGTGTGATGAAGACTTGTTTCATATTTTCACCGCACATATCATGCACTGCATGTTTTGTAAACCACATATGAATCATCGAACTGGTGCACGAACGTTTTAAATACGTAATTGTAATATGATTTCGATTGTTCTTAAAAACGTAACGCTTTTTTCCTTACAAGGCACTATATAAGTATATTTGCCAATGTCAGTGTAATACAACGAAGTATTGCAAGTTAACAAATGAAACTTAAAAGCACTATTATTGTTAACGCATCGTACTATCCTATTGTCGCATATGTAAAATAATTGGGTGTATACTGATGGTATTAAACATTATGACAGATTTATTTATTTTCTGCTTGTAAACACAAGTTTATTTTTGTGTATTTTGACGAATTATTTTAGTTATTTTTGAAGTGAAAACTTCTGTAGCCTGTCTGTCTGTCTGTAAAAACAAAAAAGCGACATTAAAATGACATAAACACATACATGTATAGGATTCAACTTGCTAGATAACAAGACAGAGAGATATCGTTTACAAAAATATTTTATCATTTTATGAAGATTTCACTTCTACCGCGTATGAACTAATGCACATTTTTTTTTCAAACGTCGTGCGCCAATTCGTTATATAGAATCTTGGTAAAATAAGAATTAGTCGTAGTTTAAGTGAAATACATGTCTGAAACTATGTCGTAAGTCTTTAAATATTTAGTCTAAATAACGAATTATACCTGATTTACCTAGATACGTAGTGTAGAATAGCAGTCTCTTTTTATTTATTGAATAGAAAGTTCTGGTGAATAGAAGTCAATTGAGGTAAGTACGATCGTTTGTATGCGTGTCAAATTTTTGAGGTACGATTTTTGTGTCAATTTCTGTGTGTTTTGTTTTTGTTAAATGTATTTCTTTCTGAGAAAATATTTATAAATCGATATATAATTTTTTTGTTAGATTCATCAGATTATTCAGCTGAATTAAATATTGCCTGGACTTAGATAAATCATTATTTACTATAGTGATGTATTACAATAATTCATCGTCGCATCAGTTTGCCTGCAATAATCGGCAAATTAAAATTATCATATTTCCAGTAACAATAAAAAAACACGAGTTTATATACTCTAATATATTAACACGTTTCAATGGAAACAAAGTATCGTATAACACATATTGTGCTAATCTGGGATAGTTTAACTTTATGTGGTTTTATATCTGATATTTACAATTTATTCATTTAATTAATTTTGTTAAAATAAAAAAATTGTGCGTCTCGCGACGCCCGACAGAAGTGATAACCGTTGCCGTATGCGTGAAAGAAAGACAGACTGGCGACGTAATGCCTTACGTAACGAAGCGGCTTACCCTCCCATAAGAAGTTATTACTTCAAAAACAGGTTTTGGTTTTGCAGACGTAGCGATAGTATGTATTAATGTGTATACTAATTAAAATAAAGGCAACAGGATTTGGTTACACCAAATCGATCAGAGGCAATAATAAAGAACTCTGTTTATTGTATATATTTGAGCTGATTTTCGGTTGAACACAGTCCAAGTCGGTTGTCGAAGAACAAAGTTATCAATGGTTAAGTAACATAACTCGAATATCTATCGTAGATTCACACCACCGGAATTAAACTATGTTTTAAAATATTTCATGTTATATTTATGTAAGAAAATTAATTCGTACAAATATATTGTTACTTAATTTAGTTCACAAACTTACTTATACTAAATCGTACGCACTTCGATCGGTTTTGAACGTTAAATTAAGTATTGTATAGTTTACAAAAAATTCATTCGCGTAAATTGATGTCCAATTTATGACAATATGCACACTATTCTTATGTACTTACTGTAAGAAACTACAAACTTATCTGAAGCGAGAAGTTTATATGTAAATTGATACCTGAATTGATCGTGTTACTTTCTCAACTTCGTTCTTCAATTGGTATAAATGCATTGGAAAGTGCGATCTAAACATTTCTAGGAAAATGTTTAAATAAATTATATCAAAATTGGCTACTCACACTTACAGTCTTCGCTAAACATTTTAGTCGCTCTGAATATAGATGCGCAGAACATAAATTTCGGTATAAATAGGTATTCTATTATATGGATAACATCGAGACGGTTAAGAAGGTGGTAGTTGGTAGAGCTACGTTGAAGCTATTACTGGTTTCAGCATGAATGGGTCGGCTCGCCCGGGGTAGTTCCACCCTCTCGCAGAAAACCGACGTGAAGTAACAGTGGTTGCACTGTTGCGTTTTGTTCGGCCAGTCAGAGCGCCGGAGGCCCACATATTTAAAAGGCCGGCAACACACTTGCGACTCCCCTGGTGTTGCTAGTGTCTATGGACGGCGGTGATCACTTACCATCAGGTTACCCACCTGTTCGTTTGCCCCCTATAATAAATAAATAAAAAAAAAAGTGTCCATTTTCGATTTCTATAATAATATTTTGATTTTATTCTATATTAAGCTCTTGATTGTATAATGCGCGAGCACGAACTTACGGCTACATTCAGAGCGGCCGAAAAGCTTGACGAGCAATATACTTGGTAAGTATGTAAGTACTTGTAAATGAAATGTACAAAATAAAATTCCAACTATTATTAAAACGGTGCTAATCTATTACAAATATCTGATATGGAGTTAACAGTGTGGTCGAATATGTTACTTTTACACTGGTAACGCCAACCTCATTCGATTTCTCCCATAGTAAATTTACGTAATCGCTACTCACACTATTTGTTTATTCTACGTAGATACGAGATTGCTATTGTAACACGATGAATTCTTTACCGTTAGATAAGTTTTATTTCGACCTATCGGAATTCCGATAACTTTGTAGTACTTTGAATATTATTTTGTTATTCTTCGGTAATTATAGTCTTTAATTATTCGAGATGTATTTATATAATTTGGAAGGTATTGCGACTTCGTTCTTTAAAAATGTATTGCTTTAAAGCCTTTTATGTAGAAAATAATTTGTACACTTCTAAGCCTAAGAAATACGAACATAACTACCTAATTTGATAAACGCGACGGGACACAGGAGAATCTTTTATAGCAAAAATATTATTTCTACGTTATCATTATTTTATATCATTTGAAATGACATTCAAGGACAAATATATAATTATCTTTACAGCTTCCATCGAAATCGAAATTTTAAAGTAATAAAAACGAATACCTTCATTGTATAAAGATCTCGAAATTAAATTCTATAAAAAATGTATGTAAAAATTTATTTGTTCAAGAAATGTATTATTTAGAAATGAATCCAATATATTTTATACATTATATTTATATGTACCCATGTAAAGTTAGACGAACTGGGGTTCTTTGTAATTAACCTTGTTTCGAATAAAACTATTTTATAGTTATCTGTTTTTTTTTTAATAACAATTAGAATCTCCCATCCTTTGAGCAAACCGCATCGGCGTTATCGCAGGCATGTCGCGATCCGGATGTGGAACTGCCTTGCACATGTTTATAAACCTGTTGTAGTGATTTTCTTGTAAGTTTTCGCGTCTAGTAGCTAAGAGACTTACAATGCTGTATCTTGTACGCACTAGGTGCATATTCACAAACTTTTCATGACCCAAATTCCGAATGGAAACTTAAGAAACCAAAACCAAAACGCACTCTAGTAGTCTTCTTCGACGTAGCCAAAGCTTTCAATAAGATTTGGCACACCGGACTCGTTTATAAGTTCTCAAAGTTCCGTATTCCCGATAAGCTAGTTCATATCTCTTTGATAGGACTTTACGAGTGGAAGACGGGCTCTCCTCTCCCCACTCGATCTGCCCCAAAGCTCCATTCTCACGCCCTTCCTATTTAACCTGTATATTAGCCACTTACTGCGATCTCAAGGGTTGAGTTATGCTGTTAATGACAGAGTCTTCTTTGCTTCAACGCACGCACAGAAGCCACCTCCGATCGCAGATCCAACGTGCCGGTCGTGATCTCAGCAATGGTGGCGTAGATGGCGTATTCAAATCAATTCGGATAAGAGTTCTGTGATAATTTTTTATCCCTTTAGAAACCGTTATAAACTTAAACCCATCAGTCTATACGGAGTTTCTATTCCTTGGGTCTCCCAGGTCAAGTACCTGGGTATCACTTTCGATTGGGGAACTCACGTTTTTTTTTTTTTTTTTTTTCGAACTGACCACACTGTCAGCCTGGCAAGGCCTCTACAGTTTCACCGGACTTCCAAGGGGAGCGCTTATGGCACTCACCCGATATTATATTATTATATGGGCAACCAGCACAAGGGCGCACGGCGCGCCTCGGCTTGGGCTGTCACCGAATATCCCGAGTCTAACTAAGCTTGGGCTAACTACTATTTCATACATATATAAATTCGTGAAACATACACGTGTACCAAGCATGTATATTTCACGAACTCATACATGTATCTTGAATCTGACTACTAAGTTAATCTAAGTTAACTTCGTTCGAAAAAGGGATAAAAAAAATAAAAATAAATAAACTCAAACACTATGTGTACCTACATGTATGTATGTGCACGTGTGTGGGGTGATCGGTGTTGTGTTGTAAAAACTAATGTTTGAAAATTAATTCAGTGTCACTGTAGTCGCGCAAGCAACGTGCTCGAGGGCTCCATTTCGGAGGATCGGACCTCGGCTTGAGCCGTTGCCGAGGGGGGCCTAGACGAGTGTGCTGGAGCAAAATTCACAGTCAAGCCGCGGCGGCGTGATCTGTGATTACGCGGGCGTGGGTGCGCACACGCTCTGTTGCGAGGGACGGAAGGGTACTGAAAGTTAGCTGCCGTTATTTTGTCGGGAGGATCTGTAAAAATATATCGCGGACGTCTTTTGTAACGCGGCGCGTCGGGTACGGTGTTGTAAGTCGCGGCGGCTACCACTAACGGACTAGGATGATTCACTGCTTTCTCAAAATAGCTACTAGTGAGTGTCCTAACGTACTCCCAGATAGACGGCATGTCCAGGTCCCTGTGGAGGTCGACTCTCCGGATGTACCAAGGGGCACCTACTCCCCTACGAAGAAACCGATTCTGTAGTTTTTGTAACTTTTCGAAGTTATAACTTGACATATGCGCAAAAACGGGACAACTATATGTCAGGATAGGACGGATACACATCTTATACAGAGTAAGCTTATGTCTGAAGGACATTTTACTTTTCGAACAAACTAATGGGTGCAAGCGACCCAAGACCATAGCGGCCTTGTTTCGAACTCTATCAGTATGCGCTTTGAAAGTGAGGCGCCTATCTAATGTAACTCCTAGGTATTTGACCTCACGTACCCAAGGAATCTCGGTTTCGTACAGCCTGAGGGGCTTTAGATACTTAGGTTGCGGACGATTTACGGGGTCGAAAAATATCGCGGCGCTTTTTTCGGGATTAACCTCTATTCGCCATTGATGATGGCTTTATTGATGCGATTTCTAAGAAAGTCCGGCCGCCAACCGGAAGCGTAGATAACTGTATCGTCAGCATAGCAACCTAACTCGATCCCCGGGGACCGAGGTAAGTCACTGATGAACAGGTTGAAGAGAGAGGGCGCAAGAATAGACCCTTGCGGCACACCTGAGCGTATCGGGTGGGGCGGGGACAGCTCACCTTCCACTCTATAGCGGAAAGTCCTATCAGTGAGATAATCGCGGATTATATGTACTAAGCTATCGGGTATGCGAGACTGAAAAAGTTTATATACGAGCCCGGCGTGCCAGACCTTATCGAAGGCCTTGGCAATGTCGAAAAAGACTGCTATTGTGCGTTTCGGTTTAGGTTTATCCGGGTTGACCTTCTTTTGAGGATCTTCGTTAAATTTAGAAAAGATGTACTCCGTGAGGCGGTGTACTTGATTCGTACATGAGTATTTAGCTCGAAATCCAAACTGCTCAGGTGGTAACAAATCTAACTCTGAAATAGAGGTCTGGAGACGGTTCAGAAGGAGCCGCTCGTATAGTTTACCTAACGTATCGAGGAGACTGATAGGGCGATAACTTGTGGGAAGCGTAGCTTTTTTTCCCGGTTTGTGAATTCCTATCACTACGGCCTTTTTCCAAGCAGCTGGAAAGTGGCCCTGGGACATGGCCGCATTGAAGATGCAGACCAGGAGAGCTATAATGTGGTCAGGAAGGAGCTTCAGTACCTCGTTCCTGATCCCATCGGGACCTGGAGACTTTCTAAGCTTGAGATGCTTGATGGCGACCGATACTTCATCGAAACTAACCGGGGTTAGGATATCCGCACGAGGAGACGCGAGAGAACGCTCTACCAAGGATTCGATCGATCCGATATGGATAGGGTCAGTGTTAGCAGTGTTCGGAGAGCATTGCTCCTCTAAATTCGCGGCGAGACATTCCGCTTTGTCTATACTATCGAACGCGGGAAGGGAACTCACGTTAAAACCACACGTCGATAGAGTACGGAACAAGGCCGCCACGGTGATGGGTCGTTTGCATCCATTTGTATGCTCGAAGAGCAAAATATTTCTCAGATATAAGCTTAAGCTTTGACGTACGTCCGCCCTATTCTAACATACAGTTCTCTCGTCTTCGCTTATATATCAGAATTCCGCTTTCGTATGATACAGATTTGATATGGTCGCTTCTTACGGAAGGCGGTCGGTGCACCATGTTAAGTCCTGAAGATCGATCTCCATGAAGTCTTGGAATTTCCGTCGATATGGGCGTACGTAAAGTCA
The DNA here is from genome assembly GCA_035772565.1 of Antheraea assamensis. NCBI lineage: Eukaryota > Metazoa > Arthropoda > Insecta > Lepidoptera > Saturniidae > Antheraea > Antheraea assamensis. Next base: position 4,887,099 of record JAQQSE010000011.1, read on the forward strand.
CTAAAGATCAGTTATTTCGAAAAAGCAGTGAGTCGCAATGAAATTCTTCTCAGTAATATGTAAAGTTGGATGGAATCACATTTTTGATTAGCCAATTTTACTTTTTTAATATCCACCACAGTGCAATTAATTAATTAGCAAATTTTCTCTTTTTTTTTGAGAACTATTAATTCGTGGTTGGAGCTGAGCCGCAACGCAAATTTCCATAGTTAGATCTAATCTCCACATTTTTTGTTGAGTTTTAGGAATATGGCAGAAATGTATGCAGGACGCGGGAATGATGCCGCGTAACCACTTTAGCAGTAGTGGTAGTGTGATTACCACTATACTATTATCAGAAGGTTGGAATGAATAAATGAAATATCTGACTCCGTTTGTGCAGACTAGCAACCGCTTTGGCAGCTAGATTACGAATTTCCTTTTATTTGAGCTACGAAGCTTATTTACGCTATTCCCAATAGAACACGTGTAAAGACTTATAGATAAAAATACACAGGCATTAAAACACAAATAATATTACAGTCGTAAAATAAAAGTGAAACAAGGAATTAACAATGGAACAATAAAGCACGGATAATATGAGTATTTAAAGATACAATAAAACTAAACAATACTAATGAGCTGCATTGTAAATTAAATTTGTCGGCGAGATTGTAATTACACCCAGGTATCATGTGGCCGACACCTGGGCTATAATTCGTGCTCTTAATCTCTTTGCTATTGAAGTTTTAGAGTACAGCTTTTGCTTTTTTATGTAAATTATTGTAGTAGGTACACACATACCACAATGTATGTGGTTATGTGTGTCGCTACATGTAGCAGCAGGGGGTCCACCGGAACTAGCTAAATTTTGAAAATAGTCTATGAGGAAAAAAGTCTGGGTACCTCTGATTTACATAGTGATCCACCCTGTAACCTTGAAATATCAAAATCAGCTTGATATGGTGCTTGAACTTACTATCCGGCAAATCGGTAATGTGCTTAGATGGTTGCGAACTACATATACATGCTTATTTCATACTTTTAATGAAATGTTATTTATGGTAAGGGTGTTTAATATTTAAATGTAATCAAGTATTTCATTACGAGTATACGATGTATATAAAAAATGAGGTTTGCCCTTGTGTGTTTACGAGACTTTCGATCAAAACTATTATTTTTATAATAAGTACGAGTTTAGAGGTATATGTTCTTGCTGCGAAGTATGGCAAGCGGTGTGATGCTTTCGTTTTGTAGCGACACACATATCTACGTCAAACGTGGTATGTGTGTACTACAACAATGCAGGAGAAAAACCAGCGGCACTACAAAGTCTGAAATTAGTTGGCTTTACAACGCAACTAATTAAGACTTGTCGCCCAGGTGGCGACCATATGTTACCTGGGTGCCATTATAATCTTACCGACAAACCGCATACAATGCTAAGAATTGTTATTATCATAGCTTATTACTAAATTATTTTATTGCCCAGATGATATTGTTTGTCCAAATTTTCATTTTTGTTTTATTACTATAATATTGTTTATATTTTTACGGTTGCACGTGATCCGTCTCATTTAAATATAACTGCTTCGTCAAATAAAGGGGATTCATACATATCCGATCGATTGAATCCTCGGTGGAGAATGCAATCCCATTCCCCCCACGGATACTCTAACCCCGGTAACCCGGGATGAGGTTTGTGCTGCTATAAAACTTCTGAAGCCCAGGAAATCTCCTGGCCCTGATAGTATCAAGAATGATGCTCTCAAACTACTTCCCGATCATCTTATAGCCCTCTTGGTCTGCATCTTCAATGCGGCCATGGCCCAGGGTTATTTTCCAGCCGTCTGGAAAAAGGCTATAGTGATAGATATTCACAAACCTGGCAAAAAAGCTACTCTTCCCGATAATTACCGCTCGATTAGTCTTCTCGACACACTTGGTAAACTCTATGAGCGGCTCCTTCTGAACCGTCTCCAGACCACCATGTCCGATTTAGACCTGCTACCACCTGAACAGTTCGGCTTTCGAGCTGGATACTCTTGTACACAACAAGTGCACCGCCTCACGGAGCACATCCTGCACAACTTTACTGAACCTAGAATATCATATCGTACTCTCGCGATCTTTTTCGATGTAGCTAAAGCTTTCGATAAGGTGTGGCACGCCGGACTCGTTTATAAGCTTCTTCAGTTTCGCATCCCCGATAGATTAGTTCATATCATTCGCGACCACCTCTCGAACAGAGTTTTCCGCTTCAGAGTGGAAGGTGAACTCTCCCGACCACATCCAATACACTCAGGTGTTTCCCAAGGATCTATTCTTGCACCATCCCTGTTTAACTTGTACATTAGCGACCTACCACGATCTCCGAGAGTGGAAGTAGGTTGTTATGCCGATGATACAGTGATATTTGCTTCAGGCAGGCAGAGAGTGCATCTCAAAGCACGCATCCAACGTGCTGTTTGTAATCTCGGCGACTGGGATCGAAGATGGCGTATAGAAGTTAATCCAGATAAAAGTTCCGCAATACTTTTTAATTCCTCTAATAAACAGAACACATTAAAACCTCTCAGGCTATTCGATATTGACATCCTTTGGGCTACCGAGGTTAAATATCTCGGTGTCACATTAGACAACAAACTTACCTTTAAAACTCACAACTAGAGAGTGCGGAACAAGGCTGCTATGGTCTTGAGCCGATTACATATGCTACTATGCTCACAGAGCAAAATGTCACTCAGACATAAGCTCATTCTCTATAAGACGTGTGTCCGCCCTATCCTTACGTATAGTTGCCCCGTGTTTGCACATACATCGAAAGATAATTTTGAAAAGTTGCAGGTAATACAAAATCGCTTCTTACGAAAATGTGTCGGCGCCCCCTTACTTACTTCGATTCAAGCGTACATCAAGTCCGTCACAGCTAATTATTTCGACAAGGCCACAAATCATCCCAACCCGTTAGTGGTATCCGCTGCAAACGACACCCCCAAACCCGCCGCAAAGTATCCTAAAAGACGACTGCGACACATTTTCAGCGATCCCCCGGATGATATAACGGCTGCGAATGATATGCATACCGACGACTCCTTAAATAAAGCGTGCCCGCGCCCACGCCCACGAAACCACCGATCATGCCGTCGCGGTCGGGCGGTCAACTTCGCTCCCGCACACCCGCCGCGTCCTCCCTCGGCAGCAACTTAAGCCTAGATTCGATCTCTTGGACGGGAGCCCTCGAGCATGCTGCTAGCACGATACAATGACACCGCATTCACTAGCTCCTTGCACACACGACACTGCACTCCACACACGTGCACATTCACACGGTACGTACACTAGTTCTGTAAGGGACCGTTTTTCCTTTTTGGCTAGTTAAACTTAGCCAAAAATATCAGGCACTATATGCATGTGCGCCTTAGTGTGACACATATGAAGGTATGCATGTGTGTTTCACTAAAGTGTACATGTATGGTTAGCTCAGCTTAAATGGTTATTTTAGTTCGATTCGCGTTCATCCCAAGGCAACTGCCCAAACCGAGGTTCGGCCACTCTGGCACCCTTCAGCTTGTTGCCTTTCGGCTGAGTGCCCTAAGCGCTCGCCCTAAAAGCCCGGTGAAGCTGTAAAGGCCCGTTAAGCCAACAGCGTTAAGTCAGTTCGAAAAAAAGAAAAAAAAAGGGAGATTCGTAATCCAGCTGCCAAAGCAGTTACTAGTCTGCATAAACGGAGTCAAATCTTTCATTTATTCATTCCAAGCTTCTGAAATTAGCAAGTGCTACCACTTTTGCTAAAGTTTTAACCTCTGTACATGAATTATATTTTCAAGGTAATACATGACGCAAATGAAGTCGCGTTTATCATCTACTTATAAATAATTATTAAATTCATGTTCATTGAAGGTTACAGGTTATTTAAATAGTCGTACGGTTCGAATTATCTTAAGGTTTTAATTATTTCACTCTACTTTCATATCAATTACCGTTACCCGATTTGATTAGAATACTATTCGTACATACTCAATTTAATTTTAAACTTATTCATATTTATAACTGATTACAATTGTTTTTTTTAGTATAGAAAAGGTGTTGACGGCGAAATGAAATAGCAAACTCCGAATATATTCCTTTATTCATTTGTACTTATAAACAAACATTTACAGAATCGCATACTTATGGAATGCAACGAGACGGAATAATCTTTGTTAAATATGTTAATGTGTTAAATACCGCTTTACAAACAGAGACGTGAAATTCAAAAATAAGAAAAATATTGAATATATTAAGCTTTATTCCAACATCAGGATCTAAAGTCTCTGAGAAATGTGATATAGTCACAATGACTAAATTTCGTACCAAAAACATTGCTACAAATTACTTTATTAAAGGTAGCTGTTTGCTAAAAAAAATCAGTTGTTGCCAGTTAAAAAGATTACCCCGAGTTTTATACGTAAAAGGATTTTAATTCTAAACTTTCTGGTCATCTGACATTTAATATAAATTAGTACGAAAACGCAATTTTTCACTAAATTGCAATTTTGAATTATCCGTTTCAGCTAATTATGAATATTTTACTATTCAAAATCTCACGTCTCAAAACAACCGATAAGATTACAATTTTTTTCGGCTACGACATTATTTATAATACTTGTAGTTATTGCATGCGTTACAAACAAAATGTATCACAGATAAGGTAAACAAATCATGAGCACGAACTAACATCACACAAAAACTACTTCTACATTATATATATATGTATATATATATATATATATATATATATAGTTATTTTGTATGGAGATTCACCTTGAGGATTATAATAAAACTTCTAGAAAATTCTTTGGAGTTAAAATCTGTTAAGCTAAGAACCAAATACATTAACCTCCAAAATAAATTTATAGAGTATTTAAACTAAATTCGCAGACAACAGTACGTTTAAAGTATACTATAGCGTATATTTTGTTTTACATTACTAACTTTAGTTTCGTTTATCTCGATACTTTGTGTAATTTATTTGTCCTTAGCATTGTAGAAATGGAGACGTGAAGCTACACGAATGTGTCCCTTTTGGTTAAGAGTCGACATAATTGCAACCTATTCACAAACGTCTGTAACAAAAACCGTTTGATGTAGCTCAGCTTTTTCGTGTGCTACGGTAAATATTTCACTGGAGTAAGCATTAACTTCTTCTTACATTAATATCGTACTGGACTGAAAATTACATGCTTGAGAATGTAATATGCATTTATATTTCAAGACAGAATTTTAATATAATTTAAATTATTTGCGATAAATTTATAATAAATTCTACATATTAACATTATAATGATTCTTGTGAAGGAGAAAAAAATCGAAATCTGTTTTATTTTCGTTTTTTATATTTATACAAAAGCACCCTATATTTTCCGATTATAATGTTAGTAACATAAAAAGTTTACTTTAAAACTTGTAAATCAAACCAGAGTATTAAATCCACATAATGACAAAAACTTAAACTGTTAACAGACTTACTTACATGTGACCTTTTAATTCTTCTTTAATTGTGTTAATATATTAAAAAAAAAACAATTGTCAATGAATTTGACACTTACGAATTTAATACGCAATCAATCATTTCGACATACAATAGTTCAGTACGTTTCAGACTCCATTCAAAATAAAATATAAAAATGGCACCCTGTAAAAATTTAGACAACTAAAAATATCTAAACTACATAATCTTAATTGAAATCTTAAAGTATTAATGTTAACGAATTAATTTTCATTAAAAATAATATCATAATATGAAAACTAAATAATGTTAATATAAAAACATACCTGATTCTATAGAGATATTCCAACTAATACGTAGCTTGTGTAATTACAACAAGAAAAATATCTATAAAAGTGACGTTCTTCAGTAAATATAGAGAGCGATTTGTTTTTAATAAAAAGTTATTGTACCGAGATTATATTCTTTTTCCATTATTAAAGTAAATTTCACAAAATTCTCAACCGCACAAAACTCGTAAAATGGCACTTTTATGGAGTTTTATAATACTTTGAGTACAGAAAGTTAATTTACATTTTCCCTTACAAAAAGGTATTTACAATATTGCATAAAATATTTCTTCTACGATTTACCTATAACAATTACAAAATTTGTACAACAATACCCCCATTAACGTGTACAATACACGTTAATTAAGATTAGTTTTAGAGCACACTACAGTAATGCCACGTCACGTTACACATTTTGCTATAAAATCGTCAAACGTGTATATTACCCTTAACTTTCCAGATATTTTTTTTAAGCTAATGAAATAAATTGGAGAATAATTCTGCTAAGGAAATTCCTATCTTTTGCAAATTTCAAGCGGGTAAATTAAAAAAATTGTACAAAGATGGCGTTATATAAATTAGGCCAAAACATAATAACTGATTACTTTATTATAAAATATTAGAAACTAATGTTATTGTCAATTAATGAGATTTCATTGAATATAATTAGGGAAAAACTTTAGTAATGATAATTAGTTAAACTAAAAAATAAGGCAACCTAATATACCGTAGTCGACTAACATATCTAGCTTTAAGCTTTTTAGCGACAATAATTCAACCTTGTATAACTTCGTAAAGGATGTGTAGTGATGTGGCTTTATGTTGCATTAGTTTAATATACCTATTACCTATGTAGATATAATGTATTTTAGTAACAAACAAGCAATTGAACATATTTACGGGAAGCGGATTACTTTGCAGTCTTGTTTCAAGGCGCCACCATACTATAGCTAATATTACATATGGGTGATTTTAATGTTTTTTTTTCGTTGATAAATCTATACTTTTAATACAGCTACTATTAACTGTTATATTGAACGCAATCACGAATAAAAAACTATAAATTTCGTTTGAAATGGGTCGTTATTTTATTAAAACGATAACTAAATCACATTGAAAATGGCTTTGATAATAAGGAGTTAACAACATTGAAAAACTTTTTTTTCACGAAACATTTTCGAAGTTTTAAAACACTGACACTGGTAGGTAAGAAAATGACGCTTGACGAAGGGAACAAAAAAAAAACATAAATATCACCGACCATAACCGATCAAAAACGATCGTAAACAAGCGCTCGGATATAAACATGATATTAATATGTAAAAAATTGTAAATCGCATCGAAACCGTGTATATAACCCTTAGCTAGAATACATCGAGAGATATAATGCGTCAACGCTTATAAATGTTCGGTAAAATCCTTTCATTGTTTAGAACGAAGTTCCGTAACACGGTTTGGGGTTAGGAGTTGATTGAGTGAAATCGTCATGTAAGAGAAAGCGTTATGACCTCCATGCGACTTTCGTTCTTTGTCTTTTCTTTATTATATACGATTGTGAGTGTGTGAGTGCGTGTACCTGTGATTATTAAAATACGACCAAACGAGAGCATCTTGTACTGCCTGCCGGTTGTATAATATCAATTCTAAAATTCCATTGAAACTTATTTTTATTTAGCATTTTTTAAATATAATTTATTATTTTACATTATTTTTTTAATAAATGAACATTTTTTCTAAAATCTAAGAATAATGTTTTTGATTTGACTCCTTACTTTTTTACGTTAAGAAACTTCGTTCCTGATTGCGCACTTTTTTTTTCAGTTATATGTTTTTGTATCAAATACACTTAATGCATAAGTACAGTAGAGTTGGGCGACGAATATTAAAAAGAATTAAATATTACGATCATTCCCCGACGCGTCGCAGGCACGCAATATAATAATAATTCAAATTTAACATATAATGATATACCTTTCATGTTATTATATCTAAGATTTAAATGTATACGTTAGAGAAATATCTGTTTAGTCCTTTTTTAGTTGAAGCAAACATCTACATGCAATGACAGAATAGTTGAGGTTGAAGTAGTTGTGTCTGCTCATTTGTTCGCTTCTCACAACTGAATCTCTAAACTATTTGCACTTAAATTTGGTGTAGAGAGAACCGGAAATCTGGAGCAGAACATAGACATCTTTTTATCCTGAATATACCGAAAAATATGCAGACGAAGTCGCAGTAAAACCCTAGTTATGATAATATTTATGGATGTATAAAAATGTGTATGAATGTATGTATAACATCATATATGTTTTCCAACCCCCAAGACAGTCTTTGTATTAGTTAAGTAGAAGCCTAAGTTGAACGAAGTTCCAGATTAAGTTAGACCCAAATCTACGGTACTTTATAGTCGAAAAGCAACATTTTTAAGTATCCCCATAGATACTTTATACAAATACAAACAACATATTTAACAGATGTATATTAACTGTAAAGTCTAACATGGCAAGACTATATAAAATTGTTAAAAAAAAGAATTGTATAAGCATCGCCTTACATAAATATTTATCACTGGAGTCGAAATTATTATTGTTTCCAATTTAGGGTCATCCATAAAGACTTTTTAGATGTTCAGTTAATTTATGAAAGAAGAATACAATTGGTAGAATTCAACACAAACTGTTAGAAATCTATTCTACAAAGAAAGATGCTATAAGTAACTGGTTTCAGTTAGGTCTATGGTCTTGTTTGAAATTGGTTATGGGTAGTTAGTGACCACGTTATTTCCAGATCAACTGTACGTCTGTTTACAGAAAGAGAAAGTCAAAAATATCCTATAAGTTTTGTTTCATGAAGACCATACAATTTCTACATGTTTGAGCCAAAATACGAGATCTCTAACCTTCGCCCGTTATTGCTTATACCAAGGAAAAGACTAAAATATCAATATTTTTGGATGACACTTCTTAACTTTTACACTCCAAATGAGCAGTAGAGACACTAAACTCCATTTCTTGGCATTTGAATACTTATCGCATAACTTTATTTATTGTGACAAAATACTGTTCGAGTGAACCATTAACGCGAGGGCTTTTCAAAAATATTAGTAAATCCGTTTGCTTTGGCCTAATACGACAAAGTGTCTCCACTGTAGTCGGTGAACACAGTATAATGCAAAAACAAAGGTAATTATCAAGATATCTACAATCAATCAACAGTAATTACTGTCATCGGTTATACAAGCCTCTCCACAGTTGACTGTGTTTGTGCCCACTGTACTGTTTTCAAAACGTGACAAGCAAAAACAGAATCACTGTGATGGGTGTGATGATGATTGCCCTTAGTTTGTAGATGCCTCGGTGCTCTGTGCTGACCATTACACTTTATTCTTCCATTTCTATTCTTATTGTTTCTGATTCACATTCATTTATTTGGTGTGAAAAACCTTAAAATTTGTTATTAATCGTAACACCACAAGGCATTGCAAAAAAATAACATATTAAAGGTTTAAGGAACCCATCACACTGTTCATATAACACGTTCGACTGCACAACTCTTACTGACATCCGGGCTGGACTTCTCACTTACTTCCAACTCCTTCGTCTTCCCGTTGATCTTCAAGTTGGCCAGGCTCACGTAGTTGCTTCTCGAGATGCCTGGCTCACGCTTCTTTGGTTGATCGCTGTTATCTTTAACCTTTCTCTCCGCTAAAGTGTCCAAAACAGGTGGAAAACCTGTTTGAAGACCACGTACACATGTCATCTTACCTTCGTGAGGGTTTAGAGGAGCCTTGATCTTGTTGCGACCGATGTCTATAAATTTGGTTTCGGATTTCGGCTTATAATTATTTGATCTCTTATCTCGACAGCTGTACCTGCCATCTACGTATTCCGGTCTCTCTGTCGGTATGTGCCTCCGGAATATCGGCGTCATTGGTTTTCCGAGGCTGGCGAGCTTCAGATCGCTTTCTATAACGTCACAGTCGGACTTCTTCGGCTTCTCGTGCTCGAGTGGCCTCACTCTGTACGAGGACCTGCCGACGCTCGGTGACGTCGGCCTCTGGATGAAGAACTTACTCCTCGACTTTTCCTCCTTATCATCGGCTTCAGGTTTATTTCTGACGACCTCAGCTGTATTCGGTTTGAACAGTCTACTCAACTTTGGTGACAGCAATTTCTTGGCAAAGAAGCCGGTCTTCTCATTTGCCTTATCCTTTTCGGCCATCTTCGCAAGGCTCTTAACACCCTCGGCCATAATCGGGTTCTGCGTCATTTGGTCTATGTTGTACCTCCTGTAATCGACTTCTGGTATCTTCCGTTCCGTGTTCAGGCATTCCGGGTTCCGGAGCCTCACATCGGATACGTCATAACTGGTTTTCTTGCCGAGTAGCGTCTCACTTTTCTTGACGATACCCGCGAAAACTCCTCTCGGTTCGACATCTATACCATAAGCTGATATGTTCTTGTACCAGTCACTGATGTCGGAGAGATCGTCGTCCGAGGAGGAGGAGTCGTCGGACTGGTTAACAGGCTCACAGTTATCCGGGATGCTGATGTGCCTGCAGAACGGCAGCGGGGCATGTAGCTGGTGCTTGTATTCGGTCTCGAGCCCCTCGACGGACTGGTTCCTGAGAAAAGGCAGGTCGGAGCGGTCGGTTTCGTCGTCGACTCTGCGAGACTTGGTGGTGTTGTCGGGCAACTTGTTGAGCTGCGAGTCGGGGCTAGTGCGCTTTAGGGCAGCGGGAGGTTCGAGCCACTCACTGATGTCATCCACCTGCCGACAATTAACCGCTCCGCTAATTTTATCTCGTAATAAATAATAAAGTATTAGTATACTTCCGGCAACATTGATCACTCAGGCAGAGAGCTAATATACCTTGACCAATAGTGCTTCTCTAAGTATCTATCTGCTCAATAAAAGGAGAACAGGTGGAGAGCAGGGATGGTCCTCTCTTAGTGGCTTATCAAGTATAGCAGAATAGGAAATCTTTTTTAAAATGATTGAGAAATACAACCTTATAAACATAATCGCCGACATTCAAGGAAGAAATCCTTTGTAAAAGGTTACAGGTGAATAGGCTATATGGGGAAACGTCGCTTTCACTATAAAGCTAGATAAAACACAGATTCTGATGAGTCTATCGTCATTATATTGGTTAACGTATATTGATTTAATTCCACTAGTGAACAGCCTGGTGTTTATGCTGAGACTTATGACCAGAGCGCCGTGGAATACTGTTAGTGAAATAGTATACTGTGGAGTGGGGTTTTATTGAATAAAGTCCCACATAATTGTTTGACTGACCTGGGTAGGAGGTTATCCTACGCAAGATAACCCCCACTTAAAAAAGTTGCCAATATTTGAGTTTGTTAAAGTATACAAGTATATATGATAATTTCTTCCTTTTGAATTTACTATTATGTAATGGATTAAACTTTCACTGATGCATTTGATAAATGTTGTCGATAAATGACCTTTCATTCTGTAAGTTTTGAAAAAATGGTTTAAGAGGTAATATTTTGTAAGGATGAGAATTTTAATTACATAGTTGAGGAAGTTGAAGGAGGTAATAATGTGAGGTACTCACCTTGGTGATGTTGATGGTGTTCCCGTGAGCACGCAGGATATACCCTGGCGTGTGCAGCGCGTGGTGCGAACGGCTGCGGCCCACCTGCGCCTGCGCACTCGCGCCCGCACCCACACCCGCGCCCGCGCCGATATGGCTCGCGGACACGCACTTGCCTAAGGCGGCCGCGCGCCGTCCCGACCACGAATTAATCGTCCCATCACTCACCTCGCTCGCCGCAGGACTCTCATCCTAAGGGCAACAGTTTTATTCAGTCACTCATAATGTTCCACCCATAGATACAAGATTTAAAAATATCGACACGCATATCGGTAAACTTTATTGACACCATCTTGCTACTATCGATAGTTTTAGTTTTTTTTATCAAGCCAAAAATAGGTTTAAAAAACTAAAAGGTAATCGATAATGGAAGAAGATTTTTTTTTTTCATACATTCCGTAGCAATTCAGACAATAGTTTTACCTACAAAATTCTGACGAAGTGCCATTTACTTTGATATAAAAAAATACCTTTGGCTAATATCGATGTGAAGACAATATGTTGATATGTCATGGCTTTCTTGTATAATAAAAAATAAGAAATGTGATCAAAACTGTGACTACATTTTACAGTGTAGCATTTGTATTTTCCTGTATTAATATTTTCGTTTTTTCAGTTTTACTATATCGATTATCTACTATTTGGCATATCGTCGGAAGTGTAATTTATTTTTAGTTACCAAAGATAAGAAAGGAAATAAGTAAGTGCTTTGTGGGTAAGAAGTTATAAAGTGTTTTGTGTGTAAGTACTTATAAAGTGTGTTGTAAGTAATGGTACCCGTAGGTTCTCGACGTTGTGAGATGGCTGTACATCGCTGGCAGCGCCGACGCGGCTGGTGGCGCGGGTGAGGGCGTTGAAAGTGCGCGGGCAGCCGGGGCAGCTGTCCGGGGTGCCGTGGTCGCGCTGCATGGCACCCTCCGCATACTGCTCGATGTCCGCCAGCAGGGTGCCGGGCGCTCCGCCTCCACCCCCGCACAGTTGCATCACGAGGCTCTCCAGCCAGATTTCTATCACTTCAAACGGCGGCCTGCACACACACACATAGCTAGACACAACCATTTAATTCACACACCATCGAAATAATATTTTGTATTTATGCTAGAATTCAATAGATGGTGTTTAGTTGTTATTAACTAATTCTATATTTATGGGACAAAATAAGCGTCGGTGTTATGAAAGAAAAACACAAAAATTGAGATGTAATAGGTGATACAATAAAAAAAATTGAAAAAATAATAATTTCTTATTAAGAGTAGCAAAAAATACATGTGTTATATGAATATAATTAATTGTATAGCAGTAAAATTATTTATTGTCACAGCTATTCACGAGTGATAGATGAAAACCGACTACATTCTAATATTATTGTTAAATAGCGTAGCTACATTTATTCTTGGTATTACAAATACTATTTTCACTGACGACATGTTTTGAATTCTTCGATCTACATAAAATTAGAAAAAGATCTGTCGCTCGAAAAGATCCTCAACCAAGTATAACAGATGCATTTCATTTACGAATTATAATTTTTATAAATTATAATGACTAAGTATTTTCGATTTACAACATCTTATGGAAACTAACGGCCACAAAAAAATTATAAATTAATAATTTGCAACAACAAATTATTTTTAAATTATGTGAAAAATAACAGTGATGCATGAAATTTTCTATACTTTATTTGTACTGACTGATGATGATATATATCTATCTCGCTCTGTCGTTATACGTTTCTTTATTAAAATTACTATTGAGTGAGAAGCAGGTATACCTGGTGTCAGGATCAAGGTTGCAGGCGAGGAAGGCGACCCGGTAGAAAGGTTCAGGGCAGACAGAGGTCCGGCAAAACTTGTCCACGAACGCGCATTCGTTCAGACCGAAATCTGACCTCCGCGGCAGGAAGTCGGGGTCGGCCGACACTCTACCTATGATCTGATGGAAAAACGAAAATACTTCATCGAATTTCACCGAAAAATACTAGAGTACACCACAGACTATATTATATATATTGATTAAAAGGACTGAAGGAGGTTGACGATTATATTTAACTATATAGAATTTAGCGTCTTACAAGAATCTCATCTAATGTTAAATGACGATGGGGTCTAAAATGGTAAACACGCTCAATATAGAGAAGAACTGACTCTCAAGTGCAGCTGCCGGAACACACCAACAGGTGCTTGGCGACAGACTTTTAACTCCAAGGTGGTAGCTAACCAGAAAGACTTGGAAAAAGTCCTACCACCATGCTATAGTGTCATCTTGATATTTTCCTTTACCGAAAGATCCGACTCAGTCGCAAGAATTCGAACCTACGTTGAACGACATGGTGTCCAAACATGCCATCAACTGAACCGTCATCTTTTTAAGTAGGCGCTTTTAAGCTTGTTGCCATATGGCTGAGTACCTTATGCCCTCGCTACGGTCGATGTACCGTGAAAGCTCGTCAGGCCAAAATTGTTAGTCAGTTCAAACAGAGACAAGCTTTAAGCATCAGTAAAATAAAAGAGAGTTAACAATTAATTCACATCATCATCATTAGCCTGTAAGGGACCCACTGCAGGACCATAGGCCTCTTCCCGAAGAAAGTTATGGGCATAATCACCACGCCGGCCCCCGACGTATTGGCAATTTCAAACTCAGAGAAATCCACAATTCTATATTTTTTCCACACATGATGGTACTACTTAAATTAGCAAATGTACGTGAATTGCGAAAAGATTTGTTAGTACACGCCGGAATTCGAATCTGCGGACATCGGTTTGATATTTCACCGATCAAACGACTAGACTACCAGACTTTAAATAAAATAAATAATTCCTATAAAACAGTAGAAGACATCACTTAAATAACTAATATATTCGAGTCGTCTTTACCTCACAGAGTATTATCCCGAAGGAGAACACATCCACCTTCTCATCATACACGTTTCCGTTCATCATCTCGGGCGCCATCCAGTACGGGTTGCCGACCACCTGCGACCACGCACAGACCGTTATTTCATCTGATGTTAACTGACCGTGTATCCAGAAATAATACGATTAGAAAAGTAGAGTTATGGGAATAATAGATTTTCCACTTGACGGTGGTAGATTGACCAGGCGAGAATTAGAAAGTATAGGTTAAGATATCTAAAACCTGGACCCCAACAACCTCTGAGGTGGGTAAACTAAAAAAATCACAGACAAAATATAAGTAAAATGAACATTTTAACAATTTTTTTTATTTAAGAAGTCTGCCACAATAAATTCTTTTAGGGATCTGGAACTGTAAAACATTTGGTAAAAACTATTGTAGATCAATCACAATGATCTTCTAGTGTATTGGCCCGCTCTTGCATGTAAATTAACTGTTGCAAGGATGGTGAAAATCTTTACAGTGTATCGTTTCCTCCGGAGCGTAGAGTGGTGGTGGTGGCGGTGAGCGGTGCTGGTGTTAGTGGTGGTGCGGCGCTCGAGAGTGCTGCTGGCGGTGCGCTGCACGATGCGCGCCAGTCCGAAGTCTGCCACTATCACTGTCTTATCCTGGAACCACACACTATCACTGTCTTATCCTGGAACCACACACCTTCCTTCTAACAATATCTATCGTCATACAGACAGATAGTTCGTAACACATGACAGTAATGTGTGCCCACACCTAAAGTTATTGCGAACATGGACAAAACTTCGTAACGATACACGCAGGTATAGGAGTAACATAACAGTAATATTCTAATTTAACAACTGTAAAAACAATATTAACCCCTGGGCTGTACAAAACCATAAATATTTAAGTTCTATACAAGCGAATGTAGACCTGAGGCATAGGTCAATAGACTGTTGGCAGCAAGCATACGCTTAAAAAATACCTGATTGATTACAAAGCTTTAAAAATAACAAATGATGAATTGTAAAATAATAATTTACATGTTAAATGTATCATTATATTACTTTTTCATTTGTACGATCTTTCATTACTAAACCATGAAATTTACAATGTACGATGTAGTGAAATAAAAAAATAATTTAAAACATAATCTGTCATTCTGAGATCCGAGTCTTAAAACATCAGCCGAGGACTTAAAATATTCATTCA
This sequence comes from Antheraea assamensis, assembly GCA_035772565.1. Taxonomy (NCBI): domain Eukaryota; kingdom Metazoa; phylum Arthropoda; class Insecta; order Lepidoptera; family Saturniidae; genus Antheraea; species Antheraea assamensis. Next base: position 4,902,598 of record JAQQSE010000011.1, read on the forward strand.
TATATACTTCATATAGCTCATTCTTATTATTATTTTTATGTTATCCTTTCTTTTATTTGCACTGTCTGCAGTCTTTTTTCTCCACGGTACCGCTGGAAGAATTTTTAAAGCGTAATTAAGACATTAGAATCAAGGTAAATTTATGAAAATGATAATTCGAAATAAACCTAAAAACCAGAAATTATTTTATTGTTATCTATACTCTTTCTTGCAATAATATTCTTACGACAGTAAACTAAATAAATTATAAGTTTAGCGCCATCTGTTGTCGACAGAAATGTAGTCTGTTATTGCTTCTAAAGATGAATTTTTCTTATATTTATGTTCAATGAACAATTTTAGTCTCTTTTTTTATTATAATAAAAAAATGTCCTAAAATGTGATATGGTTCAATAACTTGTAATATTTACAACACAAAACTAATTAGAAATTTACAAATTTAATCATAAACCTTATGCGATCGAAAAATAAAAATCATATTTTACTTATACAAAGTACAAAGTAAGTTATTCAATTTATAGAAATATGTAATACATGTAATTGGCCAATTTTTATGTATATTATAGTAGTAATAGATTTAGAAAATGGCGGTTAAGCGCCATCTATTTGCAATAATGCATATTCATTAATTGCTAAACTTTTAAGGTTATTAATATGTATTTATGTGAAAATACAATTTTAACCATTTTTCTTTCGTTCTATGTCTTAATAATATAATACTGTGATAATGTTTATTTATGGTATAAAATACCCTGGTTTTTGGATGAGGATAAAGTCCATTTACTTATCTATTTTTCTCTCGAACTTAACTCTCGTCGTTATTAAAATTACAATAACTTTTGATAGAGTGAACCGATTTTAATGAAACACAAAATTTATGTTGCTCCGGAATATCCTTGATTATTTTTTTGCTAGAGTTTTATCAGAAACTTAGTACTTTACCAGTGCTGCCTATTTAAACAAACAGACAGACAGACAGACATATCTAAAAATAATCGGAATGGATTCTATTACTTATTCCTAGACACCTGCAACAAATTTTTTCTCAATAATCAAAAAAGTACAGACACGTTGGATTTACATTCTTATTATATGTATAGATATGTTACATAATTTATTGCTCAAGTTCCATATTTTCAGTTTCAACAAACAAGGTATAAAAATGAGTAAACACTGTTAAATAATAACACACCACGCTGACTTCTTACTAAAAAGTTGTAATACGCGGCCGCATACAGTGTACAGTAGTACACGTACTTTTCACATATACTAACACAAGTTAAATGCTCAAATACAAGTAAGTATTAAACAGTGTGCAATATACATACACACCAACATTAGCTCTCTCGCTCTGGCTCACTATTTCACTTCAAAAATAGTATGTATATTTCTGTCTCATTCTTTGCCGGCTTCATCCTACAATTTTTTGTATTTGTGTCTCTTACCTGTCGTTTTTCTGTTGCATCCGGTTTGTAATCACAACGATTCTCAAGAAGTTTCACTTCAAAAAAATACAATTATTCTTTTCTTAAAATATATGGTTACCTATCAAAGTGTGATCAAGTAATTACATTACATTTAAAACTTAACCTAACGTTTAACCTACGTTACAGTAGTTATATTACTACACATTGAAGTGTGATCAAATAGTTGCACTACGATTAAATCTTAACGTAATACCTAATCTGGAAAACGTGACTGTCGATCGAAATGTGATCAATTTTTAAACCTAAAAGTGAACCTAATACCTAACTTGGGATACACGACTACGGATCGAAGTATGATCAAATGGGACTCGATATATCAAAAGAACTAAATTGGGGTTTGGTTTTTTTTTTTCAAAGTGACTATTGACCTGTTAGGCCTTCATAATTTGATCGGATTTGTAGAGCGAGCACTTATGGCGCTCGGCCGCTTGGCAACAAACTCCAGGGTGTCGAAATAGCTGAACCTCAGCTCGAGTTGTTGCCTTCGAGCTGAATTTGATATCTCAACCATTCCCCACGATGATGTCGAGTTCCAATTCCTTGGATGAGAACTTAATGTGTGCCTTGAATAATAATGCCAGTCTTCCAGAGAGTTACATCTTGTATTTTGTAAAGTATATAAGATGTTACAGGTCATCAAGTCCTGTTCTAGACATCAGAGGGAATATAAACACAAAACAATGAAATCACGCGGGCTGCGCCTACAGTATGCATAAGGTATATAAATATAATTGTATGATATTGGTTGATTTTTGTTTGTAACAGTGAAAATTCCTTTCAACGCAAACAGCATCTGATTTACCTATGGGCAAAACAGTATAGATAACAAATGGATTAAAATTACCTCCCTGACGAGGCAGTTGTGCGAGTTGAGGTCCCGATGGATGACGTTCATGCGGTGCAGGTACCCCACGCCCGCAGCCACGTCACGCGCGAGACGAGCCCTCTCTGTCCACCCCAGCGATACCGTACCGTCCTGATATAACATTATTCCTATTCATTTATTTACTACACATCCAAAACTACCACCCCGAAACTCTTAAAATCACATTACAATTTATATAACTGTTAAGGACAAATGATCCAAAACAATTAATTGTATATTGTAAATACCTTTCCTGTTTTATAATATTACTCTTTCTTTGGAATATCTTATGTTTTTGCTTGTATGTTTAAAAATATATAATAAGTGTGAATTATATTATAAATAAATATACAAAACCCAGCAATCAATGCAAAAGTTAAGTTAAATAAAAGGTCAAACAAGTGCCGCCTTAGTAGGCGCACCACTTACTAGTTGTAAGGATAAAAGTATGTATAAATATAGGCGAACAACTTATGTCGAGACACCTCGCTTCGCCTCGTTTGTGATTTCGAAGATTGTACACGTTCTTTTCGAAACAATAACATTTGTGACTATGCATGTATGTTTGTTGCTGATTGATGCGAAAACTACTAAACATCATCATCATCTTACTCTAATCCCACCTAAGTAGAGTCTGCACAACATGTTTTCCTTTTCCACTCTCCCCTGTCAGATGTCATCTCAGCGATTACACCTTTTATATACATATCATTTTACATACAATTCATCCATACCTTTTCGGTCTTGGTTAGCCCAGCATTTTAAATAAAACCAAAATCTACTAAATGGATTTTAAAGAAACTTTATACTCTAATATAAGTTACTAGTGACCGCTTGCGACTCTGTCTGCGTTTGTACCTTTATAGATGATGTTCGTGTAACTCTAGCGGTTTCTGCAAATATAATAATTCTCCGATGGCATGATTTTTTCCAATATATTGGAGACTTATTTTGGTAAATTTAAAAAATATTTTGGTAAATTTAAAAAAACGGTATAAACTATGTGTTATTCTGATACGTAAGCTATACTATAGTAACGTTTCATCAAAATCTGATTAGTAATTTTAAAATCAGGTTGTCAAAGAATTTGTCTATAGGCAAAATATCTCTATGGTCACCATTCATATAGAATTTTCTGTATTTCTCATATCAATAATTTCAACCAGGACAAAACCAACACTTTTTTTAAACAAAAGGAAATAAGTACCTGTATTAACTGATGGAGAGTGCCCCCAGCGACGTACTCGGTGACGAGATGCAATCTCTTGTCCTTATATAGTACTCCGACAAATCTTAGCACGTTCGGGTGCTTCAAAGACCTCAGCACAGCGACCTGACAATAATTATCTCACCCTATACTCCAACTCATACACTTTCAACTATACTGATTCCTATGAGTTTTCCAACGTCAACATCTGTAAGTTTTACTTGAGAGCCAATCCTTCTAAGTTTAGCGTGCTTACCGTCTTAGACCACATCGTCCTTCAACGTCAGATGATATTGTGGTTTTTAGCTTTCGTTAAAACAGCCTATAAAGTATTTAAAAAAACGTTTAAAAGATTTAAATGTATATATTCCAAAAGCCTATATATTCCAAGACTGGACAAATGCGTGAAGTTTCCCGACTGCTGAAGGAACACCTCTTCAGGAAGTTAGGCATTAATCATTGTTGTCAGTTTGAAATACACAAAGTCCACCAATTTATATGTTTTTGATACACAAGAGAACTTTCCTCACACAGACAGCATCAGTCGATAGTGTAACCAATTTAAATCTGTAAATATATGCGAATAAAAAAAACTCGTTCTCTCGGGTCTCGTGTAAGTCCAATGACTAAGCGAGATAATAGTGTTTGTACTCGACGGGTCGTGACAACGAATAACTTGGTATTAAATCAGTCGCAGTCACTTTGTTGCGTTTAGAAATCAGCCATAGTATATACAGCAACTGTGAGGTTTTCAGGTCGGTATCAGGTGTAGTGACGTGACATTGTTGATGTAATATAAAAAAAAACCTGTTTGCAATTCTCACGTGGTAGAAGAGAAACCTTCAAAAATTAATAAAATATACGATAATGTATTCTATCTTATTCTCTCGAACATTCAATCTTATACATGTATATGTTTATCTATTTTTAATATAGCATTATCGTTTCATCGAGTTTAAAGTTCTCACTACAAAAAGCTTCATGTTATCAGATGATGGACAAGTTCTCAAGTTAAGATAGCTTCATGCAGCTCTATACAATTTATACTAATGGATGTTGGTAAAAAGTTGAAAGAACAGCCGCGACCAATCAATAATATGTGTAGGTTTCACTTCTAAAATATTGCTTCGCGATTGACTAAAGCTCCTTTGTATCTATACAAAAAAATAAAAATTAATACAATTTTAACTTAGAAACGATACAATATTGAATTGTCCTTACTCACCTCTTTGAGGAAATTTCTCTGCGCGTCTTCGTCGACCCGATACAACTGCTTCAGCACCATCACTTCGTTAGTGTCTCGGTGAGTCACTTTGTACACTTCACCGAAGAAACCGGAACCCAAGAGCTCGCCCTGACAAGTATTATAATTATACGTCACCAGCGTCATTGAATAAAATGTCGAGGCAATAATAAGGACTGTCGACACAAGTGAAAACTCAAAATAAAATCGGTTGTGTAGTTTAAAGAAGCGAAGGGAACATACGAGAAAATACGCGAGTTTGTTTCATAATATTTGTAAATTATAAAACCGGGACGGGTTATTAATTAATAATTTATTTCTTACTTGTAGGAGATCACAAGCCCTGAACACTTTCTGGCCAGCAGCGGGTTCCGCTCTGAACGACCTGGCTCTGCTCAAATCACGCAACACTCCACTCGGTTCCTCGCCATCGACACTGCAAAATTTTACATTCTCATCGAATGATCGAATCGAATGAAATTCCGAACACTAACCGACTGTCAACAGACAGCATAAACTGTTATGCTAGTCCCATACCTGCGCGACGAAGTTTCGGTCACTAGCGCGGCTAAAAAGTAACCTCAAAATTAATTCCGATAAAGGCGTAGAATAACGTTTGCACCATTGTCATTTCAATAGTAACTCGAAATTAGCGTCCGATAAATTCCTTTGATGTGCGCAAAAACCGCCGGCCCAGTTATAGTGCTGCGTGTATCGTCACGCAATGCGATAGTTCGTAACGCATAACGATAATATCTTCCCACATCTGCATTTAGTCTGATCATAGACTCAACTTCGTGCCGATACACGCAGGTATGGGAGTACCATTAGAAGGCATAACATTTTGCAGTTTTTTGCACATTATTTCCTAAAATATTAATAAAAGACTTTGGTAAATTCATATAAGAATTACATATGGTTTAAAAGAAAAACGGGGTATCCCATCAAACACAAAGTTATTAACATTAATAAAGCACTAAAAAAAAGTTTTTGAAAATTTATCCAAGGGGAAGTACATGTAAAGTAAAAAAAATACGGGGAATCCCAACGAACAGACGATTATCGCAAACTAGCAATCGTTTTGACAAGTCTATAATCATTACTTTATAATCCTAGACACACTATTTTCATCAGAGAAGTGTTTTCCCTTCCAGTCGACTACTGCCAAGATGAAATCTACAATAGTAATTAAAACAAGAAAAATTAAATCTCACACATCAAGCAGTTTCGACATACTGCTGCTCTTTTCCCCGAGCAGCGGACTCGAAGGCGTCTGTCTCCTCTTTATGATCCTGACTTTGCCTCCATCGTCCCCTTTCCGTTTAAACAGCCTCTCCTTCTTGCCCTCGTCATCTCTCTTCTCTGCGTTTTTCGGGATATTCTCTTTTAATATTCTCCTCTCGACTGGAGGCTTATCCTGTGTTTGCTTGAACTCCTCCGTTTGGATATTGCACATAACTCGTTTTGTAGTCGTCGTATCAGGATTATGCTCTATTGTTAGCTGTTGAAGGTAGTAATGCTAAAATCAACTCGGTATAGATCTTAACATGCAGAAAATTGCATCCACAGTTGAAATTTAAATATTTGTAGGTGTTAATTCTTATTTATCTACTAGCTGCGCGCCCCGGCTTTGAACGGATATAATAACCAAGAAAATGAGACAAAATCTTCCCTTTACAGTACGACCACGTAATGAAATATAATGGAAACTGAACAACTAAGCGTTAATTGTGGTAATATTTTTGAAAACCACCCTACTGTCTTCTGCCTCATTAACGCACTCAATTTTTATATGTAGATTTTTTTTTACCCAAATTGTTCCGTGTGATCTCCCAAACATTTTCTGTGATACAAGCCTAATCCTTGATAAATGCAAACATAACAAAAAAAACAATATCCAAACAGGTAACACAGTTTTAAAGCGATACACTAACATACACTCGTCAAATTACTTTTAATTTTCTAAGCTGCTTATTATATGACAGAAATGATTTGTTTTTTTTTTTGTAACGAATAAATAGAAATTTCCTTAAAGAGTTGAGCAACGAGTGTTCAATGTTACCTCATTTCTAACTTATAATGATAACAATTTTTTTTATATGGTCCATAGGCGTTTTAGCCAATCGTAAACCGATTTTAAACATCCTTTTACCTATAGAAAACTACACTATCAATGAGTAAGCATCTATTATATTTTCCAAATTTACATTGCCACGAGCCAAGGCGTGAGTAAAAAACTTATGAAATATATCAAGAGATCTATTATTTTTTGTTTAAGGTCTCTATAGTTCTGAAGTAGTAAGTATAATCTAGTATATTTGAATTAAGAATTGCTTCGAACAATGTAAAAATGTATTAGCTTTACAAAAAATTCTAAAGATATATTTTTTATTGTAACTTAAAATGGTGACTGTACTGAACCTGGTCGCAAATGCTCCGTGATCCAAAAACAACCCTGACGAGATCTACAATCCATAAGATAGTTGCCGCTGTTGTGCCGGTTTTCAAGTTTATCGATGAATGGTTAACTCATAAATGCGACAACCAAAAAGTGAGGCACAGTGACAAGTTTATCACTAAGTATATTGGTCGTTGTCGTAAACCAGTCGGATAGGGATACTACGCCGCATGCTTATTGAATATGCACTGACTATACATACGAAATCCGTAAACTTACCATTGGTACGTCTGTTTCACCGAATGTGTGCTAAACCTGACCTAGTCCGACACAATTGTCAGCCTCTACCACTCGAAAAAAACCGTAAAAATTGTATAGTAAAATTTACATACTTGTACAATTTGATCAGATCTGGCAAGAACTCGCTGTATTTCTTCCAATGGCCTGCTGCGGACGGGAGCTCCGTTAATCTCCAATATCCTGTCTCCGATGTGAAGAGTCAAAATACCACAGGAAGAGTCGATTCTGAGCAGACAGACTTAGCATTAGGTAACTATTTCAGAGAAAGAGAAATTATTTACATGCAATATGATTCTAAATACAGAACTGAAAGTCTTAAATCAGCATCTTACAAGTTTGCATAAATTAAAGCATTCTCTCAGAAAGAAGACACGACACGTGTTGCAAATAAAAGAAGAGAAGCCATAATAACTAAAAAGCGTGAATTGTATTAAATACATTTTTCAACTAAAAATTGACTAACTACCAATACACATCACACCCTTAGTAAAGTAAAGGCTTAACTTAGAAAAGTAGTTTTTTGGGAAACGGCAAAAAACAAATCAAAGATCACAATATATTTACAAAATTAACCTTAATACCCTGATTTACAACGTCATTGCCATGAAAATTTACTCTATCTGTGAGATACACCTTGTAGAACTATTTATAATGAGCCCATCTATTGCAAAAATTAAAGTACCTAAAAATTCGATATGTGCCCTTACTTTATTAAGAGTGCGTCATTATATACTTTAACATGCGAATACTAATTGCAAGGGTTAAAGAGTATTGCAATTTAGATTCATCATGCACGTCACTAAGGTAAATTTTCCAACTGAAAAGTGTCCTAAAACAAATTGAATACTTTTTTGTGCGAATACTTAATACACAATCATCGTCAGAGACTATGAAACAGTACTATTTAACTAACACCACTTACCGAGAAAGTTCAATTTAGATGCATCATACACTGTACTAAATCAATTTTCCAGCTCAAAAGTGACTAAATACAAAATGCATACTTTTTGTGTGAATACTAAATACAAGACACTTTCAAATGCTATAAATACTTGTACTATTTATCATAAACTACTTGACAATAAGATTGCCATCTGAGTCATCGTGTACATATATTACCAATTTACCATATGCTTTAAGCGAGTGATCATTCCATCAAACAAAATTAGCTTAACCGAAATTAAGCAGTTCAATGGACGTGGCTAGCAACGTTATTTAAAATGGACTCGGGTTACTCTGACAAAGGCACCTACTATCAACCGTGAAGTACTTTTTGATATATTACACGTGTTATGAATGCGCAATAACAACGCAGTAATCTAAGGATTTTGATTTATCTCTTTTACTTATTTATTTTAGATTTTACAGCTTTATTTTACGTGAAATAATCATTTTAGTCCTTCCTTATTTCTTGATTCAATAGACATGACATTTATCGATCTCAGACAGATCAACAACCTGAGTGAGTGATAAATGGATAAGCGAGAGTAATTGTCAGGTCCCGTCATTTTAACCCTCTAAAACGTCTATGCGAGAAACAGAAACGTCTAGAAGAAAAAGTCTTTATTCCCTCGCGAACCTCCATAATTGAGACTGCTACTTGTTTGTACCTCTATAAGCGACAGTAGAGTGTGTTTAACACTCGCTATTTATGAGTAACTACCTAAAAACGGTTTTTTTCTATTGCAAAGGGTTGTTAATAAAAAAATATTAGATAAAATTTCGGAATGGGAAAAATACATACAAAATGTAAAAACAGAAATTCAGAAGAATATAACGGATTACTTTAAGTAAATAATAGTGTAAGATTTTTATTTCTTTGTCTAATTCCAATGAATAATATATATATACAATACATACATATTTATCCACTGCATATTTGCTGTATTTTTAAACCTCTATATGTGAGAAAAGCCACTCCTGTATCTGTATAAACGAAAAACTTGATTTAGTGAAAAACCCCATAAGCGAAAAACTCAATTTAGTGAGAAAACTCTATACTTAAGCGAAAAACTCGGATTGGCGTAAATCCTCGATAAGCGAAAAAGAGATTGCAGCCCCTTGATATCTAGCTTATCCACGTTTGACTGTATATAGATTTCCCTTCATTAGAAGATAATGCTCGATACTTATAACCCAACTTTTATATATTTCAACTATTCAAATGATATTTTAGTTAGAACGTGACACTATCTAATTTTATTGTATGACATCTAAATTATTAAATAATCTTACCAGTATAAAGAATTTCATGTCGTTTACAATATTTGAACAACAATTTTTAGAAATACAATAGAAATTACAATATATATGATTCAGTCCACGGTACAATACCGTGGCACGTTACACCTTAACAAGAAACAGAATAGGCTGTCACAAACGACCACTCACTGATTAACATGAATAACATTGTAAACAAAATGTTGACGAGTTTGAATCACTCGTGGGAATGCCGAAATCAGTTAGTTTAGTGATAACGTATGTTCATACAACTAATTGCTTATTTAAAGGCATATATTTATCTTCTATCTTATAAATAAATAAAATAATAGAGGAGTGCCGTTGTGCACGGATTACGCAAAAACTGCTAAATACATTACGATAAAAATTAAATAAACAATACGATCTAGCTTTACAATAGTCGCATATGATGTGCAACATATGACATGTTATCCTATTATGAGGTTGAGATAAAATATGTGTGAAGTCAATTTATTCGTCATATTGTTGATCGAATATATCTAGTCTTACCATAAATACTAAAACAAAGAAAAAAAAATCTATTGCAAATAACATTTATTACTTTTACAATGTGTTAATTTAATACATAAATATAAAACCATTTAAAACATAAAAAGCTTATTCGAAGTGGTCTCCATTGGCTGCAATACAGTCCTTTAAACGTTGAGGCCAGTTATCAATAGAAGCACGCACTCTGTCCATGGGAAAATTCTTCACTGCCAATCGTACGGATTGTTTTAGGGACTCCAAATTATCAAGGCGTTTAGAGTATGCCGTACTTTCTAAAAATGACCATAAATCATAATCCAGCGGATTCAGATCGGGACTAGACGACGGCCAGTCTTCGGCTCTGATGAAGTCCGAAACGTTCGTTTCCAACCAAGACTGCGTAGACCGAGCTTCATGACCCGGCACCGAGTCTTGCTGGAAGGATCATTCTTGGTTATTGAACATGGTGTTGTTAAGGAACTTCACTACCTTCTCAAGAATGGTATCTTGATACACTCGTGTCGATGTTTTGGTACCTTTTTCACAAAAGTATGGCTCAGTCACTCTTTCATAGCTTGTACCCCACCAAACCATCACTAAAGTGGGATAGTGCCCACTTTGCACTCTGTCAATTAATTGGGAAGCTTCCCTTGAGCTTTGAGCATAAATACGGTCATTTTGTTTGTTAAAATCTTGCTCAATTGTAAAAAAATTCTCATCCGTAAAATATTTTCTTCTGTGACTTTCCTTTGCGTACCGCTTCAGTAGTTGTTTCGAGTTTACCACCCTATTCTTTTTAAAATGATCAGTTAAGAAATGACTAGTACGTATAGGCTGCGAGTCCTAAGTCATCTCTTAAAATACGCGACATGATTCTAGGTTCTATCTTCATTTCTTCGAATTCTTTTCCTTACTGCTTTAACCACCTTTTTCATACGAAAACTACGTGAACGGCCAGATCTTTTCCTGTCACAAACAGACGAGGTCTCATTTTACCTATTAATAGCCTGGTACACAAACTTTTTACTAATACCAAGCGTATGGAGAGTTTTAAAAATTGCATTTGGCTCCATACCTACTTTGTGTAATGCAATCACAGCGATTCGGTCCTCTTTATCACCCCACTCCATTTTAATATCGCAAAATATTGTACAATGAATTGGCGCCAAAATGAGAAAACTCAATGAACAATCATACAAAAATGAGAGATTCCAAATTCAAATGTAATATTTTGTTTATTTTTAATTGATTTTAACAGTATTTATGGTCAGACTGAGTATTCTAAGCATGAAGATATATGTAATTCTATATTTTCATTCTAGTCGTGGTCGAGGTAAACTTAAATCGTAAAAAAATAAACGGGTATGATGAAAAATAAACGAAATGATCAAGTCAAGTAGCGCGCGCTTCACCGGTTTCCTGTTACACATTTCCGTCCTTTATCTAAAATCCAAAATCCCACAAAATCCACAAAAAATATTCAGCAACCGAGAGAAAAAAGATGTTACACGTCAAAAACAAGTTTTAATTCAGGGATACGTAGTGCTTATCTAAAAAAATATCACGTTATCTTTATTTAATACTAGCTGTGCCCGCGACTTCGTCCGCATGGAAGGGAATACAAAACACAGTGATTAATGATACAATCTGAATTTATATCTCTATATCTTGTATATTTGTAATGTAATGTGTCAGGCTAAAAACTAATAATGGTCGTACCATTTTGTCACTTCAATAATAACTCAATAAAAATTAGGGCTTCCAAACTCCTTTGATGTGTGTAATAACCGTGGGCCTAGCTATAGTGCTGTATCTATCGTCATACAGTCAGATAGTTCGTAGCACACAATGGTAATGTGTGCGCACATCCAAGTTTATTGCGAACATGGACAAAACTTCGTGACGATGCACGCAAGTATAGGAGTAACATAACACTAATATTCTAAATTTCTAATTCAACAACTGTAAAAACAATATTAACCCTTGGACTGTCCAAAACCATAAATATTTAACTTCTATACAAACGAATGTAGACCTCATGAAGCATAGGTCAATAGACTGTTGGCAGCATACGCTTAAAAAAATACCTGATTTATTACAAAACTTTGAAAAATAACAAATGATGAATTGTAAAATAATAATTTTTATGTAAAATGTATTTTTTAATAAATTTTTCATTTGTACGAACTTTTTTTACTAAACCATGAAATGTACAATGTACGATGTAGTGAAATTAAAAAATAATAGAAAACATAATCTGCCATTTTGAAATCTGAGTCTTAAAAAATCAGCGGAGGGATTATAATATTCATTCATGTATACTTCACACAGCTCATTATTATTATTATTTGTATGTTATCCTTTCTTTTATTTGAACTGCTTACAGCCTTTTTTCTCCACGGTACCATCATCATCATCATCATCTTACCTTTATCCCACCTAAGTAGGGTCGGCACAACATGTTTTCCTTTTCCACTCTCCTCTGTCAGATGTCATCTTAGTATTCACACTTTTTATACACATAAAAAGGTACCGTTGGAAGAAAATGCGAGCTCCCTAACTTTTTTTAAAATATATTTTATAGGTAAACGTTTTGACCACAATCTCATCTAATATTAAATGATGATGTGGTCTAAGATGGTAAGTCACGCTTAACCTAGTGGGAGACTGGTTCTCAAATGTAGCTGCCAGAACACACCAACAGGTGCTTGGCGACAGATTTTCAACTTGAGAGCCAGCCAGACGGACTTAGAAAAAGCCCTACCACTATGCTATGGTTTCATCACGATGTTTTCCTTCACCGAAAGCTCAGACTCGGTTGCTTGGTTTCGAACCTAAGTCCTTCGACGCTGTGTCCGAACACACTACCAACTGAGCCATCATCGTTTCATAAACCCTAATGCATAAATCAAAAGGTATTCATTAATTCAAAGCGTAATTAGACATTAGAATCAAGGTAATTTATTAATTCAAAGCGTAATTAGCTATTAGAATCAAGGTAATTTTATGAAAATTATAATTCGAAATAAACCTAACAAACACAGAAATAATCTCATTGTTATCTGTACTCTTCCTTGCAATAATATTCTTACGACAGTAAACCAATAAAATACTAAGTTTAGCGTCATCTGTTGTCGTCAAAAATGTAGTCTGTTTGTGCTTCTAAAGACAATTTTTTTCTTACATTTATGTTCAATGAACAATTTTAGAAAATGACAGTTGAACGCCATCTATTAGCAATAATGTATATTAATTAATTACTGAACATCTTAGGGTTTTTTCAGAAGCCTAGTACTTTACCATTGATGCCTGTTCAAACAAACAGACAGACAGACAGACAGACATTTCTAAAAATGATCGAAATGGATTCTATTACTTATTCCTAGACACCTGCAACAGTTTTTTTCTCAAAAATAAAAAAAGTGCAGACACGTTGGATTTACATTCTTATTACGAGTATATGTATAGATAAAGTTATTACAGTTATAAGCATTACAAATGACTAAAGAAATTTTCGTAAGTGCTGTACTAAAATTACTATCAATGTTTTTTTTCTTGTGTACACAAAATATATTGATAAGATAAAAAACAACGCAGACGAAGTCGCGGTTATCAGCTAGTAATCGATAATTAATATAAAACCATGTCGCTTTTCGCGTTTGCCTGTGTGTTCCCTCGGTTGTTGTAAACTAAGCAACAGATAGTGATACGGTTTTGACTATCGTTGAGAATAATTATTCCCGAAGGTTTAAATGTTTAATACACGTATATTATTCTTACTAGTATTATATGTGCGAATGTGAGTTTGTTTTTTTATTACCCTTTTACACCTTTAATACCCGAGCGATCATCCTATAGGCAAAGGCTAGTTTATATAAAGTAAAGAAAAGTCGATGTATTATAATTAAGTAGAAAAAGAGTCTTTGGAATTAATGAGGTACATGAAAATAATGTAACACGGAATTGTATATTATGAAGATACTTCAAAAATGTTGTCTGCTTTATACAAATAACCCACAGTAATCATTTTTGACTCTCACATATTATTAAAAATAAATACGTTATTTGCGACGCTATTTTGAATTTTGTTTGCATTAAACATATCTGGCAATAACTTCTCAATTCTTTTTAATCTTATTTTTGATTCATAATCAATACACTTTTAAGCTTTTTTTGTTCGAACCCATTCCCTCTATAATATTACAGAAATCCAGTATAGTTCAGTATAAGTATTGATAAGTTCAGTAATTATCCACTGTTTCATTCTACGCATCACAATGTATATTGAAACTAAAGTATTGTTGGATACTTTATTTTTATGCATAAGTATAACATATATTCATCAAAAATAACATGGGATACGTTATTATAAAGTATGGTTGGCAACCCTAAACCTAAGGGGGAAAATACCTTACTATAGGTCATCACTGTTTTTCTTTACCCGAAATCACTCACTGTTATGATGGAATGTACGTCAACCGAAACAGTGTTTGTACACATTACCAATGACAAAATCACCAATTGGTATTCGGGACTCGGATGATGTGACGGCACGTTGACATACTGCGGTCTGCGTACTCTATATATCATATTTAAGTATAGCTAATCAGTGTATAGCGCGACATACTTGACTCATAACATTACTAATACTTAGTAAATTATTATTGAATTGACTCAAAAGAGAACCATTTCAGACCACAGTCTAAGGTGACGGGAAACGGTATTAATAAAGTAGTTAGATGCCGAATGTGACTGTCGTAATTCACTAAGTAATTCTCTAATAACATCTTAATAATAAATGAGTTATAAAAGAAATACATGCAAGAGCCCAAAAATAAATGATTCTCGAAACTACTTCAACTTACACCGTTTGGCGATACCCTTATAATGTCAGACAGTATGGAATCTTAAGAAAATAAGCCACGATGCAGGTCAACGCGTTTCTCCAATTTCCCTTCTTCCGAAACCATTGGGTCAAACAAAGAATATAGTTTACGTCGCTTTCAAATCAGATCATGCATTATTTTTCTTATAAAATGACAACACAATTCTACACCTGCGATTGTAAAAATATGAATAATTAAATGATAACGTACTTAACTTTTGTTACAATAATTTGGTAATAAAAAGTGATACCGACATTATAATGTAACTGCCGTACAATCACTATAATAAAATAATTCATTAAGTTTAGAGTAGGTATATAATGAAATAAGTACCTACAATATATCAGTATAATAAAAAAATAGTATGTTCACGGCCATAAACTATAAGCAAATACATATACTACATATACACCCTATATGGGCTGCAACTACCATAACTACAGCCCAACCAAATCGAGAGCACACGAGCCCATGCCGGAACTCTTCCCCACGCTAAAAAAGCTCTTTTTTTCGAACTGACTACACTGTTGACATGGAAAGGCCTCTATAGTTTCACCGGACTACTAAAATAAAAAGCCTCTGACCTGTGTCAGAGGAAAGACATTAAGGAACATAAAAAAAACACTATTCTATATTCACGTGCCTGCGCGTGGTAGGGAGAATCGTATCAGTATCCATTTACACGCCAAGAAGTAACGATGTATTATGGAGAAGATTTTATGTCTAGTGCTTAGTACCGCGCGCTGACGCATAGTTAAAATATTCCATCAGAAAAAGTTAGTAGTCAATTTCATAGGCATGATAATATCTTTACCACTTAAAAAAACTTATTTATTATAATAACTTAATCGTCATTCAGGGAAACTAATTTCTACAGCGAAGAATAACTATAAACCATCGTAACGCAACCAGCAGTGAATGTGTTAATAGAACAGTAGCACGGACCATCGTATAGTGAACAGTCGCCGTCACCCACATG
Organism: Antheraea assamensis; assembly: GCA_035772565.1. Taxonomy (NCBI): domain Eukaryota; kingdom Metazoa; phylum Arthropoda; class Insecta; order Lepidoptera; family Saturniidae; genus Antheraea; species Antheraea assamensis. The sequence goes on from JAQQSE010000011.1 coordinate 4,918,693, forward strand.
TAACATTTATGCAAGCGTTTGTAAAGCCGATCAACAAGCAACACCATGAGTATTCCAATTTCATACAAAGTGTTATATGAGCCAAACTACTAAAGTCCCGCACGTATGGTCGCTTTAATAGCGCGTGTTATAAAATCGGTCTAATGGCATAAATACCAAGATATATTAGGTATATTCTGGTTCACGAGATTTTTTTTTGTATATAGGTCTATCGCAACAATTTTTACCGACCATGCGCACGGGACCTAAGAAATCGTTGGTGTAAGAATGAACAGTATCGAATAATACTATCGCTTATGTCATTCGTATTATCACAATGCATCTATTACAAATTCGTGAAACGCAGAATTCGATCAAACGGTTGGATTTGAATATATTTAAACTAGCGACCGTCCGCTACTTGGAAGAATATTGAATTTAATAAGGATAAAAATGTATGCTAAATATGTATATGCCATCAGACTTTTTTATAGATATATAAATGAGGAATATCTCACTATGCATTATTTTGTTACATCTCAAAGGGATTAGACAACGTTTTCGGCGAAAGCTCCCAGGACTTTTTCCGATCCTTTCAACAATTATCATTATATTTCAACCAATTTACACCAAACTTTGACAAATTATATACCTAAACCTTCAAAAATTACTGTATATACTGGTGAAGATCGCATTACAATCCGTTCAGTAGTTTTTGAGTTTAGCGCAAACACTCAACACAGAGACAAACAGACAGACGCGCCGGACGACTTTGTTTTATAATATGTAGTGATAGTGATAATAATATGAACTAGGATTCTTTTCAGTTTTATTTTATTATTATGTTTGATATTTACACAAATATTTTTAGCTTTGAAACATCGACGATTTATTCGGATCTTGCCTGCTAATTTGCATATCAATTCACCGTTTCACAGTGAAGAAAATGATCTTAAGGAAACCTCGAAAAATGATCAGGAACTATAACTACACAGCGAGAAAACACAAAAGTATAGTTACATAGATTTCATAGGGTTTGAAATTTGCAATGCGTTATTATAAGTTGCTATCTAAATGCCGGACAATCCTCCCTAGATTTTTTTTGTCCAGAAGTAGCATATTTACAAACCTGGATTACTACGATTGTTATGCAATTTGAGTGAATATGATAGCGATTCAATTTCAATCTGAATTCTAAGGAGAGTTAATTATTTTTTTAGTTTTTTTACATTTCGCAAGTATAACGGTTTCAGTTGAAAACAGCCATGAATCTAGAACGTTCGATCGAATTCGGCGCGAGTGCATATGCAGCGTTTGTTAGTGTACCTATTGCAGGTGAGTTGTATGCAGAGAGAGATGACGGCGCGGACGAGCGCACGCGCGAGCCGCGACACCTTGGCAGCGCACCGCGACCTGCACAACCGACCCTCCTCACTTCCCGACAACATTGACATGTGTTAAAACGACATTATTTTAACAGTCTTAAAAACTCTTCATAGTTCGAATAACTTGGGCGACAGCGTAGTGCCTTGGAGAGCACAACCCATTTATCAATTTAGTCTTAAGCCAGTGAGGTTTGAAACTATTGCGAAAGAATGTTAAGGGCGTCAACATTTTAAATTTTTATTTCATTGTTGGGTTAAAATAATAATTAAAATGTTAATAAAAAAATAACAATGACTATTATGAATTGAAAAGGTGGCATATCGAACGGGACCTAGCGCTGTGTCTTAAAGTAAATCTGCCACTAGCACCATCATTATATGTACAGACTTCGGCAATCTTTTTGGCCGCCCTGGATATAGCCGTAAAGTTCGAGATTGCGTATAATATAACCTTAGAGTATAATACAAAACAAAGTTAAAATATTTAAAAATTGACATTTATTTATCCTTAACTTGTCTCGACGTTATAGACATATAATACAATACGTATTTATACCTAACATTTGTGTTCTGCGCATTTAATATTCAGAGCGGTTTAAAGATTGGCGAGAACTATACATTAGGAAAGCTTCAATTCTCTGCCGTGTTATTATCAGATACATATAGAACCATTTCAATTCACTCTTTAGGCGTCCCATTAAACATGACAGATCCTGTCAAGGTCGGTCATATGTAACTATAGGTTCTAGTGCTAATTTAACATTATAGGGATTTACCGTCAGAATGATAGCATTCAATTTACTATTTTCTCTCATTAAAAAAATATTGCCTAACACCTTTACGATATCGCTTACTATCGCTGATCTCCCAGTTTCTTTCACCCTATGGTTTCTAAAGAAATATAAAGTATACTCTATAGCATTCAAGAACAATGGAGCTTCTTATTAATGAAATAATCTTCCTAATCTAATTAGTAAATACAATCTTCATTATTTCATTACATAACATTGACGAATTTGTAATATATGACGGGCGTACATCTGATATTAATGACAGTTGCCTATCAGTAACACAGTAAAACATAGAAGAACTGTATGACTGTCCGACTGCCCCGCTCTCTCAATGTTCATTATTGTTCAGCCCCATATGCCAGTAAGGTTGGGTTGGGAATCTGTATGCTTGTCAAATTTAAAACAATAATTTTGACAGCTCATAGTAGAGGATGGGGTAGTGGTTTTTATTATAGTGTGTGATATTATACTCATACAACTTAGAATCCACAAAAACACCAGTTATCAGACCCGGTAACACTGGTCCATAATCAAAAAATATATATATTTGGTACATAATGTTTTTTTTACGAGTAATTGTGCGATAGATAATTACCGAAAAAAATACAATACTTCATAGGAGTGAGCTGTCAAAAGTAGCAACAACATATTTTGAACTACAAAAACCCCAAATGTTACAAAGTAAGCAGAGGGCTAACCATAAGATTTCAGAGTTAAATAGCTTCACTTAGTTATGTTATGCACAAAGTGATCAATCAGAGCAATATTTAAACTTCCCAGGTAATATGAATCTCATTATTCATAAGTGCACTCAAAATACGAAACTAATACCTATATAAAATACATTTCAGAGCTTTTATTACATTTTGAGGTTATGTCTATTGATAAATGAAATTATAAGATGTCAATTTTCTACGGTTAGTTTGCTTCTGGAAATTCCAATTCCAGCATGATCTAACCAATACAGCGAAGAATCAAAATCACTAATCTATATTACAAAAATTATTGAGGTCTGCGGTTGTGCGCTCATTACACAAAAATTACTGAATAGTTTTCTATAATTTTTTTTACTTTTACTTAGTTCTTTTGTATACAAAACATCACGATGTCTTCTTAATTAATATAAAGTTATTGAAATTTTAAGAAACTACAATTTTTATAGACGCTAAACGTTCAGCGATGTATGTTTTTTTGCCGAGAAGTGGGTCAAGCAGTATGCTGCGCATGCGCAGGAGCGAAAGTAAACGGATAACATTGTTTATAAATAAATTTTGTAAGCAAAGTAAATTTGTGCTTTCAATTCATTTGTGTTTTTTCTCAGTACAACAAATGTATTGTTGGGATAATTAAAACACACAGACTGCAGGCTTAAATAAGTATTAATTATGTAGCCCAATTGGATTCATAGGGCGGTAGAAATAGTAGCCAATAATCCCTTGATAGATCACTTATACTTAGGCACACTATTTTATTATTTTTATTATACTAAATTAGGGACTTTGAAGGAACTTATATTAAAATAATTATGCAATAATCAGTCAATGAAATTTTTTTTTATGATTTATAGGTCTTAATATTTGCACATTATTTCATCTGATGCTAAGTAACGTTGTAGTCTAAGATCTTAACGAAATATCAAATGTAGAGAGATAAATAGAAACATATAAAATTCTCGAACTATTTATATCATTTAGTCTACGTAGGATCATCAGAGTTTTAAAGCTGAAAATAAAAGAATATGAGATTAGTAAAAAGATACTCACTCTGCGACGGTGAACATTCCTCGGTGATGAGAGACCCTGACAGCAGCCGGTGCTACATCCACGACGGTAATGGCGTGCGCGCGTACACGAGCCGAGCTTTTGTAGCAATTACCACTGTCAAATTAAGCCCATATTCTCAAGTGAAACATACACCTCGTCAAAAGTTTCAGGCTGTATTACTCCCTATCGTCAATCTATTAGTAGCGAGTCCCAGTGCTGGACTAAAGTCCTTCGCCTAAGGAAATACACGGGGGTATAATTCCGACTTATATACGATTTCATACACTAAAAAAATCTAGTTTTGCATTAAATTAATGCATTTCATGCATACAACATTCAACTAGACATCCAATTAAATACCAAAAGATATATTTTTCATGAATAAATCATATGAATTTAAAGGCTTTAAAGAATTAGCCCACATTTGATATATATATAATATACATCCATTTTATTTACAAAATCTAGTAGATCTCTGTTAATTAGAATGTACAGATGGTTGATTTATCAAAGAGTTTTTAGTACATTTTTTTTTTAAACCTTAATAGATTTGCGTTTGACCACAATCTCATGTGATGTTAAATGACGATGTGGTCCAAGATAGTAAACACGCTAAACCTACTAGCTGGCTCTCAAGTGCAGCTGCCGGGACACACCAGAAGGTACTTAGTGACAGGTTTCCAACTTGAGGGTGGTAGCTAGCGAGTGGCGGACTTAGAAAAAGCCCAACCACCATGAATGTCGATAATATAGGTTACCAATAGAGGCTAGAGCGCTCGAGCAGCGCGTAGGGCTCCCCGTCTTCGATGGGGGCCGAGCAGGAGACGCACGCAAAGCATTCCGGGTGGAACCGGTGCTCGCCAGCCAACATCACGGGACCTGTCATCACCTGTTGTCATAAAGACAAATTATTCTCTCTAAACTATAAAACTAATTACTGGCAACACCATAAATAGTGCTAGACTGTAGTAAGTATGACCGTCGTCTTATTTTTGAACCCATACAACACTTTCTTGCCCTAATGCCAACTAAGCAGGGTCGACACTGTATATTTTCTTCTCTATTCTCTCCTATCAGCTTTTATCCCAAAATTTACACCTTTAATCCATCCGTACCTCTCTAGTCTTCCTGTATTCCTATATCCGTCCATTTTCATATACCGTTGAACTGTTACAACACTATCTAGTAATAAATTGTCACTGGTTCAGTCATCTCAATCACCATGATGTTAAAAATTATTATTATTTGTATTTTTTAATTTTATTGTATAAGTAGCTGACGATACCCTCGACTTAAACCACATGAAATTTAGCAAACAATGTTTGTTCCCTATAGCGTTTATAAGCGTGCATGTGAAGCGGACGCGATTCTGGATATTCTTTTTTAGTTTCTTATCTTTGAATGGAACCCTAATTTTTTTTCTTCGAAAATACATGTAGCCTATTTTACTCCTTATAAAATCAGTTATCTAAACTGAGCCAACCATTTCGGAGATTTTCTCGAACTAACACAGACAGACAGAGAAAAGCTAAAAAAAATAGTTTTTTTTGTTATTAGTACCATATATACTTTCATATCCATTTAGTAAAAAGGTTTTTATTTTACACTACACACAGACACTTACATTCATTTGTTTGTATGATAATCCAACATTTACTCTATGAAGTAATACTATAATATTAGAATAAAAAGCATTTGTTTCTACAGTGAATGAAAACATCAAGACAAAACAAAACTCTATCATTAGTAGTAGAACATTGTCTAGTGCTTGCATAATAGTCCGGTGAAGCTGTAAAGGCCCATTAGGCTAACGGTGTATATTCAGTATGAAAATAAAATAGTGCTTCATGGTTGTGAATCATCAGAAAAAAATCATAAAACTAGGAAACAATAATGAATTACTTATCAGAGTATTAATGTGTTCTGGCTGGTAGGACATGGACTTTTTTTCCCTTACCAGCTGATGCCTCAAAGAAATCAAGAGGGGTGTCAGTATTGAAATGAATAGCTATCACCTTACTCAATTTTAGTTTTTTATGTTTTAGTGCATATCCATCAAACCTGAATAACAGCAATGGATATTAAGGAGCACTCTAACCTACTGTCCTTGTCTTGTTTTGTTAACCACATAAAAAATCAAACTTCATGAGAAACAGTCCCATTTCTTGGTTTAGAATGTTTGTCTCTTTGACAGAGATATTTGTAGATATCAAATGCAAATCTATAAGCCAAAACAAAATAACAAAATTTACCAGAAGGTTGTTCATTCTACTTCTAACTTATATTAAGTATTAAGAATGTTTGTTTGTAATGCTTTCACACAACTACTCAAAAGATCATCATGAAATTTTGCATACACTTTGTGAGGGGTACAGAAAAGGACATGGGGTACCTTTCACCCAGAAAAAATATATTATAACCGCCAGTAAAAATTTGTACTATACAATTTTAATATTCAGCATCTTATATTTATGGTATTAAAAATATACACTAAGTTTGAAATTATATCTAAAAGTACCTGAATATTTGTTCCATAAGCTGAATTTGACAGAGACCAGATATTTCAGAATAATCATGCTAACATCCTATAACATATGTTGCTTGTACAACTGGTCAGATTTAGTAATAGTATTCTGTCATAAACAAGACAAAAAAAATCACCTGTGCACATTGCTGGCAACTTTCCCCATATCGAGCCCAATAGTCATTTTGGCAGAACAGTAGACCAGCCTTCTCAAAATACCAAGAAGATAGCAGTGCATCGCACACTGAGCACCTGCAAATATTCAGAAGATTTATCCATCCCTCTACGTGTTACCTCTCATAACAGACTAATATGTTTACATGACTTTATTATATTTATATGTCAAAATGTTCATTATTAAAACAATTGAATCCATTATTATCACTACATAGTATAAAACAAAGTCACTTTCTCTGTCCCTATATCCCTATGTATGCTTAAATCTTTAAAACTACGCAATGGATTTTGATGCGGTTTTTTTAATAGATAGAGTGATTGAAGAGAAAGGTTTATATGTATAATAACATAAATTAAATAGTGGTGAAATACTGTTATATTTGAGGTTACTTCAAATTTAACGCGTGCGGTCTACGGGCAGTAATGAATAAGTCAAAAGTACTGGATCGATTTTAATCATTTTTTCAGTGAATGACATAAGCTATATCTTTTATACCCGTGCGAAGCCGGAGCGGGCTGCTAGTGTGTTATAAAACAGGTTATTTGCAGAAATCATTATTTGTTGTTGATTTTCCAGTTATGAAATCCAAAGTGATCCAGGAGACAATAGTTATTTATACATGGTACAATTAAAAACCACGAGTTACATCTAGATGACTGAGTGGTTATCTGGGCTGCATAAACAATGAATAATTAGATTATTTGAGTCTTGTAAGAGCTCTAAATATTAGAAAAACTTCACCTTGCAAAATTGATTTATACTGATTAAATCAAGATGGATTATATCTTGATTTAAAACATTTTTTTTTAAATATAAATAAAACAATCATACCTAAAACAGTCTTGGTGCCAGTCTTGTCCTAATGCAGACACATAATCTTCTTTACCAATATCATTCAAGCAACCAGAACAGTTGAGGGACTCTGAAATACAATTATGATTATTTAAATACTAGTTATTTCAACTTTTATGAATACAGATAATTTATATAAACATTCACAAAACTGAAACTTTTATTATTGTGGAAGCATAGTAACGGTAATGCTACTTTTGTTAAGCACAATGTAATCCTAACACAACAATCACCACAGTACAGTTTGCTACTCTACCTTGCTTACATACTGGATATAAGCTGGCAGAATCATTAAATGCAGCAAGCCTAAAAGTTCTTATATAGCAAGGGTTACATACCTAATCTATGATTATCACTATTCAGTTCTATACTATTGTTGTACATATATTTGTGTTATAAATAATATAAAGTTGAAGAATTTATATGTTTGAGTAATATTTATATTCTCCATTATTCTTACAGCTAAGCTCAGACTATAGTAGTTTGTTTTGAAAAATTATTTTTTATATTCAAGCTTTTACCTTTGACCAGAATCTGACATGATATTAAACAATGATGTGGCCTATAGTGCTCACATACTAAGACTGAAGTTTAAGTATGGTTGCCAGAACACACTTGTAAGTACTGTAGATGATAGATTTTATACTCGAGTACTGTAGCTACTCAGCAAGGCATTAAAAAACCCCTACCACTGTCCTATAGTGTCAATACAATGCTTCCATTCAATTAGAATTCTGGGTGATTATAGGAATTTAACCTAAATTGATGTGGTTCCAAATACACATTGCCACTTTCATTGTTACTTAGCTCATTTATTAAGGAATGCTCTAAGCTATCATGATTTTATATTCCTAAGGAACGGAAAAGAAAATTAACACAAGTGAAACCTAGACATATCAACAAAACTGAAGAATCTATTGTTAATCTGTGCTTGTTTCCAAAATGGCTGAACAAATTTTTAGTAACAGAGTACTCTTTTAAAGTTTAACCTATTCTAATCATATCATTACACTTTTCCATAGGGGATAAAGCATTAATTAAAAAGATAAAAATTATCCACCAATTAAAACACAAAATTACATAATCCCATTTTCATGACAATGAAGTTTCTTTGATTGAATGTTCTATTGATAGGATACTAAGATAGTACAATAAGCCTAAAGAGATAGAATACCTTATTGGTTATATATACACTTATATGAGAAGATTGTTCAACTTTTTATAAATTCTCATAAACACAAGCAATCTACACACTTGCCTGAAACTCTTAGAGATTAAAATATATATATTTATAGATAATTTGTACTCATAAACAAGAAATGGATACAAATTAAAATGTATTAATAACTTAGTATACAAACCAAATGAAACTAAAAATAATTTATAATATATCTGAAAAATTACAGAGAAAAGAGAATCATTTCTAAATACTTCCTAAGTCTTTGATCTCTTTAATAATCTTGTATAGCCTTAATATTAATATAAACCTGTTATTAGAATATATAATTTTTAATGTTGTATAACATGTATGTTATCTATATTAATATATTAACGTTTTATCCTGTTTGTATAATTGCTATATAGTATTTGTAACAGTGTAATAAGATAATCAAAATAAATGTCTCACATTTATTGGTATCTCAAAATATTACAACTAGATAGTGGAAATTGTTCGAATGCCAAAGTTCTCGCTCAGTTATATTAGTCATAAAGCTTATATCCTTCAACTTTAAATTTGTTTATAATCGGAAGGGTTCATATCTTAAAAGTACGGAAAAAACTTTCATTGTTTCTTAGGAGATAACTATAGATACTAATTTTCTTAAATGAAAAGTTGGCGCCAGATATAAATACATATTTCCATCTTATAATACAATGTATGAGACATAAGCAAACAAAAGAACATTCATAAAATACTTTTCGCCCACACAATAAACTTTACGATGAAAAAATTGAAATTAATAAAGAATTTTAACATTTATAAAGTGTTTTAAGTATTTGAAACACAATGATTACATACCTTTATTGTTTGGTCCCTCCATTTCATTTCAAAAATAAGGTCAAACATTAAAAATAAGGAAAATATACAAAAAACAATTCTATAACACTGTTTTATAATGTACGACCATTTGTTTGAGAGGTTGACGTATGACGTCAATCTAAGTGACACTTAGAAATAAAGTTTTTTACTTACATAAAACTTAGCTTTGATTCAAGTCTTTTGGCCAGTAAAGTATCGGTACAATTATTTATAATTAAATATATTAATAAAATGTACAATTATTTATTATTAGAAATATTAATAAAATAAATATTGATTGTGAAATACTCAATCGTGTTCATTTCGTTTAATATTTTGTACCTAGAAGCACATCCAATAATGCGAATGCCAGTATGACTTCGTAGATTTATCGTATAATATATGATAAGAAAAATATTTATAATGCAATGTCTACTTAATTACTTTTGATAAGCCAGCATATTTTATTTGTATACGTTAGATTACAATGTAATTTTTTTAATTTCACTTATGCCCAAGTTATTTAGGTTTATATTTTGTTTTTTTTTATAAATAAAAAATACACTCAAATTCAACACATGTATATTTCTAATGAATATTTACAAGAATAACGTGTCGTCTATTTTCAGCTTAAGGTTATTATTTTCGCAGAAGGATTCTCGTGTACTTTTCTTGCCTATGTTGGCGATTACGCGGGAATCTTCTTTTTGATATGAATCTTCTTCTTAATTTTGAACTTGTTGACCTTGACCTTAACCTTGACTTTCACCTCCAGTTTCTTCAGAAGTTCGGAAAGTTCAGGGTCCTCTTCAGAATCGTCTTCATTAGAGTCCTCGTCTTCGTCCTCTTCAGATTCTGTGGAGGGCGGTTTGGTTGTGGCCTCGTCTTCCGGTGCTTCAGTTACATCATCCTCTTCAATGTTTTCAAAATCTATGCCTGTGACTTGTTGGTACCAATTATGGAAAGGTCCAGTACGGATGAAACCTGATAATAGATGATTATAACATATTAAACAAGCAATTTCTACCGACAGGCAATATCTTTTTGGGGATCGGGAACGGAATTTGTGACGGATGCGAATTTATTACTAAATTATCTACTTGATAAAATTATGAGCAAATAAGGCAATTGAAACTAAAGATATGTAGCTCCACGATCTTACAGTGCGTCTGCATCCTGAATAAGAGTACGAAATCGGAACAAGCCATACCAGGTTATGTTATCAACCCTTCAGACCAAAAAATATCATAATCAACATTGTTAACTTACGGTAAAAATAAGTATAACGGTGGTGCTATGGCAGTGGAACTTGCACAATTTCTACAGTCTAATTCAGTTTAAAGCCAAGTACCTCTGAATGTTTCAGCGACTGTATTTTCTAATATAATTTCAATTTGTTTACAATAATCTTCAAAAAACCAATAGTAAAGAACAATACAATATGCAATATAATGAAATGCAGTCGATACAACAAATACCTGCTGGGAATCCTGAATGGCAACCGAAGTTACCACCAGCTACGAATGATGTCACACCAATCTGCACAGGGACTCCATCGGGATCCACGTGGACAAGGGGACCACCGCTATCACCCTGCATGAAATTTACCAAAGTTAAGTACAAAGATTTTCTTTATATATAAAATACTAGTGAGTGAGTATTGGTAATTCTTTTGTACCTAAACAAGTTAATGAGTTTTATTAAAAAAAATAATACTTATGAGATGACTCGGTTCATTTTTAATTGTAGTTCGCTTAAAGCTTTAATGAAACTACAATACTACTTATACAATACTTTTACTTGTATTTATAGTACTACTACTTAAGCTACGTGAAAATGGTATCGTATACCTGGCAAGTCGATTGTGAGGTGACATTGTAGAAGCGGGCGCAGATAGCGTTGTCGGTGATCAGCGCAGTACCAAAGTTACTAGCACATTCAGGGTTCGACACTCCGCGAAGGTATACCCAGTTCAGCACCTCAGGAGTGGTTCCTGCACACGTCAACAAAACATGCAGGAGGAAACTAAGGCTTAATAAAGACTTGTATCAAGCTTCAAGCGATCGATTAAAAATCCATACTGTGGATATTTGAATGATTATAATGGAAAAGTCCCATAAACAGAGGATTCACCGACAACTAAACTTATAAACTATTGATATTGATTCAATATCTGTATTTTCTTTTAACATGTATTAAGGAGTTTTTGGCGGGATCTTAGTCAATCACGTAGTGGATTTTATATTTTATTCATATGTTTGTGTTATTTGACCTCTATATTTTGTAATATTCGTGGTGTTTTAGGTAATATAGTTCGATTATTGTGCACAAGTGAAGTGGATGGGAAATAACACCACGAAGCATCAATTCTGAGATGCCACAAAAGTTCCATGGAAAGTTCTAATAAGGGAACCACCATTTTGATAGAACATTAAATTATCACAAGACTCTTACTTCAGAAATAGCAAACATCATCATCATCTTACCCTTATCCCACCTAAGTAGGGTCGGCACAACATGTTTTCCTTTTCCACTCTCCTCTGTCAGACGTCATCTCAGTATTCACACTTTTTATACACATATCGTTTTTCACACAATCCATCCACACCTTTTTCGGTCTTCCTCTACTCCTATATCCGTCCACTTACAAACGCAAAACTTTTCTTGTTACATGACTTTCATCTCTTCTCATAATATGCCCGTACTATGCTAACCTACTACTCCTCAACTTCTCTGTCACTTGTGCTATTTTCAAACTTTCTCTGATATACTCATTCTTAATCTTATCCATCCTTGTTACACCACACATCCATCTTAACATTCGCATTTCGGTACGACTTTCCATTAGCGTCCGTCGAATTAATGGTGGGGAGGGGGATGGGAGGGAAGGGGATGATCAGTACTAACACCCCTTAAAAGGAAAAGTTGCGGAGCCCCCACCTTTTCGAGTTTTTAAACTTTTAATTCTGCGGAAAAATTCCGAATTTCTGTATCTATTTTGACTCTGCAACGTCTCCGGCGCTGCGGGAAGAGCAGCCTCGACGCCCTTGCGTAACATATCCCAGGCATCTATCCTCGCCTCAGCAGCCTCGGCTTGTTGGTCGCCTTCGGCGACCAGCCTCGGCCGCTCCGGCTCGTCCAATGCCTACGATTTGTTACAGCGGGCGGAGGCTGCTCTCCCTACGCGCCTCCGGCTCTTTAAAAACACTCTAGGGGTAGGACAAGCTCGTCCCAGGTGGAGTCGGGGTCATTCAAACAGGTTCTTTAACATAAGTCGAACCTAACCTATTTTATTTGTTATCTCAATAACAACAAAAATGGCGTCAGTTTTACGTTTCGTTTCACAAGCCGGTTGAACATCTTTACGAGTCATGAACTACACATTTTAATTTTAATAGTTCGTAATGAAAATAATGATATAATTTTATATACATAAACTGTAAAATATATGTGTGTATGAAAACTATTGAAACAAGTATTAAAAATAAATATTTACGAAAATTTATAAAAAATTAAATTTCACGTAACTTATGACAACATAACTGTAAGTATAACGAAACGTTCAATGGCGATATTTCGCTATAATCTGTGGTAAAAATTACGTAAATATTGCAAAAATAATTGATTTTCAATAATTTTTTTCTCAAAAACTACGCGTCTCCGCATAGTGAAACTTTGTGTGTGTTCTTATATTAATGTAATCTATCTATAAAAAAAATATCAGCTCCCAACTCGACGGACGCTAATGGAAAACTGAGCCCGCATTTCTGCCACATGTAATCTTTTCTCATCCGTCTCTTTCGTAGCCCAGCATTCGGATCCATATAACACGGCTGGTCTTATTATAGTTTTATACACCTTCCCCTTGAGTTTCAACGGCATTCGTGGGTACCAAACCACCCTAGACACCCTTCGCCAATTCATCTACCCTGCATTTATCCTATTCCTCACGTCCTTCTCTATTCCACCGTCATTTTGGATTAATTAATTAACAATTAGTTATTATTAAATGCCTGGAACATATTTTCATAAAGAGAAAATCGTATAAAGCAGAAGAGACAAGTTTAGCACGTGTAAATAACAGTAATAATCTTTGAAGATGACTGGGTTGCCAGTAATGAAAAAAACATGTATTAAGTAAAATTATGCTAGTACGCAATAATGCTAACTTTCAATGGTGATTATGTGTACATTCTTAATCCAATTACTTTTTAATTGTTATTTCAAGTTGTTTATTTTACCCCAATTAAATAAAAAAATAATTGCCAACCTAATCACATATTATTTGTTTACAAATGTGTTCTCGTCAACGCTATTATGTTGAGGCAGTTTAAACGGTACAATCTTTATATGTATAAAAAATTAATGTGTGCGGATGTCCGTAATTCTTTTTCTAAACAGCTTGATCAATTATAAAAATTCATTTTTGTACTTATTTGGTTACTTAAATGGTTTTTAACTACCTATAGTTAGTTTCTGTAGGTGACGCTATTTCCGAGACTTACAAATTTATTTCAATTACTTTTTTAAATTTTGAACTTATCATTATTCTATAATTTCAAATTTTTAGGCTACCTGCAAAAGTTTTTAATGCAATATTTTTCAATATTGAAGAATTATTAAGGTCAGAAGCAAGAAGTCTTCCTGCCATATATCCCTTAACACATCTATAAAATACCATCTATGGATCAATTTTGTTTATAAGTGTATAAATATTATTTTTAAATTCCTTCTATTAGCGTTATCTATACCAAGTTTACTGGGTCACTTCTAATATCACTGCATCGTTTTAACAATTAAAATATAGACTTGAATAAGCACTACGCCTTCAGCAACGTGAGTTTTCTTGCCGTGAAGAAGTAGGGTAAGCAGTGTGGTGGGCATATGAAGAAGAGAGAAATAAACCGATAACCTTGTTTGCGTAGATATTTTGTATACAAAGTATATTTTTGGTTTAAATTTATATGTGTTTCCTCTGAACATAAAATATCTCGTCAAGATAATAAACAACACAGACAAGGCCGTGGGTATCAGCTAGTTAATCTATAAGGTTTCAAAGAATATGAGCATAAAGAAAAAAAACCTATTGAGAATCATTTACCGTACTATGAGTATGGTATCTACATTCGTTACACTGAATAGTAAAACGCAATAAATGCATATCATTGGTTTATTAGACTTGTTTTTCACAGCGGACATGAAAACATACCATGCTCTTGGTGTTTCAATATGTTGATATGCTAATTATGAATGGATCCTTACAGAAATATTTTTAGGTTGTGACCTGAACATTGCCTATTAGACAACGAATCGTGTAATCTATACATATAATAAAAATGAAGTGTCTGTATGTAATATCAAAATAAGACTTTTTACTGATTGGACATGAACGTATACACGATACTGATAACAAAAATAAAATTTTTGTCTGTCTGTCTGTACGTTCCGGGTAATCTCCGAAACGGGTGGACAGATTTTGACAGAAATTTCACTGACGGATAGTTAAAATTACAGCGGGTGGCATAAGCTACTTTATTTTAGACTAGCTGTCGTCCGTGGATTCGTCTGTAATACTACCTCCAAAACGATTGGACCTATTTTCATGGGACTTTCACCGACAGATAGCTAACGTTATAAAAAGTAATTAAAGCTTTTTTATTTTGGACTAGCTTTTACCTATGGCTTCGTTTGCAGTACTATCTCCAAAACGTTTGAACCATTTTTCACGGAACTTTTACTAACAGATAGCTGATCTTATATGAAGTAATTTACAATTATAAAAAAAACGCATGCGGAGCGGCGGGCAACAGCTAGTTTTATATGAAAAAAAATGTTTTCCTGACTAATATTACAAATGCGACCGTGTGTTTGTTACGCTTTCACACCGTAATTACTCAACTGTTCGTTATGAGAGTTTGCATACTTGTCGTCAGGGATACAGAACTTTCATCCATAAGAAAAGTATTCTTCTATAATCTAGAGGAGTAGTTAAATCTACATTAACGCGATCTAAGCCGCGGGTAAAAGCTAATATTCTACTAAAAAAAGACCGTACCCAGTGTCCAAAGTCTTCCGTGTCCACTGGCATACACGACGTTTCCATCATAGTTCCTGTGAGCATCAGCAGACGACTGCAAACGGATTGCTTGCAATAATCCTATAAAAAGATCTCCATTGTTATATACCCTACCATATAGCTATTAAGTAATAATCGCTTTAAGTGAACATATACAGACGAGGCAACTGTGTCTGGCCGGGTAATAACTACCGTAAATTAACCATAATGGCGTGCTTAGGCATTTCAAATAACGAGATCACACTGTTTCAATCCAGTAATATTAGTGTTTGTCTTTGATCAGATAGATGGCCATGATGGCCGATCGATGACCAAAACACATATGGCGAGAAACACGTGACAGTGTTTTTTTTTTGGTTTAACACATTTCGGTATCAGTGTATTTCTAGCTACTAAGAGGATTCTAGGACGACATTACTATATGTTTTCGTCTATCTTTGTGGTCCAACAGCTACACTTAATTAAATCAGAATTAACGCTGCGGTCACAAACTACACAAATACCCCGTGCATTCAGTCATTATAGTGTAATATAGTACAATTTCCTAGTACACGCCTTGCTACACCCAAAGTAATCTGTTTCTAAGCTTAGCGTAGATAAAATATATTAGATGGCTAACATACTACACAAAAATACAGAATTAATTTTCGTGTCGAAGGTAGAAGAAACCAACGGGACATTAAATATTCACATCATTATCATCACATCAGTCTGTAAGAGACCCACCCACTACAGGGTTACAGGGCTCTTTCTGAAGGAGATATGGATATTATCACCACGCCAGTGTATTGGCCATTTCATACTCTGTGAACTCCACACTTCTCTATTTTCCTATATACAGTGATACTCCAATCACATTTCTCAGATTCAGGTTTCCTCACGACGTTTTCTTCTTTTTTTTCGAACTGGCCTGCACTGTTGGCTTCGTAAGGCCTCTACAGTTCCACCGGCACGACGTTTTCCTTCATCGTCAGCCGATAGTGTTATCAATTTCAATTAGTATAGTCAAATTATATCAGTAATCAATCATATTAATAATACAATTACTTATTAAATACCAGGGGGTTCGAACCTGCGAATAACGAATTGACCATCCACCGGTCATACCACTCGATCATCACTACCTTGATAGCAAACGTTACATAAGCAAACATTCATTTGTTTTTAAGAATAACAAGAACTGCATTCACAGATTTTTTTATAAAACTTAACCCAATTGGGAATTCAACAAAGTAACAATGCAAAAATAAATATATACACTATGCTAACCATCAATGGAGAGCGTTTTTGTTAATAGTAAGCTAAACCTTTCCAATAATTTTATGTTGCAATTAAAGAAGATTTTAAAATAAAAGAGCGTTTCCTTGAAGTAAAATGTGCTATCTTCAATACACTCGATATTACACCGTGTATTTTAGCTGTTTTGCTAATTCCTCTCACTTGTGTAGACTACTGGACGCTGTAGCTTCACCAGGGCGATGTCGTTTGGCTGCACCACGGAAGGACGCGTGTCGTCGTACGTGGGATGGTTGTACCACTCATTCGTTTCGTATATATATTCTGGTTGGGTCAAGTTGGTGACGCCGGCGCGGACCACCACGGTTATACGTCTGGGAATTTAAGAATAATTGTTTTAATAACCGCTACGTATCAATAGTGAATTAGGGAATTGTGTTATTTTAATATCATTTTGTACTTATCGCAGCTTACGAACAAGACAACATTACTCAATAACCAATAGGTGTGAAAGGGATGTCATTTCACACTGGTCAAATTCATAATCAGAATACGGAGAAGGAATAATAATTTGCAATAATTTACAAGATAACAAATTGCATGACAGCATAATAACAGACAACAGTTTATAACAATATTTGTTAATATAAATCGAAACGTTACTCGGAAGATCAAAAATATATTTATTTTATACTATACTATATTGCAGCTTAACATATTATAATTGCTATCTGAGATATTAAAAAGAACGACAATTATGTATAATTGCAAATTAAACAACACGCGTTAGACAGTTATTGGATAATGACGAAACGAAAAAAAAAATCAATATATTCATTCTTTGTTCTAAATCTTCTTGACGGAATGCAACTGGCAGTGTTATAAGACCTTTTCTAGTATTCGGACCCAATTGACTTACTATATACAATTATTATAACTAACGCTTTTATAAACTGTAATCATTTATTCAACTCTCGCTGGTTTATTATTTATGGTGCAACCATGGATATACGGGTTTTTATACATCAATGAGTGTAACGAACGAAAAATACACGCAACTACAATAGTATTTATTTTTTATTTCCAAGCTTTTATTGATCTGTTAACAGTTATCCGGTACTGTGCGACTTCTTAGACATATATCTTCCTCGAACTTTCCGATCTGATTATCAGAAGCTACATTATCGTAATATTATATAACAACTTTGTATGTCTTATGCTGTCCCATACCTACGTGACAAAGCTTCGGCAACTTATCGCGCTTAAAACTAACCTCAAAATTAATTACGATAAAGGAGCAGAATAACGTTCGCACACCTTTGTTTTTTTAATAATAACTCGAAATTAGCGTTTCCGAGTTCCTTTGATGGCTATAAAACCCGCGGGCCCAGTTATAATGCTGCGACTATCGTTACGCAGTCTGATAGTTCGTAACGCATAACGAGAATACCTTCCCACGCCTAAATTGATCGCGACCATATTCAAAACTTCATGTCTACACAGGTATGCGAATATATTAGTAACATGGTTTTTAATACACATATTTTTAAAGGTAATCTCACATACGGCCATCTGATTCCTACTTAACATAGACTGTCTGTATTTCAGTAACGAAATTATTGCTACGTGTGAATGTATGACATCCATATTTATAATTTAAAGTCGAGACACAAAAATCCGTCCCGTAGAGGATTCGAAGTCGCTGCTTCTCAGCTCATAGTGTAAAAACTAGTATGTCACAAGACCTATCTATTAATCATCTAATGACAAGTATAGTGGTATCAAAGGTAATCTCTATATTTTATTATACAAACAGCTCAAATAATAGTTTGTGTAATTTACCGCATGATTGAGCGTCGATTAGACAAGCTCCCTGATTAAAGAACTAAATCAATTAGAGGCTTACGAATACATGATTTTTAATTATTATAACTGATTAATTCATTCAATCACGCTATCACTATGATTAAAGCGTGGGTCACTTGATAACGCTATAATTTTATTTACTCACTTCACAAAGAAAATGAGACCATGTAATTTAAATAGAATGGCAACCAAACAACTGAACATCAATCTGTCAATTCTGTCCATATATTTTTGGAAAAAGTCCTTACTGTCTTCTGTCTCACTCATTTCTTTATATGAAGATTTTTTAACAAAAACTATTCATATTTCCGCATGAATTTTCAAACATTTTTTTTTCATAAAAACTTTATCCTGGCAGTTAAAACACAATAAAAAAGCCAAGTAGGTGTTAGACGTTCTGAAGTGATGCCATATCTTGTTTACGCACATTGAAGGGTGAAAGTAAATCATCACGTTTCGGCGCCAATCGTCATTAACAACGCTCAAGAAGTGTATCGTTCCAATAATTACGTTTTTGTTAAATTTATTACAATATTAGCTGTTGCGCGTGAGAAATTGCGAGAAGATGAAGAATACCAGAAATGCTCTTTCAAAATATTGTAAATAATTGGTCCAGTCGTTTCAGAGATTACCCGGAACAAACAGACGGATAGACAAACCGCCAAAAATAAAAATGAATGATTTTTGTGATAAGTAGCGTATACACTTTTATATTCAATCAGTAAAAGAACCTGTTATTTTAATATTACATACAGACACTTTTTTATTAGGTGTATAGATTTCTGTTTCTGTTTATGACTCTTTCACATATTGGATCTCAGTGCACGCAATGTGATAAAAAATGGGTACATTTTTATTTTCACATATGAATATATAGGTAGAAGAGATGTTAAACTCACGCAGCAGTACAGTGAGCAGCTGTCATTAACCATTCGCGATGGATCACTGATCCCCCGCAGGCACTAACTTCCCCTATAGCGTTGACCATACGCAATGAGGCGTGATGGGGATGCTGGCCGGGGTACGCTTCCCATCCGGACACAATGCGCGTGCCATCATCGTCAGCTATACGATAAAAAATTAATATTAAAAATATCAGATAAAATGGACAAAAATCACTACACAGTATAAAACAAAGTCGCTTTCTCTGTCCCTATATCCCTATGTATGGTTAAATCTTTAAAACTACGCAACGGATTTTGATGCGTTTTTTTTTAATAGATAGAGTGATTGAAGAGGAAGGTTTATATGTGCAATAACATAAATTAAATAGTGGAGAAATACTGTTTTGAGGTTACTCCAAATTTAACGCGTGCGGGCCACGGGTAGTAATGAATAAATCAAAACTACTGGATCGATTTTAATCATTTTTTCAGTGAATGACATAGGCTATATATTTTATACCCGTGCGAAGCCGGAGCGGGCCGCTAGTTATATTATAACAAATAAAATTACAGGTAGTCCAAAGACGGGTTACAAGTATTTAAACATTTAAAAAGACATCAAGAAGTTTCTTACCTTTTCTCAAAGCATCCTCAATAAAAACTGGTTTCGCCTGTTCAGCCAGTACCTGAAGTTAAATAAATCTTTATATATAGAGTCTCGGTGTACGTGCGTGCGCAATTCTTCTTTAAAAATTCTGTATTGGTTTTAAAGTTCATTTTTATTTTAAACTTACTTGGTCACTTGATTAATTCTTAGTTCATATTAATTCTTGTTTTTCTAAAAAGTTAGTCATTATTATCAGCCGATCTAATATACATAGTAAACGAATATATGGTAGTTTTCTTTTATTGCAATATGTAATGGCAAGTACAGTGACAAACTAAAACATTGGTGACCGGCGAGGGATAAACAATCCATCGTCAGTGGCTCCTTTTATGTAGGCATGCAAGACTTTTCGCAGCTAGGTATATACTGCCCGATACCGGAATGTGACCAAACCGAAATGAGACACTGTGACGAGCGATATCAATCCAATCGGGTACAAACCGATATGCTACAATCTTTGCGTGAGAAGGTACAACTACGCAAATCGAATTGACTGCTAGGCCCTTCAATAATAACAATTTGGGGTCGTGACCAAATCTTGTGAAAATGCACACTTCAGAATGTTCAGTTACTCCAAAATCACTTACCTTACTGCCTCGGTGTTCCTGACGCTTCCAGTGGTCTGTGTGCAGTAATATGTATAGTGTAAATGTATGTAGAAATGAGTGTAAAATTGGAAGCTCAAAAAGCTGGAGCTGTCTTCATCTTTCTTACGCACAAATACTCAACTCAAACAAGTCATCAATGTCCTTTTCGTTAGTGTTCAAATACAATTACATATTAAAAAATAACAAAATAATTGTTAAGAATCAGACATCATAAACCGAAACAAAAATGTGGCGTATTATGTGAACTAACTCAGGCACCCTTTTTTATAATATTCTTTTATGTCATTCATAAATTCCGGCGGCCAACATTCTCTAACAATTTCGTTTTATTACATTGTCTAATTTTAGACCGCAGTACATCTACAAGTGTCACTGAGTTAACTGACACAACCCTTGTATTGTGGTCTCCATGTAGTCTAACAGGCAACCGATAAATACACGACATATTCTTACTCCTTTCGAAATGGAATAATTAACGATTATAATCAAAACTAAAATTATTTCTGCTAAATCTTCATACAAAAATATACATCATAAACACCTCACCTGGCTAAAAATTAGGACGAGGGAGAACAGGCCCGTTTTGAGTAACATTTTCACAGGCACTGAGCGGAAACAAAATCAATTCATCTATATTATCATGTGATTATCGGCGCCGGTAGCCATTACATACTAAATCACTGTAATTATATAGATAATATAACATGGCAGGCGATAAATTTGATTTATATTAAGATGGACATGGAAAAACATTTTGTATTTTATCTTTAACACTACCTATTTCATGTTATCATTATCTTCATGTGTATATTGACAAAAAATCCGATGGTTTTGTGGAATGTATTTACGAAATAAATTGTTGTTTTTTTTTAATGCCCCTTCTCCTCAGACGTAATCCGAGATTTTATTTACTACTTATATCTATTATCACAAAAGTTTACTTAATCTTAGGTATTACATTGTACTTATTCTATAAGGCATCCTCTTTTTTCTTTATTGACTTTTTTTTTTTTTTTTATGAGATTGGAGGCAAACGAACAGACGGGTTACCTGATGGTAAGTAATCACCGCCGCCCATGGACACCTGCGACACCAGAGGTATCACAGATGCGTTGCCGACCTTTGAGGAAGGAGTAGGCTCGTTTCTTGAAGGTCTGTGGGTTGTATTGGTCCGGAAACGCTGCCGCTGGGAGTTCATTCCAGAGTGCCGACGTACGTGGGAAGAACGCACGTGAGAACCGCACAGTAGACGACTTCCAACCATCGAGATGACATTGATGGAATTTAAACTATTTTTATTTTGTGCCATCTTTTATTTGGGATTACATTTTTTTTTATCTTCCTTATAAATTGTTGTTACTGTACAACAGTCTGAACAAAATGTTCACAATTTTCACTACTGAATATAAATTATATAAATTTGTATTTTATTATTCATATTATAAGGAATATAATTAATCATAGAAATGCCTTCCGGTAGCTATATATATAATGCATAGATATGATATTTCTAGAAAGGAGAAAAGACGGCTCCGTGTTTTAAAAAATTGCTAACGTCGGCTAAAACTTATGAGAAATAATGTACTACGGAATTAAATATCTCATAAAGACCTACAGAAAAATCCGCGATGTTATATGACTATCTCTTAAAAAAAATAATTATTATTGTCTTTTACAAATACCTAAAAAATAAATACTTATTTACAAAGATATTTGACCAATAAGTATTTACCCTTATCCAATGAAATATTTCCTTACGTGGGGCGTGTGTGCTTATAATCACACGAAAGAAATGAAAACTTCTTTATAAAAAGTACAACAACAAGTCGTCGTCAAAACATATTCGAATCATCAGAGACTTTTTTTATTAATTGATGTTCAAACTCATCAACACGATCTTCAACGAACATACCAATGCAATACAGTAACGATACTACCCTGACAATGCTGTACCGCGAACTGCAATATTTATCGTTTACATCAAGTATTTATACCGAGACAACTATACTCGATACCATCACTATAGATTGTTGTACTTTATACGCAAGCAGAGTAGGTATGTTTTTCCCTTGCGAATCCCATAAATAATTCCGGAGTTAATATGTATAGATATTGTATGTAAGTATAAAAACCTGTATTCTTAACTAGTATTATTTTTAATGGGTATACTTTCTCATTCTTTTTGCTAAACTTAAATTACATAAAAAATATCCTGATAAAAATATACAGACACACTAGTCGAACGAGTAATCGATTGATAATTAATTATAACAAATCAGATTTACATTTTGATTTCTGAAAAATTTGCCCATTCTTGTAAAAATAAATGAAACAAAAGTAGAGTAGAGTAATGCTTTCATGGTATTCTTAATACTATTATTTTTATGGTAACGCAATGTATAATTCTATTCTTTACAAGTTTTAGCGTTTGAGCACAAACTTACCTGATGTTAATAAAACTGGTAAGATGGTACAGGTTGAATATATAGGACTCGCTCTCCATTGCAATTGCCGGAACACTTTCTATTATTGATATTTGAAGGTGCTTTTTCAAATCGTAACTGTACTTAAGTACTAATACATCACCAAACTAATAGGACACATTCTTAGTAACATTAATCTATACCAGGACCATAACACACATGATAAAAATACCAGTTACCAGTAAACACCAGTCAGTCATAGCTATAGATAAAACATATGCTAAATATGACAGATATTACGACGTGGAAAATAATATATTAGAAAATTTAATAAACCAGAGAGAATGAAATATACTGAACTGTTTTTAACGGACTTTTTTTTATATTATAGGGGGCAAACGAACAGGTGGGTCACCTGATGGTAAGTGATCACCGCCGTCCATAGACACTAGCAACACCAGGGGAGTCGCAAGTGCGTTGCCGGCCTTTTAAATATGTGGGCCTCCGGCACTCTCACTGACCGAAAGAAACACAACAGTGCAACCACTGTTACTTCACGTCGGTTTTCTGTGAGAGGGTGGTACTACCCCGGGCGAGCCGACCCATTCATGCTGAAACCAGTAATAGCTTCAGCGTAGCTCTACCACCTACACTATGTGACTATACGCTGTTGACTTAAACGGTCTTTACAGTTTCACCAGACTTTTTTGGAGGAGCGCTTAAAGGTACTCAGTCCTATGGCAACAAGCTCAAGTGCGAAAAAGTGGTTGAACCTCAGCTTCATCTGCAGCCTTAAAAGTAAAGTCACGAATTTGACTAAGCTAACTAAATTAATCAGACATATATGAGTTCATGAATAGATATGTGTACCTGCGCGAATGGATGACGATTCCAAACATGTAATTCGAATCTGATAGTTTGGTTTAGCTAATTACATTTGAAAAAATATGAGAAAAAATACCCTTCCCCCATATGTGTACCGACTCTGTGTATGTGCCCGTTTGTGAGCGTGACTTGTATTGCATGTGTTAAGCTAACGAGTCAAAAGTTTCAGTGTCACGGTTACACGCTAGCAACATACTATAAGTCTCCGCTCCGAAAGCTCGCACATAGGCTTGAACCGCTTCCGAGGAGTGTCAGGGCGAGTGTGCTGGAGCGAAATTCACCGCCAGACCACGCCAGCGTGATCTGTGGTGACAAAGGCGGGTACGAGCACACACTGTGTTTTCTTTGAAGGGTTATATGCCATGCATCGTTTATCGGAAAGTTCGATAAAGATATTATGCGGTCATCCCTTATAATGTGGAAGGTCGCGTTTAGTAATGTAATTCGAGACTAATACCACTAAGCCCCTGAGATGATTCGCGGTTTTTTTCTCAAAGTAGTCGTAGGGAGGGACTTTACATACGCCCATAACGAAAGAAACTGCAATTCCTTATGGAGGTCAATCTTCCAGGCATACTATGGGATACCGACCACTTTTTGTAAAAAACCATCTTGTAATCTGCATCTTATGAAACGGGATTCTAATATGTGAGCTAAGAAGGGGCACCTATATGTCAGAATGGAACAGTCATACGTTTTATAGAAAGATACGTTTTGCTCTTCGATAATAGCAAGGGATGTAAGGGGTCCGAGACCATGGCGCCCTTATTTCGCACTTGATCAACGAGCTATTTAAACGTGAGTTTCCTGTCGATGGTACCCGCTTTGCATAGGAAGAGTATGAATTGTAGTAAAAATGAAAATGACTCAAAATGGCAATGTAGGTGTAATAATAAGAGAAAAATCGTTTTTACATGATGAAATGGTCAATCACTATGTCGGTTACCGTTTCTGTAATTTACAAATAGACTTATAAAATCGATAGACAATATCTTTCCCTAAAAGGAAATTTCCCTAATAGATAAAACGATTAGGTATTATGACGTCAATGGATATTATGATCTCGATGTACGATAGCTTTTTTAGATTTTAATCAGTATAATACTATATGTTCCTACTGTTGGCGAACTTTGATAAAATAAACTTTAAATTAATGAAATACTAATCATTATAGTTTAAATATAAGGTATGTGTGTTGTGTAATGCTTAATTATTACTGAGTTAGACTGAACTAATGCAGATTGAATTTAAAAATATTCCCTCGAAGAAGTCATCAATATTCGGAACAAATCCTTTTTACCTACAAACTATTGTAGAAAGACGGCGTGAATATAGATAATTTCTTTTATATATTTTTAACAATTATTAACGAGGCTCATTCTCTAGCTTCGAAGAAGTGACCATCGCTCTTAGGATGCATCGTAGAGGAAGGAAACACGAGTAATCACTTGCGGTCACACATCCCAGCTACAAAAATTAGGACATATCAATCCTAATAAATATTATAAATGCGAATGTGAGCTTGTTTGTTTGTTATGCTTTCAAACTAGTCAAGCGATCGTCATTAAATTTTGCCTACAAGTTGTCAGGGTACAAAAAGGACATCAGTTAACTATCATCTAGAAAAAATAATATTCCCGAGAGATCGGCCTAATCTGTACTAACGCAAACGAAGCCTCAAGTAAAAGGTATTAGGATTATAAATCGCTCCATTTATATTTTAATACATCGACGACTTCCAAATTAAGCCCTACTCTCTCCATCTCGTCTCGCTCTAGACTTACAACAACACGTTTTAGTCTTTTTTTAACGGAAAGACTTACGCTATTAGGCTGAGTCCTTCATCACCATCACATCGTCTTCTAAGAAACCCACTGTAGGGCCATAAGTCTCCTCCCGCTGAAAGGTATGGGTACAATCATCACAGCAGCTCACTAGGTATTGGCGATTTCAGACTTGGAGATACCCATAGTTCTACTTACTAAATCCATAATTAAAATTTTAATTCACCTTTTTTAACTTATATTATTACTACTTAGACCATATGAAAAAATTTAGTGATACGTAGCATATATATTTCTCTGAAAAGTACGCTATCTATCTGTAAAAGTCTCCTCTAAATCGGTTAACCCGTTTCGGTTAACACAGGCAAAAAACGTTTAATACGTTTGTGTATAAATTAGCTACCCGCTCAGGCGTCGCACGGGTGTAGTATAAATAGAGAAAATGAGATCAAAGCTTTTCTTGACAGTACGACCGTATAGTGAAATAATATTTTATTTTTATTTTTCCGCACGATTTTTCAACCATTTTCTTTCATACAAACCTTGTTTTGAAAAGTACACACCAACAAAAATCAATATGCTTACATTATTCACTCAGCAATTGACATTTATTCGTATAGATTAGTTTCAGAAACTCAAACTCAAACAAACAGCAATTGAAGTTTGAGTTTTCTCAGTTTGAGTTTGTATCAGCTTTAAGTCCTTATCTATTCCTTCTTGTCATGGATGCAATAACATCAGACATACAGGAGGAAACACCTTGGTGTATGCTATTCGCTGATGATATTGTTCTTGTTGGTGAAAATGCTGCCGAGGTCCAGAGTAGGCTGGAGAAATGGCAACAGAAATTGGAGAATTTTGGTTTAAAGATTAGTGGGATGAAAACTGAACATTTGTTCTGTGACTTCGGAGGTCCATCCAGTTTTTGTCATATTACCTTAAACGGTGTATTCTTACCAGCCTGCTCCAATTTTCGGTACCTCGGCTCATTAATCCAAAATGACGGTGGAATAGAGAAGGACGTGAGGAATAGGATAAATGCAGGGTAGATGAATTGGCGAAGGGTGTCTAGGGTGGTTTGGTACCCACGAATGCCGTTGAAACTCAAGGGGAAGGTGTATAAAACTATAATAAGACCAGCCGTGTTATATGAATCCGAATGCTGGGCTACGAAAGAGACGGATGAGAAAAGATTACATGTGGCAGAAATGCGAATGTTAAGATGGATGTGTGGTGTAACAAGGATGGATAAGATTAAGAATGAGTATATCAGAGAAAGTTTGAAAATAGCACAAGTGACAGAGAAGTTGAGGAGTAGTAGGTTAGCATAGTACGGGCATATTATGAGAAGAGATGAAAGTCATGTAACAAGAAAAGTTTTGCGTTTGTAAGTGGACGGATATAGGAGTAGAGGAAGACCGAAAAAGGTGTGGATGGATTGTGTGAAAAACGATATGTGTATAAAAAGTGTGAATACTGAGATGACGTCTGACAGAGGAGAGTGGAAAAGGAAAACATGTTGTGCCGACCCTACTTAGGTGGGATAAGGGTAAGATGATGATGAGTTTCAGAGTGCAAAATCTCGCCATAGATTTCAAGGTTCTCTCAGTACCTACCAACATAAAATTATACAAATCTAATATTTTTTTAAAGATTATCTCATTCAAATAAAGATGACAATATGGTATCTAATCCTTAGTATACTGTAACTCCGAACATGCATAAGAAGTCTTGATTGATTACTATCATATAAGCCATGTGTTGAGGACGATTCATTTACCCAGATCACCCCACACACGTGCACACCTAGGTACACATAGTGGTGGGCTGTTTTTTTTTGCCCTTTTTGGACTGTAATAGGTCACACAACATAGTAGTCAGATGCAAAATACACATACTCGTATACATTCGTGAAACGTGCATGGTCACACATGCACTTTTCACGAACTCATATGTGTATGAAATGGATAGATAGCTTAGTTTAGCTTAGTCAGATCGGGAAATTCGGCGACAGATCAAGCCGAGGCGCACCGAGTGCCCTTGTGCTGTTCGCCCAAACAAATCGGTTGAGTGCCTTAAGCGCTCCCCTTAGTAGTCCGGTGGAACTGTAGCGGCCTTGCCAGGCTAACAGTGTAGGTCAGTTCAAAAAAAAAGTGTAGAGGACGAACAAGTCCCGCATATGTACGTATACATCTCATTTCGCTTAGTTCTATGTAAATTTGTCTTTGTTGAACTGTGTATGTATTGTGAGTATGTACGAGTATATCATTATCATCATCATCAGCTTATAAGAGACCCACTGCAGGGTCATAGGTCTTTTCTCCAAAGAAGGTTTGGACATAATCACCACGCCAGCCCACGACGTATTGGCTATTTCAGACTCGGAGAAACAGTTCTATATTTTTCACCATACAGTGGTATTACAAGAACATTTCTCAGCTTCAGGTTTCCTCACGATGTTTTCCTTCACTGTCTGCCGATATTGTTAACAATTTAAATTACTAAATGTAGGTACGGAAATTCCGAAAAATTCGTTGGTACATGCCGGGATTCGAACCCGCGAACATCGGATCGATATTCCACCGATCTAGCCACTACACCACCACGATTAGTATATCTATACCTCTCCTTATCCATTGTATAGTTTGTCTAATTTATGGAGAAGCAAGAGGTTCCGTATACATATTATTAAATAAACTAGCTGTGCCCGCGACTTCGTCCGCGTGGAACGGAATACAAAACACAGCGATGAATGAATCAATCTGGATTTATATCTTGTATATTGGTAATGTAAAATGTCAAGCTAAAAGCTAATAATGGTCACACCCCTTTGTCACTTCAATAATAACTCAAAATTAGGGCTTTTAAGTTACTTTGATGTGTGTAAAAACCGTGGGACATGCTATCGTGCTGCATCTATCGTCATACAGTCAGATAGTTCGTAACACACGACGGTAATGTGTGCCAACATATAAAGTTATTGCGAACATGAACAAAACTTCGTGGCGATACACGCAGGTATAGGAGTACCATAACAGTAGTATTCTAATTTCACAACTGTAAAAACAATATTAACCCCTGGACTGTCCAAAACCATAAATATTTAAGTTCTATACAAACGAATGTAGACCTGAGGCATAGGTCAATAGACTATTGGCAGCATACGCTTAAAATACCTGATTTATTACAAAGCTTTAAAAATAACAAATGATGTATTGTAAAATAATAATTTTCATGTAAAATGTATCATTTAATTATTTTTTATTTGTACGAACTTTTTTTACTAAACCATGAATTTTACAATGTACGATTTAGTGAAATTAAAAAATAATTGAAAACATAATCTGCGATTTTGAGATCCGAGATCTTGCGTGAGATGCTTATAATATTCATTCATGAATACTTCACATAGCTTATTCTTATTATTATTTTTATGTTATCCTTTCTTTTATTTGCACTGCCTGCAGTCTTTTTTCTCCACGGTACCGCTGGAAGAAAATGCAAGTTCCCAAATGCATAAATCAAAAAGTATTCATTAATGCAAAACGTAATGAAGACATTAGAATCAAGGTAAATTTATGAAAATTATAATTCGAAGTAAACCTTAAAAACCCAGAAATTATCTCATTGTTATCTATACTCTTCCTTGCAATAATATTCTTATGACAGTAAACCATTAAAATTATAACTTTAGCGCCATCTGTTGTCGTCTAAAATGTAGTCTGTTATTGCTTCTAAAGACGATTTTTTCTTACTTTTATGTTCAATGAACAATTTTAGCTTCTTTATATTTTTATTATAATAAAAAATTGTCCTAAAATGTGATAAGGTTCAATAACTTGTAATATTTACAACACAAAACTAATTAGAAATTTACAAGGTTAATCATACACCTTTTGCGATCGAAAAATAAAAATCATATTTTACTTATACAAAGCAAGTTATTCAATTTATAGAAATATGTAATATATGTAATTGGCCAATTTTTAGAATGTATATTATAGTAGTATTATGTTATAAAATACCCTGGTTTTTAAATGAGGCTAAAGTCCATTTACTTATCGATTTTTTCTCTCGTACTTAACTCCCGTCGTCATTAAAATTACAATAACTTTTGATAGAGTTAACCGATTTTAATGAAATAAAAAATGTATGTTGCTCCGGAATACTTTATTATTTATACTTGATTATTTTCATGCTGGTGTTTTATCAGAAACTTAGTACTTTACCAGTGATGCCTGTTCAAACAAACAGACAGACAGACATTTTTATAAATGATCGAAATGGATTCTATTACTTATTCCTAGACACCTGCAACAATTTTTTTCTCAAAATCAAAAATGTACAGACACATTGGATTTACATTGTTATTATATGTATAGATGACAAAGTTCCGTCCTAAATTGTAGTGTGAATAAATGTTTACTAGAGTTAAAGTGTCGACAGTAGACTAATTAGAGAAAAAAACCAATCAGACACGATGTTTTTCGTCAATGTTACTTATCAACAACTAACAACTTATCTTACTTTACTAACTAACAACTTATTAGCGTATGTTTTATACAATGTTTTATAATTAGCAACGATATCAGAGGTACGTGCTGCTTAGAGGCTAAAATTCAGCGTAACATTTATCTGTAAATAAAAATTGCACTTCAGACTCATATTTGAGAGGTATAGATGCAAAAGAGCTTCTATTCCATTTTTAGCTTAAAAAAATATTTCTTTTATATTCCAAACCCTCTTCTTTTTGGTTTCATTAAATAAGATATGCGCAAAATCTATTATATCCTGAACAAAATTAAAATGCATTTATAATATTATATACAAAACCACCTCCTAATATTCTCCATAATAAATCAAATAACAAAAGCGTGATTCGACAAATCTCGAAATATAGTTTTGCATGGGTCTGTAATATGATGTTCATCTGTTGTTATGCTTTACCGTAAGCTTCTAGTTTTGTGTTTTAAATAGAGAAACAGTCAGAAAATACAAATTTCTATTACCTCAATACAAGAAAAAGGATTTGGAATGAAAATCAGTGGGAAGCACCACTTAAAAAAACCCGAAATGTTACCTTTACATTTTTATACGTCACTTATGCAATATGCAGTAGTGGGCCACTGTGTTGCCGGGTAAAAGTGTCAAACCTCTTATTTTTCTCTCGGAATCTCTTTTCTAACCCACGGTAATCATTTTTCTACATATTATTAATAACATGGTTGCTTGTTTACTAAGCTATTTTAAGCAGTATAATCACTATCCAATTAAACATGGTAGTTACATTCGGCACCGAAAGTAAATCAATGTTACCCTTTACAGTATACCATTTCAATGAACATCTTAGAAGGTATCGCAAATTTAAAATTATGGGCAACAAAAAAAGTTATTTTTATCAATATCGAAGTTCAGATTTTGATGACTAAGCACCATTAACTCGAACTGACTACACTGTCAACCCGGCAAGGCCTCCACAGTTTCACCGGACCACCAAGGGGAGCGCTTAAGGCACTCACCCAAAAAAAGTAGTGTGTACTTATGTACACGCGTTAGAAGTTATAGGTACTTCTTTGGCGTAACAAGATTAAAAATCTTTTCAAAAATTTTATTTTTCGCCTTATTCTACGTTTGTAGAAAAACCGATACTAACAATAGAATAAAGGTATTTAATACATACATACTTTTTTTGAATAAAATGTTGACTATAGCTAATTTCAGGGTGTCGGTTTTTCGTGACGGTGCGCACGCGCATCGTAAAAATTTACTCTCACCATTTTTCCCTAATACGCCAAAAGAAGTATAACTTCAAAATATCTAAATCGTTTAGACACTTATGAAGCCCCGTTAGTACATTGCATCCAGAAGCCGGGGCGGGTCGCTAGTTATGTTATAAAAGAGAAAAAGTTGTGAAGATGTTTTTGTGTTTATTAACTCTTTCACGCAGAAACTACTGAATTGATTTTGATAAAACTTTGCAATAATATATCTTTAACACGCACGCAAGCATGCACGTACGCACGCATATTTTATAAAGATATTATTGAAATCGGCCAAAATATAACTACAGGTATTAAATAGATAAAAAAACTGCAATTTGAGAACTACCTCGTCATGCGCTCTATAATCCGTTAAAATTTCACCAAGACAATGTATGCTGCCATCATTTACAAAAATACAAACACATACTAAATTACAGGCGGATACTAGTAGGGAATAAACCGCAACATACAAAAGATATGCCACGAAATAAAAAGACAATGAATAATCCATTTACACATATATAAAACATCTAATGTGTTCAGTGCACGCGAACGGTTTGACACACAAACACACACACGTTAACCTACTAACATATTGTTACATTTCAATCAACAACAACAATGTATCACATCGATTATTCTAGTTTAAAATATAATAAAATGCGCGGTGAAGCTCGCTGGGACTTATATTTATATACACTTCACTAATGAAGACGTTATTTTGCAGAAATTTATCATAGTTTCTAATGCATTCTTCTTCTGCATGCGAATTCTTATGCTTATGCATATACACATCTTCTTTAAGATTTTAAGAACTTCTGCTATGGGCCTGTCCTGTTCCTGTGGGCCTTGGTATGTAATTTCCGTTACACTCGTATTAATCTGGCTCTGTATTCATTAATATAGTAAACACTCATGTAACAATTATAAAGGTTTTATCAATACTAATTACCAAGTCAATTTCAAGCTTCTCATTCGTTATTATGTAAATTTACTAATTTAATTATTTTTTACAGTCAATATTAAATAAATATACATTAAAATATTGCTCGTTAATAACAAAAGCATTTAAACAGGTCAAAGCCTTCACATGCAATCCATAATTTTATTTATAAATTACAAAAGAAAAATTACTTTCACTTAACATATAATTTAATAAAAACTTTATTGTAAGCTCATTCATTTAATGATAAAATATCAAAACGCAATTTATTTCCAATAGGTTTTATGTCCCCGCGAACTCAACCAACGCATTGTATACACAGACATAAATAAACTATACAGTAGCTTATATAATCAATATTAGTTACAATATTTTCTTCATAATTCACAAATATTTAACACACTGGTAACTTTAATATCATGAATTATTTAATAATGATCACCTATAATCGTTTTACTATGCGTTACATTTATAAAAATTACCTAATACGAATGAGATAAAATATTAGTGGCTATAATTTATTATGCAAAGATTTTAAAAGACCCACTTTTGAAATTGGCTATATTTTTTTTAAATAACAACTGTTACATTTATGTAATTTTCAAAATTATAAGAAAAAAAAAAACAGATTATTCGAAGAGAAAGTTATCAGTTGAGTAACATAAAAATATACCAGCAAAAGGCATATATATATGTCAAAGGTAATAAAGAGTGAAATGATTAAGCCAAATGAATAACTTCCAAATTCAATATTTTCTGAACAAAAAAGCATAAACAATACATTCACAATTAGTATTATAGTGTAATATATGGTTGTAATAAAATAAATAAACATTTCAGTAACATGTGCGTATTAAATTGTGCAACGATTTATGGTAGCAGTTATTAAAACGAACGGTGACAAAAAATAATTTAATTATTAAATAACATTTGACTAACAGTTTTATAAGTTAATCACGATTCTAAGTGCTTGTATACACACATGCATAGTTAGTTACAAGTTCATGAATGCATTATAACACATGATATTTTATATAACAGTGTGACACCGTTATTAATAACGCCTATGTGTTATATATCACGATAGTGTTATTTTTAACAGAGACTTTCTTTTCAGTACATTTTCTGGGAAACAGAAAACGTGTACCTTTTCGGAAGAAATTCCTAGTATAAGCTCGATGTTATTAATATATTAAAATGAACAGGGGTTGAATATTATATAATTATTAACTACAGAAGGCCAGCTACTTAAATAGTACATCGTTTCATTTACGAAAAATATTTTGATTATAGAATAACAGCAATCAAGGAAGACCCATATTACATTGACACCATTAAATGTAGAAATTAGTTTATTCGAAACTGTAACAGATCTGTAAAGTAAAAATGGAACTCTTAGTTTTTTGTGCCAGACATTGTGGCCAAATGACCAAAGAATCTAGATTTAAATCAGTGTTTGACTTTAAGACGACTTAATTGGGCAAATTAGATTTGTTTGGTCATTAATGAGAATCAAAAACGTTTTTTTCTCAACAGTCAAGAAAGTTACAGATGTGAGGTTTTTAGTATGTTAGTCTTTTATTAGTTAGTACTTACATACTCAACAAGTATCATTTAAATATCTTACCAGAGCCCATTTCTTATGGTCATGCCCCTGGGGCCCTTTAAAGTGCTGTAAAATCGGCTGCGCTACGTTCTAATGTAGAGATTAAGAATATTGGAGAACTATGGATATTTGTAACCTCAACCGGTAACTCATCACTGATAATCGATATATTTGTATGGATAAATTCACAAGGAATTATGCAATTACACTGGATATTATCTTTTGAATGGGTTTTTTTTACAAGTCGTAGAAAATCCTTACATGTAAGTAAATGATGCAGAAATATATCAAATCGATATATAGCAGATATTAACTTCGATAAAAACAAATACAGATTTTAAGCGTAATATTATTAAATGATTATTATTTTCTTTTTAAAGGTAATGTTAAGTTTTTCAGTAAACAATGTAAAACTAAAATATTTGTTATATTGAAAACTATAAAATTAGATATTTAGGAAGATATTGGAAGTATTAAAAAACTTTCAGGAGTCTAAAGTATCAAAAATTATTGTAAAGACAATTCTTATACGTTTTTAATAATGTTTTTTGATAACAAACCCGAAACTGCTCTAAGAGGATGTAGCCTTTTGATTCCAAGCATTATAATATTATCAAAGTCTCTAATAACGAAAAATAAGAAGATCGAATTTTATCCCTATAGTTATAAATAGACGTCAACTATTCTTTTCTACGCTTTCATCGGTTCTTTTCTATGTCTCTAATTACTACATAAAGTTCATGGAAATCAATCTCTCGAGTTATATTTAATCTATTATTTTTTACATATTCATACGACGGACGAAAATTGACCCAAGATGGCGGTTGGTTCACGTGTTTAGACGAATGCATTAATGTCATATTTATCTAATTAATATCTACACAAATCTCAGATCCAATTAGGTAATATAGATCATTGACAAAATTTTGATCTGTTTTTCAAATACGTGCCCTTGTCATCTTTCGTGTCGGAAGATAAATTTTAATAAAGTTAAGAGGTTACGGTTGGAAGTCGTTAGATTCGAGCGAGGAAAGACGGGAGGAGGGGGTGGGGTGAGGAAAGACGAGCAGAGAGAAGAAATAGTTGAGAACCAGCGTGGAGAAGTGATTGAAGAGATGCGGCCGAGAAGTAATTATTGAGAAGAGGGCGAGGAGAATTGATTGAAGAGATGTTGGCAAGGAGTATTTATTGAAGGATCAACTCAAGTACTGAACACAACACATTTTTTTAAAAATAAATAACTATCTCAAATCTGCAAACACCAACAATCTCTTTATAGTTAAAGACCATTTATACCTTTGACAATTCGAATATATATTCGATCGGGCTAACAAATAGTATGTTAAAATAGTATTAAACACATTACATTTCAACAAACATTATATTTCAACTTTGTATTTAATTTTTTTAATATTTGTAACATAAAAAACAACCAAATATAATAGGATGCGATCCGACCATATAATACCTCGATGAACATAAAATGCACGCGATTTGTAAGTAGCACCCAAAAGGTATTGTAAACAAATCACAAAAAATACACATAATATAATGCTGAGTGTATAAAGGCAAATTTCTTAGTCACATTTAAAAAAATGGTCAGATAATGGGTCATTCACGCTATGTCAGTTCTTAAATTCTAGTTTTTCAGCTTTAGCTCAGTTCTTACGTTTGACTAACAATATTACTACTGTCCGTTTTAAAGATGTAATATACAACATAAGAATTTATATTCTATTTGTATACATAATAAGAGCCGATCCGCAACCACGTAATTCTAGGATTTATGCGATACATGGATATATATTTATAATACCGATACAAAACAGATAAGGTTCTAAAATAATAAAAAAACCCACAACATAATATATGAAAGCCCCTTAATAGCCACAAAATATTTCAGATTTCCCTCTTAAATATCTTTATAACAAATAATGTGTTAGTAAAATAAATATTTATCATAATTACTATTAGTAATTTTATAGTATATAGAGACACAAAATTGTAAATAAATATTTGATATTTTTTTAAATAGCCTCTGTTATTTAAAGCCTATTCAAACAAATGGAGAACGATAATATAGTATATTTAGAATGTTGAGATTCTACATTAGGAATATATATATTTTTTAATTTCAGCATTTAAAATTCATTAATCATATTATATGTTGCGTCTATGAGAAGAGATACATTCATTTTTTTAATATAAATACTTACATAAAATAAATAGAAAACCTCTAAATTTACACACTATCCATAGACAAATATACCACTTCAATGCTACCGTTAAATGCAAAGTGAAATCCAGTCTTTGCCTTCATATCGCGGCCCTGCAAATGCTAATCAACTAAAATGCATAAAATGTCTCGTTAGTAAATTAGCGTTTCCATCGTCAAAGCAATAAAGTTAAATGGAAAGCTTAGTTGCCTATTAAAAACATTTGAGAGTGCCTATGCCATATTACAATTTTAAAGAATTTTTAAAGAATTTTAAAACCTATAACTTAAAAAAAAATATTTTTTCAACAAAAGTGAAACCCAAACCACAGTAAAGACAATAATTTACAAAGATGTAAAATCAAAAACTAAAATGGATATATAATTTATTATAACAATGAAAAGAGATTCAAAAGCTGCCAATTATAGTATTCATGTTCTTATTCGATGGATGACTGAAGCCTTCAAACGGAAGAACGGATATGAAAATTATCGGAATATTTGGAAAAGTTCCGAGACGTTGTCCAAAAAGTTGCAAAATTTCTCTTTTCTTAAAAACTTCTAAGAAAATATATTTTCAGACTCGATAGTGGAATATGACGAACACAAACACATCAAAGAATGTTTCCAATAAGTGTACTGGCGTGCAAAGGAAAATGGCGCTTCTGTCCTTTTTTTCTTGCGATATTGAGTTTTAAATACACATATTTGGAATAAGGAGAAAACATACAGTATTTTGTACTTTGCCTACGAGTTTCTCACATCGTATTACACTTCATCTATAAACAAATTATTAGTACTTCGCTAAAGCTGCAAGACTTTTCGTTGTAGTAAGAAGCCCTCATTTTTCTAACAGAGTCAGTATAATTTTAAGAATTATTGATCGCAATGTTTTATAGTGATATATGTTTTCAAATACTTTTATCATTTAATATTGTGAAATACAGAGTAGTATCGTACAGCATGATACCTCATAATAACCCCTTGGGGGTTCGGCAATGACTTGTAAAGGGTCCGCGACATTATTTACGATGAACATGATTTTCATAACTAATCATTAATCTGATGCTGGATCATTCGCTGTTGCGACATATTTGAATTAGTTTTGGAACGGATTCACAGTTATAACTAATAGCTTAAATATTGATTTGAGTATTAAGCAAACAGAATTATCTATTTTTTTCTATTTTAGCAAGCAATGCAAACAATCATTGATGATTATTACTGTCATTATCAAACGAGTAAATATTCTGTTTTAAAAAGTCTTTGCTTGTGAGGACTTAGGTGTTTTAATCTTTTATAGTTGTCGCTGGCAACACTTATTAATTCAATTCTTTTATGGCTGAAACGAGTGTGCTGTGTATCATTTATTGAACTGTAAATTAACCTTTTATTCAATAAAGTGAACAGAACTTTCCATTGAGTTATTGAGACATCACATAATTAATGTTTTGTGTTATTTCCCATCCACTTAACTCGTGCATAATAATCAAACCATATTACGCACAATGTCACCAAATATTACGAAATATACGGTGAAATAACACATGATTATGAATAAAGACAAAAACTACTATACGACAAATACCCCGCCAAAAATTTCCAATGAGGATTATCGCTGAAAATGTCCACAGATGTTTAATAACTTATTGGTCTGAATTATAGGAAAACTATTTGATGCTGTCGCGGAAAATGCTGAATTTCCGTTGGCCCTTTGAGATAACGTATCTACGAGTAGGTTGTCACATCTACGACAGACAGAACTAAACTCAAGACTCGTA
Organism: Antheraea assamensis; assembly: GCA_035772565.1. Lineage (NCBI taxonomy): Eukaryota > Metazoa > Arthropoda > Insecta > Lepidoptera > Saturniidae > Antheraea > Antheraea assamensis. The sequence goes on from JAQQSE010000011.1 coordinate 4,956,921, forward strand.
TAGCGATTAAGATTTAAAATAAACAAAAATGCCCAAAAATGTAGTCAATTTGCGACAAGAAATAAAACCATTAATCATGTGGTTTAATTTATACGAAAAAAAAAAATCTTATTCTCTTCTATTCCGAGATATTTTGAAGGGGTTCGCAGTTGTCTAAAACTTTTTAATAGGGGTTATTGGGGTTATAAATATAAGAAATCCTGATGTAAACATTAATGAACAATGTTTTTTAAATAAAAATGTATGAAACACAATAACACTCTCAATTTCTTAAAATATTCCTTTATAGATCAAATATGGTGTTTCCTAAATTAAACAAGTCAATAATTCACAGAACCATTTCTAAAGTACCCTTTTACATGAAAAGTCGAAATTGTTTATTGTTATGATGTATATCAAAATATCTTAGACTTGAATCTCAAGAGCGCATTTTGGTTAAACAAGACGACAGATTTTTGTAACAGTAGTTCAGTTTAATTTATAGTCAATTATATTTGCAACTCTTGGCTATCATACTAACCCATAGAACCTAGTTAAGATTAATCGAATTTTAATCGATTTTGCAAAAAAATCAAAAAGCCTTGAAGGTAGACGTGGATTTTTTAAATTACAATCCCTAAATAGACTGACACACTAAGCTAGCATTCTAACGTCGACTTTCCTCATCCATAAGCTCTTCATTAAAGTTATTACAAAAATTACGACATCTACATAATTGAAAATTTGGCTTAAAAAAATATCGATAATGGATTAAAAATCTATGGAAAATAAATATCGTATTACAAAACAACTTCAGATATATCGATAATGGAAAATAAAAACAGTCACTGGTTAATCAGATCACAAAACTAAATCAAGATTCCCCATAACACTCCATTTTCATTGACATTAAGATTTTCAGAAAATATGATCAGAATTATGACGCTTCGATTTTTTTGTTTGTGGTCCGAGAACCCAAGATTCTATTATGCAGGAATGGATTTGGTCGTTTAAAGTTTAAAACTTTATTAAATATCGAAATCAAAATTGGTATTAATAAAATAACATTATAGTACCTATTGTTTATCCCAGATAATGTCTGAAATGGTGGAATAGATTTAAGCGACATTTTTACTAATATATAGAATTTTTAATCATTGTATGTAGGTAGTATTGACATAATTGCAATAAAAAAAGGACGCTCGCAATTCATCTAGTGAAATTCGCACTTGCCATGGAATAAAATTAAGCAAATTGAAACCACAAGGGAGTCGCGGGATTTAGATAGTATTTTAATAAAGGTAAAGATTCCATGTAATTGTGTCAACTCTTGGTATGGTTCCAACAATTTTTTTTTCTAATAATAGAATTCTGTGAAAACGATTATTTTAATGCAATTCATTACTGCGATAATAAAATTATCTATTAGGTTGGCTTACGATATTCAAAACATAACTATTTTCTATTGGAAAATCATGTTCCAAAGTGTCTAAATGAATAAAAGTGAAAATCTAATTGAAACGATAAAAGCAAAATTTTCACCATATTTTCTGAATACAATGAATCCGTATTAGAGTTATAATGCAACATAGGAGAGACAATATAAACGTCGAGATATATTAATATCGATGTCGATAAGCTCACCCGTCGCTAGTCTACTTCGGTTTGCGACGCTTGTATAGGCGGCGACGGCATCAACTGCGTTTCTCCGCGTCCGCAGCGTCGCCGCTCGACTGCACGTTGCCCGACTTGCTGGCGGATTTGCCGCCAAACACCAACATCTTCAGGGCGCCGGCGGACATCAGGTAGAACCAGTACAATTGCGGCAGCAGGAGGATGCATATCGATATCTTGCAGCCGGTCGGGAGCGTTCTTATCGCCTGTAAATATGTGACAATCGATATCATGCCTGAGGGTAGTGTAAAAGTTCTGAAAGTGGGTTATATATAAGCCAATAAATGTGAGAGGCCGTACTCAACGAAATAAACACCAAAATACGTTAAATATAATACATCGTATGTTAGCTTATTCACTCGTACGCCATTTACAATAATAAACCGAATACAAACTATAATATTCTTCTTTCTATAATTTAAAGTTCCGTTTTTCAGATAAATTTAATTCCACTCTTGAGTTAAAAATGAGAATGTTCTGCATAATCGATTAAAATCTATGCCTAACGAATGTGCGTAAAGACACAAAATATATTTATACATATCTCAAATAAAGCCCAAAACATTTTTTTCTTTTTGAAGTCAAAACATCCTTAGCTGCGTTTCGCGATTTAAATATATAAATATATATATTATATATATATACATTTGGTAGCAAAAAAACGTAATGGGTTCGAGTCACCAATGACCTCGACATGTTCATATTTTGTATTTAACTAGTGCAGTGTTTTGAATTTTCACTTCTGTCAGCAGTGCTTATCACTGCCTCGACTTTTTGTTTTGTTTGTTGTGATATATGTCAATTAAGTTGACGTGTCTGTTGTTACGTCCGAGCTAATTTCCAAAATCGCTAGACCCATTTTAACAATACCTTTACTGCCAGATATACAAATTTTCATAATTGTCGTCAGATTAGATCTACACGTATAAAAAATGACTTGCTATTCTTTAATTCGCTAAAACTCAGAAACAGCTTGATCAATGAATATTATTTTATAATTTTTCATTCGATATAATTAATCCTAATCAATCTCCCAATATCTTATTATCAAGATCTTAATGCTGTAATTATAACAAACTCAGTGAGCAATTCAATCTAGATCCTTTTAATACTCCAGTGAATGCAGCGACACAAACCACCATCAAATAATTTTTTTAACACGATTGCCTAATTGTATGTAACTCTTCACTCTGTTTTATTATTATTCATGTAGCACTTAATTTCTTCTTATAAATACTATATTGTCTATTAGTGAATATCTCTAATTAGCTTTAAGTTGTATATTATATTTTGAATTATGTATTAACAGCTGTTGATATTCCTCGAAATAAAAGTAGTCCGGTGGAACTGTAGTGGCCTTGCCAGGCTAACAGTGTAGGTCAGTTCGAAAAAAAAATCCTCGAAATAAATAAATACAAAATCTTGAATACAAGCTTAATTCAGTTTGAATTTCATTCGGTTATTAAATGGATTTTATTTGTCTTTATATCCTTATGATATAAAGATACCGGTAATCAATATAAGGCTTTGTGATGAGCTATGTTACGGTCAGTAAATATACCAAGAAAATGAATTTGCAACGCGCGGACACACAACATACATTTGTCAACATATAGATGGGAATAATAGAGAAACTCCAAGTTAATTTCATATGATATTTTTTTTGGGCCTAAGCTATTGCTTCCAATTTAAAGGAGATAACTTATAGAAATTACACAACAACAAATATCACAACAATATATAAGTCAATTCACAATTTATCCATATAAAATATTGTATTTCCATGAAATAACAAGAAGGCGAGCTGGTCGTAAATACGTATAGAAAAATGAGAAAGTAGTATGTGACCTGGAAGTAGGGCAGGTCGATCTCCCTGCTGTAGAGGAGGCAGACGTAAGGCAGGCTGGCGACCCTGCAGAGAAAGAAGGTGGCGAGCATGAGCAGGCCGTTGGCGACGTACGCGCGCGACGCCTTCAGCCGCAGCCGTGACAGGATGCCGCGCGCCGACACGAACGGCGTCGACAACTCCATCAGGTACACGAACCCGAACGTACAGTCGCCCAGCTCCCCGCGGAAGTACTGAAACATCCACCACCGCAACACTCTTATACCCACTCTCAACAAATTTTCATTAACCCCTCGGCTGATTCAGTTAGTAAGTAAGTATAAGTTCCAAGAATTCATTATCCAAACTCTGCCCTCCCAATACATTCTTGAAAATCAAATGTACGTCCGCTAAAACTTAAATAAGCTAGAATTAGTAAAGAACCGGCATAATCTGAATACAAAAAACAATAATTAATTGGTCATTCCATGTTTTAGCTTCAGTAGGACCGGTAACAGTTTTTTAGGTTTGTTAGGTTTTATAAAAAAATTCCGAAGCACATTACCGATATGCCGGATACTAAGTTCAAACATCATGTCAAGCAGGTTTTAAATTCTAAAGGTTATTAAGGTGGATCAATATGTGAACGATGGTGATGGCTGGAAATGACGCCCCTCTCTGTGCATCCACCAAAAACTAATGTAATTATCTATGAACATAACTATAAAAATGTTCTTAAAAATATGTTCGTAACGATATTAAAATTATGTTTCATGAAAAGACAAACCAGATCGAGTTTCTTGCCGGTTCTTCTCGATGACTGGGTAGTTTTCCGAACCGGTGGTAACTTTGACGTTCACAAGTCCCTTCTTAGGGCCTAAACTAAATAAAGTATTTTTGAATTTTATTTTTACAGTCTAGATCTCAAACTGGCGGATTATATTTTTAATTTCACGACATCGCACATTGTAAATTTCATGGGATAATAAAAAAAGTATATAAAAACGAAAAAGTTATTTAAAAATACATTTTACATCTAAATAATAATTATACAATACATAATTTGTTATTTTTAAAAATTTTGTAATTTTAAGGTATTTTTTAAGCTTATGCTGTCAACAATCTGTTGACCTCATGAGGTCAAACATTCGTTTATACGGAAATTCAGCCTTTAGAGTTTTGAACAGTCCAAGGGTTTATAAAAGTGTTATTTTGCGAAAATCTATAATTCAATATCATAATGGACGTTACTTTGCACTTCCGCCGGGAATCGATTAACCGCTGCCGCGTTTTAATATAACAAAAAAAGCTTTTGATTTTCTTTGGTCGACGTATACACCTGACAATATTAAATCCGAAACTAACAATAGAAAGAGCGAAATATTTGTAACTGAAACAACAAAAAGTAACTAAAACGTTATAACCAGAGGAATCACAGTAACCGTACGTTGGCGGATGGTTTAACCTTTTGTCAGCTAACATTATTCGTACGTAACTTTAAAACATAATAATTATAATGAATTAAAATATGATGCAGATTAACATGTAACCAACTACAATACATTCACTCCGTCACGGAGCATACAAATAAAATCAAATATTTTTTGTTTCAATGAGCCGTCGCAGCAACTAATCAATTCCAGATAGAAGACCAAAGTAACGACCACTATTGATATTTAACTATCACAATATATTTATTTATACCTAAAGCAAAACCCAAAAATCCTCTAAAACCGCAACAATGTCGTGAAAATCCTCCTAAAAAAATCTGCACACCTGCTTCATACCACAGAGCAGACGTAATATAAATAAATGGCACAAGTTAAATCTTCGTTAACGCGAGCGAAACCGCAAGCAGGAGCTAGTATATACAAAAAAATAGAAAGCAATAAAACGTTTACTCACGACGATGACGAGAAATCCGAAGCCACCAATAAAGAGATGATGAAAAAGAATGACAGGCTCGTGCCGGCAGTACGCGATGAAGGACGTGTTCTCCTTCGCCTTGGAGACGGGAGCGGGCTCCGGCGGCGGTGACGCGACTGCTGGCTCCACGGGTTCTACGGGCCCAGGGTCGGCGTCTCCGGATGACAGAACCGGCGTTCCGTTCTTACACATCCTGGACAGAGCCTTGCCTTTCTTTCTTTGGTTTAATCTCATTTGGACATGCACCTGCGAAGACAAATAAGATGATGTCATATGGTAATGGTCAACTATTGAATAAACAAACTAATCGATAGTCAACGATTGAATATACAAACTAATCAGTAGTCAACTATTGAATAAACAAATTAATTTATGGTCAACTTTTGAATAAATAAACTAATGGATGATCAACTATTGAATAAACAAACGAATCCATGTACAACTATTAAATAAACAAAGTAATGGATAGTCAACTATTAGTAATAAACAAATTAATCAACAAGTTACATGCTATTAACCTATCTGGTAACAGGATCTATTTATTTACATTGATAGATCAAAGTGTAATAACAAGGCATTGGTATTAAGAGGTCATCTGTAACTCAACTTTTTCGTGACGACAATGACTTATAAATATTGCTATACATACTTCATAAATAAAAATCCAGTGTGCGTGTATCAATCATTCTTGTTACACTAAACAAATTGATTAATTTAGATGGTTTTTTTTTGTACTTATAGGGGTCAACTGAATGGTTTTAAAATAAATTTAGATTCGGTAGATGGAGCTGTTATTCAAATTTATTACTTTTTGGATTTTTCATAGGAAAAACGTACGACTCTAAATTTATAATGTTGCTGCATCTGAAAAAGTAATGTCTGCTTAACGGGTTCACCTAGTATATATATATATATAAACACAACTTCTGTGCTATTCAACTGAAAATTGAAAATGAAAATGAAAATGAAAATTATATGTAGAATATTTAGACATTTATACATGCAAAATATATACATATAACCTATTTTCGTATAACACAATTATTTAATATAACACATAATAATAACAAATACGAATGGAAATACAAGCATAGTTAGTAATTTACAAAAAATCTTAAGGCTAATTGGCAGACAATGTACAGCTTGAATCGGTTGATCCCAAATAATATACTTCAAGCACATAATTTACTTTTGAGAGCACTAAAGATTTTTTAAAATTCAACCCCCGAGTGGTTAAGAATATCCGATTATTGCCGATAGAAAATCCCACTGGAAACATAGTTTATAGAGAATAAATCTTACCATGTACATGGACCAAATGTCGTAGAAGAAGTAAGCGGCGCCGAACCAAGCGTAAGCCTCCGACATGTAGTGCGAGGACCTCATGAAATCTCTCGTACATGAGTAGAGGCACACGACAACACCGGTTACGCAGGAAAGTGCCGCCTGGACTGCGGACACCAACCTGTGAAAGCAGTTATTCTTATAAATTTGTAAACTAATTGTGCCCGTGGTTTCCTACGCTTATTTGTACAAAATTTTTGGTGTAATTTATTGTGGTTGCATCCCCAATTATTTTTGATGACGTGGGGACGGGGGACAAGGAGAGTCTGTACGGCGATTACGCAAGCAACTTCTTATTTACTATTCGTATTTATATTATCATTATGTCAATAGGCAGCGTGTTACGACACCGCGTACATCGACGTAAGTTGGAATACTAGTAAATGAACCAAAGCTTTCGGAGATGGAAAATCATCGTAATAAAACAATAGTTTAATGGTAAGGTAATTTTTACATACACCTGGCTAGCTTTAACTAGTAAGATGTAAATCTTGTCGACGAGAAGACAAAATTAAACTAACGAAGCGCCATCTATTAACTTTTCTATAAACCATACTATGATGAGCACATTTGAAAAGTTTTAAAATAAGCTTTTTTTTCAAGCCGATTTTGATATAATAAATCTTATATATTACCCCAAGTTAAGCTTGAGTGACTTGTGAAAATCTCATGAAAATTCATCATATACTTTTAGAGGTTAGCGTTTTCAGATACAGATATAGAGCCAAAGAATTTTTTTAACAGTCTTGTTGTGTTCTATTACAGTTCTTATATCACCCGCAATCAGTTATTGGTTAATATTTTCAATGTCCAGACATGATGATTATATAGTTTTATTATAGTATAGATAAAAGAAGAAGATATGGGAAACAGAACAGAGAAAAAATGAGCAAAATACATTGAACATTGTACAAGACAGGTGTTAGAATGTAGGTAAAGCCCACACTACTCATTATAATTGTATGGTATTCCTAAATTTTAATCCATTGATTCATCATCATCTACCTACCCTTATCCCACAAAAGTAGGGTCGGCACAACATATTTTCCTTTTCCATTCTCCCCTGTTAGACGTCATCTCAGTATTTACAACTTTTATACACATATCACTTTTCACACAATCTATCCATACCTACTTCGGTCTTCCTCTACTCCTATATCCATCCACTTATAACTTTTCTAGTTACACGACTTTTATCTCTCCTCATGAAATGTCCATAACATGCTAACGTACTCCTCCTCAACTTCTTTGTCACTGGTGCTATTTTCAAAGTTCCATTGATTCAAATTTTTTAAAGAACATTTTCAATTAGGTTATGACTCAATTATCAGACATATGTACATATTATATTATCGAATTTGTTTATCATAAACCATCTGTATATATAAATAGAATTTTAAAAATCTGAATTTATTATATTATTAAGATATTTATCTATTTCTGTTAACGCTTAGCCCTGTTATATATCAGTAAGGGTTTAATTTCTATATTGTTACAGTAATGTTGACATAGAAAATTATATAAATCGATTAATATATCGACATTATAATACATAGGGATAACACGCATTGATAAACAGGAACTATTATCTTCGTACGTTCGCGTAATGAAATATCTGTAATGAGGTCATTTACAGAACCTAAAGCATTACACAAATCTATTTTTATTTATGTTTGTTTACATAAACGACGCAACATTTACTTTTACAGATATCTGCTTATTACAGTTCATATAAAAAAAAAAGATTTATTTCTTTTCATTACTACAATATCCTGGATAACATAACTGAATTTGATAAATCTGTTTGACAACGCAAGTCGCGAGTCTGTTACAGTAAAAATATTGATAGAAAGCGATAAAGAGATTACGGTAAAAAGTAGCTTAAACAAGTTTAGAATTATAGATAACTCTATCTACATAACAGATGTTATGACAGTGCGAAGTCATAAATGGCGACACTGCTATGAACATAGATAGCCGGCGTCAAATGAATTACTCTTAACTCTGTACACCACATGGAAATCCAGCAATTTCGTCCAATCTGAATACACGCTGTTAGCTTGACGTTAGTGCTGCCCAAAATTGGTCTTGGTATTGTTCTTGCGGTTTTGCAAGATGCAAATACTAATCGATTTACATAATTTTCTATGTCAACATTACTGTAACAATATAGAAACAAAACTCTTACTGATATATAAGAGAGCTAAACGTTAACAGAAATGGATAAATATCTTAATAATATAACAAATTCAGCTTTTTAAAATCCTATTTATATATACAGATGGTTTATGATAAACAAATTCGATAATATAATATGTACATTAGTCTGATAATTGAGTCATAACCTAATTGAAAATGTTCTTTAAAAAATTTGAATCAATGGAACTTTGAAAATAGCACCAGTGACAAAGAAGTTGAGGAGTAGTACGTTAGCATGTTATGGACATTTCATGAGGAGAGATAAAAGTCGTGTAACTAGAAAAGTTTTAAGTGGATGGATATAGGAGTAGAGGAAGACCGAAGTAGGTATGGATAGATTGTGTGAAAAGTGATATGTGTATAAAAGGTGTAAATACTGAGATGACGTCTAACAGGGGAGAATGGAAAAGGAAAATATGTTGCGCCGACCCTACTTATGTGGGATAAGGGTAAGTAGATGATGATGAATCAATGGATTAAAATTTAGGAATACCATACAATTATAATGAGTAGTGTGGGGTTTACCTACATTCTAACACCTGTCCTGTACAATGTTCACTAACATATTTTGCTCATTTTTTCTCTGTTCTGTTTCCCATATCTTCTTCTTTTATCTATACTGTTGGCGACGCGCGTGAACTTACAACCCGGGCCACTTACTAGTTAAGGACAACTCGTGGCGACCCATTTTTATAGTTTATTTTTAAGATGTTTGCATATTTCCTAGTTAATTAATTGAAATATTCAATTATAGAAATAAGTTTTATATAGATAGGAATGCAATTCACAAAGAATTATGGAAAAATTATGAAAAATAGAAAATCGCATATCTGCTTACATAATTACGAAAATGTTACGAAATTAGTATTTTTTAGTAATATATAAGTAATAAACAGTGTAAAACGGATAAATAAAACATAGAATAGAATATAGAATTATATAAAGAAGTAGAAAACATAGATTTAAGGAAATGTAACCACAGAAACCTGTGTAAAATTGAGGGTTTTTATGACGTAACTTTTTAAAGAAGATAGTTATTGATTAGGAAATTATTGTATCGTATAGAGTGTACAATTACCTATAAATTGATATATAATATAGAAGATAAAAGTTAATAATTAAATAAATATCGAGCGAAAACCGAGCCAACGATAGTGAAAATTAAATAAGAAAGCCACAAAAATTGGGTGGCTCTCATGATGGTATAGCCTTGAACTACTTAAGCTCCATCGGGCCAGTACAAAATCGTAGTTAGTGCAGTTCCAGTAGTTCCGGATATAACAAGTAGTTCAAGACGCTTCAACCAGTGATTCCATCGAGTGTGTTTTTACAAGTCTCTGTGACGTCATATCGACCGTTGGCTCGGGATCGCCGTTTCTTCGTGAACATCGTGTTTTCATTCGTCGATTCCCGTTCCGAGACATCATCGCCCGGTTCGTGCCGTATAGCACCCCTTGGCAGGCTACTCGTTAAACACCGACATCCGACTGTCGCCACCGAGACGGGTACCGGCGCTCTCTATTAGACCCAGAGAGAATCCACGCCCGTCCAAATAATAAAGAGGAGGACGCCGTCGCACCTATCCTTCTCTAAAGGTGGTAGCGATTAGCGGTCTGCCCCCCAAACATATACTATAACAAAACTATATAATCATCATGTCTGGACATTGAAAATATTAACCAGTAACTGATTGAGGGTGATATAAGAACTGTAATAGAACACAACAAGACTGTTAAAAAACTCTTTGGCTCTATATCTGTGTCTGAAAACGCTAACCTCTAAAAGTATTTGATGAATTTTCATGAGATTTTCATAAGTCACTCAAGCTTAACTTGCGGTAATATATAAGATTTATTATATCAAAATTGGCTTGAAAAAAGAGCTTATTTTAAAATTTTCAAATGTGCTCATCATAGTATGGTTTATAGAAAAGTTAATAGATGGCGCTTCGTTAGTTTAATTTTGGCTTCTTGTCGACAAGATTTACATTTTACTGGTTAATAGCCAGGTGTATGTAAAAATTACCTTACCATTCAACTATTGTTTTATTACGATGATTTTCCATCTCAGAAAGCTTTGGTTCATTTACTAGGATTCCAACTTACGTCGATGGACGCGGTGTCGTAACACGCTGCCTATTGATACAATGATAATATAAATACGACTAGTAATAGTGAAAAATGCGTATATGACCATGCATGTTTCACGAATCCATATGTGTATTTTGCATTTGACTACTAAGTTGTGTGACCTATTTCAGTCCGAAAAGGGCAAAAAAACAGCCCACTACTATGTATACCTATGTGTGCACGTGTGTGGGGTGATCTGTGTATATGTAAAACTAGCGTGAGTCACTGTATTCGCGCGAGTAACATACTCGAGGGCTCCACACCGAGGGACAAACCTAAGCTCGAGCTGCTACCAGAGACAACGCAACGTGTGTGCAGGATCGTATCATCACCCCTCGCTCACGGCGGCGTAAGCAGAGAGAGTCGCGGGCGTGGGCGCAAACACCCATATCTTAAAAGGACATCGAGCAAAAAAAAAAAGAACAATGGGCGCGGTGCCGACTTAACTATACAATTATGTATGAGTTCCTAATGATTCGGTCTAATGTACATGAACACGCGGGTTCAAACTGATTATGATTATCGCGAATTTATTTATGCGCGGCGCGGGTTAGACGTTGTAACGTAGTCGCAACAGCCGGGAAAGTTAAGATAACGTTTAAGAGCCCGAGCTCAGACGTATTATTAACGAGCGCGTTGAACGCGAATATTTCTTGAACATCGTGTACTAACAAGAGTTGAGCTATCCAGTCTGGCTTTGTATAGGTGAAGGCGGAGGCGGTTGTGTCCGGGACAGCCGGTCATGCGCCCAGAACGGAGTCGCACGTCTGCCGCGGCGGGGACGGGTCGAGCGGGGCGCACGGAGACATCAGCGATAGTTCACGGTATGACCCAGTTGCTCGTAGAGGACGCAGCTGATAAGCTCGGTGGACTCTGGAGTGCGGGGGCTCTCCCTAGTGGAGTGATCCCGAGACACTTGACGCACCTGGGACGCAGGTGGTAGTGCCGGGCGGAATGACCGTACACTTGGCAGTTATGACCCTGCGAGGGGGTTCTACGGAGATACGAGAGAGGCCGCACACAGAGATGAGATTGAAAATGGACTTACCTTCCATAGTACGGTCCAATGTAACCAGTACCAAGTTGAAAGAGGCCTTCGTACGGGGGTGGTACATACGATGTACACTCCGTACTGGGAAGTCCTGAGTGTTCAAGCAATCGGAGATATCGTCGGCAGGGAGTTCAGAACGAATGACGGCACGAAGGAGCGTTCTCCCTCGAGTGCATGAGTGAAAAAGGGGAGTTTTTCCTCCCGAAGGTATTTTGTGAGCTGACGATGCTCATCGGATGTGGAGACTCTAACGGAAATACCAGCAACGGTATTGACGGCAGACATGTAGTGGATCTTACGAAAGACTGTAAGTCCGATGAGATCTGCACCTAGCGGGCCTTGTCTCGAATCGTGACGGGGGGCGGGGGGCGTGGCTTCTTAGCCGTGACTGCGGAATCCGCAGCCGGAGCTTCAGCCGGGTATGGGACAGAGACTCTAGGCACCCGAGCGCCACCTACGTTCAACTGTTTCGGGACGGAAAGCCCCACTGTGGAGTCGCTATCGGACGGGTTCGCGATCGCGGCGCGTAGGCGTTTAGCGCGGCGCGTGACGGTTTGAAATCCGTCGTTTTCAGAGAAAGAGGACGCGGGTACGGAGTCAAGGTCCATATCGGACCCATCGGAGGCGTCGTCGGCGTCGTCGACGGAATCGAGGTCCGAAAGCGGTTCAAACGGGTTTTCGGAGAAATATCGGGGCGGTGGCGAGAGGCCGGGAGTCGCGCGCGCGTAAGTGCGTTTGAGTCTATGAAACTCTGAAACTAGGAGCGCGATACGAATTCATGAAATCGGACTAGATCCTGTATCTGTGCTATATCCTTGGGGCTTGGCAGGGCCCGGGCGGGCGTGGACATGACTAACCTCCCTACCTGAAGGGAAGGGGGATGCGCCTGTTTAGAATCTAACGTACAATCCGTGTCCGGGCCAAAGGGAGCTGTGCGCGAAGTGCAATGCCTCACAGAAAACCTATGTAGCCTAGAGGGAGGTCCCTAGCACTTCGTTTTCTTCTCTCTTCTTTTCATCTATTTAATGCAACGCTCTGCACACGGTGCAACACGAAAAAGCAACGCGCTGCACGACTCACGACGCACTGTACACGACATCCTCGGCGCGCACCGAAAAGTGCGGTTTACTTATGCCCGGTTTCTGAAGCATTTTTAATTGTAGTTTATCTGTTCAATAGCGCTATCGGTTCGATAACTTGTCAAATTGGGTTTCTGAACACACAATTATACGAGAAATGTCAGTTAACCTCGGTTCAACTTAACTGGACATATTTGGGCGTTTATCTATTCGATAAGTTTTATTTGACTTTTCATCTGTCGAAATTGACCTGAAACCCTTTTTTCTTTGTGTCGGTATACTAATTTTAGGACAAATGCTGTTTAAATTATTGTTTATTATGTTCCATAATATGAATAAGGATCTGAAAATACATCGTAATTCAGTATAAAAATACTGTAGATAATTTCTAATCTCTGTACTTCAAAATCATTTTATGTTTATTTTTCGTCGACACAAATTCTTTAGCAACTATATAATATTTTTATACCGTTTCCGTGCTTCATTATCGTACACATATTTTTTTATCTATTTATAAAATACATACAATTAATGATTTTGACAGGATTGCCGAATATAAAATCTAACTGAATCAACAAAAATAATACTACTATGAATGACAATAATACGATTCAAGCAATAACAAAATAAAAGTTTTTATAATGTTGACATTTTGGGAGTGACAGGTAAATTTTCAGTCTTTGAGAAACAGCTGTGTAACAAATAATCATACAAATTTTATAACTATAATTAAAAATAAAACCACGTATTTAAATTGGCAATAAAACTGTTATAATGGAACAACAATTAATGACGATTTGAAATGATAAAATCAATTTTATACACCACTTTGTAAAAAGGGCCATCTAGTGAACATCAAATAATTCGTTTTTAGATTGATAGTTATTTGACGTCTTGCTGTGTATTCAGAAACGCACTGACAGTTAAACGCCGCTTGTCTTATGGATAACTTTATTGAATCAATAGCTATTGATAATTTAACTGACGGCTTCAGAAACCGGGCATAGGTGAGGTGCACTGTCGCTCGAACACATGCGAAATATTCGAAAAACTCAATCGAGCTTAACGAACGATCGAACCGAGATATCTAAGACAATAGCGCCTGACGATAACTCACTCGGCAACAATGCGGGTCGAGCGACGGCGAATTCGTAGAATGGAACATCTGGTGCGCAGGCAGATTAACGACGATCAAACCGACAGAGTAGCGAGAGAGCGCACGTGTGCACCCGACCGCGGTCCGAACGGAACTCGTTCGGCAATTATAATTCTTTATTTAATACTTTATTTAGTTACCGATTTGCCGGACTATAAATTTAAGCACTCTTTCACTTGCTTCATGTTTTAGGGTACAGATCAATATTTTTGAGGTTACATATAATTATTTTTTGACGATAGGTAGATTTTTTTTGCCGACATACATATAAAATATTTTTTTCACCTTTTATTGTTGTATTTTTTAAGGATACCAGACGAACGTTACGAACAATAAAAATAAAACTAACGAAGTTACCTATATTAGGCAGTAATGTCTCTTTTACCAGATTGTAAGGTCTCCTTCTGAGATTAGAGTTATTTACGATACTAGACGGACATTTAAACAGACAAACGGTTCAGAGGCATTTAACGGTGAAATACAAATTTAAGCAGAGGATTCAAAGACTTCTATATACGCGAACATGTGGTTATGAGTGCAGGATTGGTTGTGTTTTGTAAAGGTAGAAATCATATTCTTTACAAAAGTAGTCCAACTTGGGAGTTTTACGTAAATACATTACTTTTCTGTTCTTAGCAATTATTAAAAAAGATAGCACTATTATTATGAAAAAACGTGGTATGTGTGTACTACAACAACGTAGGCGAAAAACCAGCGGCACTACCAAGTCCGAAATTAGTTGACTTTACAACACGACTAATTATGACTTGCCGCCCAGGTGGCGACCACATGTTGTTACCTGGGTGCAATTATAATCTTACCGACAAACCGCAAATAATGCGATGAATTCTTATTATATCAACTTATTGTTTAATTATTTTACTGCCCAGATGTTAGTTCTTAGATTTACTTTGTTTTATAACTCCTTTTATTTTATGAGATTTTTTGTATTGACAGTTCATTTTATTTCTAAGTATTTGCACGTGTGTTGGTTCTTATAAATATGCACTCAACTCAATAAACGAGGAGATTCGTAATCCAGCTGCCAAAGCAATTACTAGTCTGCACAAACGGAGTCAGTTATTTTATTTCAACCTTCTGAAATTAGCAAGTGGTAATCACACTACCACTTCCGCTAAAGTGGTGACGCGACGCCGCTCCCGCGTCCTATAAGTGATCCCAAAAAACGCCGCAAAGCGCTGAAACAACTCCTGAAGAATCCGCAAGAATACGCTCAAGACAACATTGAAGCTTTCCATGCACTTACAACTCAAGGAGAGTTCCTGAGCAACACAAGCAACGAAGCTCTACTTGAAGAACAAACGCAAAGAAAACGCTGCACACCGAAGCTACATATCATCAACATGACGAGCGCAAGCCACAAATAATCAGCATAGACCACACTACAAAGAACTCACTATGGCACTCTCCATGCGCATTCCGCCATTTTGGCGCGACCAACCACAACTCTGGTTTTTCTCGTTCGAGGCAGCAACCAGCGAACTCGGAAGAGACGAAGCACGACTTGCACAAATTCTAATAACGCGCCTTGAAAAACAAGACATCGAGCAAATCGAAGACCTACTCTACAACATGCCAAAAACGAATCAGTACAATATTCTGAAGAAACGCCTCATCGATACATACGAAGAATCCGACAGCCGTCGACTCCATAAGCTTCTGTCAGAACTGAAACTAGAAAATCAAAAGCCCTCTCACATACTTCGCAAAATGCGAACACTAGCGCGTAATCTGTTTCCAGAGACAACTCTCCAACTCATTTGGATGAACCATCTGCCACCTTACGTAAGTTCCATACTCGCTGTTATCAGTACGCACACAGCTAGACGAACTCGCCGTCCTAGCTGACAAAATTATGGACCAGGCACAAGCAGTGTCTACGTTTGAAGAACCAGCTGTTGTAAACACCGCGTCAAACAACTATACAAGCTGCACCAAACGCGTATACGCTCTCAACAACGAAGTGCGAAGACTAGAAGACCAATTAGCTGAGCTTAAAGCCACATACGACTCCAGACGTCGCTCAGTAAGCCAGCGCCCACAAACACCATCGTACGTCAATAGACCATCCAACGGTTATTGTTACTATCATGGTTGTTTCGGTGCAAACGCACGTAACTGCACATTACCGTGCAACTATAACCAAACTGTTTACCGCAAGACGACACCACCGTCTCTATCGCAACAAGACGCGATACCCAAAACAGCAGTTTTTAGTAGAAGCCTAAAAGAAGCCGCTGTTGCAGACACACTCAGCCGAGTTGAATTAATCACGTGCCCTTCGACGTCAGATTACGAAGCTGTTACAAAAACACAGGAGCAACAAAACGGCACTCATCAGGTGGTTAATCATGATAATCTTCAGCCAAATCTTCAGCCAAAGAAGATTACTAATCCGTCATTCACAACTTTCACGGCCTCAAGACTAAACCTGCCAGAAAAAATCCGTCGTAACACTCTCGACGCCTCACGGAACAAGAGCCACCTTGGCAGCCAAGCTACCTGCGCAACAATATCGCACCTAGTCTCCCAACCATCTATACACACCGACGTTTTCACTAAGGCGAGGCCATGCACACGTTATCGACGGTGCATAATACAACGTCGCATACCAACGAAGTCTGATAACCGAGACTTAAAACCACCACCAATCAAGTACAAGTTCAAGCCGTATGTAAATATCTCATTTCCTAGAAGCATTCGACCTACGTTGACATCTAAGGAATCCCGCAACATTGTTCCTATAAGCAACGCGATAATGTTCCTATAATCAACGCGATAAAACGTCGGCGACCACCAGAAGAACATTTCAACATTAGTAAGCAATACGACAAGTCCTACGCTATTCAGTTACAAGAGCATTAAGACAATCGTCTCTCATCACACGACTCAAGCTGCCTACACAACCAGTGACGACGCCACGGAACCATTCATCAATCATTTATCCACACGTGACAAGACATAGCCGCAGAACATCAACCAACAATACTTGCATATCGCCAAACGCCGCCCGCACCGATCAGCCGATCGAGACATATCATTCGTCCACCAGTACGCTTCGCTTAAGGTGGGAGCACTGTAGCGACACACATACCTACATGAAACGTGGTATGTGTGTACTACAACAATGTAGGCGAAAAACCAGCGGCACTACCAAGTCCGAAATTAGTTGACTTTACAACACGACTAATTATGACTTGCCGCCCAGATGGCGACCACATGTTGTTACCTGGGTGCAATTATAATCTTACCGACAAACCGCAAATAATGCGATGAATTCTTATTATAGCAACTTATTGTTTAATTATTTTACTGCCCAGATGTTAGTTCTTAGATTTACTTTGTTTTATAACTCCTTTTATTTTATGAGATTTTTTATATTGACAGTTCATTTTATTTCTAAGTCTTTTCACGTGTTTTGGTTCTTATAAATATGCACTCAACTCAATCAACGAGGAGATTCGTAATCCAGCTGCCAAAGCAATTACTAGTCTGCACAAACGGAGTCAGTTATTTTATTTCAACCTTCTGAAATTAGCAAGTGGTAATCACACTACCACTTCCGCTAAAAACTCGTTTAGTAAACACCTTTTATCAACTTAAAACACACTTCAAAGCTTTACACCACTGCTTATTTGTTATCGGCCTTTTCCTCCCACCGTTGAACAAGAACGGACTATCCCACCTTTGTCGCTGATGATATTAAAATACGAACGCAATGCATTTCCGATGACCGATAAATTGAAAGACTAATGCCCGGTTTCTGAAGCCGTCAGTTAAAGTATCAATAGCTATTGATTCAATAAAGTTATCCATAAGATAAGCGGTGTTTAACTGTCAATGCGTTTCTAAATACACAACGAGACGTCAAATAACTATCAAATCAAAAACTATTTATTTGATGTTCACTAGATGGCTCTTTTTACAAAGTGGTGTATAAAATTGATTTTATCGTTTCAATTTGTCATTAATTGTTGTTCTATTGTAACAGTTTTTTTGTCAATTTAGATACGTGGCTTTTTTAAATTTTAGTTATAAAGTTTGTATGATGATTTGTTACACAGCGGTTTCTCAAATACTGAAAATTGACCTCTCATTCCCAAAATATCAAACATTACCTATAAAAACTTTGGTTTTGTTATTGCTTGAATGGTATTATTATCATGCATAGTAGTATTATTTTTGTTGAGTCAGTTATATTTTATATTCAGTAATCCTGTTGAAATCATATTTTTTTGTATTTTATAAACAGACAAAAAAATATATGTACGATAATGAAGCACGGTAACGGTATTAAAATATTATATAGTTGCCAAAGAATTTGTGTCGACAAAAAATAAACATAAAATGATTTTGAACTACAGAGATTAGAAATTATCTACAGTATTTTTATACTGAATTACGATGAATTTTCGGATCCTTATTCCTATAATGGATCATAATAAACAATAATTTAAACAACATTTGTGCTAAAGAGCAAGATCACGTCAAGTGGACCCCCCATTTACCACTTGATCTTAAAAATTTAATCTATGTATATTTTTATAAGTACTTATGATGGAAAAATGATCCCCCAAACGATTTTTAAAAATTTTGATTTTAACAACATTTTTTTTACAATGAAAATTTTAAGCACTTTTAATTAAAAAATGGATTAAAAATCAACCGTAAGAGATAAATTCATGAAATTTTTAGCATCCATGGTCAAATGTCTATACTTTAAGAATATATTAACGACTTAAGATTATTTGTTTATTTTCGTATTGTTAACTGACTTTTAAATTAACAAATGAAAATTTAACTCATTTCTTGGTAAATAAATGCATTTTTTTTTCATCGGTCACATGCTTTATTCATTTAAGTTTAAGATTCCGGAAGAAAATTTCACTGCTGGCCATTAGTTTAAACAAAATGAATTTATTTATGACAGCGCGCCATCCGCCGAGCGCTGTGGAAGCGCCGCGCTACCGAGCGTCTCGTACTGCATTGAAGCTTTTATCAGTGATCATTTAAAATAATAATACAAAATATTATTATAAAACAAATTTTATTATTATTTACGTTATATTATTATAATTATTATCAATAAAATTTTTTTTTTGTTAACAATATCATAAAGAATATAATCAATTTTTTTTATTGTTTTTACCAAACAGCGTAAATTTAAAAATAAATAATCAATTAAAAATTCTTAAAACTGTTATGGTCTGTATTCACTTTTTTAGGTCATTCAGTAAATTTTTATTTTTGAAATTTCTAGTAACACTCCATCTCCACTCCACTCACTCCAAGAAAAACCGCTCCGTTACGATTTTCATTTGTTTTTCACGTATCCGAGTAAATAACAAAATCATTTTAGAGTCATTCCTGTCTATTCGTGACATAAGTTTATACGCAAAGCATGAAATAATTATTAAAAATAAAAGCTGAAGTGTTGTTAAGTTGTGTTTTTTCAGTTAATATTTTAACATTATAATTTTTAATTTGTAATAATAATTTTTTCTGTGATTTTAAATGGGCCGAGTGAATAAGTGTTGCAATCCGTTAAATAAAAAAATCACAATTATGTGATTAAAAAATTAGT
Organism: Antheraea assamensis; assembly: GCA_035772565.1. Taxonomy (NCBI): domain Eukaryota; kingdom Metazoa; phylum Arthropoda; class Insecta; order Lepidoptera; family Saturniidae; genus Antheraea; species Antheraea assamensis. Next base: position 4,976,888 of record JAQQSE010000011.1, read on the forward strand.
TTTAATTACAGCTAATCGTGCTTGCCAATTCAAAGCCTTTATAGGAAATTATATGTGCAATTCTTGTGAGAGGGCAATTTATATGGGACGCAAAGATCCGACTTTTGAGTGTGATGCTATTGGAAATCAATTGAAAATTGAAAATGTTAATAAATTGCTGTCGGAAGTTGGTGAACCACCGATAAAATTAAGACGAGTGTCAAGTGTTGCTGAGTGTCAGAAAGCTATTTTAACTTCTGTGAAAAAATTAACTGGTAATGATATTAATGGTAATAACTCTAGGGACGTTCTTTTAAATATTTTCAAGTCTGCTTTTGATCAAAAAACTAGTAGATCCGAGAAAATCCAAGTTTTGACTACTCTTCCGCTGGATTGGTCTATCAAAATGATACGACGTGAGTTCAAAGTGTCAAAGAGAATGGTACAAGCTGCTAAAAATATTAGAAAAAAATTCAGGATTTGCGTCACAGCCTGACTCTAAAAAAGGTAAAAGTCTGGACAATACAACACTTGATCGCGTGAAAAATTTTTATTTATCAGATGATGCTAGCCGTGTGATGCCTGGAATGAAAGATTATGTTACGGTTATGGAAAATGGTAAAAAAACACAGAAACAAAAGAGACTCTTACTATTTAACATACATGATTTATATAAAAAATTTAAAGAAAAATTTCCTGATGAAAAAATTGGGCAGACTAAATTTCAAACTTTAAGAGCGAGGCAATGTATTTCTGCTGGAAAAAGTGGAACACATAATGTATGTGTATGCAAAATCCACCAAAATGTAAAATTACAATTACATGGATTAAAAAATTAACTGAAAATAAAAGGTGTTGATTTTACTGAAAGTTCCAATGACTTGATTCAAAGCTCTGTTTGCGCGCAACCTACATCATCATGTTTTTTTTCAACCTGTAAAAAGTGTCCAGATGTTAATACTGTTATTGATAAGTCAAAATTATTAATTGAAAGCCACGAGATAAAAGACATATCGTTCAGCCAATGGAAAAGTACCGACAGGTAACGAAAAGGGCTCAATATAAATAATTTAATTTTATCAATTTGTCTAATGATTGATTTGTATACACAGCTTATTATCTAATACATTCTTTTAAAATTTTGCAGGACTGAAATTGTCGAAGCTACGTATTCAAAGGATGATTTTTTGGCTGAGTTGAGAAATAAATGGTCCGAGCTGTTAAAGCATGATTTTGTGGCTAAGTCTCAAGCGTCTTATTTCTCCAAACAAAAAGAATCTGTTGATGATGGAAAGTTTGTAGTATGTCTTGATTTTTCCGAAAATTAATCATTTTATGTTCAAGATGCTATTCAATCACACCATTGGTCGAATGATCAGGCTACACTTCACCCTTATGTAATTTATTATAAAGTAAATGGAGAAATGAAGCATGAGAATTTTGGTGTCATATCAGAAAAAGTTAGTCACGATGCAAGTTCGGTACATTTATTTAATACTGAATTGATAGAATTTTTAAAAACTAAATTTGGTGCCGATAAAATTAAAAAAATCAAGTATTTTTCTGATGGAGCCGCTTCACAATATAAAAATAAATATAATTTTGCCAATTTAGTTAAACATAAAAATGATTTTGGTGTTGATGCTGATTGGACTTTTTTCGCTACATCTCATGGCAAAGGAGCGTGTGATGGCTTGGCAGGGAGTGTAAAAAGACAAGCTTATCGTGCTAGTCTCCAACGTGATAAAAACAACCACATAACAACCCCACTTTCCTTTTTTCAGTGGGCCCAAAGTTCTTTTAAAAAAAATAATTGTGCTTTCTGTACAAATAAGATCATGAGGTACATGAAAAAAAATACCAACCACGATTCGAACGCTTAACTACAATAAAAAATACTCGTCAATTTCATTATTACAAACCATTGGAAAATTTTTCACTAGAATGCAGGCTCGTTTCAGAAGATGAAAAAGTATTTATTAACAAAGTTTTAAAAAAAAAGTGAAAGTATCTGACGAAAAATTTACCATTTAATTATTTAAATTAAGCTTTTGTTAGTTCTATTCAGTATGTTATGATTATATTCTTTATGATATTGTTCACAAAAAATTAAATTTTATTGATAATAATTATAATAATATAACGTAAATAATAATAAAATTTGTTTTATAATAATATTTTGTATTATTATTTTAAATTATCACTGGTAAAAGCTTCAATGCAGTACGAGACGCTCGGTAGCGCGGCGCTTCCAGAGTGCTCGGCGGCTGGCGCGCTGTCATAAATAAATTTATTTTCTTTAAACTAATGGCGAGCAGTGAAATTTTCTTCCGGAATCTTAAACTTAAATGAATAAAGCATGTGACCGATGAAAAAAAAATGCATTTTTTTACCAAGAAATGAGTTAAATTTTCATTTGTTAACTTAAAAGTTAGTTAACAATACGAAAAAGTTAACAATACGAAAATAAACAAATAATCTTAAGTCGTTAACATATTCTTAAAGTATAGACATTTGACCATAGACGCTGAAAATTTCATGAATTTATCTCTTACGGTTGATTTTTAATCCATTTTTTAATTAAAAGTGCTTAAAATTTTCATTGTAAAAAAAAAATGTTGTATAAATCAAAATTTTTAAAAATCGTTTGGGGATCATTTTTCCATCATAAGTACTTATGAAAAATATATATAGATTAAATTTTTATCATCAAATGGTAAATGGGGGGTCCACTTGACGTGATCTTGCTCAAAATTAGTATACCGACACAAAGAAAAAAGGGTTTCAGGTCAGTTTTGGCAGATGAAACGTCAAATAAAACTTATCGAATAGATAAACGCTGTATATTGGCCAGTTAAGTTGAACCGAGGTTAACTAACATATATCGTATGATTGTATGTTCAGAAACCCAATTTGACGAGTTATCAAACCGAAAGCGCTATTGAACAGATAAACTACAGTTAAAAATACTTCAGAAACCGGGCATTAGTCATTTTAATCATTTGAATATCATTTATTTAATAAAATTATTATAAAGGCAATATTAAATCATTAAAGTTAATTATCAAAAATAGAAATCATGACACTATAAGTAAACGTTATGGAGACTTACGATTCAAACTCTAATTTTAGGGGAGTTTTGAGTTAAATTTAGAGTGAAAATGTGACAATTATCAGACAGCAATAAATAGACTATAAATTAGACATAACAAAGGGGGGTATGAAATGAAGGAAATCAACTTACTTGTTGGTAATATCGAAAACGTCCCCGGCGGTCAATTTGTATTTGCGACGGATGCGAGTGCCTATGGCACTGAACAGCGCAAACACATTGAATAATTCGAATAAACTCGTGAAGTAGACTAGACCGAGGGCTGTGAGTGCACCCCCACGCTTCGCTGATATTCTAGAATATAATAAAAAAAAACTTTAAACAATACCAAATGCTACTACGTCTTGTTTACGAAAACTACTAGTCATGAATGTTCAAATGAATCCCGATTCACTGTAAACTTTTTTTTTAATTGCAATTATGTCACTATTAAGAACACAACCCCTACAGCTTTTTAACGATTCACAGTTAAACTATACCATCATGTCCGTTAAATCCTCATGGAAAAGTAACGATTTCTAAGCTACATAACAATACCTTGAAAGCCCTCCATATGCGCGTAAAAGTATTGTAAAATTCGCTCGAACAAATAAGTCGAATAAAATCAAAAATCGTACATAAGTAGTTCTTTTTGTTGACATTTAATTGTTTATATTCGCCCAAAAGTTTATAGTAAAATGTTTAAAACCTGTCAGCTTTTTTTTTCAATTATCGAGTGAAGGCATGGGCATACATAACCGGTTTTCGTTTTATAGGACTGAATAAAATCACTTTATAGGTAACTTCATTTATGATAAACTTCAATAAAAAGATAAAATTTCCTAGTATGTTTATTTATATTTCGGCGAACCTTTTCATAAACTAATTAATGACGATCAATTTCAATAATTCTTCTACCGGAAAAGTTGGGGAATTAAAAAATAAATTAAGGGAGGCTTTAGTATAGGAAATATTGAGGTACCTTTCTTTATGTACTCATTTCCAAAATATATCTTTATACGATGAATTTGTCAGAAGTGGTACCGTTCAGGAGGCAAGGAGTTGGACAATAGGTCTTCTTGTGGATTGTTATTATAATTAAACCTACGACTGCCTGCAAGATGTCATTTCCCAGCATGGGGATAATATAAATATTTTATTTTTTTAAGCATATATGGATATTAATATACATGAAAAGTATAAACTCCAACCTCATTTCACCGAAGTGTTTTTTCATTAATACTGTTCTTATGCTATCTATTTTACTGTAAATCAGCACTAGATGACTCAATACTCGATTAATTACTGTACAGTTCAACCGATCGACAAGAAAATTGGTGTGTAGATATTTGATGATGGAGAATATGTTCACAATTACCATTTTGCTACAGCCCGGACATTTATTACTAGTAATATAAGCTCACATTACAATTTCTTTCGCTGTGAATTGCATAACCACGTATAAAGTCACATTTCAATGAGACGACATTGAATTCTATTGGGCGCAAATGAGTAATCATTTGTTATGTAAGATATTACATACTAATATGGGGTTTTTCAATAAGAGCGCTACAAAAGTTTTTTTAAATAAAACAAAAACGGTTTTGGATATCAATGATATTCTTTATTCCTGTGAAAGTACATTTGATGCCATTATGTATGGAACTCGATTTCTTTTGCATGGCCACCACGGGCACGCTTGCAGAAGTCCAGGCGCTGAACCCAATTTTCGATGGTTTTCAAGCATAAATCGGCCGATACTGCTGCAATTTCACGTTCGATATTCGTACGAAGTTCATCAATCGTCGCTGGCTTGTTGGCATAAACCATAGATTTGACGTAGCCCCACAGGAAATAGTCTAACGGCGTCAAATCGCACGACCGAGGCGGCCAATTGACTGGGCCATTTCGTGAGATAACACGTTCACCAAACTTGGTTTTCAATAAATCGATTGTGACATGCGCTGTGTGGCTTGTGGCGCCGTCCTGTTGAAACCACATACTGTCCAAGTCCATATCATCCAATTCGGGCCAAAAATATTCGGTTATCATTGAGCGGTAGCGATTCCCATTCACAGTAACGTGCCGGTCTTGATCATCACGGAAGAAGTACGGCCCAATGACACCACCAGCATGTAAACCGCACCAAACAGTGATTTTTTCGGGATGTAATGGTGCCTCGTGAATCACGTGTGGATTGCTGCCTGACCAATAACGCATATTTTGCTTATTGACGAAGCCATTCAGCCAGAAATGAGCCTCATCGCTGAAGATGATTTTTCGATGAAAATCCGGATCATTTTCAAGTTGTTGCTCAGCCCAATTCACGAACATACGACGCTTCTGGTGGTCAAGCGGCTTCAGTTCTTGCGTCAATATGATCTTGTAAGGATGTAGGCCAAGATCTTTTCGCAAAATTCGCCACAACGACGACACAGAGGTGCCCAACGCTTGAGAACGACGTGTGAGAGACTGATTTGGGTCTTCCGCAATTGATGCGCTAGCGGCAGCAATATTCTCGACACTACGGGCACTTCTTTGTCTCACTGGCACGGGAACATTTTGTACTGAGCCTGTGGATTCAAATTTTTCCACTAGACGCTCAATTGTTGATCTGGCAGGACGATTATGACGACCATAAATTGTACGTAGCGCTCTTAAAGTTTTGACTACTGACTCCGAATTTCGGTAGTAAATTTTAATAATTTCGACTCGTTGTTGGATCGTATATCTTTCCATGATGAAATGGCAAACCTTACTGAAGAGAAATGTCAAGAGAGCGGGAAAAAATATGGCGTCGTTTGCTGGCCCTATCGGTCTACTTTTGTAGTGTCCCTATTGAAAAACCCTTTATAATCTTGACCTCACGTTAATATGTAACCATTTTACGAATACTTTTAGTTTAATGTATTGTTTTTACAAAAAATAAGAATATCGACTAGTTTAGTGAATAAACACTTCATCATCACCATCATCACATCAGCCTGTAAGAGACACACTGCGCTGTATCGAAGAAAGTTATGGGCGTAATCACCACACCAGTTCAGGACTTATTGGCGATTTAAAACGCTGAGAAATTCGCAGTTCTATATTTTCCTACTGTGAGCCACCTTCGACTGGCTCACAAACTATTATTTAAACTGCCGATCCTGAAGTTGAATGCAGAACGATTTTCAGAGATTTATCTCGCGGGGCTTTTAGTTAAAGACTTGTTTCTACGTAGTAGCGATTCCGTTACGATGTCGAATCACCACTCTCTAGTATGGCGCCCGCACCTGTATTTAGGAGTGAGGCGTATTTATCATAACACATATAAATAACAGGTATTTAAAGAGAACAGATAACAGTTGTTCTTGCGATATCAATATACCTGTTAAAAAATATCATTTATAATACACCATACTCAACTTACACCCGGTTTCTGAAGCATTTTTAACTGTAGTTTATCTGTTCAATAGCGCTATCGGTTCGATAACTTGTCAAATTGGGTTTCTGAACACACAATCATACGCTATATGTCAGTTAACCTCGGTTCAACTTAACTGGTCAAAATTGGATAAGTTTTATTTGACTTTTCACCTGCCAAAATTGAAAAAAAAATTTTTTTTTGTGTCGGTATGCTAATTTTAGAACAAATGTTGTTTAAAATATTGTTTATTATGTTCCATAATATGAATAAGGATCCGAAAATTCATCGTAATTCGGTATAAAAATACTATAGATAATTTCTAATCGCTGTACTTCAAAATCATTTCATCATAATGTTTATTTTTTGTCGACACAAATTCTTTAGCAACCATATAATATTTTTATACCGTTTCCATGCTTTATTATCGTACATATCTTTTTTTATCTATATATAAAATACATACAATTAATGAATTCAACAAGATTGCTGAATATAAAATCTAACTGAATCAACAAAAATAATACTACTATGCATGACAATAATACTATTCAAGCAATAACAAAATCAAAGTTTTTATAATGTTTGACATTTTGAGAATAGGAGGTCAATTTTCAGTCTTTGATAAACAGCTGTGTAACAAATCATTATACAAACTTTATAACTAAAATAAAAAAGCCACGTATCTAAATTGGCAAAAAACTGTTACAATCGAACACCAATTAATGACAAATTGAAATGATAAAATCAATTTTATACACCAATTTGTAAAAAAAAACAATTTTATACACCAATTTGTAAAGAGATCCATCTAGTGAACATCAAAGAACTGGTTATTGGTTTGATAGTTATTTGACGGCTCGTTGTGTATTCAGAAACGCATTGACAGTTAAACGCCGCTTATCTTATGAATAACTTTATTGAATCATTAGCTATTGATAGTTTAACTGACGGCTTCAGAAACCGGGCATAATTCAAGCACTATCAATAAACAACATTTTCAGTATTCCCGTAACATAATTATCCTCGAAACGTCAATCCTTAATTAGTTCGTATTAACTGTTATTTCGTTGATAACTTATCTCGCTCACACCCATTTGATAGACTGTTGTTAAAACGAGAAGCACCTAGTATTATAAGCACCTAGTATTAGTTCGTATTATCTGTTATTTCGTTGGTAATTTATCTCGCTCACACCCATTGTATACGAGTATACTGCTATTAAAACGAGCTGCACCTAGTATTATAACCCGAAAAATACAAATTTTCTTACAAGAACACATTACTATCCTTGAAAAGTGACACGTATTTCTAGTCGTATTATGAATTATCTGTTAAATATTTTGTGTTCGGAAACACCTCAGGCTTAATATTAGCATGATTATTTTATATTTTTATTGTCTTCTATTATTTTTAGAATGTCAAGTGTTGCTTCCTTAAGTAGGGATATATCATAAATTGGTCAAACAATTTGCATATTTTATACAAGTTAACTACGTACGCTTCACTGTGACTTTCTCTGATTTTAATTTGTTTAAGTTAATATCTTAATACGTAATAACAAATATTTGACATATCTGAGCTCAACAGCGACAGCCATGACAATGACATTAACACATAATTTGATAACGCCATCCTTTGGTGAATTTGAAAATTTTTGTACAGAAAAAGTTGAAAATCTACTTCGTTAATGGACCGAATAAAACATTCTTCGCATTATTGACTTTTAAATGAAACAGGTTTGGGGCACATTGGTTGAATGGTTTCAAAGTCTATTTCGAACATGGGTAGAAATATAGTGGAGATATATTAATAAGACCTAAATAATGGTGAAGTAGTTATTGCTTCCAAGGAAAATTACAATACAATTTACTTCTAATGTAACTTTTAAAATAATAGTGTGTTTCCGAACGTCTATATCTGCATGGGTTACAAAATATTCAATGTAACTTCAACTTTACGATGTAGGTATAAAGGTGATATTCATTTGTATAACTTCAGTCTTGCTTTCGGTTGAAAAAAATAACACTTGTTACTTAATAACAGAAATTGGTACCTGTTATTATTGCGTAACAGGAACAGTAGTAACAGATATTATCTTTGTCCTTTTTTTTTAATTAACGTGGGGAAATCCATTATGGATACCCACCCTCTCGGGGGAGAGAGTGGGTTATGTCCGACTCGCACGGACTAAAATCCCACGGTGTACCGACCGCCACTTTGGTTGGGGTGACATGGGACCGTGCAAAGCTATCACCATGTCGCCCCAGCGGTCAGCCCGGCAAAGTAGCCGCCGGGCTCCGTCCTTATAGGGAGGTAGACTGAGTACACAACCAGCTACCTCCCCTCGTCAGCTGAACCTGTGCAATGAGCAGATGGGCCGGGGGGCCCATCCCCTCAGGTTCAGCTACGGAGGTGGAAGGAGGTGGGAAAAACGTCGCCTCCTTCCACTCGCAGAAGGAGGCCATCGCACTCCATGCTTATTCGCTGCCAAGCATGGCCGCAATCACGCTCGGCAGCAACAAATCTTCTCCTACCACCGCAGCCAGAGTACGGCGCTGTCCCTCCCACGTAGCACACTCAAAGAGAGTGCGCTGCGCGGTGTCCACCTCAGTGCCGCACTCATGGCATGCGGTGGTGGGCTCCCTACGAACGATCTAGTGCAGGTACCACCCGAAACAACTATGTCCAGTGAGCACCTGCACCAGTCAGAACGACAGGGAGCCCCAACTTCTCCCTATCCATTCCGCCAGGACCTGCCGGACGGCATCAATAGTGTAACGCCCGAACCGCGCGTTCGCCAGATACTGTCTCCATCGCCCTAACGCCTCCTCCCGGCCCTACCTTCTCTTGGCCTCAATCTCATTGGGAGCTGGAGGCTCCCCGATTCTCTTCCCTGCCGCCGTGAACTCGTACACGGCGGCAAGAACTCCCGCCTCCAGCTCCCAAGGTAGGAAGCCGGCGAGCACAAAGGCCGGCACCGAGGCCACGGTGCGGTACCCTCTGATCGCCCTCAATGCCACAATACGCTGCGCAACGCGTAGCGCCCGCACATTAGTGGCACCGAGGGCGTCGGCCCACACCGGAGCCCCGTAGACGGCCATTGCTCGCACAACTTCCATATACAGTCAGCAGCACCCTGCTCTCGGCCCCACAATGTTGGGGAGCAACCGGCCGAGTGCCGCCACCGACCTCGTAATTCGTGGTCCGAGCCCCGTAAAATGGGGCGCGAATTGCCAGCGCCCGTCCAGGGTGAGACCCAGATACTTCATCTGGGTCCCCACCCTGATACGGGCGCCCTCCACCATTATGTGGGCCCCAGGTGGTGGTCCCCGCCGAGGCCCATGACACAGAAGGGCCTCAATCTTCTCGAGGACCACTCTGAGGCCCAACCTCCATATGCGCCCGACCACGAGGTTTGTGGCCGTCGTGGCCAGGCGCTCCACCTCCTCCCAGCTCCTCGACCTCCTGCGCCTCGACCATGTTCGGTCCTACTTCCTCCAGGTGCTGGACGACCCGGGAGGCAACGACTCTCTCCAGAACTTTCCCGGCGTCGTCCAACAGCACCAAGGGCCGATACGCGGATGCGCAGTCCAGGGGGCGATCCTCCTTTGCCAGCAGGCATAGCCGCCCCCACTTCTAGGGTTTTGGAAACCACCCGACCTCCAGACAGCGATCAAGCAGTCCCCCAAACCACCCCCCCATATGGTCTAAAGAGACCACGAGCACCTGACCCGGGACCCCATCCGGACCAGTCGCTCTCCTCCTGTTGCGGAGGCGCTCTACTGCCCTCCCTATCTCATCCTTCGTTATAGGAGGAGGGCCATCAAGCACCTCCGCAACTTCCGCCGCGAAGGCATGGGAAGAGGTGGCAGCTCCGGAGGGTCAGGGAATAACTCTCTCACGACCCTCGCCACCACCTCCAGCTGGAGGCTTTCAGCCACCGGGGGCGCCCGGGACCTCAACTTCTTTCTCACCATCTGTTACGGGCGCCCCCACGGGTCCCCCTCCAACGTCTGGAGCAACTCCTCCCACGCCTCGTCTTTAGCCCGGCTGATAGCCGCCTGCAGGATCATCCTGCAATCCCTGTAGCTGCCATACAGTAAGGCCTCCTCCTCGGGGTTCCTGTGTCGCCTCCGGCGGCTGCGCCCGAACAGCCTCCGGGCTGCGGAGCAGGCCGCACGGAGATCGGCGATCTCCGGCGACCACCAGTACACCACCCTTTTATCTGGGCGGTGTACGCTCTGCGGCATCGACGCGTAGCAAACCTCCGTGAGAGCAACACAGAGGCGGGCTGCAGATGCGTCGACATCCTCCCCGGTCGAGGGGGGCATGACCCAGGCCTGGACGATGGCCGCCTCTTCCGCTAGTTCATGATCAAGGCGGCTCACCTTCCAGCAGGGGAACGTCGCACCTCTCCAGGGGCGGGTGCCCGTTCTGGCTTGGTTGGTGGAGATCTCCAACCTTATGCACCTATGATCTGAAAGGGTCTCCAACCTCCACAAGCACACGCCACCCCCGGACACGGCGTGCGACAGACGGGGTAGCGAAGGAGACGTCCACTATGGACCCCCCGTTATGTAGCACGCACGTGTGGACGCTCCCCTGGTTGAGGAGGGACAGCCCCAACTCGGCTGCCCACTCCTCAACGGCCATGCCCCGCAGGTCCGTGGCCGCCGCTCCCCAGGCCGTCGACTTCAGACAAAAAAAAAAAAAAAAAAAAAAAAAAAAAAAAAAAAAAAAAAAAAAAAAAAAAAAACAAAAAAAAAAAAAAAAAAGGCCGTCGACTTCGCGTTCAGGTCTCCCATGAGGACAACAGGGAGCGGCGATAGCCGGCTTACAGCCCCCTGCAGAGAGCCGAGGAACCCCTCGAACTCACTCAGAGGCCTGTTGGGGGAGAAGTACGCCCCCACAATGGCGTGCCCTCCCCAGACGGCCGTCACAAACCCAGCCCCACTCTCTGGAACCGCCAGGGGTGAACCCGAACCGGTCACGATCGCCACGGAGCCTCTCCTGTCCCCAGCCCAATGCGGCTGGGTGGGAACGTAATAGGGCTCCGTGGCGACCGCAAGCCCAACGCCCCACTCCGCCACTGACTGCACGAACAAATCTTGTGCAGCGGCGGAGTGGTTCAGGTTCGCCTGGAGGAAGCTGGAATGGGCCCGATCCATTAGTGTTCCATTTCAGCTTCCTCCGGCCTGGCGGCTCCAGCCTTGGGGCTTGTCCCCGCTACGGGGAAGGCCCTGCCCTTGATGGTGGGGGGACCTACAGCTGCGGCTCCCCATCTGATGCCCCGAGGGCCTCCCTGCGCCGGCGCATATAGCACACTGTGCTACCTCCGCAGTGCACTGTGCAGCCATATGCCCCAACGCACCGCAGCGGTAACAAGCCTCGCCCCTGTTGGACGAGTAGGGACACAGGGGGCGAGTATGCCCCAAGCTCATGCACTTATAACAGCGCATGGGCTTCTCATCCAACAGGAGCACACGCACCGCACTCCATCCAACTAGGAGTTTGCTCATCTGGGCAAGCTCTTTAGCCGCTGTTACTGGGAGGGAGGATTATCTTTGTCCTGTTATAACCCAACTCTACCTGTATTGAGCCGTCTCCCCGGCTTCCCTATGCGACAACGGATCGCTTGCTCGTCGCCGGGGGCGCTCTGCCAATTAGCGCGCTTTGTTGCGCGCGCCTCATCAGAGTGCTACCTGATCCACTATACAGGCGGGGCGGGACGAGATGAGTCACCCTTCGCTTTCTCTTTATTTCAATGAAACATGTGTACAAATACAGAACTAGTAACATTATTTTAAACTATATCTAACCATTCTATATAATATTACTAGCGTTATTAATTCTAACATGTTTTATCTATATCTTAAAACTATAACTGCATCTATATCTATAAACTATAACAGCAAATGTAGGTATGACTATATCTAACAATATGTATCTATATACTATTTTATACTATATCTGTACAAATAACTATGAAATACATATATGATGACTAAACATTTTTAATTTCGACAAACTCTATCTAAATTGTCGCGAACACCTACATATCCACTATACTACAAGAACATTCCTCAGTTTCAGATTTCCTAACAATGTTTTTCTCACCATCAACCGATAGTTACCAAATTTATTTGTATGTGAATTCCGAAACTTTCGTTGGTACATTTCGGGGGATTCGACCGTGTGGACATTCGATTCGAGATTCCATCGGATAAACCAGTCAATAACAACAACTTACACTGTATCAAAGTCAAAAATACCTTATCCAACTTTGACCTTCAGAAGATACTTATGAAATGTGCCATCTTTTCAGATAATAACGTAGTCGTCAAGAAGATTCGGCAACAAATTCGATCTGATTAACCTTTTTTTTAATTACAAACTTCTTATATATGTTAAAAACTGTGTAACTTATGGGTGAAAGCTTTGAAATGGTTGAACGTTTCTATTCTAACTATACATATTCAAAATCGATAACACTTGTCTTTTTTGGCTAAAATAAATATACAATTTCCCTATAAAATTGTTAATATGAGAACCGAAACTCAAAAAAATATGTTGCTAAGGGGATCTAATGAACGAATGAATTGAATTGAACGAAACAAATAAATTCGTACACTAGCGTGCTTAACACCAAAACGCATTTTCTTCCGACTAACCAGCAGTATTATACAGTAATAAAATTTTTTGATAATGTTTCTAAAATTCAGGCAGAAGTGAATAAAATTAACATTTTACTTTCTTCTCAAAAGTAATAATTAAGTAAATTAGTATGAGATAGTGGAAACGGAATCACGTTCTGAATTCACACGATAATTTACACATTTACATGCTCTTACTAGCGCGCTCTGAATTTTTTAATTGACTTATTTCACAAACCCAATTTTATATTGTATACTAGCTGTGCCCGCGACTTTGTCCGCGTGGAACGGAATACAAAACACAGTGATTAATGAAATAATCTGAATTTATATCTGTAAATCTTGTATATTTGTAATGTAATGTGTCAGGCTAAAAACGAATAATGGGCGTACCCCTTTGTCAGTTCAATAATAACTCCAATTAGGGCTTCCAAGTTCCTTTGATGTGTGTAAAAAACGTGGGCCTAGCTATAGTGCTGTATCTATCGTCATACAGTCAGATAGTTCGTAGCACACGATAGTAATGTGTGCCCACATTTAAATTTATTGCGAACATGGACAAAACTTCGTGACGATACACGCGGGTATAGAAGTAACATAACACTAATATTCTAATTTAACAACTGTAAAAACAATATTAACCCTTGGATTGTTCAAAACTATAAAGATTTATCTTCTATAAAAACGAATGTAGACCTCATGAGGCATAGGTCAATAGACTGTTGGCAGCATACGCTTAAAAAAATCTGTTTTATTACAAAACTTTGAAAAATAACAAATGATGAATTGTGAAATAGTAATTTTCACGTAAAATGTATTTTTAATTTATTTTTTCATTTGTACAAACTTATTTTACTATACCATGAAATTTACAATGTACTACGTAGAGAAACTGAAAAATAATTGAAAACATAATCTGCTATTTTGAGATCTCAGTCTCAAAAAATCAGCCCAGTGCTTATAATATTCATTCATATATACTTCACGTAGCTCATTCTTATTATTACGTTATCCTTTCTTTTATTTGCACTGCCTGCAGTCTTTTTCTCCACGGTACCGTTGGAAATTAATGCGAGCTCCCTAATTTTTTTTTAATACTTTATTGGTAAACGTTTTGACTACAATCTCATTTGGTATTAAATGATGATGTGGTCTAAGATGGTAAGTCACGCTTAACCTAGAGGGAGACTGGCTCTCAAACGCAGCTGCCGGAACACACCAACAGGTGCTTGGCGACAGATTTTCAACTTGAGGGTGGTAGCTAGCCAGACGGACTTAGAAAAAGCCCTACCACCATGCTATGATTTCATCACGATCTTTTCCTTCACCGAAAGCTCCGACTCGGTTGCTTGAATTCGAACCTACGTCCTTCGACACTGTGCCCGAACACACTACCAACTGAGCCATTATCTCTTCATAAACCCTAATGCATAAACCAAAAGGTATTCATTAATTCAAAGCGTAAGTAAATTTATGAAAATTATAATTCAAAATAAACCTAACAAACACAGAAATAATTTCATTGTTATCTGTACTCTTCCTTGAAATAATATTTTTACGACGGTAAACCGATAAAGTTATAAGTTTAGCGCCATCTGGTGTCGTCAAAAATATAGTCTGTTTTAGCTTCTAAAGACGATTTCTTCTTACATTTATGTTCAATGAACAATTTTAGTCTCTTTATTTTTATATATTATTTTTTTATAAATTGTCCTAAAAAGTGATAAGGTTCAATAACTTGTAATATTTTCAACACAAAATTAATTAGAAATTTACAAATTTAATCATAAACCTTATGCGATCAAAAAATAAAAATCATATTTTACTTATACAGAGTATGAAGTAAGTTATTCAGTTTATAGAAATATGTAATATTTGTAATTGGCCATTTTGTAGATTGTATATTATAGTAGTAATAGATTTAGAAAATGACGGTTAAACGCAATCTATTAGCAATAATGCATATTAATTAAGTACTGAACATCTTAGGGTATTAATATTTATTTATGTGAAAATAAAATGTTAACTATTTTTCTTTCGTTCTATGTCTTAGTCATGTAATGCTGTGATAATGTTTATTTATGTTATAAAATACCCTGGTTTTTAAATGAGGCTAAAGTCCATTTACTTATCTATTTTTCTCTCGTACTTAACTCCCGTCGTCATTGAAATTACAATAACTTTTGTTAGAATTAACCGATTTTAATGAAACAAAAAAATTATGTTGCTCCGGAATATGCTTGATTATTTTCTGGTGTTTTATTAGAAACCTAGTACTTTACCAGTGATGCCTGTTCAAACAAACAAACAGACAGACAGACATTTCTAAAAATGATCGAAATGGGTTCTATTACTTATTCCTAGACACCTACAACAATTTTTTTCTCAAAAATCAAAAAAGTACAGACACGTTGGATTTGCATTCTTATTATATGTATAGACTATAGTTCAATATTGATAGCCTATAATAATTCATCATCATCATCACTAGCCTGTAAGAGACCCACTACAGGGCCATAGGTCTCTTCTCGAAGGAAAGTATATCACCGTGACAGACCGTGACGTGGCGATTGCAAACCCTACGAAATCCACAGTTCTATAACTTTCCCACATACGGTTGTGGTACTACAAGAATATTTTTCAGGTTCAGGTTCCCTCACGATGTTTTCTTTTGCCGGCAGCCGATAGTGTTACCAATTTAAATTAATAAATGCACGCGAATTCCGAAAAAATTCGTTCTTATATGCCGGGATTCGAACCTGCGGACATCGGATTGATATTTCACCAGTCAAACCACTAGACCACCGCGACTTACTGGTTATAAATATTATAAAACGCTATCTTTTTTCGTGTCAGTCTGTGTATGCCCTTAGTTCTTTTAAACTACACAACGGACTTTAAGACTGTTAACAGTATCGTATATAGAATTAATTCTAGAAGGAATTATATTATGTATATTATATTTATGCCGATGTATTCTAATGTAGTCCTAAAATTTAGTTTTCGGGCGTTTACATCGTTAACACTGGCAAAACTTTAGGAGTTATATAAAAATTGTACGTCTTAAAAATGCCTGCAGAAACATCCACGACGGTACATGCTTATGTCCGAAGGATAACTCACAGTACATATTTTTATCTTCTATATATTATTAGAATATTATTGGTAATTCTTTTATATATTATTGGTAATTTTCGAGGATATTTTCATTAATATACTATGAATCCTTATCTGATATTTTACTACCGTTGGAGACCTTATGGAGTCAAAACTGTTTTTTTACGTCATATAAGTGAGGACGATAACACATTTAAAATGACGCGTAATAAAGTTGTTGTGTGAATGGCATTTACGCAGCTTCTATGACTTTTATGTACTACGATATTACGATGATATTTATATCGTGTGCATATCATGACACACTAGTATATTACACACATGCGAAGCCGGGACTGATCGCTAATTAATAATGATTTCATAAAACATATATATAAAATACCTATACAGTTCTTTTGAGGCTCAAATCAAGTCAAAACGCTAATCTACTAAACGCATCGACATAAGAATCGATAATCGATTTTTTTATAGATGGTTCTAAACTAAGCACTTATATTTTGGATTCTATTAACCCTTCCCCACTTTTTAAAATTAAATCATTATTAAATACCCAACGAAGGCAGCGGATATCAGGTAGTGTATGTATATACAGATAAGCAAATTTTGTTCTTTTTTTTTCGAACTGTCTACAATGTTGACCTGGCTTGGCCTTTACAGTTTCATCGGACTACTAAGGGGAGCACTTAAGGCACTCACCAGATTTTATATAGGCAACCAGCACAAGGGCGCACGGCGCGCCTCGGCTTGGACTGTCACCAAATATCCCGAGTCTATCTAAGCTAAGCTGAACTAAGCTATTATTTTGGGAGACGTTGGGGCTCCCTGACGTTCCGCCTGGTGCAGGTGCTCACCGGACATGGTTGCTTCGGGTGGTACCTGCACCGGATCGCGCTCAGGGAGCCAGCCGCCGCATGCCATAAGTGCGGCGCTGAGGTGGATACCGTGCGGCCATACTCGGCAGCGAAGACGCCTGGACGGCGATGGCCTCCTCGCAGAAGGAGGCGGAGGGGAGGGCCCGAGAGGTGGACCCTCTTAGCGGCCGTCTCCGCCAAAGGAGGGCCGGTGGAAGGAGGAGGCGATATGCTCACCTTCTTCTACCTCCGTAGCTGGACCTGAGGTGATGGGCCGGGGGCCTATCTCCTCATTGCACAGGTTCGGCGGACGAGGGGAGGTGGCTGGTCGTGTACCCAGTGTACCTCCCTATAAGGACGGAGCCCAGCGGCCATCTTTCGCCGAGCTGACCGCTGGAGGCGGCATGGCGATAGCTCAGCACGGTCCCATGCCGCCCCAACGTAAAGCGGTGGCCGGTACACCGTGGTGTTTTAGTCCGTGCGAGTCGGACATAATCCATTCTCTCCCCCGGGAGGATGGGTATCCATAAGGGATTTTCCCACGTAATAAAAAAAAAAGCTAACTATTATTTCTTACATATATTTTGTACTAGGAAGAATGCTCCAATACTTTACATTGTCAGATAAAATTCTCGAGCGCGTCAGTATCTTGTAAACACTATAAATAACGTCTCGAAGCACGCACTCGACTTGTCAAAGGATAGTTAATCGCCTCGCCTCGTAAACAAATATTGGAGATTACAGAGACGAGGATGTCGACATGAATTTACCTGAATTACCTAGCTACAGTAACCTTGATTAAGTTATATATTGTTACTGATTCCCGCCCCGTTCGCTGGCAATAAAAAAAATGCCAAAGGTCTATGGAATCCAAAAAATAAGTAGCCTAGAACCATCAAGAATTTTGAAACGATCATGTCTTAATTTATAACTTGTCGGATACCGCGTCGAGCAACGTAGATTCGAATCCACGCAACTGAGTCCGAGCTTTCGGTGAAAACATTGAAGTGAAACCATAACATGGTAGTAGGTTTTTTTTTCTCTAAGTCCGCCTGGCTAGCTACCACGATCAAGTTGATCATCTGTCGCCAAACACCTGTTGGTATATTCCGGCAATTGAAAGATAGTTCCCGTCTAGGTTTAGCGTGTTTACCATCTTAGACCAACGTCATATGATATTGTTGTGAAACGCCAAAACATAAAAAATATTAGAAAAAAAAAAACAAAAACGTACATATAAAATCGTTAACAGGAACTCAACTGTAATTATAGTACAGTTCAATGGCAATGAAAGTTATCAAGATGCAGAGAGTCAACGTCGTGATTTCAATAAGAAAGTAACCAGCAACAAGACTGAACACGAAAAATGAAAAAAAATCGCATTGTTTATAAATTGACTATGTATATGGTGGTCGAAATATATTAGAGTCTACTGACTCACACGTAAATAACATTCTGTAGACCAGCAGATCTCAACCACCATGTCTCGACACATTGGTATGTCGCAAACACGCGACAAATTAGTATGCCGCAAACACCTATCATGTGTTTGTTATAGTAAAATTTTTGTATGTAAGTATAGGAGCGTGTCGCGAATTTGTAAATATTATGTTATTGCGTCGCTGAGTATAAATGTTGAGAACCGCTGCTCTAGACCACTAAATAGCGTGAGCATCGATGGTATATCATACCATAAGTGTATCAGCATGTTAGCCTTTAATTCGTTTAGTGTAAATAGTTAGTTTTAGTATGTTAAAACGTGGTATATTATAGTGAACGGATTAAACCAAAAGGGTGACTGGCTTAAAAGTGCAATGACCGAACCACACCTATAGGTACTTGGCGACAGATTTTCAACCTAAGCGTGGTAGCCAGCCGCACGGGTTTATAAAAATCCCCGCTACCATACTATGATTTCATCACAATATCTTCCTTCTTAGTCCGGTTAAGTTGTGAACTTCCGTCAGGCCAATAGCGTTAGCGATAGATAAAAAAAGCTTTTGCACCTTCGATAGAACTCGAACCAAGGTTGAGTGACAGGATGTCAGAATCACTATCCACATTAGTATAGACAGTAAAGATAACACTAATCGTAACTATCGCTATCACAATAAATTCAAATTATAACCGCCACGTCATTACCTTAGTACATATTGCATAATCTAATCGTGAGAAAAAACCAAAATATTAGAAATCAAACATTGATAGCGTTGATAGACCAAATTATCCATTCGGATATATAATTATAGTATAATAACGAAATATATACAAATACAAATCAATATCAAACACAATTACAAATAAGAAACGAATGTAAGTAAGCGTATAAATCTACTTATTTGACGATCCTTTTTTTGCCGTGTTTTTAAATACAAACAATATTACTACTACTAACTAACACTTGTCAGAACAAGGTTTGCGTGAAAGAAAGAGTTTTTGAAAAATACTACGCAAAAACTTGGATAAAGTCGTGGTGGTCTAGAGGTTTGACCGGTGGAATATCAATCCGATGTCCGCAAGTTCGAACCCCGGCATGTACCAACCAATTTTCCGGGGAATTCGCGTATATACACTCATTTAAATCGTAAACACTATCGGATGACGGTGAAGGAAAACATCGTTTGGAAACCTGAACCTAAGGAAATGTTATTGTAGTACTACTGTATGGGGACAAAATATAGAACTGTGGATTTATCAGAGTCTGGAATCGCCAATACGTCGTGCGCAAGCGTGGTGATTATACCCATACATTCTTTCGGGAAGAGGCCTATGGCACTGCTGTGGGTCTCTTACAGGCTGATCATTATAATAATGATGGTGAAAAACTTGGATCAAAAAATCTCCATTTAAAAAATGCCCGAGTGAGGCAGAAACCAGTAGCAAGATCTTAAAAAATATTGACAGATTATTCAGTTGCCATTTTATTTCATTACATATTCGTACTGTAAAGGACAGATTAGATTTCATTTTTTTTCGTTATTTAGCCAGGTCAGGGCGGGCCGCTTGTTTATTCTAGAGAAGAAGATCTGTATAGAAACTCTCGCTCCAAATAGAAAAAATTGATAGCGATACATTTTGGGGTGATTATAAAACAGCGACAGTATAGTTCACACAAGCGTTCTCTTATCTCTTCTCTCCTGCCTGGTATGGCTTTGTTTTTTGTGGATGCAACTGTACTGCAGAACAAACGACACACTGGTAACGATTACGTTGTTAGACACAAATGTGCAACTAAATTGTGACAAACATAAACAAGGTTGAGTGAATATATCACTTAAGATTATTGTTAAAATATAACAGAATATGTAATAGAAAAAAAATATATATTACCTATCCTCAGGGTTCAGCCAAATGACTAGACTTGCGGCTGCGATGAGCGCGCCCGCATTACACGCGCACAAAAACCACATCGCTGAGCGGATTTGGCTGGGCTGTAAGAAATATTTAAGAAAGTCATTGAAATATTTTTTTTAGGTATTCAAACTTTTAATTAGTCATAATGATCAAATAATTAAATGTCTTGGTTAATTTTATGTATTTTGGTTCGAGGTAAGAAGTTTACAATAAATAATTAAATTTTAGAACATTAATCACCATAACACTATCAACTAACGGTGATGAAACCTGTACATTCGTTCTGAGCTACATTTGGTATGGTGTTTGCTAGCTCCTAAGTGCCACAGAATAATAGTATTTATCCTATATTATTCTTCAATTAAAAGACTATAATTATATGCAAACAGAAATTTTAAAACATGACTGATATTAGTATACATTATTGCATTTTGCCATCCATTTGCGGACTGTAAAGTTGTGTAGATTATCATCATCGGACAATAGATGGCGCACGTTCTGTTTCAGGTTTTTTCTGAATTGTACCTGAAGTATCTAAAGTTTCAAAAATCACAAACCAAACATTAAGTCCTATTGGTGCAAGTAGTGATAAAAAATTACAGATAAAAGAAGTAATAGGTGGACATAATTTAATCTAGATAAGACATGTAAACAAAGTCCGTTCACCAGTTAACAATTAATAATAAAAAATTTAGTTCCACCCCCTACTAAAAGGGCAGATCAGCACATCTAAGAAGCGAAACGCCATGTTAGCTGGGATAAAGGCATCTCGTGAGTGGTGTTCTGGTCATTGTATACTACTTGTAACTCTTAAGATATTTTTAATATAACAAAATAATGCTCTTCAAAAATGAAAATTATGATTAAAGTGTAAAAATTAACATTAAATAAGATAACCTTGAATAATTATGGAATCCAATACCAATATGTTCACATAATTACAACACTGTAAATATTTGATTATGGTTCATATCAATCTACAATATTATAAAACTTTTACAACAACAAACCTAGATATAATGTAAGAAATATAATGGGTTTAAAATACCATTTTCTATCTGAAAGTTATTCAACTTCTTTATATTTAGACTAGGTATGTTCGTGGGTCCACTTACATTTACAATAATTTGTAGCTATTACTATTTGTTGTCAAGGATGAGTTGGAAATATTTTCAGTATTCAAATATATACACACATTTATTTTCATGGTGATTTATTGAACAGTACAAAAGTTGTTAGGCTGGAATGGCATCTAGCCTTGAATTATAGTAAAGTAAGTATAATAAAAACCCTTCATCATGAAAAACAGATAGTTATGCAAACTTGCACTGTAATCAGTTACTCATATAATGTTGGAGCTTGACTACCCCTATATATATTAGGGTGTGCCAAAATAAGGAGATATTTTTTTTCACTCTCACCCCAAAATATCATAGGCTATGTCCAAACAAAAATTCTGTCCCAAGGCGAGCTCTTAATTTCAATTTTAAGAGGTTTTCCATCGAACTTTAAGTTTTCCCATATAAATAACATGGAAAACATGATTTTTAATACTTTTTTGTCCTGCAAACTATGAAAAAAATATTTTTCAAGAAAATTAATGAATGGACCATTTTTAGTATTATATTTAGTACAAAAAGTTCCATTTAAGTAAGTAAGTAAACTTTGAAGCTATATAACAAATCGAATATGGAAATCAGAAATTCGACTCAAGGTAATGAAAAATAAGTATTTAATGTCTTATGTAACATAGTAGTTAATGATAAGGAATTAATAAATAACAAATTTATTTTAAACAGAGAAACATTAAGACAATGTTGTGAGTGAGAGAACCTGCATAAGATTAAATGTAGAAACACCATAATCATAACCATAATAGGTTAAATATATAATAATCATAACCATAATAGGTTAGGTCTTAAAACAGCAGTGTTCAATCTGCTGTATTTTGATTCATAGGGTGTGGTTATCAACATATACTGTGATACACAATACATTCCAACTAAATACTCAACATTAGGAACCCTGTATGGTAAACTTCTGTAGGGCAGTTCTATGAAGGTTGATTAAAAAATGCTATATTATATGTGCTGCAGCAACCACCTGAATGCTATTTGCATCTTCATATCATTTAAAAATCACCTTGTATATGTAGAAAAGAGTAACAATGATGATTCTAAACAAATATTACTTCTGCCCAGCATTATATATATAAAATAAATAACATTATGTCACCAATCTACAGTCACATCTTATTAGGTTTAATCATTGCCTTATATATACAGTTATAAATAGTGAATTTGGGTAAATTTTAGACACTTTAAGAATTATATAGACATAAAAACAACAATGTCCTATTCTTTATTATAGTTTATCATTATTAAAATCACTTATATTAATTTCAGGGATTTATTCCAAATTATTGTTATTGATTCATTCATATTTTTAACTTATTTATAACTGGTAATGACTATTTGTATTGTGAATAAAAACACCTATTTCATTGAGTTTTGATTTTAGTTTAACATTATGTTTAAAATATTATACACAAAATTTCTACTAATTTTACACTAGAAGAAAATGATGACAGATTACGATGAAATATTAATTCTATCATACTTGTTTATAAATTTCATATATATTATTTATTTCATCAGATTTTACACAAAAACATCAAATGTGCTGATAGTATATTGCATACATCATCATAATTTTATATATTGTTGCAATTTATACAAACAATGTTCTCAAATTCTCTATTTACTAGATAGATATCACAGTTTCTTTTAAATCTAAAAATAAGTAAACAACGAAAATCGAAATAATAATTATGATCGGTAGTGTCACCCAAGTTCGGTAAATACATTAACAAATATGCTGTATTTTATGCCTAAACTCTCTAAATAACATATTTTTTCCTAATAATTCTTACAAATAAAATATTAAACCTAATATTACCTTCATAAATGTTAGATCCATATTCATATCAGTTGAACGCAGTGTAATGGATTTAAAAAAACATTATAGATAATCCTAAAATAAAATATAAATACTCAATTTAGGATATTATAATAATTTTATGTAAAAACTTTCGGCAAAAAGAACTCTTCTCTATATTTTTTTTTACAATTATGACATTCTGTTACAGATAAAATAATCTGCCATAGTTTAAATGATCTCTGTTTATGAACCTAAAAACAAGTATATTTGTGCTAATAATACATATATTTATAGTATAATATAAGTAGGTACCTATTTATTTTTCGAAAAGCAAATTGAAAATGCATTTTTTTATATTTTTCTAAAATTAATCTTAAAATTAAAAAACATATCATTATGCTTTCAAATATGATTAATTAAAAATATTTTGAATTTTTTTTAAAGTATTAAATTTATTATTTAGTGTTTCGAACATTTGTTAATTATTAATACTTAATTCTAATAAAGTACAATATACATTTAGTCTTTATGAATAATTTAACGGTTTATCATATAACGGATTTATGAAAGTAAATCTCTTCTTTAAACACAGGTAGTTACACTCGGGTACATTTATAATTAAAGACTATGACATTTGTGACTTAAGGAAGATTCCACGTCGATTGTTAGTTAACGGTAATTGTGTTATAATATTTGTCATATATATATTGACTTTATAAAAGATAATTAGATCTATAAATTTATAAATTATCGATATCAGATTACTACAATTGAGATAGTATAAGCATGGAAATTTATGTGGTAAGTGATAAATGTTAGAAAAAATATTGTATTATATTTGTTTCATGAACAGTTTATAATAAGAGTGCTTAGTTTTTTTTTTTGTTTATTCATTACTTAAAATTGAAGCTGTCGTAACTTACCATTTTACTTTATTACGGATAGAAAATATACAGTTTTTTTTAAGTTTAAATTTTATTTAATAAAAAATGTATGAAGGTAGAAAAAAATTCTAAGCACCAACGTTCACATTAAAAGACCGCTGTCTGTCTGTGAATAAAGAATTACATTCTGTTCAATTTTATGTGGGGGTATTAATTATATTGATTATGTCGTTCTATGTTTTCTTTAAGTATCGGTTTCATATTCATACTATTTAATTAATAGTATGGAAATTCACGAGCTGTGTAGTAAACATTAAAAAAAAATCTTGTCAAGATGTTACCTTATTTTTCTCATGGAGTGTATAACAAAATGTTTCTTTTTGTTATTTGAATGTTGAGCTATTGTTACATGATAGTTTATTAGGCAAGGTGAAAATATCTATAGTAAGTTAATATATTTGTTATTAAATACAGAGACACCAGAGTTTTAGAAGCCCTAGCAGAAGAGCACCGGTATCTAAAAAAGTAGGCCGAGAAAGATGTCATAGTTATAATGGTCAGCCATCTAAGTCTGTTCAAGAAGATTCTAAAAACAGGGTAGGTGCACCAATGATAATGTAATTTATGAATGCATTTATGAATGTCATACATTTGACAGTTTCGTGACATTAATAAGATGCGTTCAAAATCAAAAACTTAATTCTATCAAATCAATGCAAATTTTAAATTAAAATCAAATTAAAGAGTAGTTCAATAACTTTAATCAAATCCTATTAAAGTTAATTTATAAATTTAAGAAACATTTAATTTGTTTAAACTAATTTAAATTTGCGTATATCATAATTTAATAAAGTGACTTCAGGCATTACCAAATATGGAGTTCGCTCGTTTTCCCAACCGTCCTCCCTTCGATCCTTAGTAGCTCTCGGTTTTATTTTCTTTTAATTAACTGTGTTACATTCAAATGTTTTCAGTGTATTTTCTAGTGTAATTGTTATCATTTCTTCTTTAAATTAAACGTGAGTTTAATATATTTTTCAGTTTGCCGTGTCAAAATATAGGTCACTATGATCGTATAGGTTATGTTTTATGTGATATTAGAAATTAATATTTGTTTGTATGTAGTTAATAGTTAATTACGCGTTGCAGATGTCGTTTAGGGTGGTCCGCAGTTCAAAGTTCCGTCACGTTTACGGGCAGGCCTTGAAACGTGAACAATGTTATGATAACATCAGAGTGTCAAAGAGTTCTTGGGACTCTACGTTTTGTGCGGTGAACCCTAAATTTTTGGCGATTATTGTCGAGTCTGCTGGCGGAGGTGCCTTCATAGTACTCCCACATAATAAGGTAAAGCCTGGTATATTTGTTTTTTATATTTTTAATTGAACTAAAAATAAATCTTGCTGGTTTTATTTACTACATAATACTTTTATATACAACTGGAATCCATGTTAATCACATCAATAATATATTTGTTTAAAGAAATCTTTCTATAAAAATATATCTCTATAATCTTTTAGTATAATAAAGAAATAAAAATTTCCATTAAATCGTTTACAATGGTATAAGTGTATTATACTTGATATCTTTACTGGTAATAGTTTAAATTGACATTTTAAAACAAATTTTACATTTATTTTATTTTATTAAAATAGATTATGTACAAAGATATCCAAGTATTTATATGGATAAACAATTTATAGTAAATAGATAAAGTTATAATATAATTTATGTAATGCAAAAACGAATAAAAGTTGAGAAAAAAGATTGATATATTTGGCTATTTATTATATTGTACTACATAACATAAATTGTAGTTCTTCCAATAATAAGCCAGTTGAATTACACAAAAAACTAACCCAAGTTTCTGTCACTTTGTACTGATCATTGTAATAAGAGACATACCTCATTTTACATATTTGTTTAGAGTTGTCAGTTCAATAAATTGCTTACTTGCATTATATTCAATTTGTCTGGTACAGTAAATTTAGATACAAGTGATTTCTATGTTGTGATTGATTTTATGAATTAGATTGATGTATGAAATAAGCAATTTTATGTGACTATAGATGCTTTAGGAATTGAAGTATTCATAATTGTCAAGTTGTTAATCATTAGCTTTATCAGCGTTATCAATAAAAATTGTTGAAAAAGTTAATTTTTCCATTGCATCAACAAGCTGAAGCTTTTGTAAGTCTGTACTCCACATTACATAAGTTTTACCCCATACTCCTTACATCTACAATATTTGTATAGTACTCAATATAGTTTTTATCATTTAGACAAATGAAATCAAAGAGAAATACAGATAATAGTACCTATTTATTAAGGTTTGAAGGAAAATATAAGTTTCTCTTATTATGGACAAATTTATAACAATGGAAAACACTTCTATATCTAAAAATGAATGTTGATATATCACAAATTGATATTCTATTAATATACCTTGTCATTATGTGCTTTCGCAACTCATCAACTTCTGTAATTGTTAATATTAATTATGAATAGCAGATCTTTAGATGTGGACAATATATTTTTCTATAATTTGAATATTTAATAGTGAAAATAATAAAAGCAACAGTAAATAAAAATGTGAACAAACTACGGGCAAAGAAAGTATATCCTATTAGTGTCATTAAACTTTTTCTAATTGGTTTCACATTTAAATATGTTCACAACAACAATAACTTTGAGCTTTTCGTATCAGTAGGGATGGTGAAACATACATTATTGTGGTATACCACTATTGCAACACAATTGCAAGCAATATGCAAAATTTCTGCATTTTCTCTATTGAGTTGTATATATAAAAACTGATTTTGGCTGTTGTATGAAATATTATGATGAATAAATTATGGTTGAACATTGCCCTGTGCATAAAGAATGTATATGTCATTGTAATATGATAATATAATTGTGACAATGATATTTTACACTGAATGTTCATATTTCTTGAAATTAATGATGTAACATTTGATGACACTATTCTCAATGATTCAAATTGATTGATATCTGATTCATGAATGTATTTATTTGAAAGTTCCCAAAAATATAATATTCATTAGTTAGTTTTTGTATCTACTAATATGATTCTAAATGAAGGCATTGGTTCAATGCAAATACAAAGTTAATATCTGCTTGTGGACAGAAAATGTATAGCTTAAATTTTTAACATTATTAAAGGATATAGTATTTATACAGTATTTATTGAAATAAAAAAAAAATGCTGCAGACTTGATATCTGAATAGAAAAGGTAACGAATATAAAAAAGTGGATCTAAAGATTTTTTTGTGAAAAAATTATACAAAAGCGATTACTATAACAACATTCTTAGTATAGTATTTATTTCATATTCATGTAAAAGTTTGAAAAATTACCTGTGAAACTTAAATTAGCAAATTTTAAATTTTCTGAGAGGTTTGAATTAACAGATTTCTTTCAAGAAAAATAAGTATACAATGTAAATTCATCCAGATACCTACCATATTATAAAAATGACAAGTATATCAATAAAAAATAATGCGTTTCAAAAGCTAATGTATTTCTTTATAATATGGTTTAGATATGTCATCATAGATATGTATCCTTTAAGTTTTTATTTAACCTAGGGACTGCTTTCAATTCAATTCGCATTAAATACAATTTAAAATTTACAATCCCATATCACTTATGAAGAACATAGTTTTCTACCACTAAACAAGATTTTATAATTGGATTTTATCTCTATACAGTAATACTATTACTACTTTTGCTCGTCGCTTTGCTTGTGTTAATTAATATAGATTTGACCCATTTCTCTGGAACAGTGTTTTGTTTTTCTGGATGACAAGTAGTCAATATTCTTTACTCTACTCCTGACAATGTGTATGCAAAATTTTACATTGATTGGTTGAATAGCTAAAGTGTGACGACATAACAAACAAACACATATTTGCATTCATAATATTAATAAGGATGCTTAGACTAAGTTTTGAAACACAATCTCTGAAAACGCTATACTAATTTACAAAAATTCACTGTTGGATGATTACAACTTTCTAACATGTGCTACATTTTGTTCCGTTATAATGAATTATTCTTAACCCACCCGTTAATTATGAATAAATGAAAATGTATTAAGAAAGCTTAAAAATGGTTACTCCAGTTTTTACACTTTTAATTAGTTATTTTGAGAGCTTGATTATGTATTAGAATATATTTTATTAGTCTAGGTCAGGCAATGTGACTTGAAGGTAGCATGCTAATTTGGTACAATATGAACTAGCTACTGATTAATGTTGTTGCCAAGAAATAGTACAAGTTTACAGCTTGTGAGGTCATCCATTTTCAGTAGTAATATGTTAATTAAGTTAAATTATGCTTTCGTCAAGGATTATTCTGTTTTATTTATATATACGTATATTTAAAACAATAACTGTCTGACTGACTGACATGTCAACGTAAAGCTCTAACTACTCAGGCTAGGGTGGTGATAATTTCCATATGAGTTCCATTTACTATGCACATGAGTACTAACAAAGGATTTTTGAAATTTCAACTCCCTAGTTCATGAAAAATGGGATGGAGCTTTGCAATATTTACGTCATTCAGTTAGTCACTGTAACATATAGATATACATTAAAGAGTCAAAAATAATTACTTTATAGAAAATGGGCTTCGAGCTTCGAGCCACGGGAAATTGCTAGTTTTTTATATATATTTATTGATACATTTGATTCCCTGTTGACGGGCCTTGTGGAGCAGCGTTATTAAACCCCAAATCATTCCCCACACAGGGATGACTTTTATGTAAAGAGTGTAATTTTGACTTAAGTCGGGAAGTTAAATATCTATATTTTATATATATGGTAGCTATCAAAGACCATAATATATATCATTCAAATGGCAAAGTGTGGAATTGTGTCCTCATATGTCTATTTATATGTATATCAAACGATGATAGCTCAGCGGCTATCGTGTTCGGATGTCACGTCGACGATCAATGTGGATTGAATCCTTAGGAATCCGGAGCTTTCGGTGAAAAAAAAACATCGTGATGACACTATAGCATGATGATAGTCTTTTCTAAGCCCGCATGGCTAGCTACTACCCTAAATCTGTCGCCAAGAAACTAGCAGTGTGTTCCGGCAGCTGCACTTGAGAGCCAGTACCTCTAAGTTTAGCGTGACTACCAACTTAGACCACATCGTCATTTAGCATCAGTTCAGATTGTGGTCAAACGCTAAAACCCAAAGTATAAAGAAATCCAGTTGAGCCTACCGATAGACGGTAGATCTCTCGGTGGTCACGGTTGTTTGTGGATTGTACTATGGTTTACCATCAGACAATAGTACCTTTTTTTTTTTTTTTTTTTTACGTGGGGAAAATCCGTAACGGATACCCACCCCGTCGGGCAGCGGGGGGTGGGTTATGTCCGAGTTCCACGGACTAAAAACCCCACGGTGCCTCACACACCTATTGGGCCGGGGAGCAGGAACTGCCAATGGCATTACTTCTGCTCCCCGACAGGTGTCGGCCCCTCAACAGGGGCCCCGTCTGCGGTCTGAGGGGTCAAAATGGCAGACCCCTCAGGGGGGGGAGGGTGTTAAGCCCCCCCCGACGAACTGTGGGAATCGCTCGGCACAAGCGCCTCCACCACGCGGGCCTGTGCAGTTTAACTCTGCTCAGGGCGACGGACGTGCCCGCCCGTCCCGTCGCCCACAGGCCCTTTTTACGGCGGCATGAGGTCGTCGCCGACCCGTCGCCGCCGTGTTCGTCGACCGCGGGAGGGGAGCCTGGTGGTCCGCTCCCTCTCCCTCTCCGCCGCCTCCTTCGCGAGCATGACTCGCTCGCAGTACGAGGCGACGGAGATCCACCCGGCCTCGCTCTCGACCATCTTGACGATGACGGTCGAGAGCGAGAGGTCCGGGCCTATGGCCGCGACGAGCTCGCGACGTGGCTCGTTCCAGGCGGCACTCTCCTCAAGAGTGTGCTGCGCACGATCTTCTGCGCAGCCACAATGATGGCACCCTGGCGTTGGCTCCCGGCCGATACGACACAGGTAGCTGCCGAAGCAGCCGTGCCCCGACAGCACCTGTGTCAGCCGGAAGCTCAGGGTGCCATGCCGCCTGGTGAGCCATTCAGCCAAAACCGGCCGAATGGCTCCTATGGTAGCCACGCCCGAGCTCGGTCGCTCAAGTCGTCGTTCCCATTCCTCGATGACTAGGACCTGGTGGAGCTGGGACCGGAGCACCTCGATTTGCCGAGGTGCGAGTCTCCGGCCCCGCTCCAGCGCCTCCACGCGTCGTTGATACAGAGACGCGTGGGCTCTCGCTTCCAGGTCCCAGGGTGGGGATCCGGCTAGAAGGGAGGCCGCCTCGAAGGAGATCGTGCGGTACCCGCGGATGGCCCTGACGGCCATCGCGCGCTGCGGTCTTCGCAACTGGGCGCTGCCAACGGCCGTCAGGCCACACGCCCATGCGGGTGCCCCGTATAGGGCCATGGACCGCACGACCCCCAGGTACAACTTCCGGCAGGCGGAGTTGGGCCCCCCCAAGTTGGGAAGCAGACGGGCTAACGCGCCCGCCGCTCCCATTAAACGGGGGGCCAGCTGCCGGAAGTGTCCCTCGAACGTCCATCGACTGTCGAGGAGGAGGCCGAGATACCTCATACTCGACCCGACAGCGATGGACTCGCCTCCCACGACGATCTGGGACCCTGCGGGTGGCGCATTCCGAGGCCCGTGGAAAAACAGGGCCTCGGTTTTACTAAGCGCCACCTCTAGTCCCAGACGCCGGATCCTACCGACGACTTGAGCGACTCCTGCTGTTCCCAGGATCGCGGCCGCGCGGTGCGTCTTCCCCTGGGATAACACTAAAGTGTCGTCAGCATAACAAACTATGCTGACGCCCCGGAGGAGCACACCGCGCAACACCCAATTGTATCCGATGTTCCACAGGAGGGGGCCCAGGACAGACCCCTGCGGAACACCGGATACCACGTCTCGCCGACTCAACCTCCCTCCCTGACCCGGGAAGGTGACGTACCTCTCGCAGAGGTACGCCCCGACTACGCGGCGGAGGTAGCGAGGCACTCCATGATACCGGAGTGCCTCTTCGATACAGGCCCAGGGCAAGGTGTTAAAGGCGTTGACGATGTCAAGCGACACCGCCAAAACCACCTCACCCCGGGCAAATGCTTCCTCCGCCTGGATTTTAACTGACATCACCGCATCAACGGTGGAGCGCCCCTGACGGAAACCGAACTGGTTATCCGCCAGGTCCGGCCCCACTCCTGTTAAGTGCCGGACGAGGCGGCCTGCGATTATTCGCTCGCAGAGCTTTGCCGCCTCGTCCAACAGCACTATGGGCCGGTAGGCGGACGGACTGTCCGCCTGGCGCCCCTCCTTCTTCAGCAGGACTAAACGGCCGGTTTTCCAGATGGTCGGAAACCGGCCCTGCTGAAGCGATGCGGTGACGATCCGCAGTAGTCGGGGCTCGAGGGCCTCGTAAGCCAGGACCCAGATTCGGCCAGGTATGCCGTCGGGTCCTGGGGCGGTGTTTTTCGCCTGAAGGCGTTTCACCGCCGCCCTCGACTCTTCCCGGGTCACCTCGGGGACCACGTCGTTCTCGCCGCAGCCAGCCGCGTTGGGCGTGGGCGGAGCCATCGTGGGAGGCATATGCTCTGTCCTTGAAGGGAACAGAGCAGCCAGAATCTCGTGGAGGAGATCTGGCTCGAGACTCTGGGTTACCGGGGGGCCGCCCTGGCGTAGTTTACCGCGTACTACGCGGTAAGGGCGCCCCCACGGATCCCGACTGAGCGTCTCGAGCATCTCCTCCCGAGCAAGGGCCTTTCCTTGCTCTATGGCTCTACGGAGCGCCAATCTGGCTGCTCTGTACCCCTCGTAGAGCTCGGCCTCCCTTGCGGACGTGACCTGCGAGCGGCCCCGCCTGCGTCGCTGACGGGTGTACTGGCGACGGACCGCCGTGCACGCTACGAGACAATAGTACCTGCGATTTGTCGTGTTCGAAAAAAAAACGCATTTCTCTTTATGATTTTGTTCATCTTGCAGTAAACGGCCAGCTGATGGAATAATAATATGGAATATTTACGTGTATCAATGCACAGAATTGATAACATAGGAAGTTGTTTATCTATACCAGAGGTCGTTTATTCTAATTGTCCTGCCTTATCTCAGGAATGTGTTGTGGGGCTTATCACCGTTATACTCCTTTTGGACGCTTAATGTGGTGTTAAAAAATCTATAATTTTCTTATAATTTCCAGCACGAAATACATATATTTAGTATTTCCTTGGCCACCTATGGTTTGTGAGTTAACGGACTACCCTGGAATATTTCTCTTCCGACAATTGTTCTTCATTGGTTGTCCCAATTTTTGGATCACGTCGTATTTTGAATCTGGGAGTAGTTTATTAGTTAGCTTCTATCGAATATTTCGTCAAATATGCTACCATTTATGCTTCGGTTACTCCAGGAAGTCTACCAGTTATATTTTAATAGAAAAAGTAGCAATCTAATAAAGATTATGTAGTTACAGCTCCGGATCTATGAATATACCGAACCGGGCCAAGGGTCGCAGTCCTATATATGTAATGGATCGAGTGATGTATTAGAGCACTATTTCTACGGCTAGTTGTTAAACGCGATACTTTTTAAAAACAATATTGAAAACTTAAAAATTGCAAGAATTCCATGTTATATGAGAAAGTTATCGTCAATTCGATAGAAGTCAATGGGAGTATATGGTCCGGGTTTAAATGAAATAAGGCGCTTTCCGTATGCTACGTGTATGTTATACCGATGCTACAATAGTCACACTGTATCGACAGCAGATAGCGTCCATTGTGAAACTGATATGGCGAGACAATAACTGGAAACACAATGGGGCAAAGCGCGTCGTTTACCACTTAGCTACTACGAATTCTGGGAATATCTTGTTCATCCACTAATGAGTAATTGCATAATAAAATTTGATTTTAGTGAACATACTGGTGGCTGCAACTTCGCATTAATGAAATATGGATTTTGTTTTTACACGGGAACTACATGTTTATGTATTATAATTGACATAAAATGGTAACGGTATTTCTGATTCAAATAGATATATAATCTATATATGTATAGTATACAGCGTATATAAGCATAGTGGTTGAATTGGATACTACAATTGTGGTCGACTGTAACATCCGCAATAGTATCACTGTCGTATGTTCTGTTATATAAAGCTGCCTTTTATTTTCTTTTACTTGTAATTTTGTCATTATTGTTTAAACTCTATTCAAAGCTTAAGAATATGTAGTATAAATTATAAAGTGAAAAAATCGATATACACCAGTAAAACTCCCGTCACAATCGATGCAGCCCTTCGGAGATTAGCTCTATTAAATAACGGACACTCGATTGTATTTATATGTATAGGTTATTGATTCTACTACTGTTGTAATTGAATTAGGAGGACGCATTTTTAAAATAGTGAAAAAAAGTAATAATTTTTAAAGTGTTGAATTCCTTAAAGGAGAGTAATTTTTTTTATTAAACTTACTAAATATATTTTCATATGATTAAGACATATCTTCTATTTTTTTTAGATATAAAATAAAATGATGGTCACTGCCATTCTGCTCGCATCACGCAAAAACTACTGGATAGATCTCGATCAAATTTTTTAGTTTTACTTCTCAGACACTTGATACTAATGAAAAAAAATATCACGATAGCTACATTGAATATAAAGTTTTAAGAGACTGCGATTTTTATAAACATTTTTTTATTTGGTTTCCAAAGAAACACTACGCTTGATTTTTTACGCAGTACGATAATTCGTAACGCATGACGATAGTGTCTTCCCATACCTGCATTTACTGCGGCCATAGACAAAACTCCGTGGCGATACACGCAGGTATGGGAGTAGGAGCATTCAACACAAATCGGAGAGCAGTCGAAAAATTTGTAACCTGCTCTTTTAACGAAGCATGGTTCTCGCCAAACTTTTTGACCGCTCTCAAGATAGTTGGGCAGAAGACAAATTTAGATATAAGTACGTATTATATTATATGTATATCACATCTAGACAAGGATAAATAAATGTCAATTTTAGATTCCTATAATTTGGTAACTTTGTTTTGTATTAAACTCTTGTTTATATTACGCACAAGCCCGAACTTATGACTATATTCAGAGCGGACAAAAAGATTACGAGTACGTCTAATACGTTTTTTTAACTTGTGTAATTTGAAAACAGCTCGTAGGTGAACAAAGACATAAAATGTATCCCGCTTTCTTGGGACGGCAGTATGAGTGTATACAAACAAGCTGATGCATTTCAGAGCAAATCCTATTTCTAGACTTCAATATTCGACCATATTAACGCTTAACATGAAATAGTATTACGGTCATACAAAGTAACAAATCAATAAAGTGACGTAATATTAAATGATAATCGAGACACCTGCTCAATGCGAGGAAGGCCTCCGCAGTCATAAGGTCACCATGTCAAGTTCGACACCGAAACAACTGAATACAGTCTATAAATGGTGTATATAATTAAAGCGCGCCCCACATAACGTTATATGCACGATGGCGACGCGTTGCAGAAAATAGATTCTGTTTCGTGTGCGCTATATGCCCGCAACCGCGATTTAAACGGAGTGGGTGTGATTTGTTGAACGCTTTCATTCTGAATTTGAGCGAAAATTATTACTATGTACACACTGATATTTTGTTTAAACTATACATATATGTGGTACAGGTGATAATGAGACGGTTCTTTTAAAGTTTACAGTCCTTTTCGCCGTTCTGAATGTAACCGTATGTTCGGGCTTGCGCATAATATAGCAAGAACAAAGTTGAAACAGGAGTTTATTTATCCTTAAGTTGTCTTGATGTTATACATATAATATAATTTGTATGTATACCTAAATTTGTATTCTGTGCGCTTATATTGAAAGCGGTCAATAAGCTTGGCGAGTACTATACTTCGAAGTAATTTAGTTTCGAATCCTGCAACGAACCAGTTTTCTGTGAATGAAATAATATTGTGGTAGAGCTTTTTAATGCGCCTGCTTGTCTAGCCACCCTGAACTTGCAAAACCAGGGCCATATAAACGTGTTCCATGAGTTACAATTGAGAGCCAGTCTCCCCTGTAGTTTTAACATGTTTACCATTTTAGACCACATCGTCATTTAACATCGGGGGTGATGTTGTAGTCAAACACTAAAAACCTAATTTACGAGGAATGGTTATAGTAATATAAGACGTGACATATAATCTACATGGGAAATATTAACTCGAATGTTGTTACGTGCGGTCCAAAGGTACAAAAGATAAACGTGATGAGCTGCGCATTGTTCTTAATTACACGATAATTATTGAAACAGAAAAATAAAAAATAGGTCGAGTGAGATGCATGTTTTTATGAAACTACTAGCTGCTATGCGAGGCTTACTCTTCGTTATTAACAATATATCTTATGTACAGAAAAAAGAATTGAAAACAAAAATATACTTCGCTTATAAACTTTCTTTGTAAAAAATGTTATCCGTTTAC
The DNA here is from genome assembly GCA_035772565.1 of Antheraea assamensis. Lineage (NCBI taxonomy): Eukaryota > Metazoa > Arthropoda > Insecta > Lepidoptera > Saturniidae > Antheraea > Antheraea assamensis. Next base: position 5,012,713 of record JAQQSE010000011.1, read on the forward strand.
TATCCTTCTTCGGCGCATGCACACGTCACCGTTTGCCCCACTTCATACATCGGTGAATGCGTAGTGTTTATAGAAATTGTAGTATTTTAAAACGCAAATAACTTTATATTAAATGATGATATTGTGATATTTTTTTGATAAGGCCCAAGTGTCTAAGGTATAAAACAAAAAAAAAATTGAAATAGTATCAGAATGTAGATGTTTGATGCGTGCACAACGACAAACCTCAAACACTTTATTTATATAAATAGACTAGTAGGTTCGGCAAACGTTGTTCTGCTTCAAAAATAAGAAATCTTGTAAGCCGATCGCATCGTCATCTACCAAGTTCAATTATAAATCTAAACCATCCAGGGACTAACACAAATACAAAAAAAATCATACGATTCGGTTCAGCCGTTTATAAAGAGTTCAGTCACAAAAACACGTACGGAAGAATTACATATAATAAAAGATGTGATTCTTGTTTGCTCCATTCAGCTTCGGTAGAACTTACAGGCCAGCATGACAGTGGCGACTGTCGATTAATTATAGTTTTCTTGGTAGTTGCCGTTATTTTTGGGATTGTGTCCCTACACTTACAGTCAAGTATAAAGCAGTCGCTTTGTCGTCAAATTTATTTGACCGTTATTGTTATATTTTAGGCAATTTAAACAATACCTCTATATAAAGTACAATCTGTTACTGAATGAATATATGTAACTGCATCACTTCAGAACGGCTGCATTTATTTGACTAATTCTTTTTTTGTCGTCTCTGTAATTGTCAGAACAAGCTCTATATGTGTTAGATTGGCGTTCATTGTTCAGTAGCCATTTTATATAATTATAAAAATTCGTGGCGGTCTAGTGGTTTGAACGGTAGAATATCGATCCGATATCCACAGGTTTCAACCCCGGAATGTACCAACTAATTTTTCGGAATTTGCCTCATTTACTAATTGAAATCGGTAACATTATCTATCGGCTGACGGTGAAGGTAAGCATCGTGAAGAAACCTAAACCTGAGAAATGTTTTTGTAGTACCACCGTATGTAGGAAAAATATAGAACTGTGGATTTCTCAGAGTTTGAAATCGACAATACGTCATGGGCAGGCGTGAGTGATTATGCCGATACCTTGCTTCGGAAAGAGGCCTATGGCCCTGCAGTGGGTCTCTTACAATCTGATGATGATGACATGGTCGTACTGTTAAAGGAAACTTTGGTCTCGTTTTCTTCGCTAGTAAACCCGTGCGAATCCGGAGCAGACTGCTAGTATCTTTATAAATTGTGCTCTATATGTTATTCTGATGTATGAGCTACATTAATGTAAAGTTTTAACAATTTCCGATTTGTGAGTTTTCCGTGAAAGAGTATCAAATTTGCATCCATTCTCACAAACTATCTTTTTCATAATATTAATAGAAAGCTATTAGACGTCGGATCTCTATGTCCGTCTACAATCTACATCCGAAGTCATACATTAGAACTCCTTATAACGTACATTTGCAATGAAATTATTTCAAAGTAATAATATATTGTATTACATAGAGTGCCCTGGTCCAATTCATTCTTATTTATCTAACGAATCCGGAATTGAAACCGCTTTATCTTATCTTCACTCTTAAAATTATTTCTATCTTATTTATCTACTGGAAGCTTAAGGTCGTTGTGGTGTTCAAATGCTTGTACTTTTATATACGTGTGCGTCTAACACTAAGCCTAAACCTGTGAAAGTACATCAGACTACCAGCGTTAGACAGTTCGAAAAAAAACGAACTAAGCCTCAGTCAATATAACAAAATTGAATACCGCTTGAAAATTTTGTGTTTTTGGTAGACTCGTAGTCATTATAATAGTGTTGTGTTGTATGACTTTTTATTTTTATTAGCTTTTGCTCGCGGCTTCGCTGGCTTCAATGTAGATGTGGTATATCCCTCGGGAACGGTATATTTTGTGGGGGTAAAAGGTCCTGTTCTTTTCTGTACCCTTGTACAGTATGCAGTATGCAAAATTTCATGAAGGTCGATTGAGTAGTTAAAGGCATGAAATCGTAACTAACAATATTTTTTTCAGTAACTATTCATAATCTTGCGTCATTTGATGCTATATTTTGAAGTATTGGTGGTGTCTTACATAATATAGCTTAGTAATCCTATACAAATGAAAGCAGATGAGAAATAAACACCACATAACGTTGTTTCTGTGATGTCACAAAACTCTCTGGGAACTTCTAACAAGTAGACCATGGTCTTGTTAAAATACTAACGATACTACTAAAACGAAATAGTGATCCAGTTTATAATGGTAATGCGGATTGGTTGCCCAAAGAAGAAAAAACTTTCTGACAAGTCTATGTTTATTTGGTTAATTACTTTTTGTTGTGCTTGTAATTATCAGGACAAAGTTTGTATAAAAGAAAATGTTTAGTACGTGTAAATATATAAGAAACGTTTTCGCCAAAATCAAAACTGTGGTATAAAATGTACAGGGCCAAATGATTATACATAAGGTTGCGCCGGAGAAGTTACTTTGCCATATTGAAATGAGAGACCTCGAGAGGTTTTGTTTGAATTTAAAATTGACTCGCTGGAGACTATTGAATTTATTCTAAATTTAGGTTTACCATATACGAGTATACGGTATTCTATGTGATTATGAAATATTCAGCGATTTTGTGTTTCGTCAAAAAAATGTTAAGAAAATACAGGAGTTCTTAGAAAGTGTAGTTTATTATTGTTATTAATTGTTGTTTTTTTAAAACCACCTATTACCATTTATGTTAGAGATTACTGCTATATTCATCAAACTAAGTCAGTGGCAATGTGAAGAATGTATGTTTAGAAATAATAATCTAATGAGATAATTCTATGTAATGTATAATATAACAAACTATGGAGATATCATTATTTTGCTGTTGATTAGTCGTTGACCGTTATTATTATTGATAATGACAAAGGTCGTTGGCTATTATCATAACATGTGAACAAGCAAGTATTATGTAACAGCCGATAGGTGTGAAAGGGAGAGCACTCCAGGTTGTTCAGTTACGAATAACATATACTAATTTCATTATTGTCTCAAAAAAGTGAATTCCTCAACAGCAGAATAATTAACAACGGCTTATAACAATAACTTATATGTAAATAAATAGGTAGAGACAAAACAGTTAAGTGCTTCTTCTTCTTCTCTTTCATTCGATTTTTGATATAGTAGATATAGACTAGCTGTAGTAATAAAAAAATTGGAAATAGTTCGTTTCTTTAATATTGAAACTAGAAAATTAATGCATTACGGTCGAATTTCGACCACTGAAAGACCACTTATATTTATTAAATAACGCAATAACGTTATTAATTATTACTCTAAAACATATTCATTTTACATATATATTTAAAAGTATTAACAGTATATTCACAGTTACATGCTTTATTTCCCACTTTCACTTTCCGATGCGTAATTGGGTATAACGTTGTCTGAGGGCCTAGTACGAGTTGTGAAAACGTTTTTGAATTAACGCCCGAACTGTTCTACCAGGAGCGCCTCAAGCGAAATCGCAGAGTAAATCAATAGCGCTCCAGAATCGATACGTTAGAATAGTTTGACATTTATGTCTTCATTCTAGATCTCATTTTGAATTTCTCACGATGTATAGATAATATTATTCCACGAGTCTCTTATTGTTTTATGTTCTAATTTGAACATTGAATAAAAGTTTGAGAATTACTTCTATACCACACTAGACGCGCTGTGGAGTACTGCCATTACACCATTTTCTTTTACGAATCGTCTCCTGTAGTTGGTTGACAAACCACGAAGAAAATAAACATATAATAATAAAGCAAAGTTAAATTAAATAAAAAAAACATTTTAAAGTCTAAGAAATCAATGTAAAATCATTGAAAGAACCATCGAAGTAAAATAAATGCAATAGCGATAATTTAACTGAAACTCAATTCGTTTACGCACGCAATAGTCTTTCTCTAGTATGAAGTTTTTGTTATAATTTACAGTGTTAGTTAACTTTTGACGGCAATCTCACCTGATGTTAAGTGGTTACCGGTAACACACAAAGCCCAGAAGAGCAAATGGCTCTCAAATGTAGCTGCCGAAATAGACCTATATACAGATCTAACTAGTCTGACGACATAAGAAAAAGCACAACCATAATTTCGTCACAAGGTTTTCCTTCGTTAAAGAGCCGAAAACCCACGTCGTTGACTGTGATGTCCATGTGTAATGAAGGTTATAATTGAATCATCGTATCTTAAAAACGTTATCAATGCGACATAATGTTACATGCGACACTAATCATATAATATAATATGAGTAATCATACAGATGTCATTTTCAATTTACAATTTGTGTTTAATTTTAGTTAACCGGCTGGTACGTGCAGCTTATTGTTCTTTTATTATTTCATTTCGTTTTCATTATGTAATTTTCTCACTACTAAAGGCCTTTTATCTATTTTAAGTTATCACTATTTAATTTCATCGTTACTGCTGAGCTCCAATGGAACTGTGTAATGGTATTAAGCCCTGAATACTCTAAGCGATTCTGTATCTGTCAATAAACGTTTCGTCAAAATCAATTCAGGCATTTCGGAGACTACTTCAGACAAACTGGACACTTCACTGATAGATAGATGTATAAGATTATCTACATTTTGTGTATTCCTATATCATATTATATAACACTAACAAAAATATAACTATCTCGTTTAATCTCCATTAGTATTGGGTTGATACGACTAACGTTGCTAATTACCATATATTATGACGTTCACGACCGGCTCTTCATCTTCAATGGAACCTCCCAAATTGTGACACGGTTTTAATTCAAAATTGCTTATCTAGTACAATATAGGGATCATTGTGTATTATTGATTTATTACTTTACACGTATCAGACGACTTCGCAATTCTGTAACTGACTCATAAGGAAGTCAATAAATTGGCCGAGACTTTATGACTGTCAGGTCTATTTTTGACTATCACGTTATTTCTATATGCATCACCTAATAATTCTTATCAAGGATGTTTTTATTAAACAATTGCCCTTCAGTTTCTAACATGTGTAGAGCGTAACACATTAAACCTAGGAGCGAATTGGCGTGTAATAAAAAAATGCCGTCTGTTATTTCATCAAGATATTGTTCCTTCACTCAGAACTCATGTTCTATGTAAAATTAGTATTATGTCTCTACCAAGATCCTATTCCAGTAGCCATTAGACCGCTCTCTGCCTGTAGATTTATATTCATTTTAAACTAGCCGCTATCCGTGACTTCGGTTGCGTGCGTTGTCCTGTGCATGCGTACCACATCTTTTGCCCCACTTCTCGACTCCACGATAACACACGTCGATGAACACGTAGTACTTATAAAATTGTAGTTTATTCAAAATCTAATAACTTTATAACAAATGAAGATATTATAATAGTTTATTTAGATAACAATCGAATAACTAAGAAGTTAAACTAAAGAAAAATTAATTGAAATCTAGGCTGTAGTTTTTGCGTGACGCGCGCTCTCGTCGGCAGAGATGTACCATTTTATTTATACGAGTGATCGTCTATTCTTTCCTAATTTGACTATGATTAATTATTCAAGTTACAATAATAAGGAATAAAAAAATGTTTTTCAAAGTTTTGTTGATAACCTAGAACTCGTCAATAGATGCAAAACAATTGTAGCGGCGTTTGTGATAGAACGCTACTTATTAATGTAGACTTGCTAAAAGAAATTTTGCGATTTGTTACAACTTAATTCCGTTTTACAATTTAAAGTGTGCGCGCAATTGGAATCTTGTTCTTGAGTGACGTTTGTACGTATGCAACTTCAGAATACTTATTGTTGTTAATGTTTAAACAACAATAAGAAAAATAAAGAAAATCGTTTGAGAAACTGTGGAGGCAGATGTTCTTAACTGTTTTGCCTCCGCTTATTTATATATAGAAGATAGATTAATATTAACTTTTTTAAATTAATTAACGTGAAGGGTTTGCTCTAGCGCAACCAGCGCCTCTAGTGGAAACGGATAAGAACTAAATTTGGAATTAAATAAAACCGTATGTTAGTAGTACGTTCATTCAATATTATGAGCAGAGATGAAAGTCATGTAACAAGAAACATTTTTTAATTTGAGAGTGGACGAATATATAGGAGTAGAGGAAGACCGTAAATGGTGTGGGTGGATTGTGTGAAAAATGATGTGTGTGTTTAAAAGGTGTGAATACTAAAATGACATATGACAGGAAAAAGTGAAAAAGGAAAACATGTTGTGTCGACCTCTACTTAGGTGGGTTAAGGGTAATATGATGATGATGAGTATTTTTAAGTTCGTTTTATATGAAAACTCGTCAAATAATGGCATCTTGTATTCGAATACTGCAGCTAGTATGCGTTTTCGGCATCACGAAGAGTATATAGTATGATGGTATTTTAGAATTATTTGTTGCGCGCCTTGCTAGCTACCATCCTCTAGTTGTGAATTTATTGCCAGATCACCGTGTGTGTTCAGATGCAATCTTAGTTATCATCTTTAGTAGCCAACATGGGGCTAATTTGGCACACAACAAACTGACTGCACTCTACCTGATGATATACACAGCGCAATCCCAATACAACGGCAAATGTCACCATCATGACGGCTTGCAAGCCTTTACCTCAATAACTGGATATAGACGTGACAAATCATAAGGGGAATTATAAATGTTCCGTTACAGTAACCGATGAACTTGTGAAACGAGGTAAAACTTGAATTTATTATCTGGACAAATGTTATTTATGTTTACGGCACGTTGGGCAACGAATCGCGAGGATGCGCGGGGAAATCGAGGGCCTGCCCACGCGTCCGCCCAGAAAAGCGCCGGCGGGAAGCCGTGTGCAACGTGATACTGTATAATGAATCTATTCGTTTTCAATCTAATTTCCACGATTTTAACGCTATTACCTGTCCTGGTAAATTTTATTCTGGTTTATGATCACGGGAATCCCCGGTATCGTATCATTGCTAAAAAACTACCTCAAAATTTATATCGAGTAGTGATCGTCAATTGGTCAAAATTGGGGCAAAATTAATTACATTTTTCAAGTTTCAATGTTATAGAAAATAAAACAGACTATTTCAAATGTATAAAATTTAAATAAAAAATCCAATAAATCCTTTCCCCAACAGACGAGAAAATTATACTGAACCGTTTTATATTTCCATTTATATTTTGATGTCTTCTATAAACGTTAGCATGTTTATCTATATTTTTTTCATTTATAGCAGATGACTTTATGATATTTATATTTTTAATATTTATTACTAACTTAGAATTTCTTGAAAGGTTAAAGTAAGGTATAACCATTCTTACGTTAACGAAGTCTCAGGCCTAAACTACTTTGTAATACTGTAATGTAATGTAATACATTCATATAGAATGTTAATGACCCGACCTATTATATTCCGGTTTCATTAAAAAAAATATATCAAAAAAAGGAATTTCTTTATGAGTCGACATTTACACATATTATAGGAGAAAAAATACATCAAAATTATATTAGAAGAAATGTATACTCTAATAGACGCAATGTTAAAAGAGAAAGAAAAAACGAATCAAAATGTTTCGTCTCTTTCAGGACATGGGATATCGGCAATGTCAGTTTTATCTCGAACCAATTATTGGGGCCTGAATGATTCATTTTTATTGGAATCATAGTTATTGCCAAATGGAAATTTGGCGCCAATCGTTATATCGGATTCGGATTTAATTCATAAAGGGTAGTACGTTGTCGTGCTCGCTTGCATTTTACAACTCAATGAATCATGGAATTTTATCTAGTTTGCGCGCGGTGTCACGATAACGTTTGCAATATGTAAATTTCGTTTTTTTTTTGTTTCATAATCTGTGAGGTTTCCAACTGCTTAGAATGTAATTAATCGCAAAATTCGTCCGTTATCTATATCATTAAGATTTGTTTGTTTGTAATCGCTATAGAACTGTTACATCACAGCAGAAGTCATTGACGAGAGCTAGTGCATTGTATGAATGTGCAAATAGCACGATGGACGCGAAATTAGGTGAATATTTAATGTAGCGTTTGACAATTTCGGGATCAGAATGTGTGTGTGAACGCACGCGGTCGTCGGGCAATAACTGAGCATTTGGCCACGGTCCATCTCACTGGAACGTCGCGCCGCACTGTGTACCGTACGGCCGACATGTTTATTGCAATAGTTGCTAAAATACGAAATTCCTTAAAAAATTGTTACAATTTTTTATATATGAAAAAATCTTCTTGAATTTAATAGCCTACTTATTAAGGTAGGTTATCGAACATCACGCTATGATCTTTAGGAGGGGAGCAATTATAGATTGCAGTCAGAAAGTACGCTAAAAGAGAATGAAGTGGCAATGCGGACAGGGAATGGGATGTGGCGCATAGTATCGAAAGCCGAGGGCGGGTTGTAAAGTACGAACTGTAAATGCCTATGTCACCTGCCTACGTCGTGTGGCCGTATTTTGTGGTCGGCTCTATACGCAGCATCCATGATTTACACGGAATATGTGTAGGCTTACCTACATATGTGGACAGTAATACAAGATTTCAAAAAGCATTATCCTATGAATTGTCTACGAACTGTATTAAAATAAGCAGAGTTCACAAACTTGAAGATGCCTGTTTTTCGTGAGCCGTTTTTGATAAAATAAAGTTTATTATATGTTGCCGCAGTCTACACACTTAGTATTGTAATTAATTATTATCGGCCACCATTACGGTTTTCCGCTACTCGCAGTAACAAATGTAATTGATCTTCATTATAATGAAATAATAAAATATTCCTTGTACATTATATTTTTTTCTTGAATATATACTCATCCTCGTCCAATGGTCGAAATTCGTCCGTAATTCACTAATTTGAACTTTTGAAGTTCCTCTTTTGTGAAAGAGTGTACCTCTAATATTAAATTAAGTAATATGTTTTGTTCTATTGTGTCGTAAAATATAAATATGACATTACACATGAATTATACTATATATACGTTAGACTGTCGGTATGAAAGTAAACGATTAATGCTTTATTTTATTTTAATTTAATGTATTTGTGACACCATTATATATAATTTTTTCTTGTACTCCTCCATATGTAATTTAACTATGCCAAATTTTACACACTAATCGAGGACCATACTACAGACATTTTTAATAAGTACAATTCTGTAGTACAATATTTGTATGTATCATAAGATTTAGCCAGCGTTAGCAATGTAATGGGCCGAAAGTTACTTCTCATGTCTTCATTAGAATACAGTGACTTTTCTTTATCTAATATAAATACTAGCGGAACCGGCTGACAATGTTTTGCCTTGATATTAAAAAAATCCTTCAATCCGATCACAACGCCACCTACCGGGCCCGATTGTGAATCTAAACCATTCTTGAAGCCATCTGAACCCACACAAAAAAAGTCATAAAAACCTATCCAACCGTTTAGGAGTTCAGTCACATACACATGTACAGAAGAAATATATATATAGATAATAATAATCTAAATTTTCTTTCTTCTTTGTAAATCTACATATAAATCTTCCGCACTAAATTGTCAAAACGATAGAGAATGGTATTTAAAGCCGTTGTGTATTTTAGAAGAAAGAAAAGAAACACACAGACAAACGTGAAAACCGACTTTGATTTATAATATGTGTAGGTTGTAGAGGATATATGTGGAGAGGGTTCAGATTATTTATTTCCCAATTCATAAATACACTCGGTATGTGTTATAAATTGTGGCTATTAAAGTATCTGTAACACTTTTTCAGGTGGGACGTATACCGGCAGATCATCCGTTAGTGGGCGGGCATAAGGGCCCAGTGCTGGACATCGCTTGGTGTCCGCACAACGATAACGTTATAGCGAGCGGCTCCGAAGATTGCGTCGTAAAGGTAATTAATAACAAAAAAAAATTCGGGCTTATGCAAAATATAGTCAAAAGTTTAATACAAATCAAACGGGAAACATTATTATAGGAATCTAAAATTGACATTTATTTAACCTTAACTTGTCTCGATTGTTATACATATAACATAATAGGTATTATATATATACATATATATTTGTGTGCTGCACAACTATCTTCAGAGATGTCAAAAAGTTTGGCAAAGACTGTAAATAATTTGTACACTTATTCGAGACTAGCTGCGAGATGCCCGCTACTTTGTTCTCGTGAAAATGGTTTTGTTCTTTTATAAAAATTATGCTATTGTTCTGGATTGTGGCCTGATTAATTTTTTTTTATCCTAATTTTGTTATTTACTACTTACCCCTACGGGAAAGTGTGATAGGTAGCGTAGGTAGTACTCTAAACATTTCTATATCGATCAGTAAGTATCGACGGAATTGGTTCAACCGATTAACCCGATAAAATAAACAGACATTATTTATCTGTATAGACAACATTGGAGCTCATATTATTTGTAATATACTTTATTCCACGGAGTAAAACTGAAAAACAGAAAAAATAAAATCGAAACCATCACTTGTAAACCTCAGTGAGTCATGTATTCAGTATCAAATAAGAAAGCGTTATTTATCCATATCAATCCACCGATGGACTCGGGCCTCTCCTGATTGTATGTCTTCACCAAAATAAATAAAACATACTCTCTTGTAACACATGATCAATGTTCACATTATGAGATTTTGATAGAAGTATGGCTATACGATTTTATTTTATTACTTAGAAAAAACCTATTACTGGTACTTGCAGACTACATAGGTCAGGGAAAGGGTTATATGGAATTATACCAATTAAAAAGCTGAATACCGTCTCCTATGCGTTTAGAGCTTGGGGCGCGGTATTTTATACGCATGCTTTTGCGCCCACCCAAAGGGGAGCAAGCCGAACTAGGTCATTCCACTGAGGTGCCCACTGACTGCTCCAGTAGTCTCCCTTAAATTTTTTAATGTAAATTTTGTAATGAGATGTATCTAGAAATTACAGATGTTGATAGAAAAATTCATTAGTTTTAAGTATTTTCTCTAGTGCGAGAAGACCGCGGTAATGTAGTGGTGTGAAATTTTTAATATTCATCTTGCTAACAACCATCATCAAGTAGATAACTTGTCATCGAGAACTCGTGGGTATTTCCTGGCAGCTCCACTTGAACTCCTGGATGTCATTATGCATTATTACATGAGGTTCATTTTCCTTATTATCGTAACTATTCTTAATTATTGAAGTTCATTACAGCCATTATCAAGTTTGTACATTAATAGCATCTTACAATTAGTAACTTTGGGTGATTTTAGTACTTTAACAAAATGGGTACACATTTTATCCAGTGAGTTTTTGTGACATCTCAGCATTCCATTTCTTCTATGATATTATATCCAATCTATTCCATTTCTGAATAATAATCAAAGTATATCTCAAAAAATGCCACCAACATTGTATAATATAGGGTCAAATGACTATATGACGAACTAAGATTCAGCCAAAAACACAATTACGTGCGATTGCTGTCAAATATATTTTAAAGTATGCGCTATCTGCCTGATAATTCGTAGCTGACACTGCCCGGTCTTTAAGAATGCCCACGTCCAATTTGAGACTTAAGACAGGAAAGGATCTAGGACTACTTTTGTAATTCTTATTTTAATATTTGGTTTTGCTGTATACATTTACCATTGTGCCCCCTGGCGAAAACAAAACAGTAATAAGATGGGGATTCACATTGATCCCTGTGACGTTTGTCTAAATATCTCGATTTTCTTTTAGGTATGGCAAATTCCGGATGGCGGGCTCAGCAGGACGCTGACGGAACCCGTAGTCGACCTCGTGTACCATCAACGGCGCGTCGGTCTCGTCCTATGGCATCCCACGGCACAGAACGTGCTCCTCACCGCAGGCTCTGATAATCATGTAAGTACCTTAATATTGATTTCACTCAATGGATCAAACAAAAGTTAACTATTTTCGAAAAGTAAAGAAATATCTGAAAATTTCTAAAATTCTTTATACACGTCGTATATAACAACTGATAGATAGGGATGACGCGTCAATTCGCGGAACACGCACACCTTTGTATGTTAGCAGTCAGCTACAAATTCATTTTTATTGCATTCACGAAAATTTGATACGTCGTTTTAATCCTAACGGGTCAGGGTGTGATCGACAACAGTTCTCTCTTAGATGTTGAATCGAATGTTAGAAGCGCTATAACCGTGGAAAATCTACAACTGGACCCGTACTGTGTCTAAGTGTACTTGTTTGTTTGTATACATTTATGTTTCTGTCATCAGGTGCACTGTAGTTTGTTACGTATCTGATAAAAATTAGGGATGGAAATTTCCAGAGTGCAGTAATAATTTACGACAGACCGATAACAGTGAAATGAAGGAGGAAGTAACATAGAGACATACTATTTTTAAAATTTGTTTGTATATGATATTCGGGTCACTATGTTTTCCTTATGTACGTTTTCCGTGAAATGACACGTGTGACAATAAAGCCTTATCTACGAATTTATACAGGATGTGTGTTTAGATTTTTCTAGATATTTCTACGATGTTGTAATGTTGTGTTTTTTTTTTGTACGTTTTGTAATGATGTAAACAGAATTAGTTATTGCTTTTCGACATAGAATATCATCATCATCTTATTCTTATCCCACCTAAGTAGGGTCGGCACAACATGTTTGTTATATTGTGATGTATGATTTGCCTTAATTTTGGCAGCCTGCCGAAATAAAACTTCCTTGGGATTATTTTATAGAACCACTATATGTGGCAAAAATGTGTAACTGTTGATTTCTCTTCATTTACTATAATGATGTGGGCTGAAGAGATGATTATGTTAGTTTATTTCTCCACACAGAAAGTTTTGCCCAGTAGTAATACATACACAGGCTGATATTATGCAACATTTATATACAGAGTTATGAAGGTATTTCATCTGATATAAATGGGTAAGGGTATTAGTCGATGTTCCCCGAATGCTTCTACGGCTTGTTCAACAGAGTTGCGCCGTTCTGATCCCCGCTGCGCAAGATCTTCCCCCTTGTCTGGAGGTATACTACAAGCGATGAAATGGCATTTAATCACATCTCAGTAAAGATGCCGACGTATGCCTAGGAACTTTCTTATCAATACTTTGTCACTTTAAAACACTACTACAGATAGCGATATGGAACGTGGGTACCGGCGAGGTGCTTATCACCCTGGACTGCCACCCGGATCTTATCTACTCCGCCTGCTGGAATTGGACCGGTTCCAAACTGCTCACCACCTGCAGGGATAAGAAGATCAGGTCCGTATAAAAAACAGACTTATTTAAACATCAGTAAGAAACATAATGATTACATGTAAAAGCCCATGTTTAAGAATAATGCCTTAATCCTATTTTGCTATCCGAGAAAGTTTGTGAGGAGGGATGGACGTTTGACGCTCTCTCACACTATTGTATTATAATAATATTAGCATTTACTAACCCTCGGAAATGGTACTTTTTTTCCTCCTCCTTTTCTATACCCCTGATAACTTGTATGCGAAAATTCATAACGATCAGATGAGCATTTAAGGCGTGAAAAAAATATATTATACATACATCTATATAGTAAGAATAATAATATAAGACAATAGGAGAATAACTTGATATAGTCTATGGTTTAAAAAAGACATTACATAAATTCCTCAATGTCGATAAGTATCAAGTAAAAGGAAAGATTGTCTTTGTCTTTTCAAAGTTCCACTGTGATAATTAATGTCCATGTCATTCATGAAATTTGTACGTATTTGTAAGTAATAAACATTGCATTTATGGAATTATGTGTACAAATTAAAATAAACCAATATATACATTATTTACAACATATATTCTGCTAAACAGGTACAGGCTTACTCCTCTGGCATTAGAGACACAATTTCAAATTAAGTTCGTCGCCAGGGGAAGTCCCGTCCTGCTAATGATTAATTTATTCTATCTGGCTCACACCAACGCTATCGTTATTTTCATTACCGGGTTAACTACAAGCATTTCTTTATAAGAATTTGAGATTGTAGTGACATTTTACAAAATATCGGGGCCCGGTAGGTCGTAAGACCCGTGTCATTGATACGGCTATGAGTACGCCCCTGGATAACATCTCAGGAAACATATTATTTTTAACATTTTTTTAATGTCCTTGGATATGATTAAAAAAATCTATATTAGTGTTTTATCTGTGATAGATTAAAAACTCCTGTGCGAAATTATATGCTTCTAGAGTCTAGAACCAACGGTTGAAGTCATGCGTGGGTCTGCAACCATTTTTTCAGCTCCAATTTTCTTGATTTTATTTACAGCTTTTGAACTAGCGGGCAGTTTCTATTCAATAAACTTAGAATCTCTGCTTATTTGAAAATGTATATTTTGTTCTAGAATAATCGATCCACGAAAAGGCGAAGTAGAGTCGGAAGCGATCGCGCACGAAGGCAGTAAAGCGTCGCGAGCCATTTTCCTTAAACACGGTCTCGTGTTCACAACCGGGTCAGTAGTGAATTAATAGATTAATGATTATATTTATAGACAGTGGAAAGGCTGATTGAGTGATGTGCGAAGGTTTGTAGCCTCTCCCACAGCCGATATGTTTTCAATAAAACGAAAGAGTCCATACCCCTAATGTAAAGCTTACTGGAACGCGTTTATCACTTGGTCGAACCAGGTTCAGCAGAATGTCAGAACGGCAGTACTCGTTGCGCACCCCGGACGCGCTGGGCGAGCCGATAGTCATGGTGGAGATCGACACCAGTAACGGCGTCATGTTCCCGCTGTACGACCCGGACACGAGCCTCATATACTTGTGTGGGAAAGGCGACTCGGTTATCCGATACTTTGAGGTTCGTGCACCCTTTATACTACACATAATTGTATACTGAACGTATTTGAAAAATTTCATAAAATGTTATCTCTCAAAATTTTGAAGCTATGTTGGGTCGATAATTAGCATGTTTAGAAATCAATATTGCTATCTCCTAAAATTTTGAAGTTATGTTTGGTCGGTAATTAGCATGTTTAGAAACAGTGTCGATCGACCTAGCTTCTAATCCTTGCAAATATGCTGGAGCTTCTGAAACAGGAAAACATCGTGATGAAAGCGTAGCATGATGGTAAGTCCACTTAGCTAGCTACCAACCTCAAGTTGACGTCAAGCAACTGTTGGTGTATTCTGGCAGCTGCACTTGAGAGACTGTAGGATTAGCGTGACTACCATCTTAGACCGCATCAGTTGAGATTATGGTCAAACGCTAAAACCTATAAAGTATGAAATAAAATTGAGTTACCAGTAAGTTGTCACCCACTGGCAACAATGCCCACAGAACGCCCATAACAGAGTATCAGGCCCATGGAAATATCGCTATATGACACAGGCTCCAGTAGACCAATCATTAGGTTGTTTTTTGTTTGAAATATTAAAAACAATGTCTCAATTATTTTAATTTAAAGAAGTTATAACTTTTTTAAAATAATAAGTCTTTTCAATTATTTTTTGGTTGGTTAAAATAACGTAAAAACTCTGAAAAATGTTTTGAATAGTGCAGAAAATGAAAAAAAAACAGCCAGATCGAAAGGGCTGGTTTAAAAGTCGTCGATTTGACATAGAATGACCATGTACTGAATCTGAAAACGCCATAAACTCAGTAATACGTCATACTTGTCACCTTATTGTCCCTAATATTACATTATTAACTAGAAGTAGAAGAGCAAGTTAGTTAGTTGAAGTTAGTTAAAATTAATCACGTAAGCCAAATTTTTACTCAATGTATACAGACATAAAATGCCATTTAATTTCAGGTGACTCCGGAACCTCCCTTCGTTCACTACATTAACACTTTCCAAACCCCGGACCCTCAGAGAGGTAAGTACCGATTCAAATTCATCTTTGGGAGGGATTTAATAGCATCGAATGTAACTTGTTTCACAAAAAAAAAATGAAATGCGGTCTATACGTTTAGAACTCGGAGGCGGAATTAATTAATAACGAATCTAGAAATTTCGAATGGTTGTGGGAAATAATGTTGGAATTAAGTTTTTGCTTCGGTTCGAATAAGGGTTAAATTTATTGACAACTAATAAAATAGCATAACGTCAGGCAAAACAAGGTTGAATCATTGAAGGAGGAGAGTAATAATAAAGTTTATTCATCCAACATATCAAAACAAAATACACACTTTATGATCCTCTAACTGCCAAACCAGGTTTTCTTGTAGCTTGGTAGTTCGTTTACATGCGAAGAAATATAATGCGTTATATACGTTAAATATAAAATTAATAACTGTCAATGCGTCATCATTTTTTTGAAGCAAAAAGTAGTTTTTTTTTGTGGTTGTGAAACTGACACGAACTCCTCCGGATGTTAAGTGTTCATTGTATATCTGTTTATAACCAGTAGGATCGCAGTCTCAATCGAGATTCAGGAACACTTCTCGTATCAGGGTGTTTGCGAAGAGCATTATTTTTATAGGTTTTAGCGTTGGACCACAATCTCATCTGATGATAAATGACGATTTGGTCCAAGATGGTCAACACTCTCAACTGTCGGTGTTCTATAGGTGTTTGGCGACAAAATTTTCGGCTTGAGATTGGGACCTCACCCGGGAGGATTCATTAATTGTTCTACTACAATGTTCTCTTCCATCAAAGGACTCGGACTCAAACAAAGCCGTAGCGATTATCGCTTGATTTTGTTTTTTTTTTATTGAAATGAACTCGCCCAGGTATTGGTATGATGCCGAAACGCGGCTGCGACGTTGCGACCTGTGAAATCGCCAAGTTCTACCGTCTGAACAATTCTGGACTTTGTCAGGTATGTGAAGCAATCATCATAAATGGTGTTAAGAGGTATATTAACACTATCGACCTACCTCGGCTTTGCAGGGGTGCAATTAATTTATTAATGTTGTGTTATGTTATGTATCAAAGTGATTTAGACCATGTACTGTGTGACCGATTTTGACACTTCTAAATTATAATTTACATACAAACAGCTTTTCGAAGTACTACCTTTTATGAGAGGGCTATGAAATTCTGATCAGCAACCTTTTTGTGTGACGAAAAATGGTTGGGGTAAGTATCTTAATGTGTCGGGTAAAGTGTTGAAAACACTGGTTCTGGTTCGTTCACGGAAATTAAACAACGTCGGTCGTGGTCAGTACTCGGATGGGTGACAGCCTGGGATCACCGCGTGACGTTGGTTTTTTTGTAGTACTTTTTATAAAGAAGTTTTCACTTTTTTTTAGGTACGAGTAATTTTTTAATCTGTGATATCTTTTAAGATACTAACCGGAATGATATGATGTAAAGCGAATTTTAGATGTAGCGAATACCCAAAGAAATTAATATGCTTAATTAAGGGAGGATTAATACTATGTTGGTCAAAATAGCGTGAAAAATAACTAATTAATCTTAATAATATATAAAAGATAAAAATTATTACTGTCTGTTATTCTTATACTAATCCCATACCTGCGTGACGATGCTTCGGCTACTTGTCGCATTAAAAACATAACTTCAAAAATAATTCTGATAAAGACACAAGAAAATATTCGTACCCGTATGTCATTCCAATAGTATATCGAAAGTAACGTTTTCAAGTTTTCCTTTGATGTGTGTAAAAACTGCGCGCCTAGTGCTTACTGCGTCTATCCGTCTATCGTCACTCGGTCCGATAGTTCATTATGCATGACGATAATGCTTTACTTTGCCTAACGATATTGCGAGCATAGTGAAAACTTCGTAATGATAAACGCTGGTATGGGAGTAGCATTAGGAGATAGACATATCGTGGTTTTCTTTGTAGGTATTTTTAATATAGACAATGTACCGGTACATTATTGTAATATATCGAATTATCGTTGTTTTCTATAAAAATAATACGTTTGTAATATATATAATCCTTCCCTAAGATATTCTCCAAATTACAGTGAAAATAGTATCAAAATCTTTTATACTCTTTAGAAGAATTAAAGAAACGCGCAAACAAACGTAAAAAGCGTTAATTTTGTAATATCAGTTATTTATTACAATTCAAGGGATACAGTCCCTTCAAAGTAGAGCGTGGAGAAGAAATAGATCGATTTAAGTCCCAAGCGAGTCTGTATGTGGTGTCTAGGTGGTGTCGATGACGGTGCCACGAAAGTCGGAGCTGTTCCAGGAAGACCTCTACCCCGACACGCTCAGTGACGAGGCGAGCCTCACCGCCGAGGAGTGGGTCAGCGGAGAGGACGCCGAGCCTTGCACCATGTCGCTAAAGGTAACTTACACACAAGGAAAAAGGACACTGATCAATAGTCTTAAGCTCGTGAATAAATCAAATGCCGTTTACGTCAAAAGATATTTATTTTGTACTCTTACCAACAACTATTACATTTCAGTGACACTTACTTAATGCTCTAGGCGCAATCTGCTTCAAGTTTTTTCTCTTTCTTCCTCTTCATATTCAGTCCAATGTCCTAAATAGAACTCTACTCAGCTGCATAAACCCTTTATATAACTTCCAATAAGAGAGAATAGAAAACTCTAGAAAGCTGACGTCATTATTCGAACACTGACAACATTACAGATGGTTATTTTTAGATCGCCGTTGTTATTGGTTTCTGCGGTCAATGAGTCATTCTTTGTTTTCTTGTAGCTAATTCGTGTACAAGGGATAAAAATACGATTGCTTTAAGCTGAGAAAATATAGGTATTTGTCACGGCATTTTACCATAACATTGTCCTAGTGATAACAAGATGTTGTATCACCTAGTAGCGTTATATCATCGGCGAATCTCCTTATCACATTCTAGAAAACACAAGGTACAGTAAGATTGTCATATTAGATTGAATAAAAGTCCCGAAAGTAGGAAAATGACATTGAAAGAATTATGAAATATTTCCAGAGTTTATAAAGTAAGTACAAAAAAACCCTTGTTCATTTGAATTGGCTAGTAAAAAACTTACATGTATCCTCTTTTTTTACTTTACAGGCGCCATTTTGAAATATTATATGACCTACATCGCACACAACTAAGAAGCGTCTAGCGATATCTTTTATGTCAAAATCTGTTAAACCGTTTCATATACAGAACATGTCAATAAACAGACATCTACATTAAAAAAATACCTTTATTCTGCGCAAACAGGTGATAAATCTGGAGATATGTTATTCGTTATCTTGAATCTTTGTTTCGCAAAAATATTTGTGAAGTAAGAGTATATAATTTTATCCAATTCTCGTTTTTAATACATACGAGCGGAACTCAAAATATCGCCATAAAAGATTAAATTGTTACAATTTTTCTGTCGTATCAGAACCGTTCAATTGACGTAATCCTTTTTTGTCTGTCGTATTACATCAAATTTAAATACATTTTTTGGTCTCTTTACTTATTTGTGGCATTTTTGTCATGTACTTTATTCGGCTAGAGAGACCCATTTTGCTTCCCTAAATCAATAATAAATGTATATAAATTTGTATGTTTTAAAATTGTATTTTTCTGTTATTTATATACTTACAGGAAATGTCTCCAATAACTGGTACATACTAATAACATGGTACATTTTAAATTGACTCAGAAAACTGCAAATTTGTTTTCGATTTAGTTTTTTATCTATATATTTTGTATATTGAAACACTAAAAGTAGGCCTATTATACTACCCGAGAGGCCAGGACTCACTCGTGACGGAAAGGATATCAACATACCATATATATAGTGAAAAACTGATAGCAATTTATTACAATACTTTGCATTTCGGGATAAGCCAGTAAACGGAGTCAATTAGTAAATTTTGGCATAAGGTTTGTAGTTCGGTATGACGGTCGCTGTCGATACTCTTATCATTCGACGATCACCACCGTTTTTAGACTCTGGTTAATCGTCATGCTATACGACTGTTTGGCTGAAATCGTAAAGAAAAAAATACATATGCATGGAATTATGTTTGTATTTGAATTAACAATATAAACTCGATGAAATTCCATACAGCTTTTTCTGGTTTTGCCTCTAATAAATACAAATACTGCCTCTATTATCCGTAATATACTAACTAATCAAGTAAGGTATGTTTTCAGATCGCTTTAATTGTTAGTAAGATTTAAAATAGTTAACGGCTGCATTCCAGAACTAAAATTGCTAGAACTTTCTTATCTACCAATTGCAAATAACTTATCTTTTTCTGTATCTTTCAAATTAAACATAAATAAAATAAGTAGTAAAAAATACATCTTAGTGTCATTTGTCCATTAACAACCTCTATAACTATGTAGTGCAAAATGACAAATTTTACAGCAAGTTACCGGCAAACGAATGTCGCAAATGAAAGTTAAATTAACAATAATTGGAGAGCATTTCGTTTCCATTGCAAATTTATAGATGTGTAATATGCTATACAAATTTGGAAGTATATGTATAATAAATACAATTTCAATTTTCATTACTTTTAAATAGTTTTTTTATATCACTAATATGCAAAAATGCTCATTTATTTCAGCTCAATTAAGCTTAAAACTTTTGCTCTCTCAACTATTATGGTCAATTTGGCGTTCATTTGCAACAAATGCGTTAGAAATATTTGCACAGCAAGTTGTATTTATAAGGAATGAAAAGCAAGTCTTTGTTTTCTTATTACAAATGACGATGCGTGCATTAATTAGGTCACAACTAATAGAAAGTTGATTCACATTCCATCAAAAGACACGTGACGTGGCTTTGGAAAGAATAAACGCCTATACTGAATTTCATCCTTTAACGGTTCTCATAATGAACAAAGATAGGTATTTAATGGATAATGGAACACCAATTTACATAGAAAGACCACCATTACGGTGATAACTCTATTTTTTTTTACAAAACAAGTAAATAAATCCTACATATCTAGTGTGTAAAAGTGTATCTAGTCAAGTTTAACCCATAAGCTTCGAAACGTTGGTTTTCCACATACAATTTTACTTATTATTTTTTTCATAAACATAAGACTCCGATCACTTTACTATTAGATGAATTCAATGTATGAATTCAATGAATGTATTTTACTCTCAGGTTAAAAAGAATTTCATAAATACCCCAGGTATTAAACTTGATTTTACAATAGAAAACTTAATTTTCCAATCAGTGGCGTAACTATATCGTTGGAAGACCGTTGCAAATTCATCGGATATATCTCAATGCAAAAAAGCGTTGCTATAGTGTCGCGTCCACAGTTTTTCCTTTTTGCTGCCTTCTCCAGCCTTTAGCCCCTTTCACCTCAAGGCCGAATGATCTTGATATATTGCTCGTCCTACAATCTATTATTATGTCACTGTTTGCTTCTCAAAATTGTCAAATTTTCTAAGTGTTGTGTGAGTATACTTGAATAATTTAAAATCATCTTGGTTTTACGATTCTGTTGGCTTTTTTATTCCTAACGTAATATTTAACCGATGTGTGTGTTTGTGGTATGTTTTTTCTTTTATTATCTAAACCTAAACCGCCTAATATTATCATCGAAGTAACTAACAAATTCGGAGTAAAATCTTTAATGTAAATATTTTACTTTCACCTGTTCAATATCATAGAGAATGTATCCCTAGTCCATGCGGTTATTTTTCTATCTACAATTCTTATTTGATGACTAACATTTACTACTCTTCGCGCATTGTAAAATAGTTCAAAAATGCATTGACAATGTTTGTAAACTTTTGTTATATTACGCTTACTTGTTTTCTCTAGAAAATACTAAAAATATATTCCGTACAACCATATTTAAAAAATGATTAAAATTATCTTATCTTGCAATTCGAATTCCATTTTTTCTTTCTTCAGCCATTGTAAAATGTTACAAAAATGCATTGACAATCTTTACAGTATACCGTTATTTTACACTAATTTCCGTATCTGACTCGCCTCTTCGGTATAAAATAGTAGATAAATAAGTAAAAAAGCCTGGAACTGAGTTATAAATCTCGAATTTCCATGTTGAAAGTCAAATATCTGAGCCTTAAAGTCTCACAATTGTCTGAACTATGTAAGCTCTCTTAACAGAAAGTTTAATAATACGATTATTAGTACATGATTATTATTGGATATTGAAATATCTCAAAATGCCAAAGCCAATGGAATCGTAAAAGACAGATGCTAAAAGGGTAGGGGCTCCCTAACCAAACTACAGGAACGCGCACTCGTTGTGCAGGGCGGATACGTGTCAGGGCGCGCGGCGACGCAGCTGCACGTCACGAAGAAGGCTAACGCGTTAGCCGCTGCTAAGGAACGAGAGAAGGACCGGTCTCCCACTCCGGCCCAAAAGAAAGACGACAGCCATTCTGGTACTCCTGTCTCGGCCACTCCACCACCTGCCATCAGTGCTGCTGTCGTGAGTTACAATTTTCATATTGTTTTTCTACCTAGACCAAAAGAAAAGAATCACAGAAATAAAAAGACGTTCATAAAAAAACAGAAAGAAAAAAATCATTAAATAAATGGATAGAAAACCATATTTAGTGTTACAAAGACCTTTATGATGTCTTCAGTGGTCCAACAAAATGTTGGCTTCCTTTAGAACTTTCTAGATTCTGTGTGACATCACAGAATTTATCTATACATATGATAAAAATGAAGTGTCTGTATGTAATATCAGAATAACGACTTTTTACTGATTGGATATGAACGTATACACGATACTGATAACGAAAACACAATTAAAAAAATTTTTGTCTGTCTGTTTGTTCCGAGTAATCTCCGAAACGGCTCGACCGATTTTAACAAAAATTTCACTGACGGATAGTTAAAATTCTCTGTCTGTAGTACTATCTCCAAAACGATTGGACCTATTTTCACAGGACTTTCACTGCCAGATAGCTAACGTCATAAGAAGTAATTAAAGTTTTTTTTTTTATTTTGGACTACCTTTACCCGTGGCTTTGTTTGCAGTACTATCTCCAAAACGTATGAACCATTTTTCACGGAAACTTTCACTAACAGATAGCTGATCTTGTAAGAAGTAATTTAAGCTTTTTTACTTTATTTTAGACTTCATTTGTAGTGCTATCTCCAAAACGATTAGACCAATTTTGATGGGACTTTCACTAGCATGTAACTAATGTAATGAGAACTATCTTAAGCCATCTTATATTCTACTAGCTGTTACTCTATATTGACAATATGGACATATTATAATATCTATATAATAACAGTTTTGAGAGATATGGTGTAGCTTGAAATTTTCATTAATTTCTTATATATGGTAGTATTTACTTATTTAATATAAACGTTACATGTACGTGACAGTAGGTGACGTACAAACAAATATTTTAAATAGGGCATTTCTATAATTTTACTTCTTCTTACAATGTTAAACTCTTTTAATACAATTATTAAAAAAAACGCATGGAAGGTGCAGGCAACAGCTAGTGTTACATATTGCTCAAAATGTAGCCAATACTGCACAATATAGGGTCGATTAAATGTAAGACTATGAATAAAATTCCATAAAAAATTCTTACTGCCAATGAATTCACAACGGCGTTTCGACCGAAGATTCTAGAAGCATTTTGTTACAGAAATTCTCTATATAACGTAGGTATCTTCGGAGCCGATAGCAATGTTTTAGACGTTCATAAACCACCTTCTCACAGCAGAATGAATAGAGTATTTAAGATTTTGATCTAGAATTAATAAAGGATTTTTGACCATTTATCACCTGATCGAGGCCGTTAAAAATATATCGTTTGCCCAGGAGAAGCAAGTGAACGACATGGTAGATGAGATCCGCAAGCTGAAGTCGGTGATAGTGAAGCAGGAGAACCGAATCAGGGCGCTAGAGGCGGTGATGAAGGCGTCCCCAGTCCCTCAGCCCTCGCCGCAGCCCCCCACTCCACCCCCCAACCACGACGCTGGTGACACCATGGCGCCCGATGAGGTCTGAACTCAACCCCCACTTAGGTTATCAAACAGTTTGTGTTTTCATATCGAATGTTCCCTTCAAATCACATAACGTTATCCTCTAATTAAACGTATAAAAAAAAAGTTAAAATTACTTATACTCGTAATGTAAGAAATAATTCTTATGAAACTTCAACTCAACTCAACATTCGATTGAAAACACAAAAGGAATTTAAATTATGTTATATCTAAACTTTCTCTAAATCGGTGTTTAAAACCTGACGATTACAAAACGAAACAATGAACAGCCTTAGTTATTATTTATAAAAGGGAAATATCAAAGGAGACTTAGTGAATGTCGACAATAATTATCAATAATATATTTAATTAACTGGGTTATTTTAAAACTAATTATTAACTTGACGATGAATGTTCCGTTTTTGTATTATTTTTAATGTATTCAAATGATTATTGTACACTGGCGGTTTTTTCAAATTTTGACATTTTTACTTATAAACAAACGTATCAACATATTTTACATTAATAAATTTATATAGTACTCTCTTCTAATGAAATGGAATATTTTAAAAGGTATATAATATTAATTACACGTTATATTCTGGTAAATATTTATTTTTTAATTCATTCAGTTAATAATTCTTTTTATTATATGTTTTAACAACGTAATCGAAGTCGAAGTCTAAGGAATCATTTTAAAATCTATTTATTGATCCTTAACCAGACGTTATTCTTATGGGAGTAGGCAGGGAGGAAATACCGACGCTTTTCGCTATTTTTGTGAGAGTAATTTTTATTTTTCTTTAACCTTTTTTACCATCCGCTACGATTTCAAGTGTTTTATAATTTTACTTATTTTACACATACATATAAACTTGGAATAATAATTAAAAATAAACACACTGTCCGTTTCTTTGTCCGCCAGTGTATTTTTTACACTTATATATCTATTTATTTATATATTTTTATAATGTTTGTAAATAGTAAGTTTAGTGATGCAAGTGATAAACAATACATTATGTGCCTTATTTTTATTACATTCATAATAAACATATGGTATAAACAGTGCAGGTATTAGGTTTTTTAGTGCCCCGGGAAAATAATACTGTGGGACCCTTATTAAATTTCACATCCAGGGGCCAAGTTGAGGGGTGAATTAAGGCACCGCGGAGGCCTGAAGCAGCAGTGTTTCAGGAAATTCCTGGACGACTTTAAAATAAAATCGTCCACTTAAGAGCACAGAGTTAATCGGGGCGACCTCCCCTAAAGCCTGTGTTTTTACGTATGTCATTTCGCAATATCAATTGATCGACTTATTTATTTTTTATTTAGAATAACATCAATATATTTGGCATTGCCATGTTTAATTCAACTTTACAAAGGATAATTTATTAATCGAATTACGAAAACTTAATAATATTTCAAGTTTTATCTTAAAAATTGTTATGTAAATAACGTCACACCATTGATTGAGATTTCGCAAGAACGGGAGGGTCCCAAAAATCATGATTAAAATAATTATCAATTGTAACAATCTCTATTAAGATTTTTCACGTCGATTATAAATATATTAATGTCGATGTCGTTAACAAAAACAGCAGTATTTTATTAATGAACTAAAAAAACTTTCGAAGTCATTACGCCGTGCGCAATTATATTTATTACTCGTTAGCTTAATTCTGATTTAAACGTATTATTTCACAGCATTAAATTTTGTAGTCATTTTTTTTGTCTTATTTCGAAAATTATATAAATCGTTTTAAATTTTTTTTAAGTAAGATAATGTTAAGCTGTCGCTATAGTTATATGCGTTGATATATGTTAAAGTGTCGACATACGGGCAACAACGATGTTGATCGAATGTATGGAGTTGGAGATAATTGCCTGGAAACTATAAAAAAATGTGGCAATTATTACACAAAAATAAAACAGTTATCAAAGATACTGGCAACTTAGTTATTCTATTCATTTTTTTTTTGTTATGGACTTGACGTTTAATTTTCAAATGACGTCGTGGTAACTTTTGCTAGTGTTATCTTTGATGAAGTGTCAAACAACTAAAGGACGAATTCAATATTATTAGTTTTCTATGTCGGTTCACATATTCTGTAGTGTTTAAGACACTGCGTCAACATCGTGGACGTAAGATCTATAAAGATTAAACTTCATTTAATGTACTGTTCATTTGACACCAATTAAACTATGTTTAGTTAAGTGTCGACAGATTTAGATATTATAGGGTAGAATAAAACGAACTAATAATATAATGATTATGTGAAAAGTTGTCTGTTGATAATTGGCAATATTATAGACGAAGTTGTTGCTCGTATGCACTCAACTGTTTGCTGGTTATTTATTTTGTATGTGAGTTTTATATGTGTATCAGCGGCGGATAGTTAACTGTGTAAGGTTATACTGACTTTAATTTATGTTTTATTCAAATTAGCTATTAATATTTAGGAAGATAAGATTCAATTTAGCGTATTATATGCTATTTAAATTATTATATACCGTTTTAATATCAACTGACAACGTTTTAAATAATATTGAATATTTACGATGCTTGAACAGGAATAACCTTATCGTTGTTTAAATTTTCGCCGCCCGATATGTTTAACGGCTTTTTAACTATCCGTTTTTACCATTTCCGTCGCGTATTATTTTACTTAGTGCAAGGCAATTCTATTTCTAACGAAGCGTTAAGAAAATTTCAATCTTATTGAGCTTTTGATTGAATAACAAGTTTGATATGAGTTTTTATAATTTACAAGATTTTTCTTTAATAATACTGTTATTTTAGAGAATTTGGAAGTATTTGATCGTATTAGAAAATGGTTTTGTCTGACGATGAAGATTTTTATAGCAATTTAATTTAGAATATTGAAAATAGGACACCACCATACTCATACATTGATTGTAGTAACTGTTATTTACTGTTACACTATTCGTATTACGAGGTTAAGGATCGATTTTTTTTATATACTACCTATATCGTATGTCATAGAATTGCCTTTTTGATTTTTAATCTTAAACGAGTCCAGAAATGTGGTGCTTTAGTGTATTTTCTATGTAATAATCCCTTTAACTTTAGCCGTACGTACGCTTCTAAACATTAGCTGGCTCAAGGCATTATTAATTATATTGTTTACCAATAAACTTTTCTAGTTCTTAAGTTTCATGTTTTGGTTCGTAAAAAATATATATGTTTAATATTTGGCGCCAAAATTACTGTCACAGAAAGTTCAGACTGAACCACAATGCAATTTTTTTTCATAGTGTAATTAATATTTATTTTAAACTCCAGTCCGTAAATTTAAAAGGAATGTCAATATTTCGAGGTTTTAATCTATTCATAGTTGTTATATCTGCTGTCTTGTGGTTCTCTTTGACAGCTAGTCATGTCACTTATAAAACTTGACATTTGACAGTTGAGTCATGCTGTCCCTCTCCGGCAGCGAGTATTATGTAGTATAAATTAAAGAGTAATGTTATTATTATGGTGATTAATTATTATATTATTATTTCTATATATTATAAGATGGCGTAATTTAGATGTTCAATTTTAAGATCATGACAAGGCGTTGTGTATGATGGTTTCGTTTTTTTTTTATTGCGTACGATTTATTTTGTCTTGTTTTTACCGACAATGGGATAAATGTGTAAATTATTCTTGTTTGTGAAGCTTAGATTTTTTTAATTATTATTATTAATGTAATTTTGTTTTCTTACTTTTCGAGTTCTCTTAGTACCGTTTTTAACATTTTAACGTAGAGATGTCACGGAACTGTATGTACTTATTTTGAATTCAATAGAAAAAAAATGTTCATATATTTTAAAGAGGGTGTTTTTACCATCCCTTTCGACGCTTCCATGGTAAATTTATTGTTACATTTCAAAAAGGTTTTTTATAGCGTGCAATTCCGTTTAACTTGAATTTGGCAATAAACTCGAAATGTCAAATTACTCTCTGATTTGACGTAAACGGTTAGAAGTAAACGGTGCAAACGATTACAATGCAAGTCGGGGTGCTTGTATGTCGTAAGTGACATTTAAAACTGGAAATAGTAAAATAACGCACAATTTAATTATTAAATCGTTTGTATATTGTATAAAAGTGGGTTAATTTCAATATTTGATCGTTAGGTATTAAATGTATATCGGTAATAGTTGTTTAACTTTAAAAAATATATATAACTTTTTGACAAAAATATTTTTGTAAATATATATCGTAAAATATCTATGTAAATTATCTATATATGGGATTTTCAAGGTATTGGGTAATTGATTCACCCCAACACTAGTCAATCGTTTCAGATTCGCGCTATCTATGAATCGTTCCTTACGCTTAAATCCACTTTTATACATATTAGAAACGCATACACATATTCGATGCCTTAATTATAATGGTGCTATGTATACGCGATCGTGCCAAAATGTCATATATATTAAAATAAAGATAATAGAGTCGGATGTACGTTTAAATTTTTTTATTATGAAAAAGTAGGTGTAAGTGCCTTATATTGTATTTTTAAGTAATACTCAGAACAATTTCAAATTGCGAATGTTAAGCAGAAATATATGATATCTATTTTACTATTTTCATTGGTCGTATTATTTATATGTATGTTTTTCATGTAACCTTTACAGAGATTAGATGTTGTGGAAAATCTCATTTGATGGCGTGGTACACATGGCTAGATTGTACATAGGCTTAACATGTCGTTGTTTATTGAGTTTGTACACACTTAAAGCTGCTTGGCGGCACATTTTTGTTTCGATTTGTCATGTAGAATTAATAAGATGGAAAAAATAATGTTACCTTATTCATTCATGTGACGTATAAATTTATACGTTACTATGACAACCAACAAGCACATAATGCCCATTCTTTATAGAAACAATATATCAGTCAACATCTTGCTCTTTTTCTCTTTCATCTCACTTCCTCTCATTCTATACTCCAGCATGAAGCATTCGAAATACCTTCTGTACACATATTTTTTGTTT
Organism: Antheraea assamensis; assembly: GCA_035772565.1. Classification (NCBI taxonomy): domain Eukaryota; kingdom Metazoa; phylum Arthropoda; class Insecta; order Lepidoptera; family Saturniidae; genus Antheraea; species Antheraea assamensis. Next base: position 5,041,583 of record JAQQSE010000011.1, read on the forward strand.
TTATTAGTCGCTTGACTATGATAACGAGCATCTTAAATTCACAGCAATTTACAGTCAGTTGCAAGAAAGTCCCATTAGATCTTAATGCTGCCATTATAAAATTAATCCTCCATTAAACACTTATGTGCATTGCAAGAACGTCCATTTAACAGGATTGGTATAATGCTCCGTTAAAGTTAATTTTCAATCTGTCAAACTTGTCATTAGCTCAGTTTTGCGTTGCAAAAAACTTAAAACGCACCATATTTTGACATTTCATTTGTTAAATTTTAATGGCAGGTAGTTCGTTCATTAGCCGTCCATTAGGGAAGTATAAGGCGTTGTTCATTTTACTTTGTTTTTCTATAAAGAAAAAGGGTCAATATTTGTTATCTAATTCGATTATGGACCCAAGCCTTGTTGTTACTTTTTGCACCATACTCCATGTCAAAAGTTATTTTAATAAGACAGAATTAAAAAGTATATAAAAATGACACCGATTTTTTAAAATTATTACACTGTATTATAGGTACCTATGTTAGACATATATTCTATTTTTCAATATTTTATTATTAGTTTTCATAAGCATACATCTACTTTTGAATTAATATCATTGAAGTTTAATTCTTACTAATATTGTAAATATGATAGTAAGTTCCGGTTACGCTTTAACGCCTAGACTACTCAATTGACCAACATACATTTTTTTATACACACGACACGCAGCTTACCTCTCAACTGAAAACTCAAAACAAAATGCGTTTTATTTTAATAGAACACCAACAAACACTTGCAAAAATGTACAAAACAAAACGCAAACCATTCATTCATTTTAAAATCAGTCACTCTTTCTCATCATTCGTCATTTGTTAATGAAAACTTAAAGGCATCATACAAATCATTGCGCAATAGGCATTAAACTAATGTCCGCATTAATTTTAATGAAACATTAACAAATGGAGAGCTAATGGCGACTTCCTTGCAACTGCCTGTAAATCTAATATCTCGGGGACCCAAACGATCTTTTTTTTTCCGAACTGACCTACACTGTTAGCCTGGCAAGACCACTACAGTTCCACCGGACTACTAAGGGGGGCACTTAAGGCACTCACCCGATTTGTTCAGCGCAAGGGCACTCGGTGCGCCTCGGCTTGAATGTCGCCGAATTTCTCGATCTGACTAAACTAAGCTAGCTATTATTTCATACATATATAAACTCGTGAAACATGCACCAAGCATGTATGTTTCACGAACTCATACATGTATCTTGAATCTGACTACTAAGTTAGTATATGCTAACTCCGTTCGAAAAAAACAAACCCAACCACTATGTGTACCTACATGTGGGTATGTGCACATATGTGGGGTGATCGGTGTTGTGTTGTAAAAACTAGTGTTTAACAATTAATTCAGTGTCACTGTAGTCGCGCAAGCAACGTGCTCGAGGGCTCCATTCCGGAGGATCGGACCTCGACTTGAGCCGCTGCCGAGGGGGGCCTAGACGAGTGTGCTGGAGCAAAATTCACAGTCAAGCCGCGGCGGCGTGGTCTGTGATTACGCGGACGTGGGCCCGCACACACTCTGTTTCGAGGGACGGAAGGGTACTGGAAGTTAGCTGCCGTTATTTTGTCGGAAGGATCTGTAAAAATATATCGCGGACGTCTTTTGTAACGCGGCGCATCGGGTACGGTGTTATAAGTCGCGGCGGATACCACTAACGGACTGGAATGATTTCTCGGCTTTCTCAAAATAGCTACTAGTGAGTATCCTAACGTACTCCCAGATAGACGGCATTTCCAGGTCCCTGTGGAGGTCTACTCCAAACGATCTAGGCAGACGTTAACTTGAACTTGAAGCCCATATCTTGACAAATTTATTTAATATTTTATCAACGACACTCTCACGATATATTATATAAATCTAATAACCCATAAATTCAGGATAATGTGAAGCATCTTTACAGATGTGCTTATCTTGCGCGATATTTTATTGCAGCACTCGTTCAACAAAAGAAATTGAATGCAAATTATAATTTAATTATAAATCAACATGGTATAAGTTAAATAATTCTGACCGATATTTACTGAAACAGCAGCGTCTTCACGTGAAGCGGACAATAAAAAAAGTGAGGTTCTGAAATTCGTTCGTATTCCGCCTAACTAGACTTCTAGTAAGTATGAATGTGGATACACAATAATTTTTTTCTATCATGTTTTGTTGTCAAGTTTTGGGCTTCTAAAGAACAGTCATATTTGAAACTCTTATTTTTGTGTTTTTCTAATATATAATATAACAAGTATGTAGTGATTTTTCGAATGGAATAAATTTACAATAAAATATTAAACGCAGCGATTTATATAGAAAATTGACTGTTCTTTTTAAAAATAAAATGAGATTTAAAAATATATATTTTTTAATGTACAAAACCGGAAGTAACATTTTCAAAACGAAATTTTACTAACTTGGCCGATCGATATATTTAAGACTTTTAAAATTGATTCAAGGACATAGATCGATTAATGTACATACGTGTCGTACTGCGCCGAGGTCTGGCGCTTGCCTAAGTAGGTATAGTTGCCAGATATCACCTTAAAATGCTTCAATATTAACATTTATCATCTTATTTATGCGTATGTAAGCTATAACAATGTTTTAGCGTACGTATTATTGAAATAAATATAATATAAATAAATGAGTATACATCTGAATAGAAATATTAGTAGAAAGTAGTAATAATAAACAAGCATTTAGTGACAAAGAAAGGCAACTAGTAGCATCATTATTTAGTTGCGTGAAGAATCACTTCTGTATTAAATTAAATTAGAGTCATATATTAGAAAGAGATAGAAGTATGGCGTTAAGCCATTTCATGTTTCTTGTTATTATTCTAGTTATTCTTCTGACCTCTGGGTGTTATTGTGAATATTACAGGACCCTTGCATGTATATCGATCATCTGTTATATACCGTCATCTTATATCTTCGGGTTGTCAGTCAGATGTGGGGTATTTACGTCCTAGGGTTTTAGGGACGAAGACAACTCGAATAAAGAAATCTAATCTCCAAGAAAGAAATTTAATCTCCAACATCAAAAGCTTTATCAAACTGTTCATCAGTGATCTTTCCCTTTTTAAGTTTCTTAAGCAATGCTACGTCCGCCGCCAGCTCCTCGAGTTCCTCCTGCGTCACCGCACGTCTTTTCTTCCCTCTCTTACTGTCTCCATTCTGCTGTTTCAACTCTTTCCTCTTCTTCCTTTTCTGTTTTCTCTCCTCTTTGTTCTGTTTTGCTTGTTCCCAAGATTGAGTTTGCATCTATAACATGAATAAGACATTTTATGATACTATCGTTAACTGAAATGTTATGTCAAGAAGCATTTAACCAGACCAACGTGATGAGTACGATTATCAATAACAGTCACCCATGGTTGTCGTTTGTTTTTAGATTTTCGTCAAACGCTATGCATTCATTTTGTAGAGACATTATAAATATAATAACAAAATTAACAAAATTTCTTAAGAGTTTTATTTGGATATACGCAAAACTCAACTGTGGGGCTTTAGCTATACTAAACTATCAAAGAAAGTTGAAAAACAAATTGGAGCAAAAATATAGTTTGAAATGTTCTATATATTTTTGTACCTATGTCATATTCAGAGGACAACAGATTAGGGCAACATATAGGAAAAAAAAATTATTTATTTTTGTTCCCATGTTACTTATAACAACACGAATAAACTATCATCAGTTTCGATTATTAAAATTTGGGCATTGGCAGGAAAGTCGCAGTACAGATGAGAGAATGTCAAGGAAAGGAAAATGTTTCAACTTGCAGATTAACAAACTACATTATACGTTTGTCAGCTCTTTAGCTACAGCCCATACACCATAAATTATGTTACAAGTATAAAGAGCAAGATCTTTCGTCTAATATTCATATATACTAATTCAAGGGTTCACAAAACATAAATATTAGAGAGTTATTACCCAGGACAGTATTTGTCTCATTTATCAACAAAATGAGCAAAGTTCTTTCAAAACCCAGACCATGTAGTGAGTTTCTGTTCAGATCATTAAACAGATTCTAAAATTATCTACAGAAAACACATACCATCTTCTTTTTCTTCTTAGACGGCCACACACCACTCTTCTTAAATTCTTCTAACTTCTGCAACCTACTCACTTCCTTCTGCTTATCTCTGTATGGTATACTGTTAAAATCTATCTGCTCCTTAGGACCTACGAACTGGGTCTTATGAACCGGCTTTATCTCAGGCATGAGGGGGAGTTTTAGAAGGCCGTAGCTGGTGGCAATATGACCCAAAGGCAGCTCTTTGAATTGTAACAGAAGATTACATTCGTGTTTCGTGTAAGCCATCATATGGGAAACAAAGGCTCGCTGTCCTTTATCCAATATTGCCCTATCTTTCTTTTGTTGAGAGTGGAAGATGTCCAGTACCTAAACCATAAAACTATGAGTATGAGCATTCTTTGAAGTTATCCACAAATTACATCACAGGAATTTCATAATTTTAGGAGTTTTGTAGAATTGTTCTTAACACCAGTTGTACTCACATTTGTGTGACACTGACATGACGTGATTAACTTTGCATTTTAAAATGTATGGTTTTGGTGATCAAAATTTGAGCACAGTTTATTATTCTTTTAAGTTTTTTAGATGTAGTTATGTAGATTAGTAGATGTAAGGATTGTGAAATATGATGATTAGATTTAATATCTATAAACAAAAGACATCATTATCGATATAGACACATTGAGGCTCAGTTTTCCATTAGCGTCCGTCGAGTTGGGAGTTGATATTTTTTTTTTATAGATAGATAGATTGAGCGTGTTTTATCGGCTGTATCATGGCGAGTGTTCTGAAGAATTATTCAACCTCATCCCATCTTCTCCTTTCCACTTCAGAACCACACGGGCGGGTACGCGACTCCACAGATTCACAGTAGAAACCTTCTCGGCAAGAACGAAGAAGTTCGAAAATTCTTATCTTTGTCGTACTGTGAAGATGTGGAATCGCCTCCCGACTAGTGTGTTCCCCCCCTCTTACGATATGGGGTCCTTCAAACGAGGCGTGAAGAGGCACTTTTGCAGGTCGGCATGATGATGACGACTGCCGTTGGTATTTAACACCGACAGTCGCCGTTATTTTTGCACTGTACCGTACTTACCATCAGGTATTGTACAGTCATTTTGCCGAATTTTATATATAAAAAAAAAAAAGATTACATTAATATAAGAATACACACAAAGTTTCACCATGCGGAGACGCGTAGTTTTTGAGAAAAAAATTATTGAAAATCAATTATTTTTGCAATATTTACGTAATTTTTACCACAGATTATAGCGAAATATCGCCATTGAACGTTTCGTTTTACTTACGGTTATGTTGTCATAAGTTACGTGAAATTTTATTTTTTATAAATTTTCATAAATATTAATTTTTTATTCTTGTTTCAATAGTTTTCACACATATATTTTACAGTTTATGTATATTAAATTACAGCATTATTTTCATTACGAACTATTAAAATTAAAATGGTTAGAGTTTATGACTCGTAAAGACGTTGAACCGGCTTGTGGAACGAAACGTAAAACTGACGCCATTTTTGTTGTTATTTAGATAACAAATAAAATAGGTTATGTTAGACTTATGTCAAAGAACCGTGGGAGGAAACCACGTTAAAAAGTGACAGAGGGACGGCCTTTGGGCGGAGGGAGAGGGAGAAAACCTCAAGAAAAAGTTACCGTGGGAGGAAACCACGTTAAAAAGTGACAGAGGGGAGGCCTTCGGGCGGAGGAAGAGGGAGAAAAACCTCATTAAAAAGTTCCTGTGGGAGGAAACCACATTAAAAAGTGACAGAGGGGTGGCCTTCGGGCGGAGGGAGAGGGAGAAAACCTCGTTAAAAAGTCACCGTGGGAGAAAACCACGTTAAAAAGTTACGGGTGTTGAGGAGACAACCTCGTTAAAAAACAGACGGGAGGCCTTCGGGCGGAGGGAGGTAGAAAACCTCGTTAAAAAGTTACCGTGGGAGGAAACCACGTTAAAAAGTGACAGAGGGACGGCCTTTGGGCGGAGGGAGAGGGAGAAAACCTCAAGAAAAAGTTACCGTGGGAGGAAACCACGTTAAAAAGTGACAGAGGGGAGGCCTTCGGGCGGAGGAAGAGGGAGAAAAACCTCATTAAAAAGTTCCTGTGGGAGGAAACCACATTAAAAAGTGACAGAGGGGAGGCCTTCGGGCGGAGGGAGAGGGAGAAAACCTCGTTAAAAAGTCACCGTGGTAGAAAACCACGTAAAAAAGTTACAGGTGGTGGTGGTTGGAGGGGGTGACCCCTTGACTGCCAAACCGGACCAAGGAGGGAAGGGGCTGGGGACCTGACTTTCCATTGCACATTGGTTCGGTAGACGGGTAGGCAGCTTGACCGGGCTGTCGTCGCGGTCAGGGCGTTCGCGCTGGGCCTTGTCGCCGGGGTGGCATGGTGCTTGCTTGTTCGATCCCGTGCCACTCCATAGCGCGGCAGACGGTATCTTGTGGGTTTTTTTAGTCAGTAAGAGTCTGACACCCCACAGCTCCCCAGGGCTGTGGGTGTCCAATGAAGGATTTCTTCCCACATTAAAAAAAAAAAAAAAAAAACTTATGTCAAAGAACCTGTTTAAAATTCACACCGACTTCACCTGGGACGAGTTTGTCCTACCCCTAGAGTGTTTTTAAAGAGCCGGAGGCGCGTAGGGAGAGCAGTCTCCGCCCGCTGTACCAAATCGTAGGCATTGGACGAGAAGGAGAGGCCGAGGCTGGTCGCCGAAGGCGACCAACAAGCCGAGGCTGCTGAGGCGAGGATGGATGCCTGGGATATGTTACGCAAGGGCGTCAAGGCTGCTCTTCCCGCAGCGCCGGAGACGTTGCAGAGTCAAAATAGATACAGAAACTCAGAAATTATCCTCGGAATTTAAAGTTTAAAAACTCGAAAAGGTGGGGGCTCCGCAATTTTCCTTTTAAGGAGTGTTACTACTGATCATCCCCTTCCCTCCCATCCCCCTCCCCACCGTCAATTCGACGGACGCTAATGGAAAGTCGTCTCCACATTGATGGTATGGAGAAAACAGTTTCTGGTTTTTATGTATTGACTAAACACCAAACTAATCTAGCTACTAAACAAAAAAACTAATCTATTAAAAAACACTAGAGATAAAAGTACTATACTATTTTATATTTACTTACTTATATATTAATAAAAAAAATTGTTTCATCAAATCAACAATAAATCTAAACATTTTAGAAACTTCACAAAACAAATTAATTTTTGCCATTACAGTAAAAAATAAAGATACCTTATCACGCAACTTCTGAGTGATTTTGATTTCGTCTCCAGATTTCGTCCAGTCTTTAAGGTCGACCATCTGATTTGTCTTAATGAAGGGCACGTAGGTATCCTCGGTCGGCAGTAAAGGCAAGAGAGAGCAGCCCGCTGCTCCGCCTCTAGCGGTCCGGCCCACGCGGTGCACGAGCGCCGACGGGTTGCTCGGCGGTTCCCACTGCACTACCCACTCCACTTCCGGGATGTCCAAACCCCTAAAAACCATCATTGCGAATGTTTTATGTTGAACCAACAAATATTGATATCAACCATTATGAGATATCTACATTAAATTACAACAATGTATCACATCAAATTAATTTACAGGGAACAGAATTACATTTTCACTAACCAGGTCAATAATACGACCATACTTAAAATGTTGAAGTCAATTTAAATCTCTCTGATTATTTTTTTATTAGCTATCCTTGTGTCGGTTGGCGACGAAACCTCATGATATTGGCAACGTTCGTATTTCTCAATAATACCACAACGTCCATAGACTAAATTAAAAAAATATATAAAAACTGGCACAATTTTTTACAGCAACAAGAAACCATAATTGATAATATCAACTAACATTTAGAATCAATGGGAAAGCACATGACATTGACAGAATTGATGAACAATACCATAAGGAACAAAGACAATCTATAAAATTATGGCAGAATTGTGGAATTCTCTACAGGAGCCATAGACTAAAATAAAAAAGGATCATAGACTAAGTACTTGTTTTGGAAAATGGCATAATTTTTTTATAATCAATTGATATGGTATGGTATGCAGTTTTAAGTGACATTAAATATTCATATGAGAGTAACTCAGAACAACACTTAATTCTTAAGTGCAACTGCCAAATCAATAGAATTTCAACTCAAAGAGTGAAATTATAAAATCTGTATTTTCCCAGGCTATTTATTCACCATAACTGTTATAAGCCATGTTGACAAACTTGTCAGAGATCTGTTTTCCAGGATCAAATACACATCTCTAAACTAACCTTGCCAATAGATCAGTACACAGTAGGATTGTATTATCAGTTTGTCGAAATTTATCCAGGATCTTGCACCTCTTCAACTTCATTTTGCCGTGTATCGCGAATATCTTCATGTCAGGCAGAAAGACGGGCAGCATGTCCGCCCAGTAATCCACGCAAGCGCATGTTGGCAAGAAAAACAATCCTGGAAGTCCAGTGACTTGAAAAATGTTATTTGTAAATTTGATTTTGATATTATACTGTACTCAACACAATTTTGTTTATGTAAAAGATATCTCTTTTAATAGAAGTAGAAAATGACTTTTATTTAGATACTAGTTTTGACCACGGCTTAGCCTGCTTGTTTTGAAGTATATCAAACATAGCATCCTTCTACAAGTCTTAGGCAACCTCTATATGTAGTTTCATTATAATTGGTTCAGGAGATTCTTTTATCTTCTATATCATGAAGGCTTAATCAATATTTTAAATGAGCAATAAAATAAGATTAGTATCATGGCTAAGTGATACTGTACTGGATGGGCAACTTGAACCTGATTATACCACAATAACAAATGCAAAAATTACCTTTAGCAATTTTCCTGTTCCTTATAAAATTCAACAAAAACAAGAATTTATCCTGAGCCTCCACTATCACATAGTAGTTCTCCAGAAGAACAGGTGTACTTATACTGGACTTCTCCTTTACGCTAACTACTACTGGGTTCCTCAAGCCAGCTCTCACAAGGTCTTGGAGCTCTTTTGTCTGTGTGGCAGAGAAGAGACCAGTACGTCGTTGCCTTGGCAAATACTGTAGAATTGTGGTTAATGTTGTACTGAAGCCAAGGTCTAGGAGGCGGTCTGCTTCATCAAGAACTAAAATCTCCTGGAAATAAATAAAATAAATTATAAAGTTTGGGAATATGACCATCAAGGCCTTCAATGTGATACCCATACTGTAATAATTGAGCATAAGTTTGAAAATTGAGTAATAGTGCCACCAAATTAATTCTTTCAAAAATACACAGTAAAAAATACACTCCCTATACATTAATGAATTATAAAAAGTAAAAGAAGTGACCAGGCTCTTTAATTTTTTTTAATATTAACAACTTTAAATAGCTAGAAAAGAAAATAATTCATTTGGATTAAAACTCACAAGTTCCTTTAATTTTCCAGCCAAATTTAACTGCTTCCTCTCTGATAATAAATCTTCCAATCTACCAGGAGTACAAACTGCAATGTGCCCTCCCTTTTTTAATGTTTCTACATCTTCTTCTACTGGCCGACCACCAACAAATAGAGCAAGTGTTATATGTGACAGCTCTGGTTCTTCTAGAAATTTCTTAATCACCTGTAGAAATAACATGAGTTAAAATCTTGCAATAAAAAATAGTTTTTTGTGTAGATATATTGGCATAAACACATAAGATGATAGTTGGACTGTATGACATTTTATGCCAACAAACAAGCAAGTTGCCTATCTGATGATAAATAGTTTTTCAACTAAACTATTAAACATATTCTGACTGTTTTCTAACTACATGTGAAGTTAATAACAAAGAAAGCTTAGTATGTTTAGCCAAGGGTGTAATAACTATATTTAAGGTTAAAACGGACTTCTCTGTTACCATAACCAAACTTAATTCTTGAGAAAAACATGCACAGGTTATGATACATCAAGAAACAAGAGAATATGTTACAATATAAAGATGCTATAGATTTTACTAATTATTTAGTATTCAATATATATTGCCAATATTTTAGATTTTACTTGTGTAATTCTAGCGATGTGATTTATTTTACAGACCTTACATATTTGTGTAGCCAATTCTCTCGTTGGAGAAATAATTACTGTGTAAACAAAGTCTTTCCTTAAAGGAATTTCTCTCCCTTTTTTTAGCATCATCTCCAACATGGGCACTACGAATGCGAGCGTCTTTCCTGACCCCGTAACGGCTTCAGCAACCACATCTTTGCATGACAAAATAAGAGGTATTACAGCAGATTGGATAGGAGTCATTGATTTAAAGCCTTGTTTATTTATACAGTTTAACACAGCCATCGATAATACGGGTTTCACCTTACTCCAGTCTTTGTTCGCCATTTTTAATAAAAATATATATAAACGATAACAAGCAACGTCGAGAAACTAAGTAAACTTGTACTAGCAATGTGGTTTTGACATTTGTTTATATCGAATTTGACACTGACAAATAATTTTTACCTTTTCAACTTAATAACCAGAGACAAATAAAAAGTAGTATTACCTACACAAATCTAAAAATGCAAAGAAATTGTAGGTAGTACACAAAAATAATTCGGTCTAAAATAAATCATTGATAATTGCATTTTTTTATTTTTCTAGTCGGATACCAACAGTAAAAGCACAGCAGCGTTATATTACAATTAACATCAATAGTTAGAAATGTTTTTAAATGTAGTATTAATTATATGAAATATATTTATTTCTAATGTCTGTAATATTAAAACCACAATTTTCTCTTATAATATAATAGTAATTTGTTTTTTTTTTTCTATTTCCACGTATTATATAGACAATATATCTACAACAGATAGTGACTCACAACCGAATATCCGGATGATACTTTAATGTAATTTTTATTGGCCTATGACTATACGAAATTTGGCGCGTAGTATTCAAAAAGTGTATCAATGATTCATCAAATCGTTATATACATATTTGAGTGTAGCGCGGACATTAGTTGCGTTGCAACCGTTGTGAACTACTAAATACATGTTACTATTCGTTTGTTTACTATGGTAAGTTTATAATAATATTATTAAATACTTTATTTGTAATAAACAAACACCATTATAGGAAAGTGTGTTGCATTAAAAGAAGATGTTGAAATAATACATTTTTACGATAACAAAACAAGCTACAAAAATTACGGATACCTAGATTCTTTTGTATAAAATGTATTTACCTTATAATCATATTATATTTTAGAGAGTAACAAGTACCTAGTATTACTTGTGATGATTAAAATTAAAACTAATGCAAAAATTTGTAACCTACAAGGAAATACTCACCGGAGTTTAACAGACAAATATTTTTTGGCGGTGTTGTAATCTGTTAAATATTTTTATTGTATTTTATGGATTACTATATTTGTTTAGTAGTAATATCACGCAGAGTAATTAAACGTGTATGTAAACAATTTGTTTTTTAGGAAAATGTAACATGGAATTTTTTGCACTTCCGTTAATATTTTAATTAAAAGTATGCATTTTTCTCTCCGATATTATTCCGAAAATATAAAGTTCGACTTATCCCACAATTATATACGTAATAAAAATTAGTAATTACATAAACAGGAACTTGTAAGTAAGGAAGGAAAAAGGAAGCAGTTTTGCAACATAACAAACGAATTAAGTATTCGACGAAATAACAAATTATTTTATTTATATACATTTTCCGAAATAAAAAATGTGCAGATGGGTTGTCCATCGATTTTCCATTTTTGCCTACCTATTAATTTAATTACCCGTCTCTATAAAGAAAAGTTATGAAGATTTAAATTGCGTAAGAGGCGGAAAGAAATTTGAGGGATAGAGAATTTTTGAATGATGGTTTTGCATGTATATATATATTTTGCCGACGTTTGCCCATTTCTTATTTTTAAAACGTCAAAAACTCTAAGGGGTAAAAATTGGAAGAAATAGAAAAAGTGAAAGGTTGAGTATTTTGAAATTACGGATTTATATCGACTTTATTTATGCACATTTGGCCATCTTTACATTTTTTGAAAGTCAATTTATAAGGGGTAAAAATTGGGGAAAAAAATTGAGAGGTCGAAAATTTTGAAATGATGCATTTGAATCTACTTCTTTTATCTATGTTTTCCCATTTTTTTGAAAAGTCAATTTCTAAGGGGTAATAATTGGAGGGAAAAGAAAATGTAAGGAGTCGAGATTTCATATTTTTTTTCGATTGCCCACCCTTAGCCACAGATGTTTTAAGAAGAATATGATGTACTATACTCTAGCAATAATCGAATATGTTTTGCCTACCACCTAATAAATTGTAGAAAACTAAGGCTTATTAAGGAAAATTTGTATATAGAAGGACATTCTTTCGATTGCTCACCATTTTTTTTCGATTGCTCGCCAATGCATAATTAATAAGTGCATCATTCCAAAATTCTCGATCCCTCAAATTTTCTTCCCCCCCCCCCTCTTCTGCCCATTACAAACTAACTTATCAAAAATGCAAAAGATGGGCAAAGGTAGGTAAACGACATACTTCAAGAATCTATCTTGACATTATCAATTTTTGGAAGTTTTTCGGACACTTCTGGTCCACGCAATTTAATCTTTCATAACTTTTTTTATAAAGGTAGGCAAAAATGGAAAATCGACGGACAAAGCCTGTACGAATATTCAAATCGTTACGCGAAAAATGGGGGTTAACTTCCCCGGTGCTATTAACCATAGCAATGTAATAGCACATTGCGTCGAGTTCAATGAGCACTATTTAAATTCGTAAATATTAAAAACTGCATACACATAAATATACAGTTTTATATCTTGATTTATATTAATCCAAAAGTTTAACTCTTCAATTCTTTTTGTATTTTTAATTAGAAAAATAATTATTAACTCATTGTTTATAATTTAACATTCTAATTAATAGGTATTTTGAGAACAGAAGACATTTTTTCAATATTAGACTACACACATATTTATTACCTTAATAGTTCTATTATAGAATTTCTTGAGGAATAGAGAAGCAATGATGAAAAGAAGTATGATGTCAAAAACAATTATGTTAACAAATCTATTTAACAACATCTTTAAGATAAATTGTTTAACTTGAAATTTTCATTATTTTCTTATACTACGTAAATGAGCACTGAATGGATTATATAGCAAGTTAAAGTTCCAAATATATTGTTATTGCTAAATCGCATCCAGCACACTGTTAGTATTTACACATTTAATGTACACGTTACATATCACAGTAGGTGGCACAGAATAATATTAATCCTAGCGGAGGTAGGTGGCATGCGTGTCATACTTAGAAATGTTTTTAAAAGAGCATTTCTGTAATTCTACCTCTTCTCACTATTTTATATTATTTTAATACAAGAGCGCATGCGAATCCGCGGGTATCAGCTAGTAGCTACATATACGTATAAATCTTTCCGTCTATTCGGTTAACGATCTAAAAAGAAATCCTTAAAATTTTCAGAACTTACTTCACTCTAATCAATATGGCGCATGTTGATATGACAAATTGACAGCTGTGGGCTGTGTTTTGTTCTGACGAAGAAATTTGTGATGTTTTTATTGTGTCCATGCTACAATACTAACATTTAACGATGACTAGGCCGTTTAGTAACGGTGAAAAACGTTTTTCAATCGATGACGCGTTTGAAGAAGAAACGGACGAAGTGATAAAAGTCTACGGCGCAACTGGGGATAGGTCGTTTTTGCAAAACAAATTCAAAAATGGACCCGATTTTATATCAAAGTGAGTAATTTTTTTTATCATTATTAAAACTGTAAATAATCATAATTATTAGAGGGTAATGTAATTTATTTGTTGTTTAAATGTCACGGTGATCATGACCCCTGAGTCAGAACTCTTTTATGGGGCAGGTTTTTGAACTTAGAATGTTGAACGCGGACGCTCCACATTCCAAGCGTTAATTACACGCTAATATTTACTAACCGAGCTACATACTAACCTACTACGTGAAATTTGTTTGCAAAGTGAGATATATCATGATTAGGTGTTAATCTTATTTAATTATCTCTTTCAGTGTTGATGAATTAGCGATTATTTTCGTGTTTACTTTCAATCTATAGGGTTGGTTATAAGTTTGTTAAATCTCAGTTTGTGCATTATGTGTAAGAAGAATTAAACCAAATATTCAGTGGATGATAACATCAAATTTTCTTGCAATATTTCTTATCACTATGTATTGAATAACAAATTATTGTCTCTCATGTACCTTTATCTGTTAATATAAGTATCTTAAGTCTTTACTTTCATATAAATATGTATTATTAATGACCTATATATATACTTCCATTTTCCTATGCTTTCAAATACCTACATACCTGCTAACTCTTTTCAAAAAGACACTGACAGATGCATAAGGTCTACCTTGCTAAAGTGAAAAAGAATGTAGTCTATAGGCACCGAGTACTTATCTAAAACATAATATACCTTTATATACTATAATGTTATTAAGGTTTTAAGAGATTATTATGATAAATACTGCATGGTCATGTGTTTTATTGCCCTGGAGAAGCAGGCAAACATGTGGTAGGCATGCTCAGGAAAGGAGAAAAAAACCGATGACATTTCTTACCAAGAAATTTAGTAAACAAGATTAATTCTTGCTTAAAATGTTTTTTATATTTTTTACTTTTATTTATAAAATATATTGTTAAGATATTAATCAAAGCAGACAAAGTTGCAGGTATCAGCTACTATACTATTAATTTATATTACACAGGGAATCTTTTAATCATTCCAATTACCATATCTTCTCTTATTTAGTGCAAGTTGTGTAATTAAAAACACTTGAAGAAAGAGATAGCGCAATAATATTTGATGAAAAATCAACAAACATTGCCATGCAAAGAAATAAAAATATAATTTCACCAAAAAGATAAAAAATAGTTAAAAAGACTTGTTGGTTATTTTGAACATACCATTTGTTAAGAGATGAATACAATTAATGTTGCTAAACATCTGAAATGGAGTATGAAAAACTAAAATTGATACTGTCAACCCTATGTATCTTTGCTGTTTCACAGACGGAGATTAGTAAAAGTAGTTAAATATAGTGCTCAACATAAAGGAATGTCTAGAAAGAGGTAATTATAAGTAAAATTTTGTTTGACGATGTTAAAATCAAGTGTCATCATGTAATCATTACAGAGCTGGTTGTAATATTTTATGGATAAACATTTATATTCTTGTCTGTTCTCTAGGTATTTGTAAAATAGTTCTACACACTTCAAATTTTCATTTCATTAACACTATTAGCATAAATAATTATGTGATTTCCGTAAATGCTCACAGTTGTATTAGAATTAAGTTAGTAAATAGGCATTCTACATAGGTACATCTCCAGATATATCTTAAATTTTTACAGGAAAACCTATTATCTACTTCTATTAAATGTTTTCCAAATATTAACAACAGGAAAACTTTTAAGTAGTTGACTGGTTTTCCTACATCCAATATATTGAATCATAGTAGTCTATTTTGATGATCTCTAATTATCTTCAAGAATATAATTCATTTAAATATAATGCGATTGTATGAGTATAACATTGATATACCTTTTATTACAGTACTGGAAATGCTGCATTCCAAATCTAGGGCCGAGAGTACTATTTAACAATTCCATTTATAATTATATTAAAAGTAGTATTCTAAGAATAGGAAGTTTGTATTTTATTGAATACTCATTTCTTCCCATGAATATGTCACTGCTTGCTTTTCAATGTATTCAGCATGAATACTAGTTTATTAAGCTTAATTTCCTTAAACTGCAGTGAACTTCTATGCAAGGTTTTATATCCATCAAGTAAGAGCCATACAAAGGGAGACAAGTATATGTAGCGGTAACGGATAAGAGTATGATATAAGAGTATTAGTTTGGATGTTTATGATTCTGTTTTTATTATTTTTTCTTTGAAACCATAAATTTATTTAATATATTTTCTATGAATCATTAATGGTTTTTGCAGGCTGTTGCTAGATCATATTTTAAGTGAATCTCATCCATAATTCATAACTTTTCTAAAACTTGAACATTTATTACATACAGTATAACATATAAATATTCATAGTTTTTACCCTTGATGTATCTTTAATTAATATGGTAATATTTCTTCAAATGTGATTTCACTTTCATTTTATAGTTATCAGTCTCAAATGAGGTGGGGAAAGTAATGTAATTAGCTGTCAAATTTAGAAATTAAAACCCGTTTAGAGTTGTGGTTTAGTTAGGTGATATACTGAGATTTTGAATCAAATTTGTAAAGTAATTCATAGGAGTGACGTGAGTGCTGAACTGAGGATGGCGTCCTCGTTTGCTCTTACTTTGCCTCCCCCTAGCGTCATTTGGTATTTGCATTCTAGCCTGTATTAAAGGATGTAAGGAATGATATTATATATATTGTCATTCCTCTGCTCGCTAGTCTTTTGTAGATTTTTATGTGCGCGCATCACGTAAAAGTACAGGATAGAATCGATCAAATGTTTTTAGATTAATTTTTAGACACTTAATTCTTGTCTAAAAAATATCACGATATCTGAATATCAATTTATTTAAGTTTTAAGAAACTACGATTTTTATAAGTACTACGCGTCTAGCAATCTGTGAAGTGGGGTAAGCGCTGTGGAGCGCCGGCAATAGCGGTGAAGTAAATGGATAACATTGTTTACAAATAAATTTTGTAAGCAAAGTATATAGTTTTGCTTTAAACGTTTTTCTTTGTGCATAAAATATATTGTTAAGTTAATAAACAACGCAGACAAAGTCACCACTATCAACTAGTTTTTAATTAAATGTAAAGATTTAAATGATTATTGTGGATTACCAATAGAAGTTTTTTTTTTCGAACAAACTACACTGTTGACCTGGCAAGGTCTCTACAGTTTCATCGGACTACTAAAGGGAGCGCTTAAGGCACTCACCCGATTTTATATAGGCAACCAGTACAAGGGCGCACGACTGTCGCCAAATATCCCGAGTCTAACTAAACTAAGCTAACTATTATTTCATACATATATAAATTCGTGAAACATACACGTGTCCCAAGCATGAATGTTTCACGAACTTCTACATGTATCTTGAATCTGACTACCAAAAGGAGATATGATCCCATACTTTTCTGTGGGCATATGGTAGCAGTTCTCTAGTACAATATTTTAATGTAATGTAAGTACCCGAAAACTTTTTCTCACAACTTCATTAGAATACATTAACTTTCTCTACTTCATATAAATATAATATACATTTGTTCTACATATTAACTTTTCAAAAGAAATTATACCAACGATAGTTAAGACTGTATCAACAACCGTTGCGTAATTTAGAAGAACTAAGGGAAGACAGACAGACACGAAAAACAATACTAACTGGTATCCGCAACCTCGTCTGTATTGTTTATTAGTTTAATAGTATATTTTACATACAGAGGATATATCAAAACAAAAATTAAAGGCAAAATATTTTTTGTTTACAGAATATCTTTGTAAACAATGTTTTATCCCTTTAATTGTTCTCTCTTAAGTTTCCATCGTAAGATGCATTATGTGTTATCGTGTTATGCACAATCTGATTCAGAAGGTTCACTGGCATTTTTTTGCTTTTCTTGTCTTTTTATTCGCCATTATTATTAAAAAAATATATGTTATTATAAAACTAAATTACATTAATTTGTTAATTGTATAAAATAATATTGTATTGTCATTGACATCTAAACATTTCTTAATAAAACTGGTTGATATATTACTCATTTCTATTAATGATTTATTAATCATATTTCTTTGTTATTTTGTTTTTAAACAAACACTTTCCCATATACAGTTATAGTAAGAACTAATATATTGTAATATTTTTTAAACAAGGACTAAGTGTCTAAGAAGTGTCGTTCTTTCGTGATGCGCACACTACGACATATCTCTATCATTAAACACGTCCCGTGCCACGTGTACCATCGGTGGTACACGTTGTGATAACTACTCAAAATGGATGTCTTGATGTTGAAATTATATATTATATGAAAATATATCGTTTTTTAGTCAAAATATCAAATGGCTTGGACGACATATCATGCAGAAATGGCTTAGCACGAAACGTGTTTATGTATATAGATTGCATAGTTCAGCATATTTTCATTCCTTTTTATGAATTTTTTTGTGTATCTCTCAAGCTTTCATGTTATATGTTATAGTATACTATGTTATATAATACAGCCACTACTTATTGTTCCTGTGATTGCTTCAAGTTGAATAAATGAATACTTTAGTGCACTTTTGGCGAGCGTAATACCAGGAGCCAACTAACTAGCGGTATTGTTGTCAAACATAAAAGTTTTGTAAATAGTACAGATATAGAAAAACAAAATCACGACATAGTATAAAACAAAGTCGCTTTCTCTGTCCCTATATCCCTATTTATGCTTAAATCTTTAAAACTACGCAACGGATTTTGATGTGGTTTTTTTTAATAGATAGAGTGATTGAAGAGGAAGGTTTATATGTATAATAACATAAATTAAATAGTGGAGAAATACTGTTATTTTTGAGGTTACTCCAAATTTAACGCGTGCGGGCCACGGGCAGTAATGAATAAATCAAAACTACTGAATCGATTTTAATCATTTTTTCAGTGAATGACATAGGCTATATATTTTATACCCGTGCGAAGCCGGAGCGGGCCGCTAGTAATGAATAAATTAAAAAAAAATGGTTTTATGAAGCTACAATGCAAGTGGAATTTTTTTTCGAATCGTAGCATTTTAAAAACTCCGCACAATATTGATTTAAATCATTGAATCATTTTGAATTTAATCATGGGCGCCGCACTATTGGCCTTGGCTGCTCTGCCGAGCACCTTTCACTTTACCCCTATTCCGCGTCCGGCTGTAATGCGATATGCGACATATGGAGGAAGAAATTTGAGGCGATGTAAAAAATGGGTTCACTTTAAAAAGAAATTTGCATGTTGCTTTAAGTATCTAGTAAAATATGTTATTGATTTACACATAAATTTGTTCGCAATTTGTGTATCTCGTTTTCAGTCTCAGTAGGTGCCACATTCCTGTTTATAATTACTCATAGTTTATTATGTACTAGCAGGCCCGGCGGACGTTGTCCTGCCCTGATAATAAAAAATATATACTTATGTGCATGAAATGCTTAAGGTAACTTGTATATTCAATTTGATAAGAATTAATACTGTATCCGTCTAAATAGCTTTCCAATTACCTCATTGTATGTGACCATGTTTTTAGAAGATAAATGGGTATAGTAAGCTATTCTTAAAAGAGAGGAGATATATGCCATGTTTTTTTTTTTGTAGACCTATAAAAAGAGCAATATCTCATTGTGCATTGTTTTGTTATATCTCAAAGAATTAGGCAGCGTTTTCAATGAAAGCGGCTTGACTATTTCCAACACTTCCAACAAAAATTTCAACCATTTTACACAAAACCTTGACAAATTATATACCTAAACATTCCTCGTATATTACTCTATCTATTGGCGAATACCGCATTACGATCCGTCCAGTAGTTTTCGAGTTTATCGCAAACAGACGCGGCGGACGACTTTGTTTTATAATATGAAGTTATATTATTTCTATAATATTTCATTTTTTATTTATGATAGCAACCACATTTTATGATATTAGTTCCTGCAGTATAGAGGAAGGAGGATGTAACTGTTCAATAACAAGAAAACATGATTTATAAATCATTAATAAAACTGAATAATATATCAACCGGTTTTATTAAAGAAAAGTGAACACAAGCTAATAGACTCGTATCCTGCTGCTTAATAATACTATCCATTTTAGTAGGGAATATTATGTTCTTTCTTTGGTCAGTTTCAGTTCTATACCTAATTACTAAAATCTGGTAATAGTTTTCTTTCTTAGACAAGCGCAAAACAGGTTATTATGTTGCTCAAAAATGAAAGTGTTTCAAACTCCTTAATACTAATCAAACCAAAGGTGTAGCAATAAAATGTTAGTTAATTTGTGTGTACTACTAGCTGATATCCGCGACTTCATCTGTGGTGTTTATTATCTTAAGAGTATATTTTATGTACAGACGAAAGAACATAAAAAAATCAAAACAAAAGTACTATACTAATATAATTGTACAAAATTTCGTTATTTTTGTGTAATGCTTAAAAAAATCGTAATTTCTATAAACTAAACTTTATATTAAAAAATATCGTGATAATTCTTTTTAATAAGGTGAAGGGTCTAAGAAGTAAAACTAAAAGTAATCGATTGAAGTCTTTAAGCAGTATTTGTGCGATGCACGCACAACGGCAGACCTCCATCGTTTTATTTATATAGATTTACTATTTACTAACTTTTACTCGCGGCTTCGCTCACGTTAATGTAGATTTGAACTCGGAAATAGCATATTTTTTCTAGATGAAAAGTACCAAGTGTCCATTGTTGTATCCCTGACAACGTGTACGCAATATCATGATGATCAGTTGAGTAATTAGGGAATGAAAAAGCTTAACAAACAAACGAACGAATATTGGGTTTATAATATTAGAATTAGTATATTTTGGCTATGACAAGTTAAGCGAATAAGTATTTCATTCTACAGTGCATTATTGCCCGTCTTTATATGAGTTTAAATAACTTCAAAATAATTGAATCAACAATAGACCTCACACGAGGGCTTATAGAATAATGTATTAGATTCGACTTGTACGTTTATATTTATCACTACATAGTATAATTTTTCCGCTTACATTACAACAAACGCAGGCTGAACCCTACGAGATTTATCAAAATAATGTAATAAGTATTTTACACATTGAAAACATCTACAAAAAACTCCGCGATGGTATACTCTTATGTCTATCTCTTATGGATATCTCACAATAACATTTTTTTGTCATTTACTTTTTACGACAAATATTGGCTAATTTTCGAAGCGATTGTAATATATTAATTGTTGTAAAAATAAAATAAATAGGTAAAAATGTTAAAAGTAAATAAGTAAAAATGTAGTGTATGAATTTAGATATTCTAAAGATAGCAGGAAATCTTCATGGTATAGGGAAAGGGGAATTGTTTTACTCCAAATTTAACGCGTGCGAGCCACGGGCAGTAATGAATAAATCAAAACTACTGGATAGATTTTAATATTTTTTTCAGTAAATGACATAGGCTATATATTTTATACCCGAGAGAAGCCGCAGCGGGCCGCTAGTACATATAATAAAAATGAAGTATATGTGTGTAATATCAAAAAACAACTTTACCGACTGGATGTGAAAATGTATATGCAACTTATAACAAAAAAAAAACATTTTTAAAAAATTTTTTTTCTGTCTGTTTGAACTCAGAGTAATCTCCGAAACGGTTAGATTGATTTTGACGGGAATTTCACTGGCAGATAGCTGAAATTATAGGGAGTGGACATACGTTAACTTATTTTAGATTCACAGCTACCCACGACTTCATCAGCAGTGTAATATCCGGAACGGTTGAACCGATTTTCATTGGCAGATAGCTGTCCCTATAAGAAGTCATTTGGGTTATTCTAAAAGAAATTTACTATATCATTCGCACCTTGCTGTACTGTTAAGCTATGACCCCGTCGTCCTAGTATTTCATTGAATCCTTCATGGATAACCTGAAGATACATTTACGCAGGCTAGCATGACAGTAAAGACTGACAATAAACCACTCTGTAGTAGTTTTAGATCGTTCTGTGCCGTGCTACGGTAGGCTTTTGCCGTGTTGCTTGCAGAGGAGAGTAACAACGAATAATGTTTGTCACCACATATTCATCTGTTATTGGTCATCATTACTAATTGATTTAAGTACGCTTATCACCAAACTAGTACAAACCCGTCCGCTTTGTAGGGCATTAAAAATTGCAAAAGGTTAATTAAAATATAAAATTAGAAACGTAGAACCATCTACGAAAAAATCCGCATGGAATAGTCAAATTCCTATACCCATATGTTCAGTATGATTGGCCTTCAAAGGAAGAGTATTTTGTAGTCCGGAGGAACTGTAGAGGCCTTGCCAGGCTAGCAGTGTAGGTCAGTTCGAAAAAAAAAAAGAAGAGTATTGTCATTGTGTGTGTATATATATATATATAGAAGATATTGTAGGACCTTATTTGTCAAGCAAATCGTATTCGCCCCCGGTAAAGACTGCTATCACATCAGATTTTACAGACCCACTGGAGGACCATAGTTCTCTTCCAGAAGGAAGGTATGGGTATAATTACTAAGCCAGCCCACCTATTGGCGATTTCGAACTCGGGGAAATCCACAGTTTTATATTTTCCCACGTACGGTTATACTACAAGAACATTTCTTAGTTTCAGGATACCTCATGATATTTTTCTTCACCGCCAGCCGATAGTGTTACCGCTTTAAATGATTAAATGTACGCGAATTCCAAATAATTTATTAGTACATACCGCGGTTCGAACCCACGAATATCGATACAATATTTCACCAGTGACACTACTCGACCACTACGACATATGTAAAGAGTTAAAAGTGTTTATTTTTATATTTTCAGTAAAAACTACAAATGCACGGAAGACACCACCTCCAGAGATTCTGACTCGCTAATACACGAATACGTGGAAGCAACGCAATCGATGTACTGTTGGAATCATCCGAAAGTCAGAGAGAACTGGAAGACTGTGTGCGCGGCCGTGGTGCTTCTACTCGTGGGTATAGGGTTGCTAGGTATGGGTGCTTTTGCTGTAGCCGAACCCGAGAATGGGCTGCAGGGCGCCGTGTTCTTTGTCGCCGGCATGATCTGCTTCGTGCCCGGCGCTTACCATGTCGTCTACATATGGTTAGCGGCTCGAGGGCAGAGAGGATACGACTTCTACCACCTCCCCTTGTTTACTTGATTCATTTTACATTTTAGTGTGTGGGCGTGCATGCATGTGGGTGTGTGTGTATGTATGGATTGTAAAATGAGTTCAATGTAAAAATTGAAGTTTCGTTGGATTAATGCTCTCTAATTGCTTAGTTAGTTTTTGTTTTGATTTGTTTGCTACAGTTTCGCTAAAGATAATTGTTTAGAAAATTAGAGTGCGATAATCATATTTATTATCTATGTATTTGACGTAATGTACAGATTGTATATATATTTTTTATTGTGAATGAATGTAACTTTCGAAATATGTTATGAGCACTGTAGCTAACTTGGGTGTAGATAGATGTTCTTTTTTTTTTATTTACTGTGTTGGTACTCTCGCTTAATAAATTTCTCACTAACAATTATTTACAATACTTATTTATCTACATTTGTAGTTTAATGAAATATCGTTTGTAATATTTATAAAAGATTTATCAGTAATTTATAGGTTTTCCTGTTTCAGAATTAATAAAAGTATATACTATATTCAAGCTATGGTGAACTTTACTCTTGGATCGTAACTTATATACATACACTTAAAGTACATATAATTAAAATCATTTAAAAATAAGTATTTAAATGTTGAATAAATAAATATATTTTCATCTACTTTTAATATTTCTCATTGTAATAAAAATCAAATAACTATGATAAATATATACTATCAAAGTGCCTAGCTGCATATAAAGAGTTAATATCTCCTTTTACTGTAATGTATTATATATTTTTTCTTGTCATCTCTAATAGAATCTTAAGGCTATTTAATATGTAAATTTAGTGACAGTGCTTGATAAATAATGTATTCATTGTGTGTGTATATATATATACATAAATATTACTACATTCTCTCGTATAATTTACAGTATCCGTGATATCACTGCATTAATATATTATAAATCTGTTAAGTTACCTGCGTTTTGTCTATACATATCTACGTAGTATTTAATTATGGTTTTAATTAAATAAGTCATTAATATTAGAAAGAGTTTGTTTAGTTTGAAGTAGGGTTTAATTGATGTGGTAGCATCAGCAACTCATGAAGTGCTCACTTTAAAAAGTTATTCTCGAAAGGTAGACACTTTTATGTCGAATGTATTCACAGTTACTTTTAAAGATATTTTGCATTCATCGTCTGCTTTCTTGTCATATAAATATATTAGTAGCTCTCTTAGTAACATCACCCATAACGAAATATGTGTGTAGTAATTGAATTATATCTGACCACCAATGTACAAGTATAAGTACAGTTAGGATTGCCAACCGTAGTAAAATATTTAGCGTTATACAATATTTCTCGTAAAAAAGTGACGGTCGATACGTTTGGCCGGTAGCTTGTACCAATGATTTTTTCGGAATTGGCGTACCTTTACTAATTTTAATTGGTAGCACTATCGGTTGGCAGTGAATGGAAACAGCGTGAGGAAACCGTTACCTGCGAAATATTCTTGTAATATCATTGCGTATGAGAAAATATATAACTGTGAATTTTTCATAGTTTGAAATCGCCAATATATCATGAGCCGGTGTGGTGATTGTGTCTAAACCTTCCTTTGGGAAGTGGTTATAATCCTATAGTGGGTCTCTTACAGGCTGACATAATGTTGTACCATAATTCTGATCCATGTACTGTAACTGCTAAATTAATCTATAAGTACTCTATTTTATTTTGGATTTATATACAGTCCTGCTATACAGGCCGTCCTACGTGAGTACGAACGTACCGTTTCTAGAAAAAGCGTCCTGAATAAGTAAGTAGCATTGGAATTATCGATTGTCCTTTTATCACAGTGTCTATAGATTACGCTCCTTGAATATTAAAGTGGTAGTTTAATTCACATCTAAAACGCTAAATAAGTGAAAATTATTATAATGGAATATATATAATATTGTACATACAAGTTATTTTTCAAACTCAAACTATTTACGGAGATTTCTATTTGTCCAATGTGCACACCCCGTTAATAGCCATGCCTTTTTGTGTTTAGTAGAGTGAGAATCATGGTTATTACTGCGATTTTATTATTTGACGGTTACATTTTATTCATTACATATTTCACATTTCTCAAAATTGTCCCATAAAAGTATTGGGAAACCGAACTACACTAGAAATAATTATATTGTTGCTATTGGATGTAAGTCTATCGTATTCGGATAATGTCATATAGTTCCATCTCACAAATTTTGGAGTACCGGTAGATTATAACAATGTAAGTATTAGAAAAAAATACGAGGTGACGCTATAAGATATTAATAGTTATAAAAAAAGTTTTTTTTTCTTTATAAAACCATTTTCCTTTTCGAGGATGATACCTACATAGATTAATTTAAAAACATAACCTTATCTACATGCAAATTTTGCACCAAATCATTAGAGCCGTTTCCGAGATCCACAAAATTAATGTATATAATATATATATATATACAAGAATTACTTGTTTAAAATTGTAAGATGTTGATATTATAATGTGTTAAAGACAATATATATCTAAATGAAATATTAATCTTAAATGTTACATAAGAAATTGATATTTATATTTGCGGTATTTGTCATTTGTTTGCCCACTTCTTGCAGCTAGAGTGTTTCCTCGTCACAAGATAAATTACCACATGCTGTCATGATTCATAAAAGTAGTAGGCTAACACGGCACCTGAAGATTTCAGAATATATGTTTTTCAGTGACAAATAAAATAAAATAAATTGTTTAAAACAATCATTTTGACAACACCTCCTTCCGGTTCTAAATATGTTTAAAACCAAATATGTGACTCCATATGTCCATTAAAAACTTCGTTATCATTAGTTAAGCCATTTACAAGAAGAATAATTGCTACCGGAATTATATTTATATATATATATAGAGAGAGATTTGCATTACTAACCGTACACAAAAATGAACTAAGTATCCTAGTGAAATTAGAATGATATGGTATTGGTCAATATAGAAAATATTATACTTAAACTCTATGAAGTAATAAAAATCACATCAATTAATGTAATCAATTATTTAATCATAAATACACTGCTGTTAGTTATCTTTTATTATAATTAGTTTAATGTATTAAGATATTTAGTATTCCTATTTTAGTTTTTTAGCATCTTATATACTGAAGAAAAGGCTAAATAATAATATCGTTTTTAATATTTCTATTAAATAAAAGTAAGGATTTCAATTTATGTACCTAATTTAAGAAATTTATCAATTTAAGGTAAAGCTTAGTTCAAATTTATTTACATTAATTGGAAGTTAATATGAAATGCATAATATTTATTTACAAACTGTTTTTTTTACTGATTTTTTTATTACAATATTATTTATAAAGAGCACAAACAAAATCATTTATAAATAATGTAATCAACCATGCCTCATACAAGAAGAGAATGTACTAAGAGAAGATGAGATGAATTATATTTCATGTGTATTCAATTTGTGACAACAAGTAGAAGATAAAAGAGTTGCCAGAGAAAATAAAATTAATGCATACCATAATTTTGTCTATGAAATTAATGAATAGAAATAATGAAATTTGTAATATGTTTACATATATAATACATACATAAACTTATATATTTGTTAGTTGAGCTACCATATTGGGATTATTTACTGTAATTATTCATTTTTTTAAGTTTGCATCGTTTACAAATTGTTTATATCTATAAAATAGTCTATAGCTAAATGAGCATAAGCTACTTCCATTTTTTTGTTTGTACGAGTATGTAACCTTTTGTTTTTTGATCTATGATAGTAAATAGTTACAATTTTATGAAGGCTAAACAACTGTAATAACACTTGTCGCATTTTTTAAGTTATTTCCAAATACATTAGAAGTATTAAATTTTTTATCAAAACACTGTGAATATAAACAATTACCAACCTATTGAAAATTTTCACAATATTGCATAAAACTCTTTTGGGAATAATACTTTTATTTTTGCTGTTCATTGGTTGTTCTGATCTCTACATTTTATTTGTATGTTATATAAAGTTGTAAATATTTATTAATTTAATAAAGTAGTCATCATATTATCTCTTTTATTTAATATCTGAAGGTTTTATTAAGTGTGAATCATTTTACTAATATTGTAAATAAGTACTTATGTATATTCATGAAGATTTTCCGAAATAATTTAATAATTACTTAATTAATAAAATACATCTTAAATAACTAATTTAATGCATATCCATAAAAACTTCAATAAACTACATTTTGTAAGACTGTCATTATCTTTCTACTATAAATAATAACAAATTTGCCATCCCAAGTTGTAGACTGAGTAAAACCAATAAAACTTGTTTTAGCAGTAGTGTTATTTTCTATGATAAGGTACCAAAACACAGTTGGGTCAAGCAAGTTTTAATGAAAAGACTAAACTAGGGTGGATTAACATTAGTCATTGAACTCCATTCTCTACATCAACTAAAATACTATTTTTTTAAATATAAAACAAGTTCAAGTATTGTATAAGTATTCTGAGTGAATGAATTATTTTTTGAACTACTGGTAGTGTTTTAACATTCACGAGTTACTTCTCAGGGCCTAAATTGAATTGATTTAATATAAGTCAAAGAAAACTTAAGAATCCTTATACTACACTTTATATGTAGATAAGTTGTTTTTAAAGTAATAATAATGTTAGTAATTTTGTCATTTAACTATAACAAATATGTCTCCTTTCAAATAATTTTCATTTGTCATGCAAACATACCATAAACTTCCAGAAATAACTATCATAATTCCATATATTTCAAGCTTGACTTTGTGCTCAATTAGGAATAGAAACAAAACTTGAAGTAATAAAACAATTTTTATGTTAAATATTTTCGAGCAATCCTTTTCAATTCAAAATGTTGCAGAAACCTTAATTCCCCATTCCAATTTTTAAGGACTGACATTTGTTGGGCATCCAGTAAATTAGGCATCTCTAAACCACAAGTCTCAAATTCCTCGTGTTCCTTTTTTTTCGTTATATTAATTACATCTTCTCTACTGGCATGTTGACGGTTTTTCCTTTGTCCTATAGAGTTCTTTAACGCAATTTGCGCGAGTTCCTCGTCGAACCGTGCCAAATAAGTTTGTATCAAAGATAAAGTTTGAACTTTAGTCAAAACGTTACAATCTTCTGGTATCCTTTCCTTAAACCACATAATTTTTTCACCAATAAGGTTTTGTTTAATGTGTGTACCAATTTTGTTTTGGTCTTTCCTTTCATTTTTCTTCATTTTCTTAGCTAATGTTAGTGTTTTTCTACTGTTAGGATGCTTCAGTTTTTCTAAATTTCTCTTACCCTTAGCCATGTTTAGAGTCTTGAAATGTTAGATGAATTTATCTAATAACTATTCACAAACCAGTATAGACCTTTACAATATGTCACTTATCAAATGCCAATTCTTCACGTGTTTTTGACATTTCATGATTTACTCTGTGACATGTCTACAATATTCTCGTGTCAGCTTTATCTATTTATAATTGATTCGAAAATTGCAGATAACCTTTATAGATAGGTAATTAGGGATTATGTCCATTTATTTATATGTACGTGATTTTTTTTTATTTTGGCAAGCAATTTTCTAGATTATTAATACCATTGTCGTGTAGAAAAAAAAATTACAAGACGTGTCTTGTGATAATTTCAATATTCTAACACAATGTTGGCACCCATTTTAAAACTTACGACAGAGTTTTTGTGCCACCTCAGAATTCATGCTGCGTGGTACTATTTGGCATCCAGTTTACTTGTGCTCAATAACTGAACTATATTACTTTAAATACCAACAATATTACAAAGTATAAAGTCAGATAACAGAAAATTATGAATAAAATATGAAATCCAGTACACCATAGATTGAGATCCCGCCAAAAATCTTGTACATAAAATATTTATGATTTTTTTTTATATTATAGGGGGCAAACCACGGAATAAAGAATAATCTCTTTCTTCCGTGGGGCAAACGAACAGGTGGGTCACCTGATGGTAAGTGATCACCGCCGTCCATAGACACTAGCAACACCAGGGGAGTCGCAAGTGCGTTGCCGACCTTTTAATATATATGGGCCTCCGGCGCTCTCACTGACCGAACGAAACGCAACAGTGCAAGCACTGTTACTTCACGTCGGCTTTCTGTAAGAGGGTGGTACTACCCCGGGCGAGCCGACCCATTCATTCTGAAACCAATAATAGCTTCAGCGTAGCTCTACCACCTCTAGAACTAGGTATTTCTTAGGTACTATTTCAGATTCCGTATTCCAAAGTATCAGATAATTTTGATACTCTAATTTATAGAGTTGTTGAAAAGCTAAAATAATTAATATTTATTATACTTTACAAACAATATGCAGGTACGAGTTTAAAATACATGAAGGTATTTTTATTTTAAAACTGTTTATATGCTGCTGAGCTGACGGGCCTTTGCAGCTTCACCTGACTTTTACCGACACTCAACACAGGTATGATTCTTATCTACTAAATTTTATTTGTATATGGTAGGTGGTTCCCAGTACCAACGATTTTTGGTATATCTTCTCTGATATCTGTTATTTATCTTTGGTAAGTACAGAAGGACTCCAAAAACAAATTGTAGTGCTATTGTTTGACAGTTGATCAATATTTGACACCTATCGTCACAACAACAAATTGAAAATATAACCTATTTTTATAGTATTCTCGTTTTTTATTTCAACTTTTAGAGTACTCTTGTTGAATTATGATTCAGAGACCCAAACCTGGTGAAGATGAGAGTGACATCCTTAGAATGCAAGAAGAATTCCTCAAAGAGAAGGGTAAGAACCATAATTTACAACCCGCTGCTCAAGTCGTCAATTTACGCTGTACCGAATCTACCAAGAGACCGAACCCTGATTTAGGTGATCGGAAGCCTTCTAAATACGCTCAATCTAAAGGGCTAAGAGGTCAAGCTAAAAAACGAGTTAAAATTGATGAAACACCAACAGTAATAGGAGAGCTTTTTGAAAAGAATACCGAAGAATCACAAAAAGAAAAATTAGATGATGAAGATGATAAAGTATACTATCCGAAAGTTATACCACATATACTTGGTAATATTATTGAGAAGAACATGGATGCCATACTAGATATAGAATTTAAACCTCTATCACAAGAAGGTTTTCCTGTTGCAACAAAACGAGATCCTACTATTGTGGCAGGAAAGAGGAGTATATATGCTCAATGTATAGAAAAAGAGAATCAGAGATTTACTGTGAAAATGGAAACAGAAGCAGCTGCAGGCAGTAATTCCATTAATTACACAAATCTTTCTCCTAAAAGTTACATACTAACATCAAAAGAAGCTGATCAAATTCACAATGAGAATATTAAATTATTAAGCAAAATGTCTGAAAATCAAATACTTGAAGAAAAACTGAAATTGCTATCAAGCTTAAATCCTAATATAGTTGAATTTATAAAATCTAAAAGAAAACAGATTGGCATTCAATCTGTTATCAAACAAGAAAAGGACAATAAAATAGAAACGATAAACAAGCCTGAGACTAGTGGTTCTGTAGATCAAATAATGGACACCACGGAACCTGAGAGCATTGACTATGATTTGTTATGGGAAAATGATGTTCTTTCACACCCTGAACTAACTCGATGGCTTCATTTTGACACTTTAGAAAAAGATAAATTAGAATGGATTAAGGGTATAGAAGAGAGCAAAAAAATGAAACCAGATGAACAATATGAAGCAAGATTTGATTTCACAGGGTACCTTATGCCATACACTATAGAGTACACTGAATCAACAAAGTTATTGTTTCAACATGGAGATGAACCACACAGACCTGGCTACACACTTTCTGAATTAATGGAACTTTGTCGTTCAACAATTACACAACAGAGAGTTATGGCCTTAAATACAATTGCTGGAATCTTGGAGTATAATAGTGTTGGCTATTACAAAGACATCCTAGAGATACCTTTAAGTAAAGTATTTTTCATAATAAGATATGCTATGGATGAAAATAAAATTATTATATTAGAACCAGCATTAAAAGCTATGAGAAATTTGATTTTAAATAGGATAGATGAAGCATCTCTCGATGCACTGATGGGATTTGAAGAGGGGCTGACCCAACCATGTTTAGAAAATGACAAATCAGAAATTGATGATTTACAATCAAAGGAATCTGAGTTAAAAGACTTTCATTTGGCTGAAATAGATATTGTGACTGTACTGATGAGGACCAATATACTTCAAAGATTGTATTATATTTTAGAATCAGTTAAGCCGAGTTACAACTGTGTTCAATATTGTTTACAAATTCTGACAAGGTTAGCTAGAGATTCTACAGAGACTGCTAACAAAATTATTGAAACTGAACATTTGATGAAAACCATTATTGGACATTTTATACCATCGACAGGCATCAATTTTGTATTTGATCCTAAAATTGTATACAACAAAAAACCTATTCTAGCAGCATTAAAATTTTTGAGAATACTATCATTACAGTCTAAAGAAATAGGTGACCTGCTGATAGATAAATTTGAAATTTTGAATCCAATTTTGGATTATATCAGCTCTGCAGTGGATAGGAGCTACGGATTGAGAATACAAATAGAAGCATACTGTATATTTTCAAATCTATTAAAATATGATCTAGGTGTAGATTCTGCTATTTCCTTGAGGCCAGTTATATTAATTTCTTTGTACAAACATGTTCAAGGGACTAATATAAATGTTACAGAATCAATGCTATCCAGTACACATGCAGCTGTTGTCTTACAATTTGTTAATAGATTGCTGAGTTGTAAATTTAGTGGTTATGAAAATATTTTGTCTGAAATTCATTCTTTATTGAAAAATGGAGTTCACAAATGGTTGATCCAGTTATCACAATCTTCTAATTACACCTGCGGACATTTACGGCCTCTATGTGCAGCTTTAGACTGCTTTAGGACAGTTTTGCCTATTGAAAATGACTCTATAAAGTTTCTAAGTGATGATTTGTTACTACTTGTATCATCCAAGATGTTTGGAAGTATGGTGAACAACCTATTATTCAGTTCGAATTTATTATCACAACTTGAAAATAAAAACTTTTATTATATCAAAAACCTAATGAGCTTAAGAAGTTATGTATTAGATTCTAAACAGAAAGTTTTACCAACACTTAATTTTGTCTCTCCGATACCATTTCTAGAATCTTTATTCAAATTATTGGTCGCTTTAAACAAGAAAGAATTGTCAGAATTTTACTTAAAATTACTTTCTAGTTATATAACACAATTAGCAAAGAATGTTCCGAGTTTGTGTGAAAATTGGTTCACAAGAATGGAAATGGATTTAGTGTTTAATGTAATACATTTAGCTCTACAAAATGAGATTTCTGAAACAAAAAAAGATCTACTGTATGCTGTGGCAAATAGACTATGTTATATTTTGCGAATAGATAAGAAACATGAGTTAGAGTTCTTGTTTATTAATGTTGTATTCAACAAAAATTGGTTTACTGCAGAAAGGTTATTACATCTCATGAATTTGACTGATGCTGATGGCTTTTCTAAAGCTCTGACAGCAATAGAAGACATAAAACAGTGTTACAACACTGTGATCAATTTAAACTACAAAGAAATTGGGCCAAATCTTGTACTGAGAAAGTGGATGGAACCTATACTCCCAAGAGATTGGATATACTTGCCAATTCTAATGTTATACACAAAGAGCCAAGAACCTAAAGAAACTCTTACAGCAGGGGGAGAGCATGGAAAGAGATTAGAAAACAAAAGAATTGTCAATAATGAATTTGTGATCACTTGTAGCCTGGAATGGATAATATTCAATGAGCTATGTTTTCCAGATTTATTAGACGATATAAATATAACAGACAGGTTTTGTAGACTTATGTGTGTATTTTTATCTGATAATTCTCTATTTCTTAAAGATAATGTTAAGATATTGCTTCAGAAATGCATAAAAATATTATTCAAAAAGAAGACTGCATTTAATTTTGATAAGCAATTGATAGGACTGAATAATTTTCAAGATTTCTATACACAGTTTTTAGAGCAGTTCCAATCTGTAAGCTATGGAGACTATACATTTGCTGCTTGTGTTTTAGTTCCATTAGCTCAACAGCACAATGTGAAATGGCGAAAGTTGCTATGGTCGGAATATGCAGGTTGCCTAAGGGCATTAGATTGTCCAGAAGAGTACCTCAGTTATAATTTCAGAGACTATTTATACCCGGAGGAGACTGACGAGTCTCTCATCAAGTCATATTTTCAAGCTTTGTCAAGTAATTTACTGAGACCTAATACTATTGCACATAGGATTGCAATACATCATGTTAACAGTTTTAAAAATCGTAAAGGCTCTATAAACGTTAAGTAGTTATTATCATTTAAAGGCCGACAACGCACTTGTGACTCTCCTGGTGTTGCTACTGTCTATGGACAGCGGTGGTCACTTACCACCAGGTGACCCACCTGTTCGTTTGTCCCTATAATATAAAAAAAAATCATGTAACAATAAAAGGTTTATATATAATATCTACTATTTGTTTCAATAAATTTTCATTGCAATCTATAATAGATAACTACCGAATGCAAAAACAATCAAAAACATCAGAATCTATTGGGTACAAATTTGGTGCATATTAAGTTAATATACCTAATCATAATCATCAATTATTTTGACAGCCTTTATTTTTTATGTCATTTTAAATCCCATATATTTGAGCTTTCTCTTTTTATCAACATTGTGAACTAAAATTTGGCATGTGGACCCATTATATATAGCTCCATATGTATTGCATATATACCTAGTCTTGCCATAAATACTGAAACAAAGAAAAAAATATAATATATCTATTGCAAATAACATTTATTACTTTTACAGTGTGTTAGCTTAATACATAAATATAAAGGAATTTAAAATATAAACAGCTCATTCGAAGTAGTTTCTATTGCCTGCAATAGTCTTTTAAATGTTGAGCCAGTTATTAATAGAAGCACGCAGTCTTTCCATGGGAAAATTCTTCACTGCCAATCGTACGGATTGTTTTAAGGACTCCAAATTATCATGGCGTTTAGAGCAAGTCGTACTCTATAAAACTGACCATAAATCATAATCCAGCAGATAAAAATCGGGACTAGACGACGGCCAGTCTTCAGCTCTGATGAAGTCCAAACGTTCATTTCCAACCCAGACTGTGTAGACTGAGTCTTATGATCCGGAGCCGAGTCTTGCTGGAAGGACCATTCTTGGTTATTGAACATGGTGTTGCTAAGGGGCTTCACTACCTTCTCAAGAATGGTATCTTGATACACTTGTGCCCATGGTTTGATACCTTTTTAACAAAAGTATGGTTAAGACACTCCTTCATAGCTAATACCCCACCAAACCATCACTGAAGTCGGACAGTGCCCACGTTGCACTCTGTCAACTAATTGGGAAGCTTTCTTAGAGCTTTGAGCATAAATACGGACATTTTGTTTGTTAAAATGTTGCTCAATTGTAAAAATGTTCTTATCCGTAAACAAAATTTTTCTATGAACTCCCTTTGCGTATCGCGGCTCAGTTTTCCATTAGCGTCCGTCGAGATGGGAGTTGATATTTTTTTTATAGATAGATTACATTAATATAAGAACACACACAAAGTTTCACCATGCGGAGGCGCGTAGTTTTTGAGAAAAAAATTATTGAAAATCAATTATTTTTGCAATATTTACGTAATTTTTACCACATATTGTAGCGAAATATCGCCATTGAACGTTTCGTATTACTTATGGTTATGTTGTCATAAGTTACGTGAAATTTTATTTTTTATAAATTTTCATAATTATTTATTTTTTATACTTGTTTCAATAGTTTTCATACACACACATACTTTACAGTTTATGTATATTAAATTATAGCATTATTTTCATTACGAACTATTAAAATTAAAATGTGTAGAGTTTATGACTCGTAAAGACGTTCAACCGGCTTGTGAATCGAAACGTAAAACTGACGCCATTTTTGTTGTTATTGAGATAACAAATAAAATAGGTTAGGTTCGACTTATGTTAAAGAACCTGTTTGAATGACCCCGACTCCACCCGGGACGAGTTTGTCCTACCCCTAGAGTGTTTTTAAAGAGCCGGAGGCGCGTAGGGAGAGCAGCCTCGACGCCCTTGCGTAACAAATCGTAGGCATTGGACGAGCCGGAGCGGCCGAGGCTGCTGAGGTGAGGATGGATGCCTGGGATATGTTACGCAAGGGCGTCGAGGCTGCTCTTCCCACAGCGCCGGAGACGTTGCAGAGTCAAAATAGATACAGAAATTCGGAAATTTTCCTCGGAATTAAAAGCTTAAAAATTCGAAAAGGTGGGGGCTCCGCAACTTTTCCTTTTAAGGGGTGTTACTACTGATCATCCCCTTCCCTCCCATCCCCCTCCCCGCCGTCAATTCGACGGACGCTAATGGAAAGTCGTACCCATTTCTCAAAGGCTGGAAGTCCTAAGTCATCTTTCATAATACGCGACATGGTTTTAGGTGCTATCTTCATCTCCAGAGATAAAATCTTTTGCTTTCGGACACGATTTCTTCGAATTCTTCCCCTTACTGCTTTGACCACCTTTTTCATACGAACACTACGTGGACGGCCAGATCTTTTTCTGTCACAAACAGAGGTCTCATTTTAGCTATTAATAGTCCGGTATACAAACATTTTACTAATACCAAGCGTATGGAGAGATTTAAAAATTGCATTTGGCTCCATACCTACTTTGTGTCTTGCAACAACAGCGATTCGGTTCTCTTTACTACCCTACTCCACTTTAATATCGCAAAATGTTGTACAATGTATTTCTTCTTCTTCTTCTTTATTTTTTTTGGCTCCGTCACGGTTTGTGCACTAGCCAGTGTCAAGTAACAAGATTTTGCCAAGTAAGTGTCTTGCGATAGTTATAATGTTCTAACAAGATGGTGGTTTCCTTGTTAGAACTTTCCATGGAGTTTTGGTGGCATCTCAGAATGCATGCTCCGTGATATTATTTCCCATCCACTTCACTTGTGCATAATAACCGAACTATATTACGTAAAACACCACCAATATTACAAAATATAGAGTCTAATAACACAAGATTATGAATAAAATATAAAAACCACTACATGACAGACTAAGATCCCGCCAAAAACTCCTACAATGTATTTGTGCCAAAATGAGAAAACTCTTCTTCTTCTCCTTGTTTTGGCACGGCAGAAGCATTTGCCAGTGTCAATGTTTTGTTTCAAGAGGGATTATAGCAGAATGTTTACAAATAATATAAGTTTATTAAAACGTAGGAAGTTCCAAGTAAGTGTCTTGTGATAATTATAATGTTCTAACAAGATGGTGGTTTCCTTGTAAGAACTTTCCATGGAGTTTTGGTGGCATCTCAGAATGCATGCTCCGTGGTATTATTTTCCATCCACTTCACTTGTGCATAATAACCGAACTATATTACGTAAAACACCACCAATATTACAAAATATAGAGTCTAATAACACAATATTATGAATAAAATATAAAAGCCACACCAAGATCCCGCCAAAAACTCAATGTCAAAACTCAATAATAAATCATATAAAAATGACAGATTTCAAATTCAAATGTAATATTTTGTTTATTTTTAATTGTAAGAGTATTTATGGCCAGACTAAGTAAGTTGCTCAGATGCACTCCGATGCCCCTGCGAAAGAGGCCTTATGTTGTCCCTCGCGTTCGATGGTGTAGACAAAGCGAAATGCATAGCAGTTAGTTTAGAAAAACAGTGTTCTCCCATTATTGTTAACACTAACACGGACAGACCTTATCAGATCAATCAAATCCTCAGTAAACATGCACTCGCGTCCCCTTCCTCGTGCCCCCTAGTTAACTCTCGACGAGGTCACCCCGTCATCAGGCGACTGAAGCTTAGAAAGTCCCCAGGTTCCAACGTGATCAGGAATGAAGTACTCAAAGTTTTTGTTAATCACCTTATAGTTCTCCTAGTCGATATCTTTAATGCCGCCATAAACTGACTTTACAGACAACCAATTTTGTTCATGGCGTTATGGTCTATCCTTTTTTGATCTACCATTACGAAATAGTAGTTTTTCTGGATGAAAGCTATCCTATGGTCTTTTCTGCAACCTTTACAACGTGTATGCAAAATTTTATGATGATTGGTGGAGTAATTAAACCGTGATAGCGTAACAAGCAAACTCACTTTCACATGTATAATATTATTTATCATAGATAAATTAAGACCCTTTTATGAAGATATATACTTCATCAATCCTTTATAATCCAAAGGTATATTTCCAAGTAACAATTTGCAAACATATTTAAGTAAATTGCTATTTTAAATAATTTAATTTATTTTTATATAATTAAGATATTAAAGTTAATGATTTTGTAACTTACTTTTTAAGTTAAACTGGTTGAAATTCTATTCAATGTTAGAAATACAAAAACTCTTTAGAACATAGGACTTTTATACTCTTCTTATGGATAGTTTTAATATAAAAAAAGACTCTCGAAAATAATTACACTGAAACGAAATTTGACGAACCATAAAATAAATTAGTTCCACTCTTCTTATAAAACATCTTGATAATTAAATTACTAGCAATATAAGGAATTAACGTAATATATAAAAAATATCTTTTCGGAAAGCTTAACATTTTTTTTTTGCAAATACTGAACACTCTCACAATTTTGGCGGGAATCTTTATTATGTTTTTGACAGTTTGAGACGAAGCAAAAAAATACTATTCTATGTACCTATCTACCTACCTATTAAGTATAAAAGTTTTTTTATATACATAAAACATCGAATTATAGTAATTAAAACATGATTTTTGTTAAGTAATGTACATCTAACGACCCGTGAATAAGGAAGATGTTTGTGGAAGATATCAAGACTGATTTTTATGACCTACTTTTGGGCAATGTGTGTATCCTAAATAACATAATTATGTACAGATTTGTGTTTACTATAAAAGTAACCTAGTTTATTTTTGTTTCAGAGAGTGTTATTATTAGTTCATTACGACGTAGACGCTATATGTTCTTGTAAAATACTTCAAGAATTATTTAAATGTGATAACATATCTTATACGTTGGTCCCCGTGGGGGGTGTAGCGGACTTGAAGACCGCGTATGAAGAGAATAATGATGAGATAAAGTATGTCGTTTTGATAAATTGTGGTGGAACTATAGACTTGGTCGATATTCTGCAACCAGAGGAGGATGTTGTGTTTTTTATCCTAGATGCGCACAAACCGACTGATGTTTGTAATGTCTACAGTGATGGACAGGTAAATTAATATAAAAGTAGAACATATTGATATCAATTGTACTGCTCGACAGCTGGCATACATGTTGACAGTGGAAAAGCTAATTGACAGACATAGAATGACTGTTATTAGCTTGCTAGACAATTGGTCTTATCACTTTAAATATCATTATGTATAAACATTTAACACACCAAATCTTATTTATCCTACAAAAGTTTTTTCCGTATTGGGTAAAACCTGTGTCTTTACTATACAATAAATGCACTATTAGCACTCCATCTAGTAATGTCATAATAAATTATACTACAGTTTTCATCAATCTTAATCTAAATCTTAATCTTTTATCAATCGTATAGCCTGAACTTTAGAATTGAGTATAATACTATCAAGAGTTTAATACAAAACAAAGTTAAAGTATTATTATAGGAATCTAAAATTGGTATTTACTTATTCTTTAATTGTCTCTAAGTTATACATAATTATGGTTAAATTTTCCTTTATATGGTATTATGAAGCAATGATGGCTCAGTTGGTAGTGTGTTCGGAAACAGCGTCGAAGGACGTAGGTTCAAATCCTAGAAACTGAGTCGGAGCTTTCCCTGAAGGAAAATATCATGATGAAACCATAGCATGGTGGTAGAGTTTTTTCTAAGTCCGCCTGGCTAGCTACCACCCTCAAGTTGAATATCTGTCGTCAAGCACCTGTTGGTGTGTTCCCGTAGCTGCACTTGAATGCCAGTCTCCCTCTAGGTTTAGCGTGACTACCATCTTAGACCACATCATTTAATATCAGATGAGATGTGGTCAAACACTAACCTATAAAGTATAAAAAATAAAAAAAAATGGTACTTAAACCCTCATAATTTTGGACAATCCAGAGGTTAAAGCATTAGTATATCCTATCTTAAGGGGATCTATTACCTACATTTCATGGAGGTTGTAGCTTCTTACCATCAAACTATATTGAATGATCTCTGAGAATGTGTATGCGAAATATCATGATAATCAGTAAGGTACTTAAGGTATTAATGCGTAACAAACAAAAATAACTCATTTATTATACTATTAGTTACAATGTTAGAATAGCCTGTGTGTTATTCTAATGTATAAATTATATTGTAGTGCATAGATTAATTATATTGGTTAAGTACTTTTTTGGCTTAAAGAGTAACCAGCATTCATCAATCCGCAAAACATTAACAGCTCCTTATTGATAAAGTTTTGTTGTTGTAACATTTTACAAATTATTGATTATAAGACCTCTGTAAGTCTGAGTGAGGGCTCTTTATCATTGATACAACATTTATGGCAGTAGCTATACTCCAGATTGAATGATGGCAGTAATAAAAAATTTAAATCTTTTTTAGGTGAGAGTAGTCCACAAGGATGATGAAGAAAACATTCCCAATTTTGATGATATATTTAGAGACGATGAGGATGAGGAGGTGAGAAGGATTTTAATTATTCTAAATTGTTCTAAAGACATTATTGAACTTTTAATTACAATTTTAAATGGAACATTTAAAATCTATATCTCATTGTTAATTATGCAGTATTTGTGCAATCTTCTTTGGACATATAGTCACATAGAAGAATAAGAGATGATTAAAAACCAGTAATCAATTGTGTAAAAATGAAAGCTTGTCTAAATTTCAAAACTGAAATATTCAATTCACTTCTGTTTATACAGTTTATCATAAACATTTTTTGTTAATTAATACTGAGATGTGTAAATTCAGAGCTTAAGTTATCCTTAAAAATCATATTTTGCCTTCCTGAATTCTGGTTTATCCATTAGTTACGCTGTTTTTATTTTTAGTATAATAATATTATTTTTCAGAATGATGAGGAGTTGGAGGGTGGGCGAGAAGGGTTGGAGGCGATGGTGGAGCGTCGCCGTGAAAGAAGAGCGTGGGAGGAGAAAAGGAACACTCTCATGTTTAATTACACACAGTTCTCTTACTATGGAAAACCTGTGAGTATTTGACTGAGTATAAGTAAAATAAAGTCCAAGTCAGTTGTCGGCATTCGTTTTTCAAGATATGATATTGGATGCCGGTATCATGCACTGTGATCAGTGTCTAATAATAAAAAAAAACTTCAGATGTACCCATCTTCTTTTAGACAATAATATATATTCATGGAGTACAAATATCGCTATTAGTATTTTCTTTTTATTTTATAAACTCTATGTAAGGACTCTTAAGTACCTTGCTGAGATAGTGTGATATAGATAGTTGTCGTTAATTGGAGAGAAATCAAAATTGATATTATTTTACCATTCTAATATTTATTTAATAGTATAGTCCATGTTTTACAAACGTTTTTTTTTCTTCTATACATATAATAAGAATGTTTTTTTTTAATTTTTTTTTTCGAACTGACTTTACTGTTGATCTGGCAAGGCCTCCACAGTTTCACCGGACTACCAAGGAGAGCGCTTAAGGCATTCACCCGATTTTATATGGGCAACCAGCACAAGGGCGCACAGCGCGCCTTGGCTTGGACTGTCACCAAACATCCCGAGTCTAACTAAGCTACGTTTTTTTTTTTTTATTTAGAGAGGGGAAAATCCGTCATGGATACCCGTTATGGGAGACTCCTACTCACTAAAAACCCCTCTGCCGCTCAGCGCGTATGTGAACCAGAGCGTTGAGGGTTCACGTTGAGCATTCTCCTCACTCTGGTCACGCGCTTGGGTCGCCCGCGGATGTTGGTGCGGGGACCCTCGTCTCGAGAGAGAGGTATACTTCTCTCCCTCCAGCTTCTCACGGAAGCCGCGGCGAGCCGTGCTTCTCCTACACAGAATCTCTTGTTTGCGGCAACAGACGCCCCCGCGCCTGTCGCCTAGAGATCAACTAGGGAGGCATAAGGTGAAAGTTGCCTCCCCTTCGTCTGGACCTGCGGCCGGCTCTCCACCGTCTAGCGACGGCAGCATCGGCGGCCCTCTCTCTCTCTCTCGGCGTCTTCTTTTTGAGAGAGAAAGGTTTCACAAAACGTGACTACAGTATTCCACGCCCTCTCTCCGCCAACCATGGAACGGATCACGGCTGGCAGAGAGAGGTCGTCACCCACTGCCGCAGTCAACTCGCGGCGCTCTTCAGCCCAGGCCGGGCACTCCTCCAGCATGTGCTGGGAGGTCTCCATCTCGCACCCGCCACAATGATGGCACTTGGGTGTTGGCTCCTTTCCGGCTATCTGGTGCAGGTACTTGCCGAAGCAGCCATGACCGGTGAGTGTCTGCACCAGTCGGAAAGTGAGTGCGTCATGTCGTCTCTCCACCCATTCCACTAATAGTGGACGGATAGCCGCAACAGTCTTGAGGCCAGCTGTGGCTGACGCTAGCCTTTCCTTCCACGTGTTCAAGAGGACCCTTTGAAGGTAGGCTTTTTGGACTTCTACTTCCCGTGGTGAAGGAGCGGACTCTCCCCGCAGGAGCCTCTCCGACCGCCACCTGTAAATAGCGGCGTGTATACGCGCCTGCAGGACCCATGGCGGGGAGCTCGCCAGAATGTACGCCACCGCGCACGAAACTGTGCGGTAACCACGTATCACCCTGACAGCCATAATTCGCTGAAGATTCCGCAACACTACAGAATTTGTGGCTGTCAGGGCTTCGTGCCACACTGGGGCTCCGTAAAGAGCCATGGACCTTATGACGCCTAGGTACAGGGAGCGGCATCCGGCATTGGCGCCTCCGATGTTCGGCAGCATGCCAGCCAGAACCGAGGCAGTCATTTTTACCTTCGGGGCCAATTGGGTGAAGTGGTCCCTAAAGGTCCAGCGGCTGTCCAAGATGCGGCCTAGATACTTCATCGTTTTATCGATCAGTATCTGGACCCCACCGATGGTAATATGGACGCCCCGTTGTAATACCCTGCGCGGACCATGAAAGCACATGGCCTTCGTTTTGTTGAGTGCTACTTCTAGCCCCAACATCCTGATCCTCTGGACGACCCGCGCGACGCTGGCAGTCGCCAGACGGATGGCATCTCTTAAAGTGTCGCCACGGGCCGTAACCAGCGTGTCGTCTGCGTAACAAGTCACAGAGGCCCCGGGCAGGAGGGCACCGCGCAGCACCCAGTCATAACCGATGTTCCACAGGAGCGGGCCCAGAACCGACCCCTGTGGAACACCGCATGACGTCTCCCTCTGGTGGGTGCACCCGTCCTGCCCAACACATGTGACTTGCCGATCCCTCAAGTAGGATCGGACCAATCTGACCAAGTACTGGGGTACACACGGTGGTACACCAGCACTTCCACTACGATCTGACTAAGCTAAGCTAAGCTATCTATCCATTTCATACACATATGAGTTCGTGAAAAGTGCATGTGTGACCATGCACGTTTCACGAATGTATATATGTATTTTGCATCTGACTACTATGTTGTGTGACCTATTTCAGTCCGAAAAGGGCAAATAAACAGCCCACCACTATGTGTACCTAGGTGTACACGTGTGTGGGGTGATCTGGGTAAATGAAAAACAAGCGTGAGTCACTGTATCCGCGCGAGTAACATGCTCGAGGGCTCCACACCGAGGGACAAACCTAGGGTCGAGTTGTTACAAGAAAAATCGCGACAAGTGTGCGGGATCGTATCTTCACCCCCAGCTCACGGCGGCGTGAGCAGAGAGAGTCACGGGCGTGGGCGCAAACACGCATATTTTAAGAGGACATCGAGCGAAAAATAAAGAACAATGGCGCGGTGCCAACTTAACTATACAATTACGTACGAGTTCCTAATGTATCGGTCTAATGTATATGAACACGCGGGTTCGGACTGATATTTTGATTAACGCGAATTTATTTATACGCGGCGCGGGTTAGACGTTGTAACGTAGTCGCAACGGCCGGGAAAGCTGAGATCGCGTTTAAGAGCCCGAGCTCAGACGTACTATTAACGAGCGCGTTGAACG
Source organism: Antheraea assamensis (assembly GCA_035772565.1). Taxonomy (NCBI): domain Eukaryota; kingdom Metazoa; phylum Arthropoda; class Insecta; order Lepidoptera; family Saturniidae; genus Antheraea; species Antheraea assamensis. The sequence continues at coordinate 5,084,745 of JAQQSE010000011.1, forward strand.
CGAGTATTTCTTGTACATCGTGTACTAAAAGGAGTTGAGCTATCCAGTCGATACCGGTAGTCGATACTGAAGACGCAGTAGGTTGCGCAGGATTGAACTGAGCCTTCTGAGGCTGGGGTTTGGCTTTAGGAGCCGTGGGAGCTGGCGGGGAAGGCCTTATGCGCCAAGAGAGCGCGCTCGGCGTGGGTGCGAGTATTGCCGGTGCACTGGAGGTGCCCGGCAGGTTAGGGAAGGTCTTTTGGCTTTGTATGGGCGGACGTGGTTGCGTCCGAGACGGCGGGGCGTGCTCCCTGGAACGGGTCGCACGTCCGCCGCGGCGGGGACGGGTCATGCGAGGCGCGCGGGGACATTCGCGATAGTTCGCAGTATGACACGGTTGGTCGCAGAGGACGCAGCTGGGAGGCTCGGTGGACTCAAGAATGCGGGGGCACTCCCTAGTGGAGTGATCCTCGAGACACTTATCACACCTGGGACAGGTGGCTGTGCCGGGCGGAATGACCGTACACCTGGCAGTTGTGACACTGCTAGGGTACATAGGACTTGCGAGGAGGCTCTACATAGACACTGGAGAGGCCGCACATAGAGGTGAGGCCGAAAATGGCCTTACCTTCCACGGCACGGTCCAGTGTGACCAGTACCAGGTTGAAGGGGGCCTTCGTACGGGGGTGATACATGCGCTGTACGCTCCGGACTGGGAAGTCCTGACCGTTCAGGCAATTGGAGATGTCGTAGGTAGAGAGTTCAGAAGGAACTCCACGAATGACGGCACGGAGGAGACGCTCATCCTCGAGAGCGTGCGTGAAGAAAGGGAGTTTTCGCTCCCGGAAGTACTTGGTGAGCTGGCGATGCTCATCGGGGGTCGAGACTCTAATAGAGATATCGGAAACAGTGTTGACGGCGGACTTGTAGAAAATCTCTTTAGACTTAAGGTCCTCCGAGATTTCCACCCAACGGGCTTTGTCACGGAAAGTGACGGGAGGCGGTGGGCGTGGCTCCTTAGCCGCGACCGCGGGTTCCGCAGCAGGAGCTTTAGCCGAATTCGAGGCAGAGGCCGTGAGAGAGGCTCGGGGCACCCGAGCGCCACCTACATTGGCCTGCTTTAGGATGGAAAGTCCCGCAGCCGAGTCACTATCAGACGGATTCGCAGCGCGTGGGCGTTTACCGCGGCGCGTAACGGTTGTAAAACCGTCGTCATCGGCGGGCGCGGTCGCTGCCGCGGGCACAAGCACGGTCGCGGCCGTGGTTGCCGTTGCGGGCGCGGCCGTGGGAACGACGTCGAGGTCCATGTCGTAGTCGTCATCGGAGTCGACGTCCGAGAGATTCGCGAACGGGTTCTCGGAAAAACAGCGTGGCTTATGGCCGGAAGGATTGCGCGCGAAGACTTTGCGGAGTCTATTGTATTCGGAGACCAGTAGAGGGTCTTCCTCCTCAACGAACGTGTGAAACCGGAGTAGTTCCTCTATATGGGCGACATCTTCAAAGGCCGGATGGACCGGAGGGGCACGCGGGGGCGCGGGGGTGGACATGACTAACCTCCCTGCCTGAGAGGCAGGAGGTGCGCCTAATTAAAATTTAAAGGACAATCCGTGTCCGGACCAAACGGAGACACGACGCGAAATCTTCTCTCTTCGTATCTGCACATACGGCGTGGCACGATGAACGACGCACTGCACGGCACACGTCACGCTGCACGACGTGTTGCACGGCGACTCGACGTACTGCACTCAGTGTGCACGGCTTCGCACCGAAAAGTGCGGTTTAAATGGTACACTGATAGAGGTGCACCGTCGCTCTGAAAAGAGCGTGTCGATTGACAATAGCCGAATAAACACACTAAAGTGCGGCTTCGCAGCAGATGTTTTCTTTCTTCGAATTTCACACGTTCGAACACAAAAGCACCGGGCGATGAATCACTCGGCAACAATGCGGGTCGGGCAGCGGCGAAGTCGTTGGAATGCCAACATCTGGTGCGCAGGTAGGCGAACCGGAAATGACCGAAGATAGCCGAGCGCGGCGAACCCAACGGACAATCAGAGCTGCGAGCGGGCGCACGTGTGCACTCGACCGCTGCTCGAACGAGACTCCGAATGAGCTATGTGAAGTATATACGAATGAACATTATAAGCCCTTTGCTGATTTTTTAAGACTCAGATCTCAAAATGGCAGATTATTTTTTCAATTATATGAAGTGACAAAGGGGTGACCATTATCAGTTTTTAGCCTGACATTTTTTTTTTGTACTTTATAGGTAAACATTTTGACCACAATCTCATCTGATATTAAATGATGATGTGGTCTAAGATGGTAAGTCACGCTTAACCTAGAGGGAGACTGGCTCTCAAGTGCAGCTGGCGGAACACATTAACAGGTGCTTGGCGACAGATTTTCAACTTGAGGGTGGTAGCTAGCCAGACGGACTTAGAAAAAGCCCTACCACCATGCTATGGTTTCATCACGATGTTTTCCTTCACCGAAAGTGCCGACTTAGTTGCTTGGACTCGAACCTACGTCCTTCGACGCTGTATCCGAACACACTACTAATTGAGCCATCCTCGCTTCGAAATATACAAGATATACAGATATAAATTCAGATTGTTTCATTAATCACTGTGTTTTGTGTTCCGTTCCACGCGGACGAAGTCGCGGTCACAGCTAATCTGTACATAAAATATATTATTATGATAATGATAAACAATGTAGTACGAAGTTGTGAATAAGAGCAAGTCCTAACTGAAATTATAAATATATATATGAGTTTGTTACGTTTTCATGCATTAAAATAATTCAACTAATCAAAGTGAAATTTAGTATACATGTTGTGAGTTAGCTATTTATTAGTTAATTAAATTAGTAGGCGAAGGATGAAGGAAGTATAGTCTTCACCAAACTTTTTTACTGGTCCGAGTATACGTGCGAAGAAAACAAATTTACGTATAAATACGTATTATATTAGGTGTATAAAGTGTCAATTTTAGATTTGTATAATATAATGTGTGAAGTTTGTTTAATATGAAATTGTTGAGTGTATTAGGCGAAAGCTGGAAGTTAGAAATATATTCAGAACAGTTTTGGGTTGTAATGATGGTTGTGGGTGGCAGAGCGCGTGCGTGTGCGTGGAGGTGTCGTGGCGCTGGTCGCGGTGCGGTAGGCGCGCGCTGTGGGCGGGCAGCGTGGCGGCCGCGGCGGCGCGCGCACTGCACCTGCGGCCCTCCGCGCGCTGCTTGCTCGATGCGGAACACCTCCATACGCGCCTCGCCCCGCAACAAACACCCGCCGACACGCATTCCGTCAGTATACTTCTTTTAAAGTGAGAACTGATTAACACCCGTTGAATATTCGTCGAAAGTGAACTGTTACACTCGCGACCGTGACGAAAAATATCATTTACTCGGTTCGACTTGATATAAAGTACGTCGCTGAGTCGTGTATACTCGGCTCCAGTCGTCATCGACCAAGTTTACTGTCTGACAATGAGTGCATTGTTCCAATAATTATATTTTTATTATTATATATTAAATAATAAACTTATATAAAATTGTATAATATGTTTTGTATATAATCTGTGTAGTCTCTCAAACGTATACATTATGCATATAAAAATATGACTATTATTTATTTACATATTTAACATGCATATATGTATATATAAGTTTTTACTTCTATCGTGTGGTCGTCGGACCAAACCTACTTTTTTATGGTATGAAGCACCAAATAAACATACTACTCATTGTAAAATAGACTGTAGTCTTAACATCTGTCATAATACTTTAGGCATCGTATTACTCACATCGAAGCAACGATAGCTCAGTGGTTTGTTCGTTCCAATACCACATCAGTCAACGTAGCTTCGAATACTTACGATTTATAAAGCCAGAGATATAAATGAAGGAAAATGGTGTTGCATTTTCCACCACCCTCAAGTTACCACCAATTATCACCCTCAAATTGACAATCGGTTACCAAGCATGTAGGTATATTCAAAAGTTGCATTTGAAGGACAGACCTCTTCTAGATTTAACTTGTTTACTATCTTACTTGTCTATACCTGTCTTTTTTGTAAGGACTAAGCAGTAATGATGAAATTTCACAGAAATAACTTTAATGTAGTTTTATTTGTGTTGACACAGGCCTCATCAATTGTAGTGGAGAAAGATGTAGCTTTACCTCTCTACCGGGTATGGTCCCTTGAGAACGCTCTACGCCATGCACCTGACTTCGGACCTTCATTGAAACTGCACACCGTAGCTGGAGCTACACGACTCAGGCAACTCCTAGCTGACATGGGGTAAATATTACTCTCTTTTTATTATGACACCACAACTGAATTTGTTTAGAACATGTATAACTGTTGTTAAAAACCAGTAGTGAACATTAAAAAAAACACGCACAAAAAATATTTCATCTAAATCGGTCCAGCTGTTTAGGAGGAGTTCAGTCACATAAAGAATACCTATAATAAAGATTTTATGTAAAGAAAAATGATACTTCCTTTAATATTAATATTGGTACAACATAGCCAAAACCACAGATTTATTTGTATATATATTGATATTTTTGTATTACGTTAAACTGGATGACGCAGCAATTAAAACATAATAGAATTTCTGAAATTAGAGTATTTATTTTATTACTCTGACACATGTAAATAATATGATTTAAAGTGTTATACTACTAAATAAACTTTACCTGAAATTAGAGAAACGACATTTAATGTAAATTAATCACGATGTTTTTTTTTTCGAACTGACTACAATGTTGACTTGGCAAGGCCTTTACAGTTTCATCGGACTACTAAGGGGAGCGCTTAAGGCACTCACCCGAATTTATATAGGCAACCAGCACAAAGGCGCACGGCGCGCCTCGGCTTGGACTGTCACCTAATATCCCGAGTCTAACTAACCTAAGCTAACTATTATTTCATACATATATAAATTCGTGAAATATACACGTGTACCAAGCACGTATGTTTCACGAACTTATACATGTATCTTGAATCTGACTACAAGTTAATCTAAGCTAACTCTATTCGAAAAATGGATAAAAGGAAAAACAAACCCAACCAATACCAATATACCCAACCCATATATATAACATTGAAATAATTTAAGGATAAATAAATACCAATATTCGGTTCTTATAATAATATCATGAATTTTGTTTTGTATGCGCAAACGTTACTTAAGGTTAAAAAGACGAAGACTGTAGGTACCAAACTGTGGTTGAAAACGTTCTGGTGCAATTTGTTTAGGGTGCGTCTTTATTTTGATTGCGTGTCGTGTAAATAAGTCGATGGGCGATGATGGTGGGATGTGCAGGATTCCGCTGCAGCAGGCGAGACAGTCGTACCTCGCGATGGACGTAGAGGTGCGTCGCGCACTGGTGGGCACGCTGCACGCCGCCTGCGAAAAGCATCGGCTGCCTTCCCCCGCAGCCGCACCGCCCCTCGCACTCCTCCGGCGCCCGCACTCGCCTCCGCTCGCCGCGCTCGACCTCGTTTACGCCATCATCGGACTCATCGAACACGTAACTACACCTCTATTTATTACGTAAAGCGTTCTTGACCATTATTGTAAACCCCCCCCCCCCAGCTTTCCACCTCCCCTCCTGCAATGGTAAGACATGTTAGTCTCGAACCCGCCCCCTTCCTTAGTGTCATGTGAGATCTTAAGTAAATAATACTTAAACAGTAACTACAAAAATTATATAAAATTTTACATACAATACAGCAATAAAATAGTGCTTTGGGAACATACAATTTTACAATTCTAATTTTCGTTTCTGACTTTCCTATGTATTTCATGCATTCTTATTTATTCTATTAAGCTATTATATATTACTTTTAATATAATACAAGGAAAAAATAATACATTTTCCACAATTCGCTTATTTATATATTACATTTACGTACTTCTCTAATTCTCAATATTTTACTTTAATTTCTGTTTACATTAATAATTTATCAATAAACACTTATCTTTAAATAATAATGAGGTATTTAAATTTATCAAATAATAACAAAAATATTAAAATAATGATTACGAAATTAGAACGACGCGTTTAAGCTTCGCAACGTACTTGTGGCGCGTGGTATCAAACTATTGCATCACGCGTCGCCAATAGATTTGCGGCGTCACTAAGACTTTGCTTTTTAAGTTTATCTAGGTGTCTCCACCGTAAAAACACGATTATATATACAAAAAATAATTATTAGTAAATTAGTACATTTTTGTGGTACTTGTAGGCAGTGGATATTAACTTCTGGTACCTCAAAATTGAGTTGGATGACGCTATACAAGTCTTGTATCTAATTGTTATAGTAATCAATAATATTATAACCGTTGCCATGGTAACACGTTTATCTTTAGGGATGTGCGAATAATCCTTGAACCGAAACGAATCGTATGTTATTCTATCCAAATTTAATAGAAAATACACCTTTCCTATTTTTTTTTAATAAGGTAGAATTATTAAACTAATAGTTATAGGGAAAGTTACAACATTTTTCACTATTTTAATAATTCAAACTATTACCTAATTTTTATTTTTACCTAAACATCAAGACTGAAATGCCTTTCAAAAACAATTTACTATATAATTCAATTCTACAATAATAAATTCATATTAGTGAAAATATTTATTAAAAATACACTTTCTCAGTGAAATCTAAATAATTTTATAGCATTTCAATGTTGACAATTTTTTAACAGAAATAGCTGAATTATTTTCTTTCAAAGAAATTTCAATATTTTTGTATAATGTCATATTTTAACAGGTTTCTAGAATTTTGTGCTCTAATTTTTTATAAAATACATTAAAAAAATTGTTTTAAATTTTAGCTCTCAAAATTCGTTAACAACTAATAAGGTACAAACGTATACCTTTTACTATATTGGAATATTTTGTATGGTTATTTATAAATAAAGAAATTGATTATAGTTCATAAAGAAAATTGTCAGTGCCGTTGAAAAAAAAAACATATTCAAATAAGAATGAATGACATTTAATTTTTTGAATTTGTAATATTCTCTTCTTCCCGCCACTTTTTGGCTAAAAATAGAAATACAGTATTTTTCAATGCTCTTAATGGCTGGTGTCGACTGTGATGGCATTACTGGTTAGTTCGTAGCATTTTATAGTTAATGCTTATTTGACGCATAAATTAAATTATTTGACTAATCCGAATAGTTCAAATTATTCGTATGTTCAATTCGCATTTCGAATCGTATTATTCGGTTCGATTCGTTATCAATTAATTCGAACAGTCGCACGCCACTAATTATTTTATGTTCATTGAATTAGTAAGTTTTCATTCAAAAATGTCATTTTAGGTCAGTATTATTTCGAATTTTTGACTTGCAATCTATAGATATAATCAAAATGAAGTGTCTATATATATTATCAAAATACCTACTTTTTACTGACTGGATATGAAAGCGTATAAGCTACTTACTTATAGTAAAAATCAAATTTTAAAATTTTTGTCTGTCAGTCTGTATGTTCCGGGTAATCTTCGAAACGCCTGGACCGACTTTCACAGAAATTTTACTGGCAGAGAGCTGAATTTACAGGCTATATTATTTAAGACTAGCTGTTATTCGCAACTTTGCCCGTAGCGGAATATCCGAAACGGCAAAACCAATTTTTACGGGACTTTCACTGGTAGATAGCTGACTCCATAAGAAGTAATTTAAGCTATTTTTTTTAAAGTACCTGTTACCTGCGCGTTCTTCCGCAGTGACAGCTCCAAAACGGTTTGATTGATCTTCATGGGACTTTTACTGGCATATAACTGACTTTATAAGTACTGACTTAGGTTAATTTATTTTAAACTAGCTGTCACCCACGACTTCTTCCGCGTGAAATTTAGCAAAAGTATGTTGTTCACTGTAAGCATGTGCTTGAGGTGTGCACTGTATTGGACTCCAAGAATTAATATAATTGTAATGAATATATTAATGTATGTAATTTGCTTAATTTGTATTTTGGTCAAATTGGCAGCCATTTTGTTTTTATTTACCGTGATCGCGTCTACATAACTCATTAACCATAGCTACGGGAAGTTAGCACCCAATTTTTCGCGTAACGATTAGAAAATGCGTACAGGGTTTGCCCATCGATTTCCCCTTTTTACTCACCATTTAATTATTTTGCCCACCTCTACAAAAAAAGTTAAATAAATATAATTTAAATTACGTGAGCCAGCGTCCGAAAAACTTTCAAAAATTGAAAATGTCAAGGTGGATTCTTGAAGTATTTCATTTGCCCACGTTTGCCCATTTTGTAATTTTTTATATAATTAATAGATGTTTTGAAAATAGAAGACGTTTTTTTTTCAATATTAGATCGGACACGTATTACCTTAACAGTTCTATTATTGAAATTTCTTGCGGAATAGAGAAGTGATTACTTTTTGTATGATCGCAAAAACTTAATTATGTTAATAATATCTATATAACAACATTTTTAAGAGGAATTGTATATCTTGAAATTTTCATTACTTTCTTATACTGTGTAAATGAGTACTGAAGGGATTAAAGTTCAAATTAAAGCTCCAAATATGTTGTTGTTGCTAAATCCCATCCAGCACACTGTTAGTATTTACATATTTACTGTACACGTTATATATAACAGTAGGTAGTATGCGTGTCATGTCATACCTACAAATGTTTTAAAAGAGCATTTCTGTAATTCTACCACTTCTCACCATTATTACTTTAATACAATTTAAAAAAAAAAGGGGGCGAAGCCGCGGGTATCAGCTAGTATTTTTTATATAATAGGAGACGTTACCAAAAGGAGAGGGATTCCAGCACGCCCTCGCCGCCTTGGATATCGAGAGTGGTGAGAATGAGAGTCGAAGGCTGGGCTGGGCTTCAGCACAACGCTCTCTGGAAGCTGTTGTCAGGCTCGTCAACTACACCCTCAGTGGCAAGAAACTACATCTCGCTGGGCCCTTCAGTTACTTCATCGTACAGGAGGTAGATCTTGCTTGTTATATTTGTACTTGTTTTAGCTCATGGATTCTCTCGCGTTAAAATATAATTTAAAATATCCATTATAATATGTTTTGCTATGCCCATAAGTTCCTAAAATGTTGTTTACATACAAAAAAAATGTTGTTGTACTCAAACAGACACTATCACACAATTACGCTACAGTCACACTTATGCTTTATAATGATGTAGTCACAGTTATATTAAGATTTCTCTCTTTTGTTTCTCTATGTATTTACTCCGATGTCTAAAATAGAACTGAACTTGGGTTTTTTTTTTCGAACTGCCTACCCTATTGGCCTGACAGGTTTTTATTACAGCTTCACCGGACTACTAAGGAGAACGCTTAAGGCACTCATCCGATTGGCAACAGGATCAAGGACGCACGGCTTCTTCTAATACATAAAACGGAGGGTGAAAATCTCTGGAAAGAAAACGTCATTACTCTAATGATGCGACAAAATTCTAGGCAGGATAATTTTAGAATCCGTTTCGTTTCTCACAGTCAAAGAGTCATTCAAGTGCGTTCAAGTGTTAATTAAGCAATGATAGTTTCATGATAGTGTGCATGAACACCGAGTCGATAGTAATAGATTTGAATCTTTGGAATGATCATTTAGTTTAGAAGAATGACATGAAATTATAGCATGACGGACTGGCTACCGATATCGAGTTGCCAAACACCTACACTTAAGACCGATTCTTTCTGTAACTTCTTGGCCAAGTGCAACATTACCAGTAATAATTTCGTGCTTATTATAACCTGTGGAGTATAAAAGAACTGTTTGTGTAGGGTACTGCAGAGAGTGTAGTGGTGCGGTCACCACTGTGGCTGGGTGTGGCAGCTCGCTGGGCAGCACTAGCCTCCTCCGACGCGAGCCGTCCTCTTGTCGCGTGTACAGACCTGCCTTCAGACCGCTGCTTGCTCCTTGGCCTGCCACCACGGTTCCACCATGAGCCTAGAAAGTATGTCACTTGTCTCTCATCATAGATCATATAATATACCAATTACTTTTATTAGATGTCCGTTTTGGGCATATACAATACTGTCTACTCCAATTAATGGATGATGTCTGGTGACCATGCTTTTTTAAATGTTACATTATGTATATAAATATATTAGTTTACGCGTGACGTTTGAGAAGACAAATCATAATCAAATAAACAATATATATTTATGAAAACATCGGCACCTATTAGTGATGTGTACTATCCATTGAGGCTATTACGGTTACTGGCATTTATTTTAACGCGGTCGTAGTAACTATGTTGTTATGTATGTGTTGTTAACGTAATCTATCGCTACGCCCTTGGAAATAGACATTTTTTTTGCTAATTATGAGATTGCAACATTTGACTTTCTTTCAGTCGTTAAACAAATTGATTAACGGAACGATTATTTATAAATATGAAATTGATTCTTTACTATTTATGATGAAGTTTATTTGTTATTTGAAAATTGATTCTATAATCATTAAAAATGAACCATCACGCTTAGGTCGGTGACACACTGTACTTTGCTCTAGTCATCATTAGTCACATGTATTGTCTGAAAAGGAAGGCGTCGTTCCAATAATTACGTTTTTATTATTAAGGATATCGGCAGTTTTCACTTCCATCGTGTGGTCATAAAGACACATCCACTTTTTTTATTTTACTATTTTACTGATTTTTTACTTTTTTCATTTCTTATGAAATCGGTTGAATATTTTCAGTCTATTCGGAGCGGCGTTCGAGCAGGCGGCGACGAAGAGCGGCGCATCAGTCTCTCTCGACCACTTCGATTCCTCCGTGATAACACTACCGATCTCGCAGCGAACACAATTTCTGGACGCGCTCACAGCCCTTCTCGCCTGACCACCGTCTTATCTCGATAACAGGAAAATAATATTTACCATTGAGTACACAATGAAATATAATTCCACAGAAAAAATACGATTAATTATAAAATCAAAAAACCCTTAAATTATGTTATGGTTTGTCTATTGATCGTTGTGGTTATTCCCCGAAGTAAAGGGAAAGTCCAGTACCATAAAAACAGTTTATTTTATTTTGATTCATTGAAGCAACTCTTTTAACTGTAACAGGCTTAAAGATAACCCACAATTATTTTTATATAGCAAATGCATTTGATATTTGATAGTAAAAAAATATTTTATATTAAATTTTCAACACATTGACGCCAATACACAATCTTATAATATACATAACCTATAATTACCAGACATATACTTATTTGATAATGAAATAACAACACTTTTACAGATACGGCTAATAAAATGCAAGATATTTAATAGATTAGATGTGCTGTTTATCATAGTTGCATTCTCTTTCTGTCTCAAGCGCTCGGTTTTGTCATCTTGTTTTCACATTGTTTGATTGCTGTTAATCAATATTTGGATGCAAGAAATCAAGGATAACCTATATTATTTTTAAAGAAACATTTAAAAAAGGTAGATTTTCATACACCCTTAATATATTTAGTTTTGTTTTATTGTTCAGTCTGATTCTAATAAAACAATATTTAATATTTTTAAGGCCTAATGGGATTTGATGCTTTGTCAATTTTTTATATAAAAATCACAAGTTTGTATGTAATAGTAGGACTGTAGTAGTAGTACTAGTAGGAATTGTAGGACTGTATCTTATGGATTTTATCAAACGGTACAATTAAAATGAAATATTATAATATATATTAACAATTTTATTTAATCAATTGGGTTATTAAAGATATGTAGTTAAAATTGGAATTTTGATGGGAAATCATGCAGGATTGGTGGTGGAGTGTATACGCACATAATATTATATAAAATCAGTTTGGTCCAATGCATATTTGAGATCCTTTCAAAGATATGGAATGTATTTTTATGGAAATTTTTTATTACTACATAAGTGGAAAATCAAGGTACTGGAATGATGAAATTTATTTTGCTACCAATAATGATTGTGAGGTCAATATCATTGTATTTTAATTTATTTATTGTTAGGTAAGTACAAATAAAACATTAATTTCATAAATAAAACCTTTTTATTTTCATAATATCATAGTGTTATCTCATGAAAATACATACTTCATTTATAATAAGCCACCAGGCATCAATTCAAGTTTAGCATATACTGTAGCTTTTGCTATAACGCTGATATACAGCTGGGCCCATAATAACCCTGTTTGCGTCTAAGAGATGGCGGACAAATGAAGTGCAAATGATATACTAAAAAACATAGAACTGTGATTAGTGACATTATGGCTATACCATTCTTTGACCTGTCTGCGGTGTTTGGATAGGCAAATAAGTATCTTCATGGATAAAATTTATCATATCCTAGCATCAGATCTTAGCGACACAGAGTTGGAAAATAGTCTTCATAGACTAGTGTTTTCGAGTCACATAAACTTTAAAGCACTTATCGAAACAGTTTGTACATTGACGATATAAGGTGGTGAATTCACAGTATTGGTATAGTTTGTTATTTCTCTTATAACATACTACAGACGATCTTATACAAATCTTTCAGATAAACACACCTACATTGTGCTTGCCTTTCTAATTGTTACTTCAGATATGTTAAACCTTAAAAGACTACTTTAAATTAAGTTCAACATGATGAGAGATAGATCATAGATGTAAAAACACTCCATTAAACTGGCTGAGGTGCAGATTACTGTGGGATTTTAACAAGTGATGGGAACTAAATTTACCAACTATTGTCTCTGTTGCCGATGCTGGATGCTCTTGTGATATTTTCCACCTGACATTAAAAAACTTTGTGGCAACAAAAAAGTGTGTACTCCAATTGAAATTTGAGAAATATTTAAAATTATCTTCATCTTTACAAATTACATACTTTTTAAAATTCTCAGATCTTATTTTGTACAAAGCGTGTGATCAAATCAAAAGCCCATTTAGGCTGGTCTTTTGGCACCATGTGTCCTGCATTCCTCACCAACACCTCAGTCAAATTACCTGCCTTTTTGACATACCCTGCAATTTCATCATCAACTCTCCATATCTTTCTAGCAGCTATTTGATAGTCACCTGCAGAAGTAAAGTTCAAGTTCCTTAGAAAAACAACCGTTAATGGGTAAGCTACAATTATATCTAATTGACCATTAAAAAATAAAATCCGATATTTCGATAACAACTCTGAAACATCTGTAGAAACAGATTTGAGTAAATCATTAAGTAAACCCAACAAAACTTGGGATCCGTCATTGAATGCCAAGCCACCGACATGAACACTTTTGCGAATATTATCATTGTTCAATAAATCTGTAAAAACAGAAACATCATCTTGACCTTCAGTTTGCAAAAAGTTGTAATAATAATTAAATCCAGTAAATGTTTTGAAGTATGAAATATTACTAATATCACCATCCATGAGTTGATCAAGTAACAAGCCAGCTTCAACCCAGTTGTCTTTCTTTATGTCAGAAATTATTTGCTTTTGATATTTTTCAAAAATCTTCCGTTGATTCAAGTCAATCAAGCCATGTTGATATAAATAATCTCCATAGTTTATCTGATTAATTGGATCACAATATCCACTTCCTATTGCCATTCCCTTTAAATTTATTCCCAGTTTTGACTTAATTAAATTATTTCTATGTATCTCCATTGCTAATGATGGAATATATTTCCCAGCATATGACTCCCCAGTTATAAAAAAGTCATTACTCTTTAGTTCAGGAAATAATATGAAAAATTGTTGCAAACTTTTATAAAGACCCGTCGCTATGCATTTCTCATCTTTGCAGTATCCTTTGTCACTCATTGTAAAACTAAAGCCAGTCCCCACTGGGTTATCAATGAAAATAAGGTGTGCATTTAACGCCCAGTGATACTTTCGTTTAGCAAAACCATTCTTTCTTGCTATCAGAGGACCCAGTTCACAAAATAAGCCAAATAAAGAGCTAGCTCCCGGCCCACCTTGTAGCCATAGTAACACAGGAGCGTCTGCATTCTTTGAAAACGGTGGAAAATACCAAAAGTAAAGATATGACTTATAATTTTCATCGACCGTGAAAAATCCGGAGTGACTTCGGAAACCTATCAAATCAGTAAGTGAAACTCTTGAAAGATTTTGTGCAAGAACTATTGAGCCTTTTCTAAGATAAGGTGTTAAAATTAATGGTTCTCCTGCATCGCCTGACGATTTGGCATCCAATTTTAAATGTGGATAAATATTAGCAAATAAAAGCGCATTTCCGTATGTATATAACATGAAAAAAATCACTAATGTTATATGGATTTTTTTAAAGTTAATAATAGTCATTTTAAAAGTTTTGATTCCGAACTTATATCCGAAATACTTTAGACTTAACGTTATATAATTTTTTTACAATGTAAAAATAGTTCTTCGAATCACATGTCAAAATCAATATTACCGGGAAAGTTCAAAATCGTAACACTATGTTCACATCTATTGTGTTTATATGTCTGACATTTTATATTAAAAATACAATTTAGTTTAATTTATGATTATTTTGTGTTGTGTCATGTTGTTTATTTTAGATTGTACTACATTTTGCCAAAGTTGCCTACATAAGCAAAAATCCAAAGAACGAGCAAAAATAAGAATTATTTAGATTGTGCCTTCTATTGAGTTCTGTAGAACTGCGCTGGCCATAGATAATAATAGTATACTGGAGGAACCGGGTGTCAATGTGCATATTTCAAATTATTATATCTACCTACAAAATTGGCAAATAGGTATGAAAAAATAATAAAAATAAAACCGGCAATTGGTATCAGCGGTACGTGTGACCTACAGAAAGAGATCAGGTCATGCTAGAGATAACGGGTATATAAACGACTGAATTGAGTTATTGTGCTATGTAACGTGACGCATCATGTTTCGCATTTTGTTACTAGTTGTGTTTCAAATATTTGGTAATGAGTGTTTTTTGCATCGTTATCCAAAGATTGAACTTGGTGAACGAGATGGTGGAGACGCCGGTGAACCGTTGTTCCTCACTCCTTACATCGAGAGCGGTAATATAACGGAAGGTAGGCGCCTAGCTCGAGTTCCTTTTACAGAAAGTTTGCGCATTCAAAGCTATGCTGGATTTTTCACTGTTAATAAAACTTACGATTCTAACCAATTCTTCTGGTATTTTCCTGCTATGATTCCGAACAAAAAAGACGCACCTGTCATTGTTTGGCTGCAGGGAGGGCCAGGCGCGTCCTCCCTCTTCGGTCTCTTCACCGAAAATGGACCCCTAAGAGTTCGGAATAATCAATTCGAGAGACGTAAATACAACTGGGCGGTTAGTCACCACATTATCTATATTGACAACCCAGTTGGGACAGGATTCAGCTTTACCAAAGACCCTAAAGGCTATTGCACTGACCAAACCAGAGTCGGTGAGGAGTTATATTCAACAATGATTCAATTTTTCCAGTTATTTCCTGAGTTACAGAGTAACAAATTCTTCGTAACAGGAGAATCATATGGAGGAAAATATGTACCAGCTCTAGCTTACACCATACACAAGAAAAATCCAACGGCAAACATAAAAATTAACATGAAAGGTGTTGCTATTGGTAATGGTTTAAGTGACCCTGTTAATCAATTGGTTTATGGTAAATACCTATATCAAATTGGCCTTATAGACTGGAATCAGGCTAAAGTCTTTGAAAAGTATGAAAATAAAACCAAACAGTTTATAGAACAACAACAATGGTTGAAAGCTTTTGAAACATTCGACATGCTATTGAATGGGGATATGATTGGAGAAAAAAGTTTATTTGCAAATATGACTGGTTTTGACTTATACTTCAATTATTTGCACACTAGAGACTACACGCAGGCTGACGACTTTGGGCCAATGATACAGAAAAGTGCAGTACGTAAAGCTATACATGTCGGAGGACTCCCATTTAATAATGGAACTATAGTAGAAGAACATCTCAGGGAAGATGTCATGAAATCTGTAGCACCATGGGTGTCTGAACTGCTTGATCATTATTACGTAGTTATCTACAATGGACAGTTAGACATCATCGTGGCATATCCTTTGACTTTGAATTATTTAAGGAATCTCAATTTTACTGGTGCTGAAGATTATAAGACTGCTGAACGGTACATATGGAAAATTGATGGTGAAGTTGCTGGATATGTGAAACAGGCTGGCAAGTTAGTTGAGGTCATGATAAGAAATGCTGGGCACATGGTGCCTGCAGACCAACCAAAGTGGGCTGTAGATCTCATCACACATTATACTCATGAGAAATTGTTTTACACTCCATAGAAGAGGCTTTTAAAAGTATTGATCATTTCTTAAAACATTTATACAGAGGCTAAACAGTCTTTTTTAAGTAGTATATTCAGGAAAGAGGTACAAATAAATGAAAATAGACAATATTGTTATATTTTGAAAATAATTGTAAGGTACAAACAAGGGTAAAGTTGATTATGAAGGTCACAGAGTTATTTCATCCAAGTATAAAACTATATGTATAAAAAAATATCCAATCTGAATTAGAATAATTAATAATGCACAATTACTAATTTTTTTACCAGTGAAGTATGACATGTGGGTACTATTTTTTAATATTACACAATTATCTTTCTATGAAGCACTATATCTGAGAAGTGTTATGGATTGTTTAGAGTTACATGAATTTGATTATGTTTGTTATCACAATTGTTCTAGTTAGGAATATAATTTTTTTCTAATTTTATAATAAAATTAAATCATGACACAATAGTTTGTTTTATTACTTACTTTTGATCCTTAACACAGGTTTGCAGGGTACAAGGTACTCAGTTCTGAGCTTCATAGGCAACTATCCTTTCAGAGAACTAATTCAACTGCTATGAGGACATTCATTATGGTGTTTAAAGCTAAGGCATATGTAGTAATTATATTGAAGTAGAAGCTGGCATTATTACCAAAATCACACCTGATTTATTGACTTTCATGTGACAATATTCTTGAAGATTTGTGTTTAGCTTTGCAATGGGCGTGTGGTTGAAAAAGTTGACTAGTTCTCAAGTTTGTCTGTAGAAATATGTTAACAGGTGGTTAAGTATCAACTTGAGAGTGAGGTGGTCAGCCGCCGATCCCGCACACTAGTCGCGATTTTTCTTGTAACAATTCGAACCTAGGTTTGTCCCTCGGTGTGGAGCCCTCGAGTATGTTACTCGCGCGAATACAGTGACTCACGCTTGTTTTTCATTTACACGATCACCCCACACACATGCACACCTAGGAACACAGTGGTGGGCTGTTTCTTTTTGCTCTTTTCGGACTGAAATAGGTCACACAACATAGTAGTCAGATGTAAAATACACATATACATTCGTGAAACATGCATGGTCACACATGCATTTTTCACGAATTCATATATGTGTATGGAATGGATAGATAGCTTAGCTAGCTTAGTCAGATCGGGAAAGTCGGCGACAGCTCAAGCCGAGGTGCACCGAGTGCCCTTGAGGTGATCGCCTAAAACAAATCGGGCGAGTGCCCTAAGCGCTCCCTTTAGTAGTCTGGTGGAACTGTAAAGGCCTTATTGGCTAGCAGTGTAGGTCAGTTCGAAAAAAAAAAAAAAAATAGTGGTCAGCCGATTATTAGAAATTTTGTCGTGATTCTAACACATTGTTTTCCTGTAACAGAAAGCTACAATCGTAGGATTTGTACCAACCTACCAATGGCGTATCTAGACTGAAAGGAGCTCAATATTGAAATATCTTTTAGGAGGTGCAGCTTCTATGCGGTAAATTATATAAATGAGGACTTAAGAACAATATTGTTACTTTTATTAAGAACGCTTAATACAGATTTTGAGGTTGTCCATAACATTTTATGAATATTTGCTTACAAACAGATGTCAGAGTCCTTTATAATTGATTCAGCAGTAGCTACGCCTCTGTTAACCATGGATATGGTTTCCAAACAAATTACAACTTTTCAATAATTTGGAATTTTATTTCTCTTACACATATTTATAACAGTAGTTTTTAACTAGGTACCATTATTTAAGACGAATTTACACACAGTTTGACTTTACATTAACGAAAGTTTGTCGGTTTTGAAGAATTTATCATTCAAAACAAAATATATTATCTGGTATTAAGTAATAAAATGTTCAAATGAGAAAATAATGTTTTCTTTTTCTATGTAAATAAACTACGTTATTTTCATGTATCGCGTTGTTCTGTATTTATTATTTGGATACATATTACTTATATCTATTTATTACAATAATCAAACAGAAAAGGTTTCATAGCTTTTGTCTTGCATTTTGTTACATTTGACCAACATCATATTCTCTTAGATTACAGTTCATATGCGTCGCGTCAAATTATGTTATTTGAAACCTATGGATACTCTTTCATTATAAGAAAACATTGTTAACTATAACATGGTACAGCGTTTTGTATTGCTTGCTTCTTCAATACAATAAAACAAAAACAGTTCACAAACTTCTAGCTGCAGAGTTAGAATATTTTGAGAAAAAAACATCCTTTTAATAGTTTATATTGAAATAACCAGTTTTTGATGACATAATTGTATGTAAGTGAATATATTCTTTACAATATGTAGATATACTGTTCCCTTTTAACCATCTAAAACTAAGGTTTTTATTACAGACTTATTTTACTTAATAATACAATTATGGTGTATGTAGAATGAAGTGAATATTTTTAAATCCACAGAACAGTACTATTCAAATAAATGTAAACTTAGTAACTTTTCCTTGTTCAGGCCGGTCTGGAATAAATTAAAGATAAATATATTCTCTTTCAGGGACACTAGTTTGTAATGATTTTAGCCTTTACTTTGGTTTATCTAAATACTGAGAAATTTCCCAATTACTAACAAAATTTGACTTTATAAAATTAAATTAATTTTGATTACCACCATATGATAGAATTATATTATTCTAATAATTAATATATCCTAAACATAGAATGACCAAGTTTGAACAAAAATACACTGGGGAAATAATTCAGTTAATATTCACAAAATAAACATCTCTCAACTGGACTGATTGATAGTAACATGCCACTAATCTCTAAAAAAATAATTATACAGTAAAACCATTTTTAGCTTGTGTACTAATTATTTGTCTTTGTAAATGATTACTAAGCCTATGTACCCGTTTCTCAGTATTATTACAAAGGAACAAAAATTTCAAAACATCTAAACAGTATTGAAAATTTTTGTATAGCAGGTTTCTCAACCACTATATGAAATGGTATCAAATAAAATACAGATTACAATATTCAAAATGTCACTTTAATTATCCTATATTAAACCTTACCTGAACAAGATTGCTCTCTCGTTCTCAAAAATGAATTTAACAAATATTGTCTTATTGAAAAGTGTTAAAGTACTAATGGTTAGTTAAGCAAATATATTTATTACTTAAGTTTATCGCCCTTCTATGTAAGTGGATAGCTCAATTTCTTCAGGAAGTTCTGTTATGTTAACATCAAACCGATCTTGGACCTCGTTAAGAATTTTGGCATCATTTTCATCTGACACCATGGTGATTGCCAGACCTTTCGTACCAAAGCGTCCAGCTCTGGCCACACGATGGAGGTATGTGTCTGAATCTTCTGGCATATCATAGTTGAAGACAATGTTCACTCGTTCAATGTCCATTCCTCTTCCAAATAGATTTGTTGCAACCAAAATTCGCTTTTGGAAATCTTTGAATTGTTGATAGCGGGATAAACGTTCATCCTGAGTCATGCTCCTATGGATACCAATGGCTGGGAAGTTCTGGTCAGTTAACAGTTGTGCTAATGCTATGCATCTTTGTACGGACTTAACAAATATGACTACTTGATTGAATTCCAAGACATCAAGAAGTTCAAACAGCTTTTTATTCTTTTCATTTTCTTTGAGTTTGACGTAATGTTGCTGAAGACCATGCAGTGTGAGTTTTGCTTCATCATCCACATACACTTCCATCGGGTCTTGCATGAATTTCTTACACACAGGTCTAATCTCCTTACTCAGTGTCGCTGAGAACATCATCACTTGTTTACCATGTGGAGTATTCCGGAATATCTCCTGCACATCACGTCTCATGTCAAGGGATTCCAACATTTTATCACACTCGTCAAGTATGAAGTGTTTTAAATGTTTAAGGTTTAATTTCTTACTATTGACTAGCGCTAAAATTCTTCCTGGAGTGCCGACCACGATGTGCGGGCAAGCTGTTTTCAGCGCCTCCTCATCCTTCTGTATAGGCATACCACCGAAAAACACCGATACTCGGACCCCAGACATGTATTTAGAGAAACGCTCATATTCCTTGCTAATTTGGAACGCCAGTTCTCTTGTGTGGCACATGACGAGCACGTAGACATGGTTTTCCGATGGTTCAAGCTGCTGCAACGTCGCCAATACGAACACAGCTGTCTTCCCCATACCTGACTTCGCCTGGCAGAGGATGTCCATACCCAACACAGCTTGCGGAATGCATTCATGTTGAACTTCCGAAGGGTGCTCAAAACCGCAGTCGACGATTGCTCGAAGTATTTCCGGCTTCAATAAGAAATCTCTAAAGCCCGAACTGTGTATAGATACGTACGATCCTTTAACCTCTTTCTTTGGCGCCGCTTCTGTGGCTCCGTCCGCGGTCTGATGATCTGCCTGTTCTTCATCTTCGTAATCGAGAAGATCGTCATTGTCAGCCATTATTAAAGAAGATTTGCTGTATTTATTATATACAAACAGAGTTCGGGCACGTGAAAATTATTTTCGACAACTTATTTTACAATAATGGCGGCTTTGGTTTTAGCTGTCTATGGTGTTTGGCGTCAATGTTATTTTTTTTAATTGTCATTTCTACCACAATGAAAACTAGTAGATTAGCCACCATAGAGTAGAGTCGTTTTTGTTGGCCAGTAAGTTAGCATACATATTTGTTGGCTAAGAGAACATGTATTATATGGTAACATAAAACCAATAAAGTCTACGTAAATATAATTTAATTGCATAAACTTTATAAATGTAATTATCATAAATGGTAAATAAATGGGTTGTATAAACGGTAGAGTTTGGGCTGAGTTGCGCCAAATGTCGGTTAGTGTAATGGTTAAAGTTAACTATAACAATGAGAAGAACCACTAACAGCTACATTTATCAGAACTAGTTACACCATGAAATGTTTTGTAATAGTTAAAGTTATTAGGGTTACAATGCAAATAGAGTAATTAGTTCCTAAAATGGAAGAGGTTAACATTTTTTATTTGGCAAGTCTTTGTTCTATCTCTCGCCAGATGGTCATCTGCGGAAAAAATCAATGTGTTATAATTACTATCCTTTGTTTTTTACTTCGTATCTCTTTCTGTGAAGTTATATATTAGATATTTAAATATTGATATATTTATATCAATGATTAATTCGCAGATAACACAAGTGTATTATAAATTTTTATTACATGTTTATTATATATAATTTTATTCTATGATGCATATTCAATTTTAATAACGTGTAAACAGAATAGTACTTATTTCATAGTAGGCGGCCTTAACAAATGATTTAAGTACAAAGTTAATGCATTTGCAAAGTTTTTAGGAAACCGGAATGTATTGTTTATGTTCGTCGGGAGAACTATTTTCAGTTTCCCAAAGGATTTCTTGCAGTCACTACATAATATTTGAAAGTATTACTATTACACTGACAAGATGTTCTAAAGTTAACAATAACAATAATGTTAACCGGCCAATATTGACCGGTAATTCTTAACGTTAAATCATAACGTCATTTTAAACATTGTTGACTGGTGCAATCTATTTATCGCCTAACAATTACTTTAATCGAACTTTTGACGTTAACATTGATTGGTGCAACTCAGCCCGAGAGTTTGTTGGTAAATTTGAAGACCTACAAGTGTTTCCGATTAGTTGTGGGTGATTTGTTTATTGAATATATGTACATATATATTTTAAGTCATTTTATCATTTAACAAGAACAAAGGCCTAAAATTTTTTTTCATAAGTTTACATCATGTCATGTTTAACGAAGTATGATGAAATTTTAGTAAATTTTTAATAAATGGGTCATATTCTAATCATTCAATGTGGGTTGGTCTAAATTTATGGACAGAAAGAAAATAAATTACATAATAAATTTGTGTCAGTTTATTATTCATCTACAATATTAAAAAATAGAGTGACAACTCTATACTTTACAAACTCTTTACATTTTAAAATAATATTACGATTACTTAATAAAAATACTACATACTACTTTTTTACAAGAGATTACATAAATTTATTACACGCAACACTGGATATTACTCAAAGTAGAAATCAATGTAAAAGTGTCCATGTATTGTATACCACACGTTTTATTTTTGCAGAAAACTAAATTATGTGGTTGTTTTACGCTTCCTAGTTTAGTATTTTATTTTTATTAGAGAATAAATTAAATTCAAAATATTCCTTATTACATTCTAAACAATTTTTCTCAGACTGTTAATTTAAACTTATATACTTGTAAGTTTAATAATGATTACGATTAATACGTGCTAATTTCTCTATATTAATTATTCTTTTTTATTGAAATAACTACATAAACATTTGATTTATAAATCGCCATTAAAGTGATTCACTGTCTAATAAGCTTAAAATTGCAAAAAAATAAGTATATTTTGTGCATGCTACTACTCTACGAAATGGAAACATTTATCCAGATGGTTCTTTAAATAAATATTATAAGAGTGTACCGAAGCTACACAAGTTTCTAAAAATTTATTTCAAAGTTAATATAAGTAGCCCCTAAAAATTTTATAATATCCTTCATATTAAGGATTATTAATTACAAATCTACGTGGGCGGAATTATGAGCAATAATAAATACATTAGTCACTAGAACATTATCCAGTTGTAATATTAATGTAAAAAAAAGTCAAGTCGCCATAAGTGCTATGATATTTTAAAGTCCAACAAATATTTCATGATTAGTTTAAATTATACATTAAATCTATAAAGACGATTTAAAGTCTACGGCTCTCTCGAATATCTGTTTTTTTTTGTATTCATATCACGGATTAGGGACTGGTTAAGAATTGTTAGTAAAAACTTCTATGATTATGTTTCTTACTCCTTCATGTAACATGTTTATAATAATAGTTTGAACTTAGTTCTAATATGAAAGGCGCGTTTTTGTACAATTCAACGCAATCTCTAAGAACTTTATGTTAATCAAAGAAGGAGTATTTTTATGTTACTGTTCGTCTGTGATTGTCGAGCATAATTAAATGCTCTTTTCATCAACTACCGTATACAAAATCGTTGATACGTTTTTTAAGTGTGACTTTATGATGCGTTTGACTATACTCGACTCTAAAAAGTTTATATAGTTTTTATTGTCTTTAAATTAAAAGGTAAAATTTACACGCTTGTTATGAACTCTGGTTAATATTTAGAGTAATGTAATATTTGGATGGACAAATTACTTTGTTGGCGGACTTGTTGGAAACCGTGTACACGTCTTAACATTTTTCACTATACGGTTTCAAAGGTTTGAAATCAGCGTTACCACTGAGGTAAGCGTCGACAAAATTTTGAACGGAGTCTGTCGTTATTTCATCACCGTAGTTCATGGTGACCATTTTCTGTTTAGGGAAGTCGATAGCGGTAAGCAAGGGCACCGCGTCGTCCAAACAGATATGTTCTCGGAGCATGTCCCCGCAGTCTGTACCGTCGATACCGATGTAGAACATCACGTGTTTGAATGGTTTCCGCTTCATCCTGTTCTTGGTAGTGGGGTAGTCGAAGTCCATGGTCTCGTCGTCCGAGGAGTTCTGATAGGGGCAGAAGCCCGGGTACTGGATGCTGCACTCCTCATAGTAGGATTCAGCGGACGGTGTCAGAACTGATTCGGCAAATTCTATTTCGGAGTCTTCGTCGTCTGAATATTGATTTAGAATATTTAAAATCATTTTATTACTTTAATCTTTCTACTTTATATTAAGACATGTTTCAAGATTGTTATAATTAATTGAAAACGAATTAGGAAATGAATTATGGGACCTGGTTGTTCCAAAGTCTTTATTGTGGGTAAGCATATTGACCACGTGATTTGACTGGTGAAATATTGTTCCGAAGTCCACAGGTTCGAACATCGATAGATACAGACGAAATTTTGAGAATTAGCTTACGTTCGTTGATTTAAATCGGTAAGCGTTGAGAAATATTCTTGTATTGTGTAGGAATAAATTTTAGTACCGTGAATTTCTTAGTTTGGGCTACCTTGTGGGCTGGAATGATGATTTTGCCTTTGGGCCGATAGTTGTAAAATATTTTAAGAAAATGTCAATCAATAGTCTCCTTACCGACAAATAAAACGACCGCTGGATGTCGCGCCATTTTAAGCAGAGCTTGTTCAGTAAGAACTGACACTGCGCGTTGTGCCCACGGGAAATTCTATAAAATAAAAATAAAATTGCGTGTTTTTAAAACGCATAGATTTTATATAACATGACAAGGTAATGGTAGATGGTAACATAACTAATTCTAGGAAGTCTTTTTTTTTTATATATAATTTCGGCAATATGACTGTACAATACCTGATGGTAAGTACGGTACAGTCCAAAAACAACGGCGACTGTCGGTTTTAAATACCAACGGCAGTCGTCGTCATCATGCCGACCTGCAAAAGTGCCTCTTCACGCCTCGTTTGAAGGACCCCATATCATAAGAGGGAGGGAACACACTCGTCGGGAGGCGATTCCACATCTTCACAGTACGATAAAGATAAGAATTTTCGAACTTCTTCGTTCTTGCCGAGAAGGTTGCTACTGTGAATCTGTGGAGCCGCGTACCCGCCCGTGTGGTTCTGAAGTGGAAAGGAGAAGATGGGATGAGGTTGAATAATTCTTCAGAACACTCGCCATGATACAGCCGATAAAACACGCTCAATGAGGCGATGTCTCTTCATAACTGTAGCGGTTCAAGGTTGTTAGTGATGTCTGTGTCATTCACAATGCGGACAGTCCGCCGCTGCAACCTATCTAGGGCATCGAGGAGGTATTGGGCGGAAACATCTCAGAGATGCGAACAGTATTCCATACACGGCCTAACTTGTGCTTTGTAAAGAAGGTTTAACTGGCCGGGCGTGAAAAACCGTCGCACTCTGTTCAGGATGCCCAATCTCTTAGATGTTGCGGAGATAACACTCACAACATGGTCCCTGAGGTTAATATCCCTAGGATACTTAAGCTGTCACTCTTTGCAAGCGAGTCATTCTGAAGAGTGAGGGGAGTGAGTCAATTTGTGGCTTTGATAGTTCAGCGGTAGAATATGATGTAAGCATGTTATGTAGGCATGCACATTACAGACTGTATGAAAACATGTTGCTACAAATAAACAATAGATGAGTCATCGAGCATAGAAACAAAGAACACACAAATTGACTGACACTTTATCGCTGGGCTATGGTAAGTAAACTATTGATTTACAAGGTGGTAGAGCTTTTACTATTTCCACATTGTTAGCTACCACCCTTAAATTGAAACACGTCTATCGTCAAACACGTGTTAGTGTGTTCCAGTAGCTGCACTTGAGAGCCAGTCCAGTAATAAGGACGACCATAGTGTAACTATGTGATAATCAATCTGTGTAATTTTTATCTTTACGAGTACAAATAAATTACTTTAGACACAAACAATATTTTATTTACCTACGGAGACACGTGTATTCAAAAAGTACTTCATGCTGAATAAATGCAACCTGTGGAGGTGAATCGGCGCTGAAGGATTTCTTGCCCTTTTGTAAATGCAGTTGTAAATAATTACAAGTGATTTATAGCAATTTATGTAGAGTATATTAGAATACCAGTCCAAGGGGATCGGCGGTGAGGTGTTGCCGTCCGTTCGCAGTGAGGACAGTGCCGGAGGAGTCTGCGATGACGAGCGCGGGTATCCCGGCAACAGCGAGCGCAGCCGGCAGCGACGCGCGCGACTCACTCGCACTCCATGGCACGCAAAGCGCCCCAGCACCAGATACCGACTCCACCGTACGCTTGTAGGATTGTTCGCTTCTAAAAATTATAATATTGTTTGAACGTTCATCGAAGGAAAACTCGATATAGTGTGTCAAAGTAATAACAATGTATCCAGTTCTTCTCGCATCGCTCGCTCGGTGTGTTCTAGCAATGACATATGAGAATTACGCATTCGAAATTCAATTCCATTCTTTGTCAAAGATTGTACAAAAATTAGTAGACTTTAAAGATTGTGAAGTACCTTCCACGAATAGACCCATAAATAAAGGCTATAGACTTATTGTGGAGCAAAAATGAACTGGTTCCAAAATATTTTTATTTATAGATAACAATAAAGCTCGTCAGTACAAAAATAAAGAAAATCGATTAACAAACAGAGGAGAAAGTTGTATTAAACTAAATTAAAACTAAATTTTATCTCCCAAACTTATGATTAGCTAAATTTTGGGTGTAAATTATTATAAAAAAGTTGAAACGAGATACATTTGAGTGAAAATTCACGTAGTAGCAAAAGTTCGACGTTACTGAAACGTGGTATAAATGAGAAACTCAGTAATACCTTATTGTTATTAAAATTCCTTTATTATACGTTCAAGTCGCGTGTAAAAGAAGCTAATCAGAAATTCTATTTTCCTCAACACAACGCAACGCAGCGCCGCGTTTTAAAACATTTTTATTAAAACCATAACTCCCACAGACTATATAATATTATACTTCGAATTGCTAGCCGTTTAGATAGCTTAACGTGTCACAATAAATTGTTTTTTTTATTGATCCGATTCCTATCAGTAATAGCGTTTGAAAGTTTTGTTAAGTAACGTAGTCGCTTCATCATATTCCCATAAGCATAAAAAAACTGTTATCTCTGTTTTTGTGTGTGCATTCTCTCGCACAGGAAATCCTATAGATGTACAGTTCGCGCCAAGCTTTTTGATTACTCCGAATATAGCTTGTCAGAACGCACTTTTCGATAAAAATACTTTAAATATTATATGCATAATATTGAGACAAGGATAAATAAATGGCAAAAACTCTTGCCTATATTACGTGCAAGCAAGGACCATATATTTTTCTCTCTTTTTAATGTCGCGTTTTTCTTTCATCGAGTGTCAAATCACAACGGGTCTAAAAAAGATTTAAAAAGTTGAGATAAATCGATGTATGTAAAAAAGCGGTAAACATATTTTTCGGGCGCCCACACTGCTAACGCTGATATAGCACCTTAAGAGGTACATCTAAATAATGTGCTACGGAATTGTATATTATGAGAAAGGTCTACAGAAATTTCCGGGATATTATACGTCTATCTCCCAAGGATATCTCAGAGTAAACATATTAATATTTTATATATAACTTCTGTTCCCAGCTTCGTTCGCGTTGATGTAGATTTTGAAAAAAATACAGCTTATGTTACTGATAACGTAACGTTGTACAGATGAAATATTTTTTAATCGGTAAATTATTTTTAAATGAATCAATTTCAAATAAAAATCAAATCTTTTCTATGTATTGTATATAATAATGTTAGTTTATAATAAAAATTGTTGATTTTTTTAGAAAGTTTTCTTACCAGTGGAATAATAATATTCTAGTTATGTTCAATCAACTTAGATGAAAATTACAATTTACAGTATATAATTAAAAAATATATTTTAGTAGACATCAAATTAAAATTACATTTACAAAAAACGTACAGTAAAAGAAATTTGAATGAAATTTGTTCGATAAAAAGGTTTGTCGTAAATGCGATCGCAGCATTTCGTCAGCAATCAAGCTGTTCGAAATCAATTCAGTCTTTTATATTCGTAAAACCAGATCATTTAGCTGATGCAGCGTTCTGCGTAAAACCGATTAATTTTTGCTCAATAAATCATATCAGCATACTTTATTACAGCTCAATTAAGTTTTTCCGTATTTTTTGTACACTGATAAATCGAAATTTTAGCTTCAAATCAATGATAGGCAACTCTGGCATTAATCTTGATTACCCCATTTACCGGGCAACCGGTTAGTGACTTCTGTCCCTCACGAGCCGGGGGTTACGACCGGTTTATAGATTATGCCCCACCCGGGTTGGGATTATGTATCGGGGTGTGCGTACCCAATTACTTGTTACTTAGGTAATCTCTGTTATAAATAATCTTAGTTAAGGAGAACCAAAAGTAAAGAAACAGGTTTTGTTTTAACCGATGTTATTTCCAATCATGTATAATAGGAGCTTTCGAGTGATGAAGTTAAAGCATTGTCTAGTATTCGCCTGACTACCTAACGTCTGCAATTTGGATTTTAAGCGTAGCGTTGACTACAAACCCATATGAAATGCCGCGATAGAATACGTTAAGCCTAGATTTACTATAATTTGAAGGATCGAGGGTGGTAGCTAAGTAATCAAAAGGGTAATACAATTTTCTACTATGGAAACCTATCTTGATTTTTTAGAAGTGATACGTTTAAATAATGTCTGTCTTTAAATTAGATAAACTAATTAAGTATTAAAAATGAATCGCACTAATTTATATACTGATTTATAGTATTACTAGCACCCCCAGCGAACGTTGTCCTGCCCTGACAATAAAAAAATATATACTTATGTGCATGAAAAGCTTAATTTACACAAATCCTTACAAATTATATACCTAAATCTTCCTCATGAATTACTCTATATGTTGGTGAAGATCGCATTACAATCCTTTTAGTCGTTTTTGAGTTTATCGCGAACATACACACAGGCAGAAAGACGCGGCGGACGATTTTTTTTAATAAGTAGTGATATGAGGAAATAATCATAAATTAGAAATGTACTCGAAAACAAAGTTCGTTTGAAGTCATACCAATTGAACGAGATTAACATACGTCTTAACACAAAATGGCGTCGGCGCGGCGTATTCTTTGTAAATTCTTTTATTAATCAACAAATAGAGACAAGATTTTGCCATGTCAATATTGTTAATAATTTTTATTAGGGGTTGACGTATGGACATATATAACGATTTTGTCTTTTATTATAGCAGTTTAGTGTTACTGTTTCGAACACCAAATGCCTGATTTAGTGGCAGATAGAATTTATGCTGCACACTAAAATCCAATTGATTTTACTCGACTACGCAGGAGGCAGGTTAGGCTTGTCGAGTGTATGTATGTCGTAATATGTCTATTTTAAGTATGAGTTGTCAATAAATTTGTTTATTTGACTATGCAATATTTAGATATGACGTCTTTGAAGAAAAAAAGGAGGTCAGACAAGAGTTCTAGTGTTTTTTATTTATTTGTATTAACAACTCTAATTCTTACCACTTAAAAGAGTTGTAAGTAGACATTTAGTAAATATATAAATATAGTGTCGTTTGATTAAAGTATAATGAAATTACCCATGAAGGAAATCGGGTATGTTTTTGATGGCTATCTGACAAAATGTGTAATGGCGCGTCTCGGCGAAGGGGGGAATTCTGTTTGCTAGAGTACTCAGTCGTTCAAACTTTCCAGTGCGGGAGGTAATTTAGTTATTTACTTTCGACTCGTTGCTATGAACGATGTTTGGTTGGGATTAAAAACATTTTTGGTTATTTAATGGTAGAGTTTTAAAATGTATGTACATTGAAGTTATGTTTCTTTTGGCGCGTTATAAGAAATCGTTAACAGTGAATTTTTAGCACGAAACGGAAGTCGTGCGTACCTACACGTTCAAGTTAGTTGATAAATTGATAATTGTTACTTTACGACCATACAATGAAATAGAATGGCAATTGAACAACTGAACGTCAGTCTCTCAATCTCCCACCTGTTCTCTGTCTCACTCACTTTTTATATTATGATTTTTTGACACAAATTTGGGGTTCGTATACTTGTGTTCGAGTTTCATTACGTAGCGACCGATTATTTAGCATACTTGCCCCTGACGGCGACGAAATCTTAACCCTCTTACCCTTATATTATCTGTATACTATATTATATTATCCTTTAGATCCTTATATTATATTTATTATTCTTTATATTATCTTTATATTATATTATCCTATAGGACAAAATAAGTGTACATTTCTAAGAGATTAATTAAAAATACGGCCCGAGTTTGTGTCGTGTCGTGCCTTCTCCCGGGAAGAGGTTTTTGCCCAGCGTGCCTCTGTAATCTGTATTATTAATCTAAAGTTATTTGTGTCAAAGTAACTTTAAAAAAGTCTAATAGACATCCGTTATAAAGACAGATGATCGCGAATATACCATTTACAATAATTATTTGTTTTTCTGTTTGTTAGTCTGGATTTCAACCAAATTTTGTGCACCGAAATATATGTAATTTAATTTATTTTTACTTTTTATTAATTTTAATTAATTTATTTCATTAAATATAAAATTATCAAAATTACGTTTTGATATCGTGTGAGTGCAAATAATATGTTTGCATGTAGTGTTTTACGTGTGTACAGTAATAATTATAATAGATTAATGCGTGGTTAAAAATATAAAAATATTATTATGAAAGAGGGGTGTACGACCCCTAGTGACGTCACTAGACAGAGTCGCGACAGTCGCCCCCGTCTGCCCCCATGGTATGAGTGTGTTAGGTATATATCGATTGTTAAACAGGTGATAAACTTTTTAAAACGTATCATTTTGATATCATTAAACATTCGAAAACATAAGTGATTTCATTGTATCTTCGGTACAAATATGTTGATTAATTAAAGAAAAATGCAGTATTAACTTTCAATTCACTACATAGTATAAAACAAAGTCGCTTTCTCTGTCCCTATATCCCTATGTATGCTTAAATCTTTAAAACTACGCAACGGATTTTGATGCGGTTTTTTAATAGATAGAGTGATTGAAGAGTAACTTTTAATTCACTACATAGTATAAAACAAAGTCGCTTTCTCTGTCCCTATATCCCTATGTATGCTTAAATCTTTAAAACTACGCAACGGATTTTGATGCGGTTTTTTTAATAGATAGAGTGATTGAAGAGGAAGGTTTATATGTAGAATAACAACCATTGAATAGTGGAGAAATACTGTTATTTTTGAGGTTTCTAATATGATGTCGTAAATAATTACATTGTTTTCGCTTACATTGCAACAAACGCAGGCTGAGACCTACGAGATTTATCAAAGTAAAGTACTAAGTATTGCACACATTGAAAAAGTCTACAGAAAACTCCGCGATGGTATATGTCTATCTCTTATGGATATCCCACAATAAAAAAAAATTGTCATTTACTTTTTACGACAAATAATGGCTAATTTTCGCAGTGATTGTAATATATTAATTGTTGTAAAAATAAAATAAATAGGTAAAAATGTAAAAAGTAAATAAGTAAAAATGTAGTGTATGAATTGGCGAAAGGTGTCTGGGGTGGTTTGTGACCCACGAATGCCGATGAAACTCAAGGGGAAGGTGTATAAAACTATAATAAGACCAGCCGTGGTATATGGATCCGAGTGCTGGGCTACGAAAGAGACGGATGAGAAAAGATTACATGTAGCAGAAATGCGAATGTTAAGATGGATGTGTGGTGTAACAAGGATGGATAAGATTAAGAATGAGTATATCAGAGGAAGTTTGAAAATAGCACCAGTGACAGAGAAGTTGAGGAGTAGTAGGTTAGCATGGTACGGGCATATTATGAGAAGAGATGAAAGTCATGTAACAAGAAAAGTTTTGAGTTTGAAAGTGGACGGATATAGGAGTAGAGGAAGACCTAAAAAGGTATGGATGGGTTGTGTGAAAAACGATATGTGTATAAAAAGTGTGAATACTGAGATGACATCTGACAGAGGAGAGTGGAAAGAAAGAAAGAGTGCCGACCCTACTTAGGTGGGATAAGGGTAAGATGATGATGTAGTGTATGAATTTAGATATTCCAAAGATAGGAGGAAATCTTCATGGTATAGGGAAAGGTAATAAGAAAGCTCAAGGTCACCCAGCGAGCGATGGAAAGAGCTATGCTTGGGGTTTCTCTACGTGATCGAATCAGAAATGAGGAGATCCGTAGGAGAACTAAAGTTGCCGATATAGCTCACCGCATATCACAGCTGAAGTGGCAATGGGCGGGGCACATAGCTCGAGCGACTGATGGCCGATGGGGCAGAAAAGTCCCTAGAGTGGCGACCACGTACAGGAAAGCGCAGCGTGGGACGGCCCCCCACCAGATGGACCGATGACATAATTAAGGTTGCGGGGAGCCGTTGGTTACAGGCGGCACAGAGCCGTACGCTGTGGAGATCGTGTGGTGAGGCCTATGACCAGCAGTGGACCTCTGTAGGCTGAGATGATGATCATGATAGGGAAAGAGGAATTGTTTTACTCCAAATTTAACCCGTGCGGGCCACGGGCAGTAATGAATAAATCAAAACTACTGGATCGATTTTAATCATTTTTTCAGTGAATGACACAGGCTATATATTTTATACCCGTGTGAAGCCAGAGCCGGCCGGTAGAAGAATGTAAAAAGCATCCAAAAACACAGTTCATTCATTATTATCATATATAACTTACTCGTCTAATGCCATACTCACACAGCTCATACAGCCTAATACATCCAAATACACTCATACCCCGTTATTCATTTTTAGCCATGTTAATGTCTGCGATAAAGTCTATAATCAGTCGAAGTACTAACAGTGCATTAAATATCTACATAATGGTTTAGAGGAATAAATATTATTATCATCTACTAGCTGTTACCCGTGACTTCGTCTGCATCGTTTATTATATTAACATACATCACACCGCTTGACCCACTTCTCCACGGGAAACATGAACATGATGAACGCGTAGTGCTTATAAAAATCGTAGTTTGTTAAAACTTTTTTAACTTTATGGTAAACGAAGCCATTGTGATATTTTTTAAGATATGGACAGAGGGTCTAATTAGTAAACATAAACGGTCTTATTACAAAAACAAAAATGAACACGAGTTTAACACGAGTTTTACTAAACAGTGTCTAAAATTTTAAACACATGTTTAAAATACTTTATTGCAAAATAGTGTTTAAACGGTCTCTAGTTAAATATCTGGTTTTTTTATGCAAGCAACTCTGAATTGCATTCATTCAATTCAGTATCATCATTCAAAAACGTTCAAATTTACGAATACTATTTTTGTTTGCTTTGTTCATTACGAATATTTATTTATTTTAAAAGAAATTGGTTATAATTATTGTTATATTCGGTTTAAAGAAAATGATGTCATTATTGAAATAAGCAATATATAAGTTTAAAATAATATCCCAAATTGCGTAAAGTGGAATAACAGTATAAATCTCAGAATAAATACATTGTGAAATGTCAATAATGTCATATTGTAGTAGTTGTCATTTACTTGTGAACATTTCAAATTAATTATACAGACGAAATCCGTAATTTACTACAAAACGTCTTTTGCCGGCAAATAGAAATAAAATAAATCACCACAATAAAATGAGAACTGTAAACTTAGACAAGTGTTATACAATATATAAATTTAAATAGTATCTATTTCTAAACAAAGGTAAGACATTCTTTTGTGATCAAACTTTTTTGAAACAAGTGTTCGACGCGTATTTATCTTTTTTGTAATAACACGGAAAAACTGTAAGTCTATGCAGTACTTTTTGAATGTTGCGCACAAAAAGATATATCTATGTCATTTTATTTATGTAGGTTATCACATAATCTTACTGTTGCTAAGCATGCTAACACCTAAGAACTGACTCTCAGCTACTGGAAAGTATCTACAGGCGCTTGGGGACAGATTTACAACTTGAGGGTGGTAGCTAGCTAGGCGAGCATAAAAAACCTACTGCTAAGCTATGCTGTCATTAAGATCTTTTCCTTCATGGAAAGCGATCACGTTGATGGACGTAGTGTACTCACTCATTTATCATCACTTCAAATAACATACGAATAATTAGAAAAATGTGAACGAATACTATTCGCACATCACTAGTAAAAAAAAGTATGTCATTTTTTAATTATTCATGCATGTAAACGACATGAATCCATTCTAAAAGTTTTTTTAATAATTCTTCTTTCAAAGCTCCAGTAATGGACAATTTCATTTCATATCGCAGTAAAGTGGAATTATAAAGTAGGATTATACGAGGTATTTTTCCGCCGGCGAAAGATAATTTTCACATAAAACTGAATGGTTTTCATAAACCGGAAGATCTCTCCCTGTCGTATATCTAGTGTTTTTCAACGAGTCATAACGTTCAGTGGCGTCGGCAACGAATATATGAGTTAAAAACCCTTGAATAAATTAATTGGTTGACAGCGTACAGCACGT
This sequence comes from Antheraea assamensis, assembly GCA_035772565.1. Lineage (NCBI taxonomy): Eukaryota > Metazoa > Arthropoda > Insecta > Lepidoptera > Saturniidae > Antheraea > Antheraea assamensis. The sequence continues at coordinate 5,118,979 of JAQQSE010000011.1, forward strand.
TCTTTTAGCTATAGCCTATAGTGTTAGCTTATTTAACATGGAAAATGTATTGTAACATTAACTTATTAGATAATAAAAAAACACTTTATTATTCTTCTAGACATATGTTTTTAATAAAGGATAAATAAAATTTAAGTGTATGTTATTGGTCTAGGGTTAATTTCTGTTTATGTTTAACTGATTTGGACTACAATTTTGCTGTCGGATAGAAGATTTTTCATAGTGTTATTAGCAATAATAAAATATAATACAGCGGACTTAAAACCTTTTGATTTTTAATAGTAATTATAAGATTATGATTAAAATAAAAGATGTGCTATTATTTTTCAACACAAAACATGTACTTCTTCATGTAGGCACATGATCTATTAGAAGATTCTCGATTGAATTGTGAACCATCCCTTATTTTGTATTGTTTAATACAAATTAGTAGCTGCTCAATACCTTTCTCGTTTTATTGAAGGACTTGTACGTAACCCCGTCGTGCTCATACCTCGTATGAGGGTTCGTCAAGTATTATGTTAGCCGATTTGACTCATCCCCCTTCAATTGGCCAGCAAAAGTAAGAAAGGAAGGCGAGCTTCCTATGCTTATTTAACCATTGGCATACTTTTTACAAAATCTCGCAAGTCATTATGGATTAAAAAAATCAAAGCAAATAAGTTCATGCTGATGAAGTAATTACAACTATCCAATAAGCTAGACGATATCCTCAGATCCGTCGATGTTTCACTTGCGCGAAGACTCGTTTGCGCAACCAATATGTCTTGCACATCATAACTTATGGTGCTGAAACATGAACGCTAATAGTTGAAGATCTGCGTGAAATTCAAGTGACACAAAGAACTATAGAGCGCGCTATACTGGACACCAAATTACAAGATCGATAGAGAAATATCGTGATCCAACGTACAAACGTTCTTAGCGTTGGAAAGGTAATCCACGAAACTAAAATGGTCATGCCAGAACATTTTGCCAAGTAGATTAATGGCAGATGGATTAAAATATTTCGAGAGTAGTGGCCGCGTACACGACAACGTACAACGAGGCATCGGTCACCCACCAGCTCATCGGGTGGACGATATTTTCTAAATTGTGGGTAAGACCTGGATGAGATTAGCTCAGGTCAAGGATGAGTGAGGTTAAAGAGAGACCTATGTTTAGCAGTGGGCGCGACTACGGGTTAAAAATATTAAAAGTGGATCGTGATTCAGAACTCCATGCGACAACCATGTCATCAACTACATAGTATAAAACAAAGTCGCTTTCTGTCCCTATATCCTTATGTATGTTTAAATCTTTAAAACTACGCAACGGATATTGGTGCGGTTTTTTTTAATAGATAGAGTGATTGAAGAGGAAGGTTTATATGTATAATAACATCCATTAAATAGTGGAGAAATACTGTTATTTTTGAAGTTTCTAATGTGATGTCGTAAATAATTAATTTTTTCCGCTTACTTTGCAACAAACGCAGGCTGAACCCTACGAGATTTATCAAAATAATGTACTAAGTATTTTACACATTGAAAAGGTCTACAGAAAATTCCGCGATGGTATATGTCTATCTCTTATGGATATCCCACGAAGCGATTTTAACCAATACAGCATTAATCCTTATCCAATTAAATACCTTAAATACATTATTGATTTAATATAGATCTATATGGCCCTTTACAGTATTACAGCATATGATTTAAATGAATATTTTCGAAGATATTACAGATTTAAAAATTGCGGGACTTAGCATTTATTATCGGAGCTCTTTAGCGAGGAAAATAAGAATACTTAAGTTTTTACGTGCTTTTCAGCGCGACAGTAAGTTACGATAAATAATTGTTCCCCGAATCCCTCTGATACCATCGGATTTACCCTTCCAATTTAAACGTTTACAGTTTCCGGTAGAGACATCTTTTGCAATGACCATTAATAAATCGCAGGGTCAAACCTTCAACGTTGCAGGCTTAGATTTGAACGTTGACTGTTTTTCACATGGCCAACTGTATGCCACTCTTTCAAGAGTAACCTCTAGAGAAAACATGTTTGTATTGTCTGATGACAAGAAAGCTGTAAACGTTGTATATAAAGACATTCTGTAATATATTAATTGTTGTAAAAATAAAATAAATAGATAAAAATGTAAAAAGTAAATAAGTAAAAGTAGTGTATGAATTTAGATATTCCAAATATAGCAGGAAATCTTCATGGTGTAGGGAAAGGGGAATTGTTTTACTCCAAATGTAACGCGTGCGGGCCACGGGCAGTAATGAATAAATCAAAACTACTGGATCTATTTTCATCATTTTTTCAGTGAATGACATTGGCTATATATTTTATACCAGTGCGAAGCCGGAGCGGGCCGCTAGACAAATATAAGTAAAATAAAAACCCCTATTCCCCTCGAGTGCTTACGTAATAAATGAACGGCCTTTGAAGTTTTATTTGCTGATTTTCATATACATAGTATTCTCAAAAGAAATATATATATTTTTTAAACTCATAAAAATCTCTAAAATAGTCAAGCATGGAACCTCACATGTATATTTCAACGATTGTGAATACATTCTTGAATTTTTTTTGCCAAATATTAAACATAATTTTGTCATCCTTAAAACAATGCTTCAAGTAAACGTTAGCCTTGCTTTATTACTGAGAATAAAACTCGATATTTCAATATCGATATATTTTCAATGTACACTAATACAACAGAACATGGCATAGGGTTGCGTAATTTGATATTGCTGGGGTTACGTCGAGATAACCGTATGCAGGGGTAGAAACAATGAAGGGCTTGTCTATACGGAGATCAAAGGATATACGGAGCTTTGGTTAATGTAGGTATGTTAGATGTATTCATGCAGATTGCTTTTAGTTAAAAAAAACATTTATTTAAATACCGGTAAAATATGCTATTGTTATAACTATAGCGTAGTAACGTTATAAAAAAAATAACGTTATAACTATTGTGAATTATAACAGATAACTATTTATATTCCAGTCAATTTTAATGCGTGTGAAACAAGGTGAAAAATGAGGAAAATGGAAAAAAAATCAAACGAGTATATGCATGTTTACGTCGTGATTTATGTAAGGGTTAAAATTTCGTTCACTTCATAGTCGTAAGGAAGAGAGCTCCAGATTTACGAGGTTTCCTGTAGACAAATGTTTTCTCATCAAACATTTACGAAAACTTTAGTAAAATGGGCTATAAATTTTACCATGCCGATCGCCTATAAATCTGTCTGGGCAGATATGTTTTTCGGTTGTCTACTGTATTTGAATTTACAATTTAATCAATATCTTTACTAATACAATAAATGCGAATGCCAGTTTGTTCAATCAGTAATTATGAAATTTTATGTAAACATTGTTAGGTGTACAGAAGAGGATATAGGGTACTTTAATCCAGACAAAGAGTACTGTTTCCGAGGGATAAATTCAAGCTGCATTAACGCGAAGCTGCGAGTAATAGCTAATTTACTAATATTTACAACTTTTCATCAAAGATCAGCAAGTAGGTTAACTATAGTCATATCAGCCTATAAGAGACCCACTGCAGAGCCACAAGCCTCTTCCTGATGGAAGGTATGGAGTAAATTTAATTTATTTCAAAACTCACTACACCAGCTCACGATGTATTGGTGATTTTAAACCTAGAGATTAGAGAAATCTACAGTTCTATACTTTTCAACGGACGGTGGTGCTACAAGAACATTTCTTACGATGTTTTCCTTCAACGCCAGTCATAGTGTTAGCAATTTATATTAGTGAATGTACGCGAATTATGAAAAATTCGATGGTACATGCTTGGGTTCTAACCTGCGGACATCGAATTTACATTTCATCCGTCAATCTACTCGAATATCACGACTTCTATAGTATAGTCCTTACTAATATTATATCGTTACTACTATATCCTCATATACATAACTCATATACATATATAGTCCTTAAGATAAATAGGTACCATCGCATTCCCAAATCTTCGTATAGCAAATAACACTAGCTAAATATTAGCGGTTTTTATTTTAATTTTCATTGGATAACATGTCATGACGCGTCAACTATAAATGGCAGTTTGAACGTTGAACTAATAAAGACCCCACAAATCAATTCCAATCACTATTTACTGCATACATTACATTCAATATAAAAAAAGGGGTTTTTTCTCTCCCCTGTAGAATGAGTCAAATTGTCTTGCGTGGTGTTGTTTGCTAAGCGACGAAATGTAATACCAAAAATGCTGACATTATGATCTCATATTTTCTACTTATTTCTACCTTGATTATCTTCAGCACGTAATACATTGGTTAGTTAGCGGTCTGCGTTTCATAATACTATGGTCACCATAGAGTAACAAAGCTGCCAGCGGTCTCACAATATACGATAAAGTCACTTAATCGCTAATTTATTGGGACTATTTATTGTCCAATGATTAAAATCAACCATATTAAGGGGTACCTAGTTTTTTTACTCGTTTTAACTTATATATAAATACAATCCACATTTCTGTCTTCTAAATGCTAAAAACTGTATTGAGTAATGTAAAAGTATTGTAAATTGGATTTAAAAAGCGTGGGGTATGACAAACAATGTACAAAGGGTGTGACTCGTCGACGTTAAAAAAAAACGATTTTTTATTATCTTTTTGCAAAAATAACACTATGTTTAATGTTTTTTTTTATTTTTAGTCTTATTTAAATGTTATTTCAATATTCACGCGAGATTGTTTAGATTGTTTATGTTAGTACGTCAAAGAGGTGAAAGGATACCTATTGCGCGCGAATATCACTAGCTCGGAAATAAAATGGCGGTCATACATACTTCATACCGAATTACCGCCTGGGTAGGCCTTTTCGTTTAGCTTTACAGCGTTATCGGCTTAATTTAATTGCGCTCCGCATTCCGTACCCTACTTGTACGGTTTGAATTCTTTTCTGAGGGATTAGTTGTTCCTCGTGCAAATGGAAATTTATTTCCGTTTGCTGGGATTTATGCGACTTCTTTTGCATTTTTTTTTTCAAAAGATTCAATGATTTCTCGCTATGTCTATATATCTCTTCATATAATAATAATGTAAATCCAACGTGTCTGTACTTTTTTGATTTTTGAGAAAAAAATTGTTGTAGGTGTCTAGGAATAAGTAATAGAATCCATTTCAATCATTTTTAGAAATGTCTGTCTGTTTGTTTGAACAGGCATCACTGGTAAAGTACTAGGTTTCTAATAAAACACCAGAAAGAAAATAATCACGCATATTCCGGAGCAAAATATTTTTTTGTTCCATTAAAATTGGTTAACTCTATCAGAAATTATTGTCATTTTAATGACGACGGGAGTTAAGTACGAGAGAAAAATAGATAAATAAATGGACTTTAGCCTCATCTAAAAACCAGGGTATTTTATAACATAAATAAACATTATTACAGTATTACATTACTAAGACATAGAACGAAAGAAAAATAGACAATATTTTTTTTCACATAAATAAATATTAATACCCCAGGATGTTCAGTAATTAATTAATATGGATTGTTGCTAATAGATGGCGCTCAACCGCCATTTTCTAAATCTGTTACTACTATAATATACAATCTAAAAATTGGTCAATTACAAATATTACATCTATAATATAAAAATGAATCGCTGAATGTGTTGCTAAGCGCAAATCTCCAGAGCAGCAGAACCAATTTCGCTAATTCTTTTTTTAGAATATTCCTTGAAGTATGAGGATGGATCTTACGGAGAGAAAAATTAAAAAAATTGCCCGAAAAAGTCTAAAAACAACACTTTTCTATACTCTCATACAAACGATTCGTAATAATACTTAAAACTCAATTTGAACTTTAATACTATAGCATAAAGTTTAAACGTTAGTGGAGAGGTTCCGGGAAGGCAAAACAATTGAGTGACGTTAGTATCGTATAAATATTAATGTCAATATTTATACGGTGATCCCGAATAGCAGAATAAGTATTAAAAAAAAAAATTTAAAGAATCGACTGTTAGGCGTTACGAAGTTCGCCGGATCATCTAGTATTTCTATAAATTGAATAACATACTTTGTACTTTGAATAAGTAAGATATGATTTTTATTTTTCGATCGCATAAGGTTTATGATTAAATTTGTAAATTTCTAATTAATTTTATGTTGTAAATATTACAAATTATTAAATCCAATCACTTTTAGAACAATTTTTTATTATAATAAAAAAATAAAGAGACTAAAATTGAACATAAATGTAAGAAAAAATCGTCTATAAAAGCAATGACAGACTACATTTTTGACGACAACAGATGGCGCTAAACTTATAATTTTATTACTTTACTGTTGTAAGAATATTATTGCAAGGAAGAGTACAGATAACAATGAGATTATTTCTGTGTTTTGTTAGGTTTATTTAGAATTATAATTTTCATAAATTTACCTTGATTCTAATGTCTTAATTACGCTTTGAATGAATGAATACGTTTTGGTTTATGCATTAGGGTGGGTTTATGAAGCGATGATGGCTCAGTTGGTAGTGTGTTCGGACACAGTGTCGAAGGACGTAGGTTCGAATCCAAGCAACTGAATCGGAGCTTTCGGTGAAGGAAATTTTTAAAATCTGTCACAAAGCACCTGTTGGTGTGTTCCGGCAGCTGCACAAGAGAGCCAGTCTCCTTCTAGGTTAAGCGTGACTTACCATCTTAGACCACATCATCATTTAATATGAGATTGATATGATATGAGGTTGTGGTCAAAACATTTACCTATAAAGTACAAGAAAAAAAAAAATAGGGAGCTCGCATTTTCTTCCAGCGGTACCGTGGAGAAAAAAGACTGCAGGCAGTGGAAATAAAAGAAAGGATAACATAAAAATAATAATGAGAATGAGCTATGTGAAGTATATATGAATGAATATTATAAGCCCTCGGCTGAGTTTTTAAGCCTCAGATCTCAAAATGGCAGATTATGTTTTCAATTATTTTTTTAATTTCACTACATCGTACATTGTAAATTTCATGGTTTAGTAAAGAAAGTCCGTACAAAAGAAAAAATAATTTAAAAATACATTTTACATGAAAATTATTATTTTATAATTCATCATTTGTTATTTTTCATAGTTTTGTAATAAATCAGGTAATTTGTAAGCGTATGCTGCCAACAGTCTATTGACCTATGCCTCATGAGGTCTACATCCCTTTGTATAAAAGTGAAATCTTTATGGTTTTGGACAGTCCAAGGGTTAATATTGTTTTTACAGTTGTTAAATTAGAATGTTAGTGTTATGTTACTCCTATACCTGCGTGTATCGTCACGAAGTTTTGTCCATGTTCGCAATAAATTTAGATGTGGGCACACATTACCATCATGGGCTACAAACTATCTGACTGTATGACCATAGATAGGCCCACGGTTTTTACACACATCAAAGGAACTTGGAAGCCCTAATTTTGAGTTATTATTGAAGTGATAAAGGGGTACGACCATTATTAGTTTTTAGCTTTACACATTACATTACAAATATACATGATATACAGATATAAATTCAGATTGTTTCATTAATCACTGTGTTTTGTATTCCGTTACATGCGGACAAAGTCGCGGGCACAGCTAGTATGTAATATTTAGATTTATATCTAACGATTTCTTTAGTGCAATTTATATAGATATGCAATTTCTGTTTAATAACTTTGAACTCCTTAAAAGTTATTTATGACATAACAAAGTTTCCATTGGCAGTTTAATGTTAGCACCCCTAAGTGTTTTTATGCAGGTCTCATTTTACCATAACTCTCTTTTAGGTGACGCTAGGCTGTATTTTATTATTAGATTTTAAATTATAATTTAACGCGAACGAAATCGCGGCCTATTGTTTGTCTATAAACCAAAATAGCATTTGCTCGCGAATTCGACCGTTAGATTTGACTTATCCATCGACATCGGTAGTGTTTTTCTGGATGAAAGGCAGCCTATGTTTTTTCGTATAGCCCTGATAATGTGTTAGCAAAATTTCATGACTATCGATAGAGTAGTTCAGGCGTACAAGCGTAACAAACAAACAAATGCACATTTATATTGATAATATTAGTTAGAATAAAGCTGGCATAAAATTTTATTGTTGTCATCTCAAAGTCCAAAATATTATCAATGGAACATAAATCTACCTAGCCTGATACGAGTATATTACATTTCCATAACTGCCAGTATTCCTATTTGACAAATATTACCATAGACAAAAATATTGCAATCGAGTCGCCGCGTATTCGTTCCATAAAAATAACACAGAGGTTTTTTTTTTCAAAGAAAACCAAACGTAGATAACTAAATTCTTCTAACACAGTCGTTAACGAAGTTCTGTTCGAACAGAATTTAATAAACATTACTTCGGAACACCCGAAACCGACACTCGAGAATTCCGTTCCAAACTTCGAGGGTCCTTCTAAAATTAATTCTTTTTTATTGACGTTCATTTTTCATTCTGGAAACTTGTGTGCACAAAAAATGAGAACCGCGTAGACTGTTGCTACAGTGCAGCGTATTCTAAATGCAAATAGAGTAGGTATGGGTTTAGGTGTGTGAATGTTTCAAATTAGACAGAAAATATTCTAACGTTCTTCAATGTCGCTACTGGTGTAGGATTTTTTTTTTAAATTAGACGATAGTGGTCAGCTGCATGCATAACTCAAAAACCATTAGACAGATTTTGATCATATTTTTTTGTTCTATATGTCAGTCTCAGCTCCTTATCCAGAAAACTTTTTCATTTAATATAAAGTGAATAAAATATTAAGAAAATACCACTGTTATAAGAACTATGGGTTCAGCGATGTATTTTTTGCCATGTAAAAGTGGGGCAAGCGATGTGCTGCGTATATTTTTCATTCGACATCTTAAAATATATTATAATGTAGCGGATATATAAAGCTGGATTTTTGAATGAAACTAAATACAGAGCTTATTATATTATAGCTTTGGAAAGATAATACAATAAATAACTCGTTATACTCTTACAACTATTCAAATATATTTGTATAGCTAATGAACTTTGTAGAAATCCATTCTAAATAGTTTATTTTCCTTTTTTTTCCAATTAGACTGCTATGATGTTGTTAATAATTTGTACAAGCAATCACACTTAGTTATTATAAAAGCAGTATATAATTTTGTAAATAATGGTTTTCTACCGAAATAAAGTAGTGAATATCAAGAACTCGGCGGATTCGGTTGTTTAGTTACACTGAATCTCCTATCATTTTCCATCAATTAATGCTATCAACAACCAGGTATAGATATATTAAAGGGACAACCCCTACAATATGTTTGGTCCTTCGAGCTTGATACTAGTCAACGACTTATGGGTATATCATATCAATTACGAACGAAATATTAAAAACTCAACCGGTACATTATTTTTGGTCCTTCGAGCTGCAGTTTAACCAGCAACCTATATATATATCAGTTCATTTTTATCAATTATTAACAGAATATGAAAGGGTTGACACCTACAGGACTCATGAAAAAATATATAATAAAAATATAATATAAAATTTTTTTTATATATAATATAAAAAAAATATATGTTGCAATGACCATAATTTGTTACAAGTGTTTTTACTTTCTTTGGAACTTTGCAACTTCATAACGACTGAATATATAAATACGTGATAGTAACAAATCAGTTTTTGGTGGATATAGCAAAGAAATATGAAATAAACTATTAACTTTAAAATATTAAGATAAGGTATCAGTTCAAGGATTATAAATTAAAATATTGTGGCGTGTCAAATGAAAGTCGAAAAGAGATATAAAAGACTACGTTTTCAGATTTCTGAATGCGTACCCGAAAAATTATTAAATTTTCTCAAACATCGTTTAGAGAAGCGTCACAAGTCAAGTATTGTATATTTTTTTTATAGTTGATTGATTCTTCCGAGTTTGGGTGTAATTACTGTAAATTAATTTATGTTTGTGTTTTACACCGCGACAAAGTGTCTTAATAAATAGTGTGGGAGTTATTTAAAAAGAGATATTCTAAGGGTTGATGGAAAATATGGTGAAATTTTTTCGGATTTCGTAATCTTATTATAAATATATTATATTATATATATATAAGAGAAATACCACTGACTGACTCATCATGATTTCTCCGAAACTGTATGTCCGATTGACTTGAAATTCACCATAGTTATTCCTTTTGCAACGTAGACGCTCACTAATAACGGATTTTGCTTAAAACCTATCCTAAACACATTTTTCAGTTAAAATTAAATATTGTCCTACGGACATCGACAGTCCCTGACATTAGACAACCGTTGTTATAGTAACCAATAATATTATATCCGTGGCCATGGAAACAAGTTTGATTTTATGTCTATGCGAATAATGCTTGAACCGATTTGAATCGAATAATGGTGTTCTACCCGAATTTCAAATAGAAAATTCGAAGTATTATATTATTTTTAAAATATGGAAGAATGATTAAACAAATAGTTATAGGAAAATATACAACATTTTTCACTATTTAAAAAAAATTGTTAAAGTCGAAAGAAAAAATATTTACAAACCAAGATTTAAATGCTATTGAAAGAAAACTGTAATTTACAATGTAATTCAATTCTACTATACTAAATTCATATTAGTGAAAATATTTATTAAAAATATACTTTCTCAGTTAAATCTAAATAATTTTATAGCATCTCAATTTTAACAAAATTTTGATAGAAACAGCCGAATTATTTTATTTCGAAGAAATTTAAATATTTTGGTATAATTTCATATTTTAACAGGTTTCTAGAATTTTGCGGTGTTAATTTTTAAAACATGCATAAAAAAAAACAGTTTTTAATTTTGGCGTTCAAAATTCGTTAACTACTCACGTATTCCTTTTACTACATTTAAATGTTTAGTGCGACCACTTATAAATTAAGAAACCGATTATAGATTGTAAAGAAAATTATCAGTGCCTTTGGATAAAAAATAAAATAAAAATAAATATGACATTTAATTCCTTGAATTTGTAATTTTAACTTTACGTCGGCACTTTTCGACTAGAAATAGAGATACAGTATTTTTGAATGCACTCAATGGCTGGTGTGACTGTGATGACGTTACTGGTTAGTTCGCAATATTCTAAAATGAATGCTTATTTGACGCATAATTGAAATGATTTTAATGATCCGAATAGTTTCAATGATCGACTCGGATTTCGAATCGAATTATTTGGTTCGATTTGTTATCAAAAATTAGTTAATTCAAATATTCGCACACCTCTATTTATTTTTTGTTCGTTGAATTAGCAAATTTTTTTTCTAAAATTTCATTTTAGGTCTGCATTATTTCGAATTTTTGATTTGTAATCTATACATATAATAAAAATGAAGTGTCAATATCAAATAACCACTTTTTACTGACTGTATATGGAAGTGTATAAGCTGCTTATAGTAAAAATCTAATTTTTAAAATTTTTGTCCGTCTATCTGTTTGTTTGTTCCGGGTAATCTTCAGAATGGCTGGAGCGACTTTGACGGAAATTTACTAGCAGAGAGTTGAAATTACAGGGAGTGACATAGGCTATGTTATTTTAGATTAGCTGTTATTCGCAACTTTGCCCGCGGTGAAAATCCCGAATTTTCACTAGAAAATAGCTGACCCCATAAAAAGTAATTTAGGCTATTTTATTTTAGACCTGCTGTTACCTGCACCTTCGTAAGCAGTGAAGTCCCGAAAACGGTAGTTCCGAATTCACGGTACTTTTACTGACATATAACTGACTTTATTAGGAATGACTTGGATTATTTTATATTAAACTAGCTGTGATCTGCAACTTTGGCCACAATTTAATCTCCAAAACAGATAGAACGATGTTTACGTAACTTTTACAGGCACATAGCGGATCTTATAAGGAGTAACTTGGCTATTCTATTATATAATAACTGTTACCCGCCACTTTTTCCTGTCCAATGTGAATCTTTTTTTTTTTTTTTTATATTATAGGGGGCAAACGAACAGGTGGGTCACCTGATGGTAAATGATCACCGCCGTCCATAGACACTAGCAACATCAGGGGAGTCGCAAGTGCGTTGCCGGCCTTTTAATATATGTGGGCCTCCGGCGCTCTCACTGACCGAACGAAACGCAACAGTGCAACCACTGTTACTTCACGTCGGTTTTCTGTGAGAGGGTGGTACTACCCCGGGCGAGCCGACCCATTCATGCTGAAAGCAGTAATAGCTTCAGCGTAGCTCTACCACCTACAAATCTCCAGAACGATTCGAACAATTTTGACGAGACTTTTACTGCCATATTACTAAAGTAATGAGAACTTAGTGAGCTATTTTATTTTCAACTAACTGTTACTCTGTAAATGATTGAACTGATTTTCACATGACTTTCACTAACTGAAGTTATAAGAACTAACTTAGGCTATTATATTTTAAGCTATTTTTCACCCACGGCTACTTCCGCTTGAAATTTAGCAAAAAATGATTAAATATCGTACGGAATTGTCATAAATCTGGGTTAAAAACCTACATGTAAAAGGTGAGTACGACAGAATTTAAAATATTTACATATTGATGCTCAATTATGCAATTGCCATTTTATGTCATTACATGGTTGTTCAGTCCACGTCAATTTTTTTGGCCGCTTTGTATATATCCCTAAGTTCGAGTTTGCGCATAACATAGTCTAGAGTTTAATACAAAAAAAACTTAAAATATTATTAAATGAATCTAATATTGCCATTAATTTATCCTTAACTTCTGGCTATCTTTTTTATTTTTATTTATGTGACTGGAGGTAAACGAATAGATTTGATGGTAAGTAATCACCGCCGCCCATGGGACACCAACGACACGCATCACAGATGCGTTGTCGGCCTTTGAGGAAGGAGTAGACTCGTTTCTTGAAAGTTTGTAGGTTATATTGGTTCGGAAACGCCGCCGCTGGGAGTTTATTCCAGAGAACCGACGTACGTGGAAAAAAGACAGACGAAAACCGCGCAGTAGATGACTTCTAACCATCGAGATGACGTGGATGGAATTTCAATTTGTAAAAATATAGTACGTGTTTATGCCTAAATTTGTGTTCTGCGCATCTATATTGCGATATACATTGCGCTGTCTAAAAGTTTGGCGAGGACCATACTGTAAAGGGAAGACTTGGTTTTCTTTTCTTGCTTAGTAGTCCCATGCGAAGCTGATGCGGACAAACAGTTATTAATAAATCTTGGGTTGCTGATTCAATTAAATCTAATTTTCTTAGGGTAGAAATATTATTAAATAGCGGGAAATTGACACATCCTTCACTCCACATTTTTCTTCATTGAAAAACGGGTGGCCTATTCTGAACGATTCTTGAGAATTATATCTATTTTAATTAAGCCAGGCTATAAACGAACCAACTCAGTGCGAACAGAACAAATTAAACGCCCCGCTCCATCAAACATTCAACGGAATTCCGAATTGTATTACTTTAAACACGATTGTTTCGCTGCGTGGAAACAAAACACAAACAATTTAAGTGAGTAATTTGTTCTGTTTCGTTGGGGTTAAACTTGTGCTTGCCTGGAGAAATAAAATTATAATTATACCTAAAGCTCTACCAATAGTTAGTAGAATCAAAATATAATTTATTAAATTTAGCCTCTGAGAAAGTATTTATTAACGTCATAACTCTGATACTGCCGCAACCCAGTTACAAGGAAGATTTGGCAAGAAACTTGATCTGGTTTATATATTTTTGTTAGATGACCCTGTGAACTTTGTATCATTTACATATATTTGTAGAAAAAATTGTCAAAAATTCAATACAATTTTTTTATTTACATTGTAAAATTGCAATACAGTTATGCATTTAATCAATTTAAAGCTTTCTGATGTACTATTTTACTATTGTCCTTTTTTGCGGTCTGTAAATATATAAATATGATGGTTTTCCTACTACTGAACACGCGACGAATTGCCCATGCTCGAAACAGGAAACCTCCAAATTGATTCCGTAAACTTAAAAAAAATTAAATTGTCTCTACTTTATTTTCCTCGCCGTTTACACCTTTCCTGATTTTCCACAAATATTCAAGATCAAAATTAGCCAAATCGGTCCAGCCATTCTCGAGTTTTTGCGAGACAAACGAACAGCAATTCATTTATATATATATATAGTAGTAGTATATATATAGTAGCTCATTGTTGTCACGGTCGTTTTTATTGTTGAATATCATTTTTTACATTAAAATTTAATAAATGTGGTGCTTGAACATACTATTCAATAAATCGGTAACTAGTTTTAGGACAACAGTATTAAAGTAATGCTGTTCCTTTATTAAATACAGATTATCTAAGTCTTTATAAAAGTGCATTACATTTTCAAGAATTGGGAGGACAGAGTTAAGATACAGAATTCTTGATCTTAAACGATTCGCGGTCCCTATTGTAAATAGCATTGCATTGTAATATCATCTAACATTGATAATCAGTTACAGCTACAGTTGAATGGTATATTTGTTTCTATTTAAACATTGTAAAACTACCGCACTTCATCTGTTTGTAAGCAGAGAACAGTGAGAAAAGAACGCTTACTGCTGAGGGAAGAGACCATATCACGTTCTCGTTGAAACTAAAGTTTATTAAACAACTTTACAGGGGAAAACTGTTTTACAAATTACTTTGAAGGTTGATACTCTCCTAGTAGTGCAATATATTAGCGATTCTTGTTATGTGATCGTAGAAAGGACAGGGTACATTAGGGCTGATATATTCGTTTAAACGAAAACCCATAAAAATGTTTTTAAGTACTAAGAATATCTTGTAAATTGTAAACAAAATGAAGCCGTAATCGAAATCATTAAAGTTCTTTGAAGAAATATCAATATTATTTTGTACTCGTATAAAGTGTGTATGATATGTATTCATAATGTTTTTGTTTTTTACAAACTTTTAATTTTTTTTAATGTATTGAAAATTAAAAAAAGGATTACTTCTTTCCGCTACATCTTTATTCGTCGAAACAGGACAGAGAAGCGAATCGATGGTCTATTTTCTACAAAATTCATTATAAACAATGAAATTAGCATAATCTTTGTTCCTTATTCATGTAACCATCTTAGTGGTAGATTTTTAGTCGATTTAGTAACAAAGTGCGGCAAAATATCGATTCAAATTCTGAAATTGGTAGAAATAAAACACTCGAGAGCACATGTTAGTCTCTACGTATTTGCATCTGGTTAAGGTAAGATAATCTTTCTCTTATTTGCTATAACATTAAAGATTAAGCATGTATGAAGTTAAACAAAAGTAATTACCTGTCGCTAGAAACAAGTATGAGTTGCGTGTTCGCGTACTTTACTCTGCGCTTGCGAACGGCGGAGAGCGCCGCGCACAGGCTCGGAGCGAACGCACGACATGGGGGGCACTGGGGATTACATTATTTATTATATACAGTATAATATCTATTATATATTTTCATAAATGTACTTTTCGTATCCATTTCTAATCTGTCTTTCTGTCTTAGACGCGTTTACTAAACTTATTAACGAGCTAATTATTAAAAAAAAAACTTAAGGACTAACGACTGCCGACAGAACATAAAACTCTAAATAATTGAGTAACTGTGTTCTTTTTTTAATCAATTATAATCTGAATTATTTCAATTTCATAATTTGTAAATTATTAACATTAGCCTGGTCTTTACATCTATTGACACTCCGAACAGTAATTATATACATTTTTATACAGTTTATTATTTAGTCAAACATATGATGGACTGCACAAGTTCAATACAAAATATAATTATAACATGTAGACAAGCCGATAGTCGCTAGTCTGGCGCAAAAGTAATACGTTACAAGCATGTCGAGGTTATCGGTGACGCGAACCCATAAGTTTTTCTCCTATCAAAAATCACTCAACGTGGCTAAATAAGTTAGCACTTCAATTAACGCAAGTATATAGCTCAAGTGCTTTTGATTTGGTTACAGTAGATTTATTTTAGTGTATATTTCTAATATGCTGTTATTACAGTCGGGGTTGAGCAACCTGTCCAGTACATAAAAATAATGATTTAAGACATGAGTGGATGATGGTGATATGCAATTTTTTTAGTAGCAATTTTTATTTTAGAAATTTATTACTTAGATTAAAGTGTTGTGCCCATATACTTATTCTATTCTTATAAGGTCAGCGAAAATAAGCTTAGAAATAACAATAAACAAAGTACTTAAACAATATATAACATATAATCAACTTTGAAGCGTCTTTCTGTAAAATTAAATATTTGTGACATATCACCTTCATCCATTAAGGTCTTTATTTGGACTATCAAATTTTTGAAATCAATATATATCCTTAGTGAAAACCTACACTGAATAAACGTTCTTACCCAATGTGCTGCGAAGTAGAAAACCCTCAGTGCATCAGCTGGTAAGTTTTCGTATAATTTTCTGTCATTTTCTCCCTCAAGTTCTACACCTCTTAGTACCTCATTCAACGGAGGCGCCGGCCACGGGAACCGCTCCCCTGTTGGGTCCTCCAATAAGGCATCCCTCACCGGCCTTCCCCTTATGACTAGAGTTGGGATTCCTACAGCAATGCTGTATTTCTGGGTCAATCGGCGCTGGAAACATAGTTTAATATTTAATTGAGACATAATAAACATTGCATTCTATACCCGTTTGGGTTGCTACACCTTTGCTTGGGTTTTTTCGCGATGGCAAAAGTATATCCAGCGACCGAGTCTTTCAGGCAGGTATGATAGTAATATCGATGGGCTGTAGATTCTTCAATGGTCACCTTTACTTTTTGGATTAACCTTTACCTACCACCAGTAGTGCCACAGTACATGACTTTATTTTGTTACAATAAATAGTAATTATAAGGTTAATTTGTACAAACTTTTCCCAAGGGAAACAATTTCAAACTCTGAATAAATCTAAACATATATGTATTTATCCAGTATACGATTACGATACCAGGGAAATAATTTTGAAACTTTCAAGATTTTTTAAATGACCGTTAGCCGATAGTTTTTCTTATTATATTGTTATTAGCAAATGTAGGTTAATTTAGAGAAACCCAATTGTATTTTCATTAATGCTAAACAATAGACTAAAATGAGGTATTTTAGGATCCTCGTCCTTTCCTCCTGTTATCCGCTCCTTAATTATGATTTTTTTAAAGCTAATGTATCGTAAAAAGGGATGACTATCGTTTGATAATGAAAAATTTAAATTTTCATAGTAGTTATATTGTCGACTAAAATATATATTGCATTCTATAGGAAAGTTTTAAATACAAACATTTCTTTGGTTTTCTTAAGCTTGGTTATCACTTAAAATTTTTTTTTTCATTTTCAGACCTAAATTTTATCATTTCACCTTGAGTTTGTGTTTTTATTCATTACATAACCCCTTGACTTTCATAGACATACATTTTTTTATTATCGGTAAGAAATTCGAAATATTAGAAATGGAATTATCAAACGAAATATCCAGAATAGAGATAGGATGGCGTATAGCGGTATAATGTTACGTTATTTTGTATTCATGGCTTGTGTATCGGCGACCACAGAGCGGAGACTTGTAGAATACAAACGATATCGTCTGTCCCATGTGTTCTGCGATAGGCTATATGGCAAGGGATATTTTATAGCTATTTATTTCATATCGATTGTTATATTCTTTATCAAACATACAAACTGGTCATACAAATGTGATAATAGAGGTATTCAATTATTGGAGTCATCATTAGAAAATGGATTAATTTCGCTTAACAATTCTGATGCCACACGAGTAAAATTATGTAGTGGTATTGTACAGAAAACATCTCCAGATATCACATTTGCATCATCAGATATAGCAATAAAGTTTAATTGGAGAGTATTCAACGAAAATTTGGGTAGTGATCATCTTATTATAAAAATGGTTATGGGTTATCATGACGACCGGTATACTGTTAAGAAACGTAACTTCAATAAGGCTAATTGGTCTGCATACCGACTCTCCCTCGAAGAGATATTTGATAGTCCCCAGAATTTAGATATTAACAGCAAAGAAGACATCCAATCCCGCTATGACTACTTTGTAAATCAAATTAATAATACAGCTGATAAATATATCCCAGTAACAAATATAAGCACTTCACCAGAAAATAAATTTAAGCCAAAAAAATATTGGAGTACAAGTTTATCTAAAGCAGTTGCAGAACGTAGATTAGCGCTTAGTAAATTTCGTAGAAATCCAACACCAGATAATTTGTTAAAATTGAATAAGAAAGTTAAAGAAGCGCAATCCATACTTCAAAAAGCTAAGAGAACTAGTTGGCATACGTTTTGTAACAATTTAGATAAATCAACATCAGTTACAGATATGTGGCGAAAAATGCGTTGGATCAAAGGTATGAAAACAAATAATTACGATGTGCCAATAGATTTAAAAAAAAAACTATTATGGTCATTAACTCCTGCATCTGTTATAAATTCCCCCCCAAATATTACATCAATTAACTATACTCTTGAAAAAGATTTTACATTAGAAGAATTTAATAAAAACATTAAACGGTCTGATACTACCCCTGGGTATGACGGGATTTCATATTCTATGATTTTTAATTTAGCGAATAATTGCAAGTTATATTTATTGCGCATATATACATATATCTTTAATTATGGTTATATTCCTCGACAATGGAGGGAGATCTTAGTTCACCCTATTCCTAAATCCGAGATCAATTCTACGACGGAATGCAAACTTAGACCAATTTCTCTTATTTCTTGTATTTGCAAAATTTTACATAATATGATAAATAAACGTTTAGAATGGTATATGGAAAAAAATCAAATTTTATCGTGTCAAACAACGGGCTTTAGAAAAGCTCATTCGTGTCTGGACTCTCTTGCTAGGTTAGTGACTTATCTACAAATTGGTTTTTCTCAAAATATTCCTACAGTCGGTCTTTTTTTAGATATAAAAAATGCTTACAATAACGTATCCGTATATAGTGTGGTTAAAACTCTGGATGAGGTGAATGTAGGTCAAAAAATTTGCTATTATTTCTGGTCCTTTTTAAATGAAAGACATCTCATAATGAAAACTGGTATAAACGGAGAAACTATAACGAGATGGACAGATCAAGGATTGGCGCAGGGTGATCCGATCTCACCTTTATTGTTTAACATTGCAACCCATAAGATCTGTCACAACATTAAAAATGTTTACATTAGTCAGTACGCAGATGATTTTGTTTTGTACATAGGACACAAAGATTTAATATCTTGTCAATATAATATACAGATCGCTTTAAACTCTATAATAGTTATATTTACACAATTGGGTTTGGAATTGTCATCGAGTAAATCTAAGTATTGTATTTTTAGCAGAGGTCATAGACGACAACAAATTAAACTAGAAATAAACTCCCTTACAATAGATCTAGCAGATAGTGTGAAGTACTTAGGTATGTGGTTAGATCGATCACTTTTATGGCGAAAACATATTAATGAAATTGCAGCAAAAGTTTCAAAATTTTTAAATATTTTAAAAGTATTGTCGGGAAGCACTTGGGGTGTACATCCCAAACATTTAAGAAATATATATATATCGTTAATTCGTAGTAGATTTGATTATGGCTGTATATTATATGACAATAGTGCAAAGACACACGTATCTAAGTTAGACAAAATACAGAATCAAGCCCTAAGGATCATCGGTGGATTTATTAAAAGCTCACCAATTCATGTAATGGAGAGCGAGTTGTGTATACCACCCCTATATATAAGAAGACGTTACCTTGCTCAAAAATTTTGTCTAAAGGCACACTCATGGACAAACAATCAAATAATTTTACTTATTGATAATCTTAGTACCTTTTGTAATAATTCCTACTGGAATAGAAAAAAAAAACCGTTGCTGACAATTGCTTATAATGAGATACATGACGAAAACATTCACATTCATTCGAGTTATCCATTGTCAATGTTTTCTTTAGATATTTGGACTACATATATAAATATAAATGATATAATTAAGTTAAATTTAGATAGTGTTACAGGGCCAAAAGATACACTTAACTTAACTTCTCTAAAATATGAAATAACAAAAGAACTTTCAGAAAAATATAGTGAATGGATAAAAATATATACAGACGGTGCTAAAACTTGTAAGGGACAGAGTGCTGCATATTATGAACCATGCACAGATAGTGCTGGCCTTTATAATATAAGAACAAATGTATCTATTATGACACTGGAATTGTTTGCAATTTTAGAAGCTATAAAGCATGGTATAAGATCAATGCACCAAAATATTGTTATCTTAACGGATAGTAAGAGTGCCCTCCAGCATTTGGCTCGATGTGCGTCTGGCCACAGAGGATTTTCGATAGCCTATGCAATTCTCCGAGAGGTCTTGAAAGTCCATAGCTCTTGTATGCGTCTGAGATTGCAATGGGTTCCGTCTCATATTGGGTTAGAAGGAAACGAGAGGGTAGATGTGTTAGCGAAGCGAGCTTTAGTAGGCGGTTCAGAAATCAGTATTCTTCCGCACTATTCTGAAATATTACATAGATTTAAGATAAGGTGTTATGACATGTGGAAAGAATATTTTAATGTAGCTTCAAGAGAGAAAGGGATTTGGTACCGTACTATACAGTCTCAGCCGCCACCTGTACCTTGGTTCACAAATGTTAATGTCAACAGAAATTTACTTACAACTACTTTTAGGTTACGGTCCGGACATATTCCATCGGCAAAATTTAAATTTTTAATGAAAGTTTTAAATTCACCAATTTGTAATGAGTGTAATAAGATTGACGACATATATCATTTTTTATTAGAATGCAAAAAAAATCATACTGAAAGGATGCGATTTGTTAAAGATTTTAATATCAATATAAAGAATGTGGGTGTTTATAACAGCGTTCTAGCAGAACCGACATCGGATTGTTCAAAAAGGCTGTGTAGCACATTTAAATTTTCTGTTTAGAAATAGTTTTCTTTTTTTTTTATTTATTAATATTTAGACTTAAGGATTTCAGTTGTAAGTAGATATAAGTTACGATGGGACTGACATATCACTAATGATAAAAGTCCCTAAATTAAATAAAGAGAAAAAAAAAAAAAAAAAAAACCAATAGAATATGGTATAAATAATTGTGAACAATAAGCAAGAAATGAGTGATTATGATATTATGGCTGATTATTATAGTAAAAGAAATTAAGTAATCAAAAGGATTTTTTAACAAAATAAAAAATATAATGCTGACTTTGAGTAGCCCCAAAGCCTTTTAACTTATAGAAATGTTCTAGGAACATATACAAGAAAACAATACGTTCGTGTACGAATACGTGTTCAGTTAGACCAGAATTTTATTTTGATGGAACAAACTCACATTCGCATTTATAGTAGAGGAGCACATTTAGGATTGAACCCATTTTACCCACGTTCTTATTAACTCGCCCTATTGTATATCTGTTCGGATTATTGTCAGACAATAATTAAACGGAGTGGTTATCTGTACGCGATTAGGTCACCACCGTCGTAATATAGTAACCTGTACGGTATAGCGACTCACTTTTAATTTGTTATATCTCAGTATTAATTATGCAGCAGCTTAGTCTTACGGCTGATGACAGATTGTAGATTTTTTTGGTGTTCGTTGTTTCTGGATTACACTGTACTTTACCTCTGTGCAGCCACTTTGTCGTGCTATAATAAAAGTTACCTTATTTATAAGAAAAAAATAAATTAAAGCAGTTATAAGGATTGCCGACATAAGTGACAACTCAAGACAGTGTCAAGATGTGGTCTTTTTGAATTTTTAAAACAATTATAGTCTGAATTATTTAAATTTTCTAATTTGTAAATTGAACCTATAGACATTTCGACCAATATTTATGTTAATTTTTATACAGTTTATTAATTAATCAAACATATGATGAGCTTAATCTCAATACAAAATATCAATATTATATTTGCACAGGCCGCTATACTACGCGTCACTAGTCTGGTGCAAACGCAATACTTTACGAGCATGTCGAAGTCATCCGGAACGCAAACTTATCATGTTTTTTCTCTACCAATATCACTCAATAAAGAAATTTCATTTAAAAAATTGAAGCATAGTATGGATTACCCTAAAAAAATTCATTCGAAATACAGTTTTTAAAGAAATTCGTTTTGAATTATGGAACAGAGTAACCAGGGTCACGATTAAGGAGAATAAAGCCCTTACGGTTGACTGACCTCGGCTGGTGCCGGTCTGTTAACCACCCTCCTCTTATTTTGGTGATAAGATGTAGAGAATCTACTACAACAATTGGGATACTTTGTAGCCATTTTTATATCACCGGCATGCCCCTACGGCGGCGGCGGGAAGAATCAATTAATGAAAAACTATTTTTAAATCGATATATCTCTCGTTTCATTCGATGATTCCCCCACGCATTCGATTCGATACGAAGCGCTTCACGTCTATTTTTACAGTTAGAACTTTTTCTATTTGATCATGTATAACTCGATACGATCGGCTCTAACTTTGCTTGCAAACATACTCGCATAAGTACGGCTTTAACTTTTATTAACATTTCCATGCTATCCTATTTTTTTCTCTTAATTATAGCAATGCGTAATATGCGCATCTGCCAATGTCACTGTTTATAGACACCTACTTTCTTATTGTTTTCTGAGTTATTTTCAAAGAGGTTTTAAAGAATTATTTACTACTTCTGATTTTTAGTTTTTAAAAGTCTACATTGTTCTTGTTTTAATGACGTCATCAATCGTATTTTATGTAGCATCATCACTCTTAAAAATAACAATGTACGTGTCGATGTTTGACAACGGCTTCCGGTCGCCGCGCGCGCTTTCATCTTTCAAATGTGGAGTGTGTGATAAATAATTCACATGATTGCTGTTAGTTTTTATGTCTATAATTTTGCTATTATAAGTAAACAAAAAATATGAATAACAGACCTAGAATATTTTTTACTAGCTTTTGACATTGGTTTCCTTCGTGTTAATGTAGTTTGAGTAGTAAAAGTACTTTTTTCTGGATGAATAGTACACTATGGCCTTTTTTGTACTCCTGATAAATTGTTTGCAACATATCATCATAATTGGTTGAGTAATTAAGGCATGATAGCGTTACAAACAAACCCTCATTTAAATTTATAATATTAATATTTTATAACTTGGATTGGCTGTCAAATATTATAGTTTCGGTTTTTCATTTGTGGCCTTTCGACCATAAATCGTGTAACTAACAACCATGATAACAACAGCTCTACTAACGTAGGTAGATATTAACTACGAGTTACACCCGGTGACGTAATCTAATGAAACTTTATTAACGGAGTCTCGTCCGTCTCATATTGATTTTGCGTGTTGTGGTTCCAGCAAAAACACTTAGTTAAACATTTACTTCAAGATTTTATTTTCTCCTAGCTGGTGTCCACGACTACGTTATTGTGAACATGGTTTTGTTGTATCACGAGAATTACCTGATTTATTTTGAATTTATTGAGAATTGTATCTTTTCCTTTGCAAATGTGTCTAACCTCTGTTAAATTTAAACATTATTGCTCATCATCTATGATAAGAGTTAATGATGTATAAGTTCTGTGAAAAAATCTGTATGTGGCATTAAAAGTCCCGTCTAATTCGCTTCATCCGTTCCGAAGATGAGCCTAAAAGAATATCACATACTCAAATTTTATTTTTATGTGCGCGTATACCCTTATAAGTGAATAGGGTAGCTCAGAAATGGTAAGATTTTTCCAACTTACTAGATATTTAAGTTATATTTTAGTAAATTTAAATAATATATGTACATTAAAACGAACGAAGCACTGGTAATTATTTCCATTATTATTATAATTCCATACGTTTTACGTTACTCTCGCAGATGATCTCAGTAAAAGAAAAATGTAACGAGACAATGGACAAAAAACTCGTACTATTTTATGTTAATTTTACTTCATACCGTGAGTCTCATTTTATTTATGTTTAGTATTCATACTGTGGGAACGGCTGTCCATAGAACAGACCGAATATCGTTTGGATTCATATCGATTGAATAAATTAGTTGTGTAAATTCAAACGCGGAAAACTAAAGAGGCGGTAAAAAATGAGATGGATATGTGAAAATGCAGACACCTGTTATTAATCTTGTAGCCTTTGAATACTTTAAATTCACTATAATTATCTATGGATACAATAAAAGTCTATAATTTTATTTTTCAACCTTCACAAGCAATATGCTACTTTTAACTTTCTACGGCTCACATGTTTTTTTTTTTCAAAAAAATGTTTTCCATATTTTTAAACAAATTACAAATTGGTTGTATCACGATCTGAGAACATCGTGACCTATCCAGTGTGACGTAAAACTTGTATGGGAGTAGATACAGTAACGTGAGGCGATAAATGGTACAAAGCGATGCCCGCATGAGTCGCATTCGCGTAACTATCGCATTATGTTGAATTGGGAACGGGGACAGATTAATATATATTTTATTGATAAATATATATTTTATTGAATCTTAAGTAATATAACAAATCTTGTTATTGCTACCAGTCGCCCACGACTACGTTTGCGTATGTATCATTGTAAATGATGACACTCTATATTACCTTCCCGTACGGTTTATGCAGCGCATATCGATTATCGAGACAGCTCTCAGATGGCAGGACTTTTTTTAAACGAATTTGATACTTACCGTTATATATCTTTATAAATTATAGCCCATGTGTTGTTCAGGTGTATAAACTATATTACTGTAAAGTTTCATCAATATCCGTTCAGTAGTTTTTCCGTTAAAGAGTAAAAAACGCCCAATAATCTTCATAAACTTTCTCGTTCATAATATTTGTGCAATGTATTTTCTATGGCGTAAATTGAATTTATTTTGTCATATAAAGTTTTCTAAATCTAGTCGTCGTCTGTATTTTGTCCACATAAAATATCTTCATTATGAGCCTACATATTTTTATAGCGAAATGCTTTTCTCGTTAGAGACTAGGTTTTTTAAAGACTGTGAGTTTTCTATCAATTTTCTTGAATATTTTATTTAATCTTGATTGGGAAGGTAAATATAAATCCACATAAGACATTGTAGTATACATTCAGGTCTCAGTTTATAACATCGATTATATAGATATAGAATGATTACACGTATACGAGACATTTCAGTACAAGAGTCATTTACCTGCGACACTAGTAGCGGGGTGGAGCGGCACGGCGTCTCGCGGTCTACTCAAGCACCCTCTAGTGCAGAGCCCTCTCAACATCAAACCTCGCACACATGCACATACCTTTCAACCAACGTTACGTCTAAACACACCTTTGTGTGAAAAAAAACCACTTGCATTCATCATTACAGAGAAACTACAGTTTTAAATTTTCTTCAAGCGTTCGCTAGTTTGTTTTGGGTAGGATCGTAGACTCTTTTTAACGATTTCATATCTTGTATTTTTCCAGTGAGTTTACTTGAAGAGATAAACAATTGGAAATGCTAAATTTACAACAGGAAAATTACTTTTACAGAATTGTATGATTTTATTTCATACAACATATCATTTTCTTACATTAGATAATTTAGCACCCATCTTGACTAATATCATAAAAGCGATCACCACAAAATTTGGCATACACTTTATCAGGGATACAGAAAAGGATATGAGTGTACCTTTTATTCAGAAAAAAGTACAGTTCCCGAGCAAACGATTAAATCTACATTCACTTGAGTAAAGATGAGAACAAAAGCTAGTTATGAACGTACAAAGGATGTTCTTACCAACAGCAGTATAAGTATACTTTAAATAAGTCAATTAATGAACACTGCCAACTTATCACGCCAGGGCGTGTCGTGATAATACGCAATCGAAATGTCAGTGCAATGTTTACGAACACGCTATTGTGCCGTGTAAACAGACGGAGTGATTGTTCCAAGCGCCATTGTCCGGAGACGAATACCCCGCGCATATTCAGACCATTGAACGGCTGCGAAATTCGAAGTACATTTTCATTCACGTACATTTTTATATAATAGAAAGAGATTGACTTATTTTTAATAATCATACTTTTGTTTGTCATGATTTTAAATTAATCTTGATTTTATAGCATAATCTTATGACGATAACGAAAGTTGTAAACTTGTAAAATAATTGACTCTTTAAGGTTATTGTCGGGATAGAGTTTTATCATACTAGTGTTATTTAGAAGAATTAATACGTGAATATATTATACCAATATGATAATCACAAAACTATTATAATAAAAATGATTACAGACGACCACCGTCTTAGAACTTTCCAGAAAGTTATTGTGATATCTCAGAATTCATGATCCATGTTATTGTTTCCCCATCCACTTCATTTGTGCACAACAAGTATTATATTACGCAAGATGACACCTATAATATATGATACGGAGGTTAATAACGACAGAATATAAATAAAGAAGAGATTGTGCACTTATATACGTATATAAGAATATACTCCTTTACCGTGAATATCAAAAATTACTTTTTTATAACCGAGTAAAAAGTTTGAATGACGAAATTAAATATTATGCAAGAATTTCTATTAAATTGAATAGATAATATGCACAGATTATATAAGTAATCAAAACAAAATATATTTTAGTTTTAACTGACTTCATAGTGTGCAAAATACATTCTCAATCACTTCTATTAATGAGGCGAATAAAGTGTAACTTTAATAAAAGTTACTAAATGGCAGGCAAGAGTCGAGTGAAAATTTAACTCGTTCTAGTTTGCTTATTTTCTATGGAATGCAGTTAAAAAATTGTTTGTCTCTACGCGAATTATATAAATACAATTACTTTAAAGATTAATTATGTACAAGAGGTATTATGAATATAAAGTGAAATTTGTATGTAACTTTTTAAATCCATTAATTTCTTTAGAATTGAACAAAAACTTTATACAGTGAGGAAATATACAGAAATACTGGATCTTCGACAAACATAAGCCAAGTCTACAGAGCGGCGACTTATCCCAAGATCCCTGAAATAATATCAGAGAGATTTTTTGAGTAACATCCTAGTTCAGATACCAAAATAGGGAATCGTAGCGTTATCTCTTTGGTCAATGATTCGCGGAACATCACGGTGGACTGTATCGAGCCATTTTTAAACGAGGTAGTGCCTCTATCATCCGTCTTTATAATTAGTAATGGAGTCTCTTTACCTACATGGGTACAAAATCATTTTTAAGTTGTATTTTTTTTAATATAGCTATTTATTGTAGAACCTTTTTGTACAACATATGTATTAACTACACAATAGGACTAAATCAGATAATATATAATATTATATATGTAATTATGTTGACGAACTTATTTAATTAAGTTCAAATTTTTAGTTTGCTTTATCACGTAAAAGCGATTGCTTGTTATGGTACAACATCATCAACTTACCCTTATCCCACCTAAGTAGGGCCTGCACAACATGTTTTCCTTTTCCACTTTCACCTGTCAGATAGTATCTCGGTATTCACACCTTTTATACACATATCATTTTTTACACAATCCATCCACATCTTTTTAGGTTTTCCTCTCCTCCTATATCCGTTTACGTTTTTTTTTTCCCCTTGTTCCTCAGACATGATCCGTGTCCTTGCCATTGCAAGCGTCCTTTCTTTACCCTGTGTATTTTTTATGTTATTTATTGTGTTACTTTAGCGTTACAGTTTATAACTTTAATTACAATATTAGAATTAGAATCAATATTATTATGATATATATAAGATAAATTGTTAAATTAGAATTAATAATATGATATAAATGACTTAATGTCATTTTACATGTACATACAATTATGACCTTATAATAACAATGATATATAAAAGAATAATAACAACAAAGTTTAAAGGAAAATGTGAGGGGCCGAGAATTCATCAGTTTTCTTCGATTGCCCACCGTTAGTTACAGAAATATTTTAATTAGAATATGACTGTCCACACTCTAGCAATAATCAATTATACTGTGCCTACCTCACGATTGATTTTAGAAAATGAAGACTTAACTTATTATTAGACTTAATATATTATTACTCATTCCCACACAGAAGGACATTCTTTCAACTGCCAATCATTTTTCTTTGATTGCCCACCCTTACAGAGCTAATTTACGAAGACTATGACGTTCTATACTCTAGCAGTAATCGAAAATGTTTTGAAAACCAAACGATTAATTTTGGAAAACCGGGACTTAATAAGGCTCATTCCCATACAGATTGCTCATAATTTTTTTCGATTGCCCACTCTTCGTTATAGAGATATTTTAAAAAGAATATGACGTTCTTTACTCTAGCAATAATCGAATATGTTCCGTCTACCGCACGATTAATTGTGGAAAACTGGGACTTAATAAGGCTCATTCCTATATAACATTCTTTCGATTGCCCATCATTTTTTTCGATTGCTTGCCCATGCAAAATTAATAAATGCATAATTCCAAAATTCTCGATCCCTCAAATTTTCTTTCCCCCTATTTTCACCTTTTAGAAATTAACCTTTCAAAAAAGTAAATAATGGGCAAACGTGGGCAAAAATATAGATTCAAATGCATCATTCCAAAATTCTCGATTCCTGAATCTTTCTTTCTCCCTCCCCCCCTTCCGCCCCTTACAAATAGAGTTATCAAAAAACAAACGATGGGCAAACGTGGGGAAAAACATACTTCAAGAATCCACCTTCACATTTTCAATTTATGAAAATTTTTTCGGACGCTGGGCCACGCAATTTAAATCTTCATTACTCTTTTTATAGTGGCGGACAAAAAAATTTAATGGTGGGCATAAATGAAAAATCGATGGGCAAACCCTCTACGCATTTTCAAATCGCTACGCGAAATATGGGGAGCAAACTTCCCGGAGCTATGCTTAATGAGTTATGTAGACGCGAGCGCGGTAAATAAAATAAAAATGGTCGCCAATTTGACCAAAAGATAAATTAAGCAAATTATATACATTAATATATTCATTATAATTATATTAATTCTTGGATTCCAATACAGTCCACGCCTCACGCACATTTTTAAGCGAACAACAAACTTGCTAAATTTCACGCAGAAGAAGTTGTGGTTGACAGCTAGTCTAAAATAAAATAACCTAAGTTACTTCTTATAACTTCAGCTATAAGCCAGTAAAAATCCCGCAAAAATCGGTTTTGCCGTTTTGAATATTCCACTGCGGGCAAAGTTGTGAATAACAGCTAGTCTAAAATAACATAGATTCAATTTATGCTCCCTGCCAGTAAAATTTCCGTCAAAATCGGTCCAGCCACTACGGGGATTACGCGGCACATACATACTAATAGACTGATAAAAAAAAATTGATTATTACTATAAGTAGCTTATAGACTTTCATCTCCAGTCAGTAAAAAGTAGGTATTTTGGTATTATATATTATAGACAATTCATTTTAAGATTGCAAACCAAAAATTCGAAATAATACTGACCTAACACGACATATTTGAATGAAAACTTACAATGAACACAAAATAAATAGAACCTAATAATTCAAATTATTCGGATTATACAAATAATTTAAGTTATGCGTCAAATAAGCGTTAACTATAGAATATTATGAACTAACCAGTAACGCTATCACAGTCGATACCAGCCAAACAGTGTCGGGAAAAAGTGAAAATTACGTATTCAAGAAATTAAATGTCATTTATTTGTATTTTTGTTTGAAAATGTTTTTTTTTTCAACGGCACTGATATTTTTCTTTATAAACTATAATCGATTTCTTAATTTATAAATGTTCAGAGAAAATATTCCAATATAGTAAGAGCTATAAGTTTGTACCTTGTTAACGAATTTTGAACGCTAAAATTTAAAACGATTTTATTTTTAAGTTTGTGATAAAAAATAAGAGCACAAAATTCTAGAAACCTGTTAATATATGAAATTATACAAAAATATTGAAATTTCTTTGAAATAAAATAATTCGGGTATTTGTATCAAAATTTTGTTAAAATTGAAATGCTATAAAATTATTTAGATTTAAGGGGGAAAGTATATTTTTAAGAAATAGATTCACTAATATGAATTTATTATAGTAGAATTGAATTACATTGTAAATTACAGTTTTCTTTCAATAGCATTTAAATCTTGATTTGTAAATATTTTTTCTTTCGACTTTAACAATTTTTTTTCAATAGTGAAAAATGTTGTATATTTTCCTCTAACTATTTGTTTAATAATTCGTCCATATTTTAAAAATAATATAATAGTTCGAATTTTCTATTTGAAATTCGGGTAGAACATCATTATTCGATTCGAATCGGTTCAAGCATTATTCGCATAGACCTAAAATCAAACTTGTTTCCATGGCAACGGATATAATATTATTGGTTACTATAACAACGGTTGTCTAATGTCTAATTTTATTGTAAATTTGAATATTGATGTTTAAGTAATAGTTTTTTCGATGTTATTTTTTTTTAATTTCAATTATTGAAATTTTACTTATAAGTATTAGTCTAATAATTCTAGCTTATTGTAAAAATATGGGAATAAATAGAATTTGCTATTCAAAATTGGAATTGAACATCATTATTCGATTCATTCGATCCGAGCGTTATTTGCACACCACTAAAAATAAATTCATTGCAATGGGTATAATATTATTGGTTACTATAACAACGGTTGCTTAATGCCAGGGACTGTCCGTGTCTGTAGGAGAATATGTAATTGTAGCTAAAAAATGTATTTAGGGTGGGTTTTAACTAAGTTCTTAGTGAGCGTCTACGTCGCAAAAGAAATAATTATGGTGAATATCAAGTAAATCGGACATACAGTTTCGGAGCAATCGTGATGAGTCAGTCAATGGTATTTCGCTTATATATTAGTTATAATTAACACATTCATCATATTTACAACTGCAAGAAAATGTACTCGAAGTCATTTTGAATAGGAATTTTAGAACTTAAAAAAATATGCTAAGTAAAAAAGGATGACCATTATTTATTTCTAAAACTTCTGGTTAAGTCAGATATAAAACTACAAAATCGTGATCTACGTTTATTTCATTTATGTAGTATATTTATTGTAATCTATGATCCATGGAAATGTTTAAAAGCCGGTTTCTTTTTTTTAAGTAGTCATATTCTACAATAAATAAATATCAGTGGAACATTCGAGAGCGGATTCGAGTGACAAAGACATTTTAAATGGAATTAGAGGTTTTCATGTACACTTAAATATTTTCAAAAAACATCTAGATACGATCCCCTACACTTAGACTTATTTACAACCTCAAATAAAAAAGCACAGCAGCCTTATAAAGTTTTTCATAACTTTGCAAACGCTAAATTTAATGCATGTAATGCGCGGCACCTGTGCGCTGTACTGTACATATATTGAATGTAAAAAGCCCCCTTTGGCTGAAGGGTGGTGCGGAAAGTAATTTAGGGTGATACATGGCTATTGACGGAACCCCAGAGCATAAGCAATAGAATTCAGAATGCTTAGTCACTGAAGTTATATGGTTTTTGCATTCGTGAAATCCGCTATCTAAAAATCTTAATTTTTAGTAGGTCCAAAACTGTTTTATCGCTTTGAATTAACATTTGTTAGTATTGAATAGTAATGTTTTGGATATTTGAAATTTGCTTTGGTTATTATATATATTTATTATTATAAATATGTTATTAGAAACTAAAAATATAGATAAATGTATTGACAAATTAAATTCCTACATCGTGGATTTTTCAAACGCAACGATGACATATATTTATCTCTATTTTATTCACGTGGTATGTTCAATGGAGCTGAATAACGCAATGCCTGATAATAGTCGTGTACGTAAGCTTTATTGAATAATGTGAAACATTGTACTTTACAACACGTGGTAGAAAATTAGTCATAGTGATTAGCTTCATTCCGTCTCGTTTTGATATCAGTAAATGTGTGAACAGTTACTTGGTAATTATAATTTTCTGAGTTTTTAAAGCTGAAAAAGTGCTATTTTTTATAACACTGTTCGGAAAACTGTCTGCTGTGGTCTTAATAGCTGCCTTTACACGACACGCTGTTTCACGCGCGATTAAAGTGTGGAAATTAAACACGGTGAAGCGCGTTCCGTGAAGTCACGAGTGATTGTTATCGCTTGCTTTTACACGCATATTTTTTCGGTTTTCCAGCTCGAAAACGTTTTCACGCAAGATGAAAATGCGTGTTGTGTAAAGGCAGCTAATAGCAATCACATACTTGAGTCTACATGTAAAATAAATCTATAAATTCTTTGTGCGATACGATTACTTCAAGGTGTTTTCATTATAATAAGTTTGGTGATCAAAATGAATGTAATTTTAATAATATTTATAGCATTTGAAATATAATTTAAGGAATATAAACGTAGTAGTAAAAATTTTAATTTCTTATGTCCCATTTTAGCAGATTTTTTTTTTTATTACTACGCATATACTAACCTTGTTGCTTATAATATATTCTCATAATATGCGAACATTAATGAATAAGAGGAATTCCATGCCAACTTTAATTAACATTATTTTATTACTAGATATCAAATCTGCTTACACTGTGTTTACGTACAGTGTGTACATACAGTTAGTGTACATAATTACAATGAAACGAAAATTTCAACGACTTCATGTTTTTGTATTTATAAATAGGAAAATAATTATCAACTCATTATTTACAATACAATAGTAAAGTTAAAAATAATTTTGATGTTAGCCTGCTAATCATAGCTGTCGTATCTCTGAAATTGATTTGTTTATATAATATTTTACAAATAAATTTTAAAGATAGAACAGTGCTGGTCAATCTTTTTGTCCGCTCTGAAGATTAAGTCCGTAAGTTCGGACTTGCACATAATATAGTCAAGAGTTTAATATAAAAAAACAAAGTTCAAATTTATTATATGAATGCAAAATTATTATTTAATTATTAATTATGCTTAAGTTGTTTCAAAGTTATGTACGTAGTATACTACGCCTTAATATCTAGATTTTGTGTTCTGCACGACTATCTTCAGAGCGATCAAAAATACGAAGCCGGCTGATTTTTTTTTTCTTTTTTCAAACTAACAACACTGTTGACCTGGCCAGGCCTCTACAGTTTCACCGGACTACATCGCAGGCTGTAACGAATGGCGTGTAAGATATGGCCGTAAGCTCGAACTTGCACATAATATAGTCAAGAATTTAATAGAAATCAAAGTAAATATATTATTATAGGAATATCAAATTGTCATTTAATATGCTTAAGTTGTTTTCAGTTTATGTATGTAGACCATACTACGTATTTATACCTAAATTTTGTGTTCTACGTAATTATCATCAAGGCGGACAAAAATTTGACGCGGACTGTTGTGAGAGATTTATGTGATAATTTAATCTCAGTACTTGCAGAACAGGTAGATGGTAGATTTCATCGCTGCTATAGATCAAAATAAATATCATAAATGTTCTCCTAATTAAGGCTATACAAAAATTTAAAAATGTTATACTTTCTATACACAGTCGCCACTGCGTTTTAGGGTACATTACGTAAAAATTGTTTTGAGTATTTGTGTGTGAACATTCTGTATCTATTTTTTGTTATAACCACTCAGTAATTACTGAAGGGGCTGGGGATGAGCCCTAGGTGAGAATTTCTTAAGAGTTGAGTTTCCTCGCCTATTTTAAAACATGCATTTTTTGAAATGGAATTTTATTATAATGATTTTTTTATTTGTATATATAAATCGGTAGTGGGAAAACGGTCAAGAACATCTTCTTCCTCTTTATTTCTCAATCGATTTTCTTCTGTTTGCCTTTTTTTAGAACAGTTAGTTTTTTCCTTAAAATTGAAACTTGAAAAATTAATGAATTATGGTCGTATAATTTGAAATAAACGATTACGATAAATTATCGTAATGTTATTACAATTAGTGGTAAAAGACAAATTAAGTGTCTGTTTGTACAAATTATACTCGAAATAGCAGAACAGATTTTTAGTGTGTTCGAGACTTTTAATGGCAATTAGAAGACTTTATCATTATTATTTTCGATAAAGGTTGAGAAGTTATCATGTAATTTAACAGAAGTAACTTAACGATTGTAAGATTGTCGTACAGGTTCAATAGGAATGATAATATTACAATAAAAGGAATCAGATAGTCCACAATTAATAATGATAAAAGACGTAGTTCCCAACAAATGTTAAAAAAGATTTTCACGAGAATGAAGTCGCGGGTATTGGCTACTCTTTATTATAATGCGATCATTTTGAAATTTTGCACGAGGAAGATGAAATAATTAGATACACCTTGGATATAGGTTACCTTTTATCCAGAACCCGGGTGAAGCCGCGAGCACAAGATAGTTA
Organism: Antheraea assamensis; assembly: GCA_035772565.1. Taxonomy (NCBI): domain Eukaryota; kingdom Metazoa; phylum Arthropoda; class Insecta; order Lepidoptera; family Saturniidae; genus Antheraea; species Antheraea assamensis. Next base: position 5,153,320 of record JAQQSE010000011.1, read on the forward strand.
AAAAGTAAAGAAAATCTTTATACCACTTTTACACACGTTGTATTCACGAAACGGCGTGAGATATTTCATTCTTGTAATTACCCGAGTTTCGTTCGAACAGCGGTCGGGTGCACACGTCTGCTCTCTCGCCGCTGAGGTCCGTCCGGTTCGCCGCGCTCGGCAATCTCCGGTCATTTCCGGCTCGCCATGCTCGCCTACCTGTGCTACCTGTGCACCAAATGTCCGGATTTCAACGATTCCGCCGCCGCTCGACCCGCATTGTTAGCGAGTCATTCATCGCCCGGTGTTTTTGTGTTCGAGCGTTTGAAATTTGAAGAAAAAAGACATCTGCTGCTTAGCCGCACTTATAGAGTGTTCATTCGGCTACTGTCAATCAACACGCTCTTTTCAGAGCGACGGTGCACTTCTGTCAGTTACCACTTAAACCGCACTTTTCGGTGCGAAGCCGTGCACACTGTGTGCAGTGCGTCGAGTCGCCGTGCAACGCGTCGTACTTCGTGCTGCGCTTCTTGAGTCGTGCAGCGCAACGTGTGCTGTGCAGCGCGTCGTTCTTCGCGCCGCGCCGTCTGTGCAGATACGAAGAGAGAAGACTTCGCGTCGCGTCTCCCTTTGGCTCGGACACGGATTGTCCGTTAAATTTTAATTAGGCGTACCCCCCTGCCCCTCAGGCAGGGAGGTTAGTCATGTCCACCCCCGCGTTTCCGCGTGGCCATCCGGCCCTAGAAGATGTCGCCCATATCGAGGAACTATTCCGGTTTCACATGTTCGTGGAGATAGAAGACCCTCTATTGGTCTCCGCATACAAGAGGCTCCGCAAAGTCTTCGCGCGCAATCCTTCCGGCCGTAAGCCACGCTGCTATTCGGAAAATCCGTTCGCGGCTCTCTCGGACACCGACTCCGATGATGATTCCGACATGGACCTCGCCGTCGGTCCCGCGACCACGCCCGCCCATGACGACGGTTTCACAACCGTTACGCGCCGCGGTAAACGCCCACGCGCCGCAAATCCGACCAATAGCGACTCGGCTGCGGGACTTTCCTTCTCAAAGCAGTCGAATGTAGGTGGCGCTCGAGTGCCCCGAGCCTCTCCCGCGCCCTCTCCCTCGACTTCGGCTAAAGCTTCGGCCGCGGAACCCGCGCTCGCGGCTAAGAAGCTACACCCACCGACTTCCGTCACCTTTCGTGACAAAGCTCGTTGGGTAGAAATCTCGGGACGACCTTAAGTCTAAACAGATTTTCTACACATCCGTCGTCAACACCGTTGCCAGCATCTCTATTAGAGTCTCGAAAACTCCCTTTCTTCACTCACGTTCTCGAGGATGAGCGCCTCCTCCGTGCCGTCATTCGTGGAGTTCCTGCTGAACTCTCTACCTACGAAATCTCCGATTGCCTGAACGGTCAGGACTTCCCAGTCCGGTACCGCCGAGCGCGCCCTCTTGGCGCGTAAGGCCTTCCCCGCCAGCTCCCTCGGCTCCTAAAGCCAAGCCCCAGCCTTAAAAGGCTCAGTCCACTCCTGCGCCACCTACCGCGTCTTCAGTATCGACCACCGGTATCGACTGGATAGCTCAACTCCTTTTAGTACACGATGTACAAGAAATACTCGCGTTCAACGCGCTCGTCAATAGTACGTCTGAGCTCGAGCTCTTAAACGCGATCTCAGCTTTCCCGGCCGTTGCGACTACGTTACAACGTCTAACCCGCGTCGCATAAATAAATTCGCGAGAATCAAAATATCAGTTCGAACCCGCGTGTTCATATACATTAGATCGATACATTAGGAACTCGTACGTATTTGTATAAACAAGTTGGCACCGCGCCATTGTTCTTTATTTTTCGCTCGATGTCCTCTTAAAAGATGCGCTTTTGCGCACACGTCCGCGACTCTCTCTGCTCAAGTCGCCGTGAGCGAGGGGTGAAGATATGATCTCGCACACTCGTCGCGATTTTTCTTGTAACAACTCGAGCCTAGGTTTGTCCCTCGGTGTGGAGCCCTCGAGTATGTTACTCGCGCGAATACAGTGACTCACGCTTGTTTTTTATTTACAGAGATCACCGCACATACGTACACACCTAGGTACACATAGTGGTGGGTTGTTTTTTTGCCCTTTTCCGACTGAAATAGGTCACACAACTTAGTAGTCAGATGCAAAATACATATATGCATTCATGAAACATGCATGGTCACACATGAATTTTTCACGAATTCATATGTGTATGAAATGGATAGATAGCTTAGCTTAGCTTAGTTAGATCGGGAAATTCGGCGACAGTTCAAGCCGAGGCGCACCGAGTGCCATTGCGCTGTTCGCCTGAACAAATCGGGTGAGTGCCTTAAGCGCTCCCCTTAGTAGTCCGGTAAAACTGTAGCGGCCTTGCCAGGCTAACAGGGTAGGTCAGTTCGAAAAAAAAAAACATTATTTTAATTCGAATGGAGAAGGAATGCAAATAGATAAAATTTATGTATAATATAATACCTCGAATATGCGCGATAGGTAAGGACTGAGCGATAGCCGCGACGTTGAATTCGCGTAAGTCGGGGTATAATTTATCGTATAAATATATATAAATTACTTTTAAGTGGGACAAGAGATGAATGAAAATATTAATTTAGGGAGAAAAAGAAACACAAATATAAAATTGCAAAATGAAGTTATTTTAGTGCAGAAGATTTCATAAAATCTAATAGAATAGTCGGCCGCTCTGTGACCTTTTTTTCTCCCGCAAGATTACCTCGTAGCACGGTAATAATGTTTTTAATTCCTCGTTTTATTGAAAAAAAACCCTCGTTTGAGTCGGTTTGCTATAATTAATAACTCTCTTTTATTAAATTGAGGCCCTCTGTGATAATCCCAACCGTCGTTTGATTTTCTAATGGAACCGGGTATTAAGACTCAAATAATTCAATGTCTTGCTCTTGCTCATAGCAATGAGCTCATCGATTGTCAATACCTGACTGTGGGAATCCAGCAGCTCTTGAACATCATCACTATTCACTTCTGAATTTATTTGCCGGGCAAAGTCGAAAACTTCTTCAATCACATTACCAATTTTATCAGACTGGTACTGATTCCTTTCAAACAAAAGATTCGACGAGATTGGAAAACCACGTAAAACTCCCAATTTTTGTAAGTCGAGGTAGCAAGTGTGGTCAAACAGACGTTTCGAGTAGGCATTATCACTTAAGAAATTATATAATGTATTTCTATTCTTAAAACATTCGTATTCTAATATTATAAATGCGAATGTGTGTTTGTTTGTATAACTTTCACATCATAATTACTCAATCGATCGTCATGATATTTTGCATACTCGTTGTCAGGGGCATAGAAAAGGACATAGGGTGTTTTGATTTAACCAGAAAAAAGTACTGGATTAAATACATATTAAAGTGAGCGAAGTCGCGGGCAAATGTCAGTTATTAAAATAAATGGATAATTAATGTACAATAACGTATTGGTTTGTTGCACTTGACGTAAAAGAAGGGAAAAAAATATAAATATGCAATCTCCAAATTCAACTCCAATCTCCGAATTAATCTCCAAAACCGCTGAACTGATTTTAATGTCACTTTTGGTGGCGAATAGAGGCCTTTTCAAGGTATTATATAGGATATGTATTATAACGCTTTATATATGCGTAAAACGGTCTTGATTACAATTTAAAATTAACAAATGTAAATAGTACTGGCAAAAATTACAACAAAATTAATAAAACACAACACAAAATTTATACAGACGAAACATGTACTTTCTAAGAAACAACAAATCCAATTTCACGAACTTGTCTTTCAATAAATACCTGCTAGTGTCTTGGAGCACAATGGACGATACAGTATGTTTATACTCACCTTTGTATCAACATCGTGAAACGGCACAGCATACCACGGTTTCCCGGTTAAACTTCTCCTAAAACCGGCCTCCCTTTCTACCGGTCCCTCAGGTGTACCGACATGCGCCCACAAAACAACTTGCACCACCTCCAAACGGGGATGCACCCTCTTGTAAACATCTTCTAAGCGAACACCAAAATCGTCACTGCTGTCGCTTATGTTTGCAAATGAGAAATAAATCCCGCAAACAACGCCATCGCTTTCCTCAACGCAATCCGAGAGGGCATCCAACGTTGGGACGTTCTCAAATTTGCCATTATCATTACCAGATTCGCACTTTATAAGCACCTTGCCGAAAAGTTTTTCGCGCCAATCCATTTTGTTTGTTTTTGTTTTGTGATCTGTCAATATGACGCCATTTTGAATAAAATAACGAAAATAAATCAAATTATTGATGGTCCAAGTAATAAATTGACACGCGATGCCCTTCGAACTGGTTGGAATGTTGCAATTTATACAGAATAAACTATTTATTTATTTGAATTATTACGACTTTTTTATGAAATCTTATATTTGGGGAGACGTTAAAATTTCACTAAAGAGTTTTTATCTTGGGCTTATAAGTAACGTTTGTAATGGAACGCAGGATGCAGTAAGTTTTATTTTTAAATTGGTCACGCGTGCGCGATGGCGGGAAGCAAGGAGCAACGGCCGCACGTCACAGTAAACAAAGGCAGACTGGAAGCGGATTGCGGAGGGAGCCCTCACTGCCACGGACATAGAGCAAATATTTAAGCAGTCGAGTGAGACTAAAAAAAGCTTTGTGTAATATTTGTTGTATAGAGCCTGGAGGCGTGCAAGTTTAGATATCGCTTAATTTGGTACTCGCTTTACGATCATTCTCTGATCGCATCTAAGAAATTTATTTTTCATCAGTTAGTGCTTGTGACAATGTTCTGGTCAAAGTAATTTTTTTTGTCTTTAACATTTATTCTACCTTACCCCTATAATATTTTTACCGATTTTCAGTTGCCTTTGTTGAATTATGTCATTACTCCTCAACCTCTACATACAGCCTAGAAAGTAAATCTCGTCATAATCTGTTCAATTGTTTCGGACATAAACTCATCACTCATCATTACTACATAAGTTCGTAAAGGACCGACATAATTTAAATACAAGAAATAATAAAAAATTGGTCATTCAATGTTTTAGGCTCGCTAGAACCGGTAACAGTTTTTTAAGTAATGGTGTTAGGTTTTATAACAAAATTCCAAAGCATATTACTGATTTACCGGATACTAAGTTCAAGCACCATGTCAAGCAGGTTTTAATGTCTAAGTTAGTAATGTTATTACGGGGTGGATCAATATGTGAACGATAGTGACGTCTGGAAATGATGCTCTCTCTGTACATCCACCAAAACCGAATGTATTTATCTATGTTTATAACTATGTATTAAAAATATGGCTGAGTTGTTTCTCGAACCGACGGTAACTTTGACGTTCATAAGCGCATTCTGGGGGCCTAAACTGAATAAAGTATTTTTGGTTTTGATTTTGAAAAATTATATATAGTACTGGAATGACCTCTGACAGGGAAGAATGGATGATGACAGCATATTGTGCCGACCTTGCTTAGGTTGGATAATGGTAAGGATAGGGATGGTAATATAAAACTTGATAACAATCAAACTAGCAGCGAGATATAATAACATTCATAGCATAAAAATCTCCGGGAAAAACACAGGTGTCAACCTTCCTGTCGTATAGAATGAGACTGAGGAATAGAGTATCCTGCAATGTTTTCTTTCTCTCATAAGGTATGAGACTTTTCAAAAAGCGATTGAAATAGGTTACCATTTTAACAGTAATACTCTCGCTGTCGCAACTGTCCACATTAGAGATAAATGGTGGCACAATGAAAGTACCATTCTTCTAACATATATTACTATAAACGTGTAGAGTGGAATGGAAGTACGCCTTATCGGTATTATAAATATCAGTAATTCTTTGGCAAAATATATGGTAAGGGACATAATGCGATCCGCCTTGGTTCTTTCCGGTACGATTGGTGGACTGTTATGTTAATACAACTAAATAAAGTCATCGACTATGAAAAATCATAGAGACTAATGGTTTACTGAAATATCTTTGTTTATGTGATGTATGATCTTTATTATCTTAATAAAATGACCTTATAATACTTGAAATTGAAAACGGCCACCAAGGAATAAAATTCCATCGATGGTCATTACTAACTTTAACATAATAAAAGCTGTTGTTCGATTATGGCTTTTGTGTGAGCTTTGAAGCATTTTTATAATGTTGCTCGACAAAATTAGCACAATCCAATCCAAAAATGACCGCGTGGCGATAATTGAAAAATGTATAATCTATAGGCGCCGCGCCGGCCTCTGAGCCTCCCGGCGGCTGTTAAGTTACTAATTCCGAAACGCGACAAACAAAAAGAGGCTCAATGAGAACATATAACCATGTGTAAGGTACTCATTTTCCTGTTATCACATCTAGATGCATTGCTCTGTGGTACATTCGCGAATCTTGGATATCCCAGAAGATAGACAAAGTATGTGCACGCTACAGAAATGTGATCCTTGTGCGGTTTTAAGTGGGGTAACCGCGCCCGACTATGTAGAGCGATATAATACGTAGAATCGATAAGGATTATTTTAAATATCCGACTGTTATTTTAGTCTTTGTGTTTTCAAATGAAAATATCTCAGATATCTGTTGAATATAAGCTTTTAATAAAATAAAATGTACTATGTCAAAATGTGAGCGTGCGCACGTCTCTCTGTTGGCTCTTTCAGATTAAATTATTAAAAATACTAAAGCTGGACGGATTCCTACGTGTCAAACAACAATCGACGCTTCTTATCATCAGGATAACAACACACTTTTCGGATTTACAATTTCTTCCGATTTCATCAATATATCACTACAAAGTGGAAGTAACAGTTCTCTAGTAATTTAAATTTTTAGTTCTAGTTCTTACATTTGTATTCATATTTAGTAAATACTATTATTATTTTTTTCTATTTCAATATGTATTTTGCTAGAGTTAATCACAATTATATTTAATTATACTTACAACGTGATGTGTTAATCCCAAGGAGGGTTGATGATAGGCAGGCGGCCGATCGCAAAAATCAAGCCAAATCATATTTCACAACATGATAAATACGAAAAGTGGATTAGGGTTACCGCAAGGTAGAAAACGAATTCGGGATGTAAGATTGAGATTTGCAAGTTGGATGTCGGGACATTGACTGGGAAGGGAAGAGAATTAGCGGATGTATTACAAAAAAGACTCATAAATGTGGCTTGTCTGTAAGAAACGAGATGGAAAGGGACAAAAGCGAGAGAGATTGGTGTAGGATATAAATTTTACCACTGTGGGAGTAACGGTAAGAGAAATGGGGTAGGGATTGTTTTAGACAGCGAGTTTAAGAAATGTGTAACGGATGTAAAAAGAGTGAATGATAGATTAATATTGAAGTTATTGGTAGGGCAGATAACAGTAAATATAATGAGTGTGTATGCACCGCAAGCTGGGTGTAATGAGGTTGTAAAAGAGAAGTTTTGGGAAGATTTTAATGGAGTGATGATGGATATCCCACAGGATGAGGATGTATATATCGGAGGTGATTTTAATGGGCATGTGGGAAAAGAGAATGGAGGTTATGAGAGAGTGCATGGTGGGTGGGGTTTTGGGAATAAAAACGAAGAGCGGGAAAGCATCATACAAGCTGCAGTTGCTTTGGATCTTGCAATAGTTAACACTTTTTTCCAAAAAAGAGATCAGCACCTAATCACATACATTAGTGGCAATCACACTACTCAAATTGATTACTTTCTACTTCGAAGAAATAACATTAAATAGTAAAAGATTGCAAGATCTTACCTGGAGAGGTATTAACTACTCAACTTTATTTGATAGGATTTGAAAATTAAATTACAATTGGACAGAAGTAAGTCGAGACCCCCAACCAGAATTAAATGGTTTTTATTAGAGAAAGATGAGTATGCGAATGAATTTAAGACAAAAGTTGTTGACAAAATGATAGAAATGAGGGATATGGAATCCAAGACAGTGGATGAATATTGGAATGAAATGGCAACGTGTATAAGGGACGCGGAAAGGGATATCTTCGGTGAAACGAAACGAAGAGGAAATATAGATAAGGACACGTGGTGGTGGAACGAAGAGGTAAAAAAGGCATTGAAAGAAAAGAAAATAACTTTAAAGAGTGGAAAAGTATTGATGACAAGGATAGCACGATTAAAGAAAATAAGAGAAAGATGTATGCAGAATGTAAGAGAAATGCAAAAAAAGCGGTTGCTATTGCTAGAGCTAAAGTGCAAAATGATTTGTATCAATCACTGGAGAGCTCACAAACACAAAAACATTTGTATCGATTAGCAAAAGCAAGAGAAAAGAATACAAGGGATATTATACATGTTAAATGTATAAAAGACTGTGAAGGAAAAATTTTGACGAATGATATGGATATAAAGAGTCTTTGGAAAGAATATTTTGAAAAACTGATGAATGAAGAAAATGATTGGACCAGAGGTTTAGAGGCTGTACCGTTAAATTCAGGCGTTGTGCAGGAGATAAGCGAGGATGAAGTAAGAATAGCTGTGAATGGTATGAAGAACGGAAAAGCAGTAGGGCCAGATGGTATATCTATTGAAGTATGGAAGTTTTTAAAGATAGATGTTGTTGACTTTATTTTGTAATAAGATGTTGCAAGAGGAGGCGATCCCAAATGCATGGTACAGTAGCATAATAGTTCCTATCTTTAAGAATAAGGGTGATGTGCAGGACTGTAACAACTATCGAGGGATAAAGCTTATGTCACATAGTATGAAAGTTTGGGAAAGAGTGATAGCGAGACGAATAAGAGATGAAACTAGAGTGACTGACAATCAATTTGGGTTTATGCCTGGATGTACGACAACAGATGCCATTTTCGCACTTCACCAACTGTGCGAAAAATACAGACGTGCACATAAGAACTTGCAAATGGGAAAAATTGGAGAATGTTGGTTTAAGGATTAGTAGGATAAAAACTGAACATTTGTTCTGCGACTTCGGCGGTCCATCCAGTTTTTCTCATATTACCTTAAACGGTGTATCCTTACCAGCCTGCTCCAGTTTTCGGTACCTTGGTTCATTGATCCAAAACGACGGTGGCATAGACAGGGAGGTGAAGAATAGAGTAAATGCAGGGCGGATGAATTGGCGAAAGGTATCTGGGGTAGTTTGTGACCCACGAATGCCGTTGAAACTTAAGGGGAAGGTGTATAAGTCTATAATCAGACCAGTCGTGTTGTATGGATCCGAGTGCTGTGCTACGAAAGAGACGGATGAGAAAAGATTACATGTGGCAGAAATGCGAATGTTAAGATGAATGTGTGGTGTAACAAGAATGGATAAGATTAAGAACGAGTATATCAGAGGAACATTGAAAATAGCACCAGTGACAGAAGTTGAGGAGTAATAGATTAGCATGGTACGGGCATATTATGAGAAGAGATGAAAGTCATATAACAAGAAAAGTTTTGAGTTTGAAAGTGAACGGATATAGAGGTATACGAAGACCGAAAAGATGTGGATGGATAGTGTGGAAAATGATATGTGTATAAAAGGTGTGAATACTGAGATGACTTTTGACAGGGGAGAGTGGAAAAGGAAAACATGTTGTGCCGACCCTACTTAGGTTGGATAAGGGTAAGATGATGATGATGGTCTCTGAAAATTAGTTCTCTATAATCTATACAAGGTTCTAGATCAGAGGCATCACGATACCATTGCACTAGATACCATTACATTTTATTTTTGACACAAAGGAAACTTCTTTGCACTGATTTGTTTCACGGCCCAAATGACACTGAACACTTCTTGAGACACGACCAACATAATATATATGAATAATTAGTAATAGTTTACCATTTGCCAGCGGTTAAAACAGATTTATTTAGATGTTAGCAGGTTATATTGTAGGCTACGATAATAACGTAAATTTAATACATAGACTGCATACACCATTTGTTACTTAGCATCATTAAAAATACAAATAATTTTCAAGTGAAGCTTATTTCATTGTTATGAATATATAATGTCAAGACCATATTTTAATGTAACTTTTGTCCACTCAACGTTTCTAACACAAAAAGGACGGAGAATAAGTTCTTGACTAGACACTCAGAGAGAGAGAGAGAAAAATAAGATCTACTCTATAAACAGAGAAATATAGATAACTACGAATTAGACAAGTCGCGTGAAGTCAATTAACAAAAACGAGTATAAAAACTGACAAGTATTAATTCATAATTACCTATGTGCGCCAAAGAAGTTCTAAACGACTAAAACTGTTCAAATTATTTTATCTGTGCTTTACTGTGGAGGTTTGGAACAGGATCGCACCCAATTGGTTCCTTACTTATTACACTCATAACATTGATATGACAACCACGACCGGCGATGTATTGTTTAATTCGGTGGTTGGCCCAGTTTTTAGATTGAATTGTGTTTACCATCAAGCTCAATACTCTTGTCATCAAGTTAAATTGAAATAAAAAAAATATTTAATGTAAATTATTCTACGTAAATAATGCATGTTTATTATCGTGGTTTAAAGTACATTAAATTGAATTAAGTATGTATCATATATACTTATTTATTTATATGAGTGCCGGTTCTATTTCTTTGAAAGGAACGGAGCGTCTTATTCACTAATAAGCTCGTATTTAATTGAAGTTTGTTTTAAGCAGTGTTGATTTGCTGAGAGCGCAGGAACGAGTATTAGCGTGGGAAACATATGATACATATTTGCAAAATAGACATGAGACTTATGTATATTTTTATATATCTATGTTTTATTTTGAACAAGTTAATTACATGGACCATAATGTATATTCTGATTTTAAACTTCTCAGTAGACCATAGGCATATGCCTGTATTATCGATCGTAAGAATGCAAGCAGTTCCAATATGTCAAAATAAATGGCGGGAAAATAAAATGACGCGTAATCAAAATTCTAATTAACTAAACTAACGCGAGCAATGCACGCGCATGTGCAGTTTGTGTCGACTTATATACTTGGAGCGCTACAGCGCTTTATAAGTAATTTTTTGGAGTTTATACGTTTAGCGTTTCACTAAAATCTCACTTGATGATAACAGAGGACATGGCATAAGATAAGTTGATAATGTGTCAAACTCAGGGACAATGGCTCTCAAGAGAATTTGCCAGAACACATCTACATGTACTTGATGCACTGTTTTTAATTAGCAGCTTCGTCGTTCTCTAAACCTAACCCAAATTGACTGAAATAAAATTTCCTGATATTTATTAAATGTTTTTGTGTGTTATATCTAAAGCTCCGTGCTGTAAACATGTGAAACATCCTTTTTTATGAAAATTCGTAATTTCGTTTCATTCCATACATAATATAACCAGATTTAGAGTAATTTCAGTCTAGGTAACCATTTATACCGTTGTAAAATCTTTATTAATATTTATTAGATTTAGAAATATTTCGTGAGACTTTTAACTCTGAAATAATAGCTAGTAGTACTATGAAGTCGAGCACGTTTTCAATTTTATTCTAATCAATGTGTTTCAATGACGCAACATTTTGAGGCAGTAGCATGTTATTCCTAGGACATTTACATAAGAAAGCTTAGGATAAAATCATAGTATTGTGGCAAGGCATTTAAAGGCAGGTCTGGCTAATTTTGAACCTAGCATAAAGTTTCATGGAACTGGCTATTAATAGTTTTTTAATTTTTATGTAGTTGTATCTATCCACAATTATCAGTCACATTATCTGTATAAAACATGAGGAGGCAAGAGTAGCTGTAATAGAGGTAACACTTAGGTTGAAATCTATAGAGCGCACTTAGCTTTATCTCAACCTTAGCTTAGCTTAAGCTTCGCTGAGTATTTGCTCAGTGCAATCTTGTGTTTCAAATTTATAATCAAACTACGCTAAGCTTGTGCTTAGCTTAGGCTAAGGAAGACTCTGTTGAACTGTCAATTAACGTTTCGATATTGTATCGAGTCTGTAAAATTAATTTCACTGTGAAAAACAAATTGAATCATGCGTTATGTATAAAATATTATAAAGTATTTATTGTGATATTTGAAATGTGCAATTTTAAAATTCTTAACTAGTTTCAAAGTAATAATGACAGTTTTTCAGCACTATAAATCGAAAGTGTCTGGTATCAATAACGAAACGTTTGTTACGTACGAGTATGTCAATGTGTGTAATCTACCTGTTTGGTCATTTTGCATTGTGTACAGTTGTGATAATTTTGTTAATTTTATTAATTTAGTTTATACTATTCAGAATTTATATTAATCATATAATTTTGGATCAATGAAGTCAATTACAAAAGCAGGTACAAAATCGGTATGAATAGACGGTCTGTTAAAAAAAATCGAAAAAACTAAAGAAGCGAGTCGACCGGCCATAAACCAAACCATGAACAACAACGAATATGACAATGAATACTTTTTTGACATTTCAACAATAGATTTGGCCAATGAGAATCGACCAATACGGATAATTTAAAAAGAACAAAAATGCCACGGTTACCTTATTATTTTGACGTTCTCTTTTTTATCCGCATAATATCCAAGTTTTTCGTAAGTCGTCGAATTAGACGACTTGAACTTCTATAAATTTAAATTCTGGATTTAAGGGTGAGGATAAGTCTGAGTGCGCTCTATAGATTTCAGCCTCACAAGCGTCTTGCGCATCTGGCTGTAATAATTAATAAGTTGTGTTTTTACTTTCCCTAAGCCATAATCACGTCAGGTGCTCCATCTCATTCACTCACTCTGTCTTTAAATTTTTTTGTATAAAGTAGAGTAGATGGTAAAATGATCAGGATTAAATGCTAACAAATGAAAATATAATCAGTCAGCTTATATTAAAATTAAGCGGTATTATGCGCTGAAAGGTAAAATAAAATGATTTATAAAGGAATTTTATGGGAAATCAATAGAGCGACGCATGTGCCCCCAGCGCTTGTCGGCCTGTCAAATCACAATTTTATCGCTCGAGCCATTTCGACAGTTTATGGCTCTTAGGAAAAGAGCTGTCGGATTTACGAAAAGTGACGGAATGATGGGGAGCTGATCGCGATTTATAAAGCCGTATTTAATAATGTATAGGCGGGGATATGAACCACTAGCAACTGCTCGTGGTTTCGTGTACGATTTTTTATTAGCAGATTTAATAATAATAAAAGATAACATAACCATCAGTCTGAACGTATTAGTGAAAAGAATAGCAGATATAAATAAATATCAGTTTCAAAATAAGAAATATAGATTATTGTATATGAGATAACCATGTCTTATCATACCTATGAAACCATGTCTTATCATACCTGTGATAGTACTGTGACGTATATAATACCAATCTTTCTACTATTATACAGAAGAACTATACGTACACATTTATTGTATACATTATTGTAACCATGTCTTATCATACCTATGATAGTACTATGACGTATATAATACCAATCTTTCTACTATTATACAGAACTATACGTACACATTTATTGTATACTAGCTGTGCCCCGACTTCGTCCGCGTGGAAAGGAATACAAAGCACAGTGATTAATGAAACAATCTTAATTTATATCTGTATATCTTGTATATTTGTAATGTAAAACTAATAATGGCCACAATAATTTTCATGTAAAATTTATCATTAAATAATTTTTTCATGATATCTTGTATATTTGTAATGTAAAGAGTCGGGCTTAAAACTAATAATGGCCACAATAATTTTCATGTAAAATTTATCATTAAATTATTTTTTCATTTGTACGAACTGTTTTTTTTTTTATATATAAATTCGGCAAAATGACTGTACAATACCTGATGGTAAGAACGGTACAGTCCAAAAACAACGGCAACTGTCGGTGTTAAATACCAACGGCAGTCGTCGTTATCATGCCGACCTGCAAAAGTGCCTCTTCACGCCTCGTTTGAAGGACCCCATATCATGTTTACTAAACCATGAAATTTACAATGTACGAAGGTGTGAAATTAAAAAAAACATAATCCGCCATTTTGAGATCCGAGTCTTACAAAATCAGCCGAGGGCTTATAGTATTCATTCATATATATTTTACATAGCTCATTCTTATAATTATTTTTAGGTTACCCTTCCTTTCATTTGCACTGCCTGCAGTCTTCTCCACGGTACCGCTGGAAGAAAATGCAAGCTTCCTAATGCATAAACCAATTCAATTAAGACATTAGAATCAAGGTACATTTATGAAAATTTTAATTCAAAATAAACCTACAAACAGAAAATATCTCATTGTTATCTATACTCTTCCCTGCAATAATATTCTTATGGCAGTATACCAATAAAATTATACGTTAAGCGCCATCTGTTGTCATATACGTTAAGCGCCATAAAAATATCGTCTGATGTTCAATAAACAATTTCAGTCTCTTTATTTTTTTATTATAATAAAAATTTGTCCTGAAACGTGATAAGGTTCAATAACTTGTATTTACAACACGAAACTTATTAGATATTTACTATTTTTTTATTATAATAAAAATTTGTCCTGAAACGTGATAAGGTTCAATAACTTGTATTTACAACACGAAACTTATTAGATATTTACAAATTTAATCATAAACCTTATGCGATCGAAAAATAAAAATCATATTTTACTTATACAAAGTACAAAATAAATTATTCAATTTATAGAAATATGTAATAAATGTAATTGGCTAATTTTTAGAATGTATATTATAGTAGTAATAGATTTAGAAAAAGGCGGTTCAACGCAATCTATTTGCAATAATGCATAATAATTAATTACTGAACTTCTTAGTTTATTAATATTTATTTATGTGAAAATAAAATATTAACCATTTTTCTTTCGTTCATGTCTTAATAATGTAATACTGTGGTAATGTTTATTTATGTTATAAAATACCCTGGCTCTTAGATGAGGCTAAAGTCAATTTTCTTATCTATTTTTCTCTCGTACTATAAAATTTTGATAGAGTTAACCGATTCGGTTATGTTGCTCCGGAATATGCTTGATTATTTTCTTGCTGGAGTTTTATCAGAAACCTAGTACTTTAGGATTGATGCCTGTTCAAACAAACAGAACAGACAGACATTTCTAAAAATGATCGAAATGGATTCTCTTATTCCTAGACACCTGCAACAATTTTTTTCTCTAAAATCAAAAAAGTACAGACGAAGGGGCCGATTAGTATAGTGTCAGATATGCAACAAATATATTTATATGTTATTACTTCTTTATATTTTATTTTAAATTTATGCATAATGATTAGACGGATTAATATATGACAAAAAAAATAACTGAAGTATTTCCATTGGCTAATGGCGGTCAGTTAGACGTACGACTATTGAGCGTATAAGGAGACAAAGGAAAGTTACAACTTGGGGTGCTATAAAGAAACGAGGACAAAAGAGAAATTATGGTTTGATTCAGTACAATTTTGGAACGCCCGTGAGGCGAGACGACCATTTCACTCCAAATGTATTTATGGCTTCTTTACATAAATGTCTCATAATAGTCTCTACTCATAATAGTTACTTATGGTCGTCAGTCATCCATAATTTGTCCGTTTTATGGCCGCATATCAGAGTTTTGGTTGGTAACTATAGGGGGCCGTTCATGTAAGCAAGAGGGGATACGGGGTTTGAATTGGGATTAATAGTAGTATGTTTCAACTCTTACTTTCCAGCGAAGAAAGCCAGCCAAACCGAGCCATCAAATATTTCCAGAGAATATGTTCCCCGGTGAGGCGCGACATGCACCAATAATGTAAGTTGTTAATGTACTTTAGGCTGAACTTAAATAAGACCTGTCATGAAAGAATAAGCCCGTGAGATGTTTCATATCCCAAAACATATTCCAAAAAAATTTAGCAGCAAGAGTTTTCGCCGACGAATGTTTAAAAGATGCATGTTATTGTTATTTAGTAAATATTGCGTAAAGAGAGCCCCCTTTGCGGCGCGTTTCCTCCACCGCGGGCAGGCGGAGACCTTGTTTAGGTTAAATGATGTTTATCTATTATGTTCCTCCAGTCTTATATTTCGTATTTACATAAAATCTCACGATATTCACGAAGGTAAAGGCGACCACAAGTAGTTATGTGCCTGTCATAATAGGTCACATTTCCACAATATCTTACTTACCTAAGAGTGTATGATAGTTGTATGCTCAAAACTCGCATGACTCATGAAATGCATAACCCACCAGGGTTGCTATACATCGTCAGTAACCTCACATTGCAAAAGTGGCCAAAACCTCTCATGCGCTTATTATGTAGGGCATATACCACGATTAATTTTTCCCTGGAGGGTAGCTCTGTATTGTTAATGGATTAGTCGCAATTCGCAAGAGACCCCGCGAGGGTAGCTGTACATTTCACACTGCCACACCACAGAGGTGTATTAAGTGGCCAAAAACTTTGCTTGTGCCTATCATGAACGCATACCCCGTGATGGGTTGATAAACATTTCTTCATCCTACCAGAAGATCGTTCCACCACACAAAATAGTAGTCACAATTTGCATGCGATTCAAGAGCATAGCCCACGAGGGTTGCCATACGCTGTTAATGGACGTTCACATTTTCAAATGATCTCACTTACCTTCCTTTCTTTATTTATGATTGTGGTTTGGCACCGAAGTTACTTAAAGTAGTATGAAGGTACTCTCTCGAAAGTACCACGATGAAAATTGATTAGGTCGATTCTGAAAAATCAAGTACACATCGGTCGATTTCGCAACATCCAGTACACATCGGTCGATTCCCAAGTACACAGGTTGATTCCTCCATTCTCTGTAGTCATTAATTCTTATTGTGTTTTCATCGAGCGCGGTTGTCAATAACCGTTTCATTTGTATTACGATATAAAGATTTAATTTAATAATTTTATTAAACGGACAACGTTATTTCCCATCGGTAGGTCGAACATTTAGTTTGCAACTATTACCATAATATTTTACAGAATTGACTACTTTTACTTCACAAGTCCATTATCATTCTTTGAAAAAAACGACCTGTGGAATTTTAAGCTTAATTTCTACGACATATGTATAATATACCAATAAAAAAGTTTTATGAAATAAAATGAACATATTTTAAGGTAGAAATAAATATTACTAATTGCTTTTCAAAATACTTGCAAATTTAAGAAAGTAGAAGATTTAAAAGAAAATAAAGTTCAAATTTAAAATGGAATGGTAAAACCATTAAAATATTAAATTGTCCTGTTTGGACTTTGAACATTTACGTAATTTTAATTAAAGAGGCTATGCAAAGCACTCCATTGTTGTTTAACATTAATTATACTTGTGTAATTTACGCGTTTCAAGTTATAACACGACATTTTCACTTTTGTCTTAAACACTTTAAATAAAAATACCTGCGAGGCATTTTTGAGAGCACAAGTTGTTCGAACGGAAAACATCACGCCAATGACGAACAAATCTGTCGCGGCCAAGACCACGGCTCGGGCCCCGCCCCCTGGTGAACAGTAGGAGGTGCGAAAGGGATAGCTATATAAGGTAGAAAGAGAAGTGAACGGAAACGGATACATACCTATACATCAAAGGAACTTGGAGACGCTAATTTCAAGTTACTATTGAAATGACGATGGTGTGCAAGCGTTATTCTACGCCTTTATCGGAATAAATTTTGAGGTTATTTTTTAGCGGCACAAGTGACCGAAGCTTCATAGCGCAGGTATGGGACTAGCATAACAATAATAAAACGACAAAGAATTTCAAAGTTTATTAGTTTTTATACATAGTAAATTAACAATATAATAAAAAAAACACTTAACATGATATGATAGTTTTATCTTTCGGTAATAAGTTAAACAGGTCTTTTCCAGTTTAAGACATTAAAATTAACAAAAACAAAATGTAACATTATATGCTTGTTTTAATTTTCACTAATTACACGTAGCGTTTGTTAAGAAGAGGTTAACATTAAACAAATAAATAAAATGATTTATACTTAACATGATATGGTTACTTATAATTTTAACAATCAGATTGACAAAATTCTACACGATTTTAGTGTTTATAATACAACAAAAATATATACAAAAAAAATACAATAAAGAGTATTAATTTATATTGAGATTACTAAATACTAAGAGATTGGAAATATTTACAGTTTAGTGTTGCCAACACTATACTGAATATAATATTACCGATTATAGACTAGACAATTATACAGAATACGTAACATTGACCATTAATTAAATATAATGTAAATATTTTAACAATTTTAATCTTTTATTAACACATAGTAGTCGAAAACTTCTACAACTCGAAAGAATTTTTTGTTAAATTTCCTTTAAGTCCCGATAACTCAATTACCTACTCGAAATCCGAGCTCACGGCAAGTTGAAGTAATTAGTAGTTCCTTACTAGGTGAACCAGTACATATTCTCCTTATATAACTCGTAGGAAATATGTATGATCTATAGAATATTTTAATGTTTTCTTTTATTACCTCTAACAACCTGATGATTTTTTAACTAATTATCTCCTATAAGCAAGAAGAAAACATGTAAGATACCGACCGACATTGCAAATATTTGCCGACAGTACGTATTTTATTAAAAGTAATCTTTGGTTTAAACATTATCTTTAGATCAAGATTTATTTACTTCACCTAAAAATTATTTGGAAAATTGAAGTCTCTTTGGTTCAAATTTAATGGCGTCTCCCTTGAAGTTCGACTCATCGAAGTTCTAATGAAGTAGAATATTATATAGTCAAGGTTGGCAACACTATATATCAACCTGCACGTCGTGTTTGTTTTATTCTATAATGAGATCATTATAGAATAAAACAACGACATTCTTAACAATTAACATCCTGAATACTTTCTAACTTCATCGCTTAAGCATATTCCGTGTTATTACAAAAAAGTTAATACGCGTCGAATACTTGTTTAAAGAAAGTTTAATCACAAAAAAGTGTCTTACCCTTGTTGAGAAATAGACACTATTTAAATTTATACATCGTATAACATAAAAGAAGTTTGTTTGTCCTTATTATAAACATTTGAAGATCTGTTTTACATCTTTAAGAATAATTTTCACAAAAAAATTCAATTTTTAATTTCGAGACAAAAAGAGACCAAATGTAATTCTTGTAAATTTTCTAAAGAACTTACTGTACAAATACATATATAATCATCAATAAATAAAAACACAAAAGAATAATATATTGCAAGATTTACTGTATTTTTGTTAATTAATTAAGAAATATCGATATATGAAACTTATGGATCTTGATGCATTTATGTAATAGTTAATGTACTGATCCTTAAGACAGAAGTATTATACGAAGGGAACCGAGAGAGGTTCTATAATTCGAGAATACTCTGAGACACAATATACATACAATTTCTACTTTCCAAATCTAACATATTCGTCTATTTTTATGACATATACAGTTTTTAATATTGTTTACAGTTGTAAGATTGATTTAAATCAGCGGTTTCCAGAATGGGGGAGGACTGAATCATTTACTCGGAAAGGTGTAATTTTTTTTTTAAATAAAGCAATAATGCTAATGACGTTTCGTCCACAGATAATAAAATTACTGTCGCGTTTAATAATCCTGTACGTATTGCAATTTGTATTATTTAAAGGAAATGTGAAATGTATTTCAGAGAGACAATTGTTTTGGATAGGCGAGGAAAAATTCTCTAAGTAAGCCCAAAAAAACATTTCTTTGAGGGTTTATCAGCATAAATGTTGGAAACAGTTGATTTTTATTTATTATTAAAGACAAAGTAAAACGAATGACTTAGGGGCAGCATATGAAACTACGAATAAATCAGTCGATTAAGAGATCTCCGTCCTGCGAAGTGAACAGTAGGTTCAGTTTCCTCGCAAACTCTGGACCGATACGTCGCGGTCTGGTGCCCGGAGCACCAGCCCTCGCCACTCCGATGTCTGCCAACTCCTTCACACCCTCTGGTTTACTTATACCCTTTAAACGGACATCAAGGAAACATGTTGGAGGAAACTATCCCTCAATATTTAAAATGTATTCAAGGCTTACGGCGACAATGGTAATACTCTGCACCGTACATAATAGTTATAGTACAGTCCTAGTCAATCTTTTTCGCCGCTCTGAATGTAAAGTTGTGTGTTGTGTGTAAAGCTGTGTAAAGTTTAGTAATATAGTTTTATAACTAGAAATATTATACATATAATAAGAAATATAAACATAAATATTTTGTTCCCACAAAACAAAGTTAAAATAATAGGAATCTATAATGGGCATCTATTTACAAATAAGTTTTCTCGACATATAATATATACTAGGGTGTACCAAAAGAATCGACTTCTTTTTTTCTTCGAATGATCGTGATATTTTGTCAAAGAATACTAAAACAGAGACTCTGTCAAGACCTGAGACTTTAATATTGATGTTTAGAGGTCGCGAGTCGAATTTTTTCATTTCACATTTTTTTTTAACTTTGGTATTTTTTTAATTTATCTTCTGTGTCTTGTGTGTGTGCATGCGTGTTGTGTAATTCAATGTTAGTCGTTATTGTCACACCGGCCTGCAAACTTTACCGCAGGTGGATTACACTGGCTGCTCCCATAAACCAAAAAAAAAACCAAACCACTGTATCAGATTACTGTCGGACACAGTTGCCATGTTATATTATAATCTGAATATTCCCTTTTAAGTTGACATTGAATTAATTTTGCTATTGAGAAATACGTAATAGAAGTGTAATTTAACTAACTCCTTCCCGAGATCAAGCACCGCGCTAATCCCGCCATGAATATGTTGCCGAGTTGTATTTTTCTGTATCGTGGTATGTAGTTTTACTTAATTTCCTTATACTGTGACACAGTACAGGTGGTGGATGGTGGTTCCATTAATCAGTCACCTTAATCCCCACGTCCATCTAAACACATGCTTGCATAATGGTTACTCTTACATATATGTTCCAATAGGTTTTAGGGTGAAATTTAAAGGAGAAGATGTATTGAGGATTATGGTAGGGAATGAATAGAAAACCCTAAATCCAATCCCGTCTCATGTATTTCTACCCTGTAAATTCCCGTGTACATTTAATCTCTAAAAATAAATACCTATGAGGATGACCACTATTTTTGGGCTGTAAAAATGAAAATATTGGTATTTCTGTTAAAAAGGACCCATGTGAGTTTAAGACTTCACGAGGTTATAACTACGAAAAATTCTTCTGAAAATTGGTTACGTATTTTTTACTTTTATTGTCTTTTGTTTTCCTTTGTAAATCCTTGGGTTTAAGGGGAAAGTGAGAAAACCATCCGGAAACACTTGTGGGCTGCATGGGAAAACAGCCAGGTTAAAACGCCGCAGGAATTTTTGGTGTATTATTCTTTCATGAAGTGACTTGTTTTTTTTTATTCATAGTCGTGAATTATTTAACACCATATTGTGTAATATTGGTGGAATCTCGAGTAATATCGATTAATGTATACAAGTGTAGTAGAAAAGTAATAATAACATCATGAATTCTGAAATGGAACAAAAACTCCCTGGAAAGTTTACCAAAGGAGCCACTATCTTGCATATTGAAGCCACTCGGACACTTTGTAATAATATTACCCATTTGTTAACGGCAGTAATGAATATAGAGGATTGGTTGTTAAAGTAGGAAGAACAAGTCAAGTAGAACGCAGCTATTCTTCAATATATTGATTAGCAAATGAGACACTAAATAAAATTTACCTCAAATAATTCCAGCGGCGATTTATACTTATCAGTGAGGGTTCTCGATATCTCCAAGCTTGATGATGGCAGGATAGCCAGCATCTGTTGCCATAATCTGCTTAAACCGGTTCCTATGAGTACAGAGATTTGAAACTGCGACATTCAAACCGTTTATTGAAATTTATATTACTACTATTAGACCTGGTAGGAAGCTTCTGTCTTGTCACAAATCTTATAATTATCCCGAGCATTTTACATTTGTGTCAAAATTTTGAAGAATAAAATACAAACACAAATATAAAAACTACACATATATTACAAAATGTCTAAATAAAATCGAATTCAAATAATAACAAAAACAACAGAATATAAAAAATAAATAAAAATCTAATATCGATCAGTGTATGGAGTATTAGCACGAATATTGGTGGCAAGCCGATATCTATTTAGAATGAAACTAGCTATAGCTTGCTGCTTCGCCTGCGTTGATGTAATTTGAGCTATACCTAAGAAACGGTATATTTCAGAGATCAAAGCTATCTTATGTCCTTTTTTGTACGTCTGCCAACGTGTATGCAAAATTCCGTGACGATCAGTTGAGAAGTTAAGGTGTGAAAACGTAACAAACAAAATTATATTCACATTTATAATATTAGTTAGGATTAAGTACTGCAATTGAAGTAATATATACAATAACAATTATTCGCATTCATCTTATATTACAGGAATTAACAGAGATAATAAAAACAACCGAATATTACACATAAATGAACAATCTCATGTCGACCAACTCAGCACCAATAT
This sequence comes from Antheraea assamensis, assembly GCA_035772565.1. Taxonomy (NCBI): domain Eukaryota; kingdom Metazoa; phylum Arthropoda; class Insecta; order Lepidoptera; family Saturniidae; genus Antheraea; species Antheraea assamensis. The sequence continues at coordinate 5,175,760 of JAQQSE010000011.1, forward strand.
TGGTGGCAAACCGTTACCGATTTATAATAAAATATTTAAAAATATCTCACCGTCTTTATCAACGACAACGCAGTTCTTGTTATCGCCTCTCATGTAGAATTTGGCTCGGTCGTCAAGGGCGCGTATCGCGTGTCTGAAAAAATCCCGATATTTTTATTTAAGTGAAACTTCTTACAGGTAAGCTTTGAAATTCTGATCGGCAACCTTTTTGTGTGGCTTTTTGTTGTACTTATTTTAATAAAATGATTTCCTGTAAAACAAAAGTTTCAATTCTATCGCGTGTGTTTACGACACACCCTGTTTCCGTTTTTACTTTTAGCAACTTTATTTTACTTTATACTTTACTACTATTACTATACTTTATTGTAAATTATTATTGAGATTATCAAGTAAGTAATTAAAAAAAATTTTCGGGTCATTTCGGTGCCTGAACAAAATGGCTCCTTGTTAAAACTTTCTAGAAACCTTTGTAACGTCACATAATTAATGTCACATGTTATTATTTCCAAATGTACTTGTGCACAATTATCAAACGATATTATACAAAATACCACAAATATTATATGATATAGGGACAAATATCCCAACGTTATGAATAAAAAATAAACTACTACATGGCAGATTAAAATTCCGTCAAAACTACCCCATGCATATTGCATAGATGCAATGCAGCGCTTTGGGTGACTACCGAAAGAAACATATACATCATATTTAATTATATATATAAAAGATAATGCTCACTTGTAGGGTGTTTCCGCGATTGCTTTAGTGTAACGCATCAACAACATGGTCAATTCGTTGGTCGAGTTTACTTTTATGACGTCACACTCCGTACTGACCAGTACGTCTGGAAGTTTCAAATTAAACGTTGTTTATAAGGATCTGTTGATATTTATAAAAATGTAAGTGACTAACATTAAGTAATGTGATATATATGCATTTGATTCCATCCTTGTCAATTTGATTGATACATTGACATCAATGGAACTTTAAGACTCTGTAGGCAGATGTTCTGCCAGACCTTAGGGTGAAATCTATAGAGCGCACTCAGCCTTAGCTTAGCTTAAACTTTGCTGAGTATTTCAGTGCAATCTTGGGTTTCAAATTTATAGTCAACCTACGCAAAGCTTGTGCTTAGCTTAGACTAAAGAAAACTCTGTTGAACTGTCAATTAACGTTAAGATATTGCAACGAGTCTGTAAAATTAATTTCACTGTGAAAAGTAAATTGAATCATGCGCCATGCATAAAATATTATAAAGTATTTATTGTGATAATTAGAATACGCAATTTTAATATACTTAACTAGTTTCAAAGTAATAATGATAGTTTTTGGCACTATACATCGACAGAGTAATGTCTGGTATCAATAACGAAACGTTTGTTACTTATGATAAGATTTCACCCTTAGTGAGTTATGTGATATGAAACATATTTAATTTAAACATTGTACAACATTTGTCAAAAAAAGTTCACAGAACATTTGTCAAAAAAAGTTCACAGTTCTATTTTATTGTTGTTATTTATTTTATTTCTATTTGCCGGCAAAAGACGTTTCGTAGTAAATTATGGATTTCGTGTGTATATCAATTTGGAAGATGCAGATAAATTAGACAATTTTGAAGATTCACAAGTAAATGGCAACTACTACAATACGACATTTCACAATGTATTTCTTCTGAGATTATACTGTTGTTCCACTTTACGCAATTTGGGGTATTATTTTAAACTTATATATTACTTATTTTAATAATAACATAATTTTCTTTAAACCAAATGTCACAATAATTATAACCAATTTCACTTAAAATAAATAAATATTCTTAATGAAGATCTAAACAAAAATATTATTCGTAAATTGGAACGTTTTTGAACGATGAGACTGAATTGAACGAATGTTATTCAGAGTTGCTTGGATAAAAACAAAAATCAGATATTTAACTAGAGACCGCTTAGACACGTTTGTAATAAGACCGTAGTCGTTTTATCGCTGCCACCATACTATTGTCTTGCAGGCCGGCATGACAGCGATGATCGCCGATAAATTGTAGATTTCTCGACGGTTGTTGGTTTAGAATATCAATACATTAACCATCATTTAGAATAGAGTCACTATGTCGTGTTTAACAGAAATTATTTTTGTTTTCTTTATGAATAGAAAAATATGGCAACACCAATCGAAACCAAACAAACGCCATTACCTGCTATAGCCATTTCGAGATCGGATTCAGTCATAAGAGCTTTTTTATTATTCCGGTCTTGAGTCTTACGGCTTGATCTGAAATAAAAAAAAGTGCGGTTAAAAGCTTCGTCGATTTTTTTTTTCAATGTGCATAGTGGCCATTTTGAAATTCGCCATTTTGTTTTGATATCATTTTCGTGATCGTCACCAGGACCGGACAAACATGCAAAATTGCAAAGCCGTAAAGGATATGGTTCTAATTCAACTTGCAAGGTTTAAACAAGGTAACAAACATTGCAAGCAAAATAAAAGCTTGTAAAAATTGTTATAAATCCTATTAATATTAGACACGAGAAAGTTTGTGAGGATGGATGGATGTTCGCAATTTTTTCATGCAATAACTACTCAAATGATTTTAATGAAACTATACAGTGACTTACACATGATAATAACACATAATATTTTTTACGTTGATCAAAATATTAAATCATGTCAAGTGGGTTTGCAAAGCTTCCGTCATCGGTGAGCTATATCGGCGTTTGTTACGTAAACTGTGGAAGGATACACAAAAATAATCTATGTATATATATTTATTTTTTCAAACTAACTATACGCTGTTGGTTTGATGGGCTTTCAAAGCCTCACAGGACCAATGGTACGAGTGCTTATGGCACTCTCAGCCGCTTCGCAACAAGCTCAAGGGTGCAACGCGAATCTTATAAAGCTAAACTGTAAATCAAATTCCTGTAAGAAATGATGCTGATGAAACCATATAATGGTGGCTTTTTCAAGTTTATCTGGTTGGATAGCACACTGCACTTTCGGTCTCCCTCTTGTTTGGTGTGTTTAGCATTTTAGACCACCTCCTTAATCAACATCAGGTGACATTGTGGTCAAACGTAAAAACATATAATGTACTAACTTGAAGTAATCATCGAGTCCGTAGACGACCAGGGACAATGATATCTGTACTTGTCGTTTCTTCTCGGCTATGAACTCGGAGAGGATATGCCCCTGGACGTACTCCGCAAGGTCCTCCGCGTTACACACGTACAGAGCGACCTCGCATCGACGTTTCACTGGCATTAGCTTCATCTATAGCCAGACAAATACTGATTGGACCACCATACACTACGTGTTCCTTTAGTCATAGTGCCACTATTATCATCATCATCATAATCAGCCTGTAAAAGAACTACTACAGGGCTATACGCCTTTTCGTAAAAGAAGGTATGGGCATAATAACATCACCAATCCACGACAAATTGACGATTTCAAACTCTGAAAAATCTATGTTTGTACTTCCACATACAAAGGTACTACAAGAACATTTCTCAGGTTCAGGTTTCTTCACGATGTTTTCCTTCACCGTCAGACGATAGTGTTACCAATTTAAATTAGTGAATGTACGCGAATTGCGAAAAATTCGTTGGTACATGCCAAGGTTCGAACCTACGTACATCGGGCCCATATTCCACCGGTCTACACTTAATTTTAATTCGACATGTAGATGGTGTGACTCAAGGTCTCAAGCACGGAATTGACTTTATTGTTTGATAGTTTATATTGACACAATTGTCAATTCTGTATCTGAAAGTTTAAAATCCATATATTGTAACTACCGGAAGCGACGCTGTTGTATCGGGCCACGGTGCTGCCCACCGAAAGTACTGCCATACGCAATACCTGGTACTGCCACCGGAAGTGCCGCCAAAGCCAAGTCACGCAACTACCCCTCCCGCTAGTAGCGCCATCTAGCCACGCCTTACAGTAAGATAGGGGTAACCAGCCATAAAAGGCCGTACGTGCTTCGACTCGGCGTAGAGAACACATTAAAGCGCATAAACTTTTGTAGTTTATTGCAGTATTTTAGTAAACCTCTCGCCGTTTAGAATAAGTGTAAGCAGTTATTAAATTAAAATAATAACAATCTAGTCTCACCTCATCTTCATCTCTAACATAGCTCTTCGACACAATCCTAGACCACTGCACCAATCCCTGGTCAACATCTTCTGTTGTCGTGAGGAGGCGGGCACCAGCATCTCCGAGTTCGCCAGCCAGGTCGATCAAGGAGAATTTATCAAATAGTGCTTGATGAATTTCCAAGTTCATGTACTAGAAAATGATTTTATTTCAGAATAATGACCACATGAGCCTGTAGGAGACCCACTGCAGAGCCATAAGCCTTTTCCGGAAGGAAGGTATCAACATTTCAAAGATATTTTTGCTTCACCGTCAGCTAATAGAGGTACCAATTTAAATTAGTGAATGTACACGAATTCAGTAAAATTTGTTACTACAAGCCGGGCTACAAACCCACGGATATCGAATTCATATTCCACTTGTCAAACCACTCGAACAATAAAACTTTTGCACCGGACCATATTATGGTTATATCACCTTTTCTAATACCCACTTCTTCAGCTATCATCCTAAAGTTGAAAATCTTTCGGCAATTACCTATAATTGTGTCCTCCGGTAGATTTAATTAACATATGAACAAGAGGTAAAAGAAATCTGTATTTCGATCTATTAAGTACGTAATGTATAAATATACCACACAATATGGTTATTATACCATTATATACCAAACAATATGGAATTCAGTCATTATAGCCGGTGACCTCAACAGCGGGAACATTAATAGTTCGAGTACTTCTTGCAACGGGGTGATTCTCGACGAGCTAGGCAATGATCTCTCTTTTGATGTCATAGCCCCGCCTGAATCCACTCACTGTCAGGATCGCTGTCGGCCGACAGTGTTAGATGTAGCTCTGTTAAAGAACGCTACCAGGATCGCTGTCGGCCGACAGTGTTAGATGTAACTCTGTTAAAGCACGTCGCGCTTGAGGTACGACTCATAAAAGTCGTACACGAACTCGATTCAGATCACCACCCTGTGGTATTACAGTAGGTTCGAGTTCAGATATAGATTCTCAGCCCGCGCGCGTAGCTGACCACACGAAGCTTAAAAGTTACTTTAAAGAATCCCTCCTGGGTTTAAATAGAATCCCGGACGTGTTAGTGTCTAAAGTCGACCCGGATCAGGCTATCAATTCCCCTGGTCGACTTTCTCCAGACCGCCGTAAGGGAAACCTCGAAAGAGGTACAAGCGGTGAACGATCACCGCTTTATACTCCTCGACGAGGTGAGGGCGTTGATCACGGAAAAAACCGCTGCGACTCGAGCCTACGACACTTACCCGTCCGTAGATAATCGCGATCGGTTACGTTTGTTACGTAAATTAGGAGGTCCTAGGTTGCCTCCCGCTTTCGATAAATAGACAAAGTGGAATGTGTCGCCGCGAATTTAGAGGAGCAATGCTCTCCGAACACTACTAACACTGACCCTGTCCATATTGGATTGATCGAATCTTCGGCTACGCTTCCCACAAGTTATCACAGTCTCCTCGATACGTTAGGTAAACTATACGAGCGGCTCCTTCTCAACCGTCTCCAGACCTCTATTTCAAAGTTAGATTTGTTACCACATGAGCAGTTTGGATTTCGAGCTAAACACTCGTGTACGAATCAAGTACACCGTCTCACGGAGTACATTTTTTCTAAATTTCCTTCGGAAAGCTCACTTTATATAAGATGTGTATTCGTCCTATTGTGACATATAGTTGTCTCGTTTTCGCGCATATGTCAAGTCATTACTTCGAAAAGTTACAGCGATATATTTTTACAGATCCTCCCGACAAAATAACGGCAGCTAACAATGGCAGCTAACTTTCAGATCAGATTTTAAACAAAACGTTTTGTTTACCTTAGAAACAAGACTATTTATTGTCTATAGGTTTTATTATTTGGCCATGATCTTACCTGATGTTGAGTGACGGTGAGGATAATGACAAGCTAAAAGACACCTACAGCTACTTGTCATCAGGTTTTCATCTTAAGGGTGACAGCAAGCCAGGTGAATTTCAGAGAAAGCCCAGCCCTACTATTATACTATGGTTTCATCAAAATGTTGCCTCTACCAACAACTCTGGCTCCTTGTAGGGGTTTCAACCGACATTAACTGACGCAATGTCTAAACACGCCATCAAAACTCGCATGCAATTTCTATTAATACCTTCATGCATTCTTCTGGTTTGTAGATCCTAATATTTTCAGGCATGTCTTCGGATGACTTCTCTCGAGCTAACTTCTGCTTTTTGGCTTCCTTCCTTAATTTCTCATCAGATTTTTTCTTACCCCCTCTTTTTGTGCTACCTGATGAATATCATGATATACAAAGACTGTAATTATATATAAAAACTAGCTGTTGCCCGCAACTCCGCATGCGTTTATTTATAATTGTGGATTACTTCTTACGTTAGCTAACTGTCAGTGAAACTCCCATGAAAATAGGTCCAATCGTTTTGGAGTGTACTACAGACAAAGCCATGGATGACAGATAGGCTACAGTCTAAAATAAAGTAGCCTATGTCACCCGCTGTAATTTTAACTGTCCGTTAGTGAAATTTTTGTCAAAATCGGTCCAACCGTTTCGGAGATTACCCGGAACATACAGACAGACAAATTTTAAAAAATTGCTTTTTTGTTATCAGTATCATGTATACGTTCATATTCAATCAGTAAAAAGTCGTTATTTTGATATTACAAACACACACTCCAATTTTATTTATACGTCGGGGCGAAGACAAAAGGCGCCCATGTAAAAGTATGACGTCATCCACAGTGACGTCATAGTTATGGTTTGATTAATATGAACGTTAGCCGATACACAAATTCAATACTTGAATACAGTTACCAATTATCGGTAGATATTTACAGTCGAACTATCTGAGCGAGAATGCCCAATGTCTAGTCATCAGTCGCCTTTTAAGGCATTCAGCCAAAGCTGATATCTCCAACCAATGGTGTTTCAGAATAAGGCAAAATAGTAGCAGGCCATTAGTACGAGTCAATAGTACGGACGCAGATCAATAGTAATCCGCCTCGACATATAGATTACAAAGATCTAAATAAAAAAAATATGTTGGTGTATACATTGACAGATTAGCACAATTTAAGGTTTTAATGGAGGTTTCTATAATATCTACCTATTACCATAAACACATTACGGACTGTCGTTAACGTTGGAATCTTTGGTAAGTATGTTAAATAGGTATGTCATGTTAAAAAATATCACATGAAAGTCATGTACTTCAAATTATTGATTTTTCTGTATTTTGTTAAAAATATATAGGTACGATAACATGTACGTGATGTGACCGCCTGAGAATACCAAGGCACGTCGCGTGGCTTTTTTTTGAAAAACCTTATTGAAATTAAACACGACGAAACATCGATTATTATGTTGTATTTTTTATATAAATAAATGCTGAAAAAAATTAAAGAGATCGATCGATTTTTGAATAAGCCACCTTCTAGTCCTCGATTCCACCGAATACGATTCGAATAGATTTAGAAATCTTTTTTTTAGGGAAGAATCGCCATTCCTAGTACCTAATACAAAAATTACATACTTCTATACATATAATAAGAATGTAAATCCGTGTCTGTACTTTTTTGATCTTTGAGAAAAAAATTGTTGCAGGTGTAAGTATATAATATATAATATAGAATAAGTAATAGAACCCATTTTGATCATTTTTAGAAATATCTGTCTGTCTGTTTGTTCGACCAGGCATCACTGGTAAAGTACTAGGTTTCTGATAAAACACCAACAAGAAAATAATCAAGCATATACCAGAGCAACATAAAATTTTTGTTTAATTAAAATCGTGTTATTGTAATTTTAATGACGACGGGAGTTAAGTACGAGAGAAAAATACATAAGTAAATGGACTTTAACCTCATCTACAAACCAGGGTATTTTATAACATAAATAAACATTGCCACAGTATTACATTACTGTACAGTAAGACATAGAACGAAAGAAAAATGATTAATATTTTATTTTCACATAAATAAATGTTAATACCCTAAGATGTTTATTAATTAATTAATATGCGTTATTGCTAATAGATGGCGTTCAACCACCATTTTTACTTTGTATAAGTCAAATATGATTTTTATTTTTCGATGGCATAAGGTTTATGATTAAATTTGTAAATTTCTAATTAATTTTGTGTTAAAAATATTACAAGTTATTAAACCTAATCACTTTTTAGGACATTTTTTTATTATAATAAAAAATAAAGAGACTAAAATTGTTCATTAAACATAAATGTGAAAAAAAATCATCTTTAGAAGCAATAACAGACTACATTTTTGACGACAACAGATGGCGCTATTGGTTTACTGTCTTAAGAATATTATTGCAAGGTAGAGTACAGATAATAATGAGATTATTTCTGTGTTTGTTAGGTTTATTTCGAATTATAATTTTCATAAATTAACCTTGATTCTAATGTCTTAATTACACGTTGAATTAATGAATACCTTTTGGTTTATGGATTAGTGTTTATGAAGAGATAATGGCTCAGTTGGTAGTGTATTCGGACACAGCGTCGAAGGACGTAGGTTCGAATCCAAGCAACTGAGTCGGAGCTTTCGGTGAAGGAAAACATCGTGATGAAATCATAGCATGGTGGTAGGGCTTTTTATAAGTTCGTCTGGCTAGCTCCCACCCTCAAGTTGACAATCTGTCGCCAAGCACCTGTTGGTGTGTTTCGGTAGCTGCACTTGAGAGCCAGTCTCCCTCTAGGTTAAGCGTGACTTACCATCTTAGACCACATCATCATTTAATATCAGATGAGATTGTGGTCAAAACGTTTACCTATAAAGTATATAAAAAAAATAATAGGAAGCTCGCATTTTCTACCAGCGGTACCGTGGAGAAAAAAGACTGCAGACATTGCAAATAAAAAGAAAGGATAACATAAAAATAATAATGAGAATGAGGTATGTGAAGTATATTGATATGAATGAATATTATAAGCGCTCGGCTGATATTTTAAGACTCAGATCTCAAAATGGCAGATTATGTTTTCAATTATTTTTTAATTTCACTACATCGTACATTGTAAATTTCATGGCTTAGTAAAAAAAGTTCGTACAAATGATATGAATGAATATTATAAGCCCTCGGCTGATATTTTAAGACTCAGATCTCAAAATGGCAGATTATGTTTTCAATTATTTTTTAATTTCACTACATCGTACATTGTAAATTTCGTGGCTTAGTAAAAAAAGTTCGTACAAATGAAAAAATAATTTAAAAATATATTTTACATGAAAATTATTATTTTACAATTCATCATTTGTTATTTTTCAAAGTTTGGTAATAAATCGGATATTTTTTAAGCGTATGCTGCCAACAGTCTATTGTCCTATGCCTCATGAGGTCTACATTCGTTTGTATAGAAGTTAAATCTTTATGGTTTTGGACAGTCCAAGGGTTAATATTGTTTTTACAGTTGTTAAATTAGAATATTAATGTTATGTTACTCCTATACCAGGCTAGAGAGCCGATAAACACTCCTGGGGCTCGGTTCCAGAACCGGGTCGGGGCATATACCCCGGCAGACGGCGCCCCTCGCAGTACCCCTCTGCTTATCAGAGGGGACAGGAGATGGGGTAAGGACGGGCCTGCTTCGGTTCGCCCGTCAGAGGGTGGAGGGAGAAAACCTCCTTAAAAAGTTACCGTGGGAGAAAACCACGTAAAAAAGTTACGGAGGGCAGTGCCTTCGGGCGGCGGGAGGGAGGAAACCTCGGTAAAAAGTCACCGTGGGAGAAAACCACGTTAAAAAGTTACGGGTGTTGAGGAGACAACCTCGTTAAAAAACAGACGGGAGGCCTTCGGGCGGAGGGAGGTAGAAAACCTCGTTAAAAAGTTACCATGGGAGGAAACCACGTTAAAAAGTGACAGAGGGACGGCCTTTGGGCGGAGGGAGAGGGAGAAAACCTCAAGAAAAAGTTACCGTGGGAGGAAACCACGTTAAAAAGTGACAGAGGGGACGCCGGGCGGAGGAAGAGGGAGAAAAACCTCATTAAAAAGTACCTGTGGGAGGAAACCACATTAAAAAGTGACAGAGGGGTGGCCTTCGGGCGGAGGGAGAGGGAGAAAACCTCGTTAAAAAGTCACCGTGGTAGAAAACCACGTAAAAAAGTTACAGGTGGTGGTGGTTGGAGGGGGTGACCCCTTGACTGCCAAACCGGACCAAGGAGGGAAGGGGCTGGGGACCTGACTTTCCATTGCACATTGGTTCGGTAGACGGGTAGGCAGCTTGACCGGGCTGTCGTCGCGGTCAGGGCGTTCGCGCTGGGCCTTGTCGCCGGGGTGGCATGGTGCTTGCTTGTTCGATCCCGTGCCACTCCATAGCGCGGCAGGCGGTATCTTGTGGGTTTTTTTAGTCAGTAAGAGTCTGACACCCCACAGCTCCCCAGGGCTGTGGGTGTCCAATGAAGGATTTCTTCCCACATAAAAAAAAAAAAAAAAAACTCCTATACCTGCGTGTATCGTCACGAAGTTTTGTCCATATTCGCGATAAATTTAGATGTGAGCACACATTACCATCGTGTGCTACGAACTATCTGACTGTATGACCATAGATAGGCCTACGGTTTTTACACACATCAAAGGAACTTGGAAGCCTTAATTTTAAGTTATTTTTGAAGTGACAAAGGGGTACAACCATTATTAGTTTTTAGCCTGATACATTACATTACAAATATACAAGATATACAGATATAAATTCAGATTGTTACATTAATCACTGTGTTTTGTATTGCGTTCCAAAGTCAAGTCAAGTCGCAGGCACAGCTAGTCTAAGAACATAACTAATATCCGTATTAGTTAATACAGTGATATTCGTAAAACCCAATATAATGATTCGTTTCTCATTGCTTGCTTACTTATATTACCATCTCATACAATTTTAGTTGTATAATTATGACTTTACATTACATCTTAGCTGCGAATACAATAAACCAGCAGCTTGCGCTCGTTTTCATTCGGTGTTACTAATCCTATAGTCATCTCGCTAACTCTCACGAGTCGTGCCTATACCATCACACACTCTTTGCAAAAAATCGTTTAGATCCGTGGAAAACCCTTAACGTTTACGATGCGATTATAACCTCAAAAGTTGTAACTTTTTTGTAATAATACAATTCTTCAGCTAGTCCGCTGTGTAATTATGAATGTATGGGAATCTACTAAAGATTTTGAATATAACACATAATTGTCCGTTGTTAGTTTCGGGGCGAACAATTTATGGAGACGGAACAATTATTACTATTATTTGGTAAGACACACTAGCAGCTAATAGCTGATGCGTGTGTATCAAATAGCTTGGAGATATATTCCTTGTCCAATCTGCTTTTAAAGGAGTTTATGGTTGGAGCTATCACAACCTTTCTGGGAGTTTGTTCCATACTGCGACCACTCTGTTAGACAGGAAATGCTTTATTGGGTTTCTTTTTGCTGAGGCTCCCCAAAGTTTCAAGGGATGACCTCGTAGATGTTTATTTTCATTTAACTTATACATATATTTAAGGCTGGGCACATCGTAATAATCAGTAAATATTTTATAAGTTTCGATTAACATGCCCTTTTGTCTACGCTGTTCTAGTGTGGTAAGGCCAAGGTTTTTGAGACGCTGTTCATAGGGTAAGTTACGCGTTGCATACACCATCTTGGTAGCCCTTGTCTGTACATTATCAACGAGCTTAATGTCTTTTTTGAAGTAGGGATCCCAGATAATATAAGCATGTTCAATGTCATGTCATGTCTTAGCTATGAGACATTTACACGCCTTCCGGATAATATAAAGGATAGAGGTGGTTTTCTTCATGACCCCATGCACATGAGTTTCCCATTTAAGATAATTGGATACTGTAACTCCCAAGTCCCTTTGTGTTTCAACTGTGGTTAATTGCTCACCACCCTGATAATATACTTGACAAGGATTATTATTACCAATGTGTAGCAACATCCGCCGGGCCTGCTAGTAAATATATATAAATTGAATATAATAATTTAGTATATTGAATATATTGCTGGAATAATTTCACAAAGTTCAAGGAACTAAAATAAAAATACATTTTTTTGAATAAAAAATTAAATTATACTCACCAACTCCTGTCCTCGGATGATTGGACCCAGAACTGGAACCGGCAACATCCTTATCTTGCTCAGATGGTGAATGTTTTACCAACCTTTTTAACATCTTCTTAAACTTGTCAGTTGTAATTATCTCTACATCTCTGTGTTCTAAAAATTTTATGATTTTACAAATTAACTGCAACTATACTTCCTGATACATTGAGAGATAGCTTTAGGGATAGATCACTGGGACAACATATCCAATAATATGACATGGAATCTTATTTTTATGTCAAGATGTAGGAGATATACACCATAGGTGATAAGTTAATAATTACACCTTGAAATCAAAATATACACTCAGTCTGATTTAAGAGGAGTTTCCCAGAGTGACGTTTATAAATTACTGATGTTTTTCCAAGAGACTGTAGTATGGGGTTTTTCAAGAATGAAGTGAACAAGTATTTCAAGGATTGTTAATGTGCATGTGATGCTTCTAGTGTTCCAAGCGTCCATAGATTGAGATGACCACTCACCAACAGTAGGACGGCCCCTTTTTTGGCCACCATTGTAATATAAAAAGCTGTTAAGTGGTCTCAGCATCCTTTATCCTGACCAACATCAAACAAACAGGCTTGAAGCCAGTTGTAATAGAATTGTTTTAAAAATGTTTTCTCTGCCAGTATGTGATGCCATGATACCTTTTAGACCAGAATAGAAACATAAGCAATGCTAATTAGTGGCAGTGACAAATCCACTTTAGAACTTTGCATGGGCACTACCAATCCACCTATTCATTTAAGCTTTCATGAAGGTAAACATCTTGATGGGCACATATAATAATTAAAGAGATTTTGTAATCCTTGCCTAGTAAGCTATTTAAGTTGAAAGCTAAATAAGTTATTACAAAAAACTTGAAGCCAAAGCAAGGATAGATAATGGATCTTAAATAGTTTAATTTAAAAGTAGACTATCATCTGACCTATAACTTGAGATATATTTTATAGATATATGCATAATTATTTCACAACAAATAAAGATACAAAAACAAACTATTATTTTGAATACTCTGCCCGATGCTGTGCTTACCCGCACCGCTTTTCATCACCCATAACGGTTGTGCACCAAAATTTCAAAGCCCTCCGTAAGAAGTTTCACTTCAAAATATATTGGTAAATCTTAGACTGATAAACTGCTGTTGCAGTTATTAGTAGTGTTTACTTGACCAATCACTATGAAAGTTAGCACACCCGAGTTTTCAAATGTAGTGAAAGGATAAACATTAGGTGGGTTAAACGAAAAATAGGCACATTGTAGTTTTTTATGTTTTTAATAGTAGGGCATATGTATCATATACTTCCAGTTTATATGGAAATTGTACAGAAGCTACAGATTGTTACTCAGTAATTAAAAAACTGTTATTTGTAATTCTCAAGGTGAATAGATAGAGTACTCCTTGGTAATACTTGTTGAATTCATTAATTTTAAAGATGGCACAATGTTCTCTGGAAGTGTTAACTTATAACTTATTAATAAAATAATAAAAAAAATGTTCAGTAATCTGTCAATTTTTCAAATTTGCTTTTTTACCTTTAAGGATATCTATATGTTAATTGTTTAATTCAAAATTGAACAAATTAGTATATGTCATCTAAATTAATATTCACTTAGTATATGTTATTTTTGTTTTATAATATTTTAAATGATTTTTGTTACTTATGTATAAGAAAAAAAGTTGTACAGTTGGCAGCCCTGCCTAAACACAATATTTCTTGTAATCGACTTATTTGCGAGTGTTATATGTAAACCCACTTTGAAGTCATTTTTTTAAACTTAGACAAAATAACAACATGTACATTGAGCATATTATACGAACTTATTTATGTTAAAAAATTAATACATACAAATCGAATTATGATATCTAAAATAGGTAAACAAAATATAAAGCTGTTTATTCCATTACCGATATTTTTGCTGGAAAAGAAAAACGAATAAATAAGTCTCTGATAAATATATCCCATTTAATATTTCTATATAAAAAGTCCTGTATAATAAAATCTGTGTAACGATTAGAAATATTTTCAGTTTTATTACGATAAAATATCAAAAACTGCGCTTATATTTAATTTTCATAAATACCTTGAGGTTGCAAGTTGATTGTGGGATAATTTAATTCACTACACGAACTATCATCTGACGATAAGCTAGAAGAAGACATTGTGTATTTATGTTGCTAAAACCAATACCAGTAATTATAATTCAAATCAAATGCCGCTTTGCCATCTTTCTTTACCTACCCAAATATTTATACAAATCAAATTACCAAGCACAGATTACTAACATATAAACTATAACATTGTTGCCAAATAGCTGATTCACCATTCTCCAGAATATAACACATAAATCCCCATACAATTTGAGAGAAAACTACTAACGTTTGCTATTATGTTAGTTCTAAAAAATGTTTAGTCACTGAAATAGAATAATGAAACTTACGTGTGAGGTTAAATTTTTAGGGAAACTTGTGTATACATTTTTTTCATATAAAACATAATCAGTCCTAATAAAGTGCTTTTAAAACTTGCTAAAAAGTGGTAACTTCTTGAGCTGGCAACAGTTGGGCAGCTACGAGTTTTATATTGTTGTATGACTATTTCATAGAAATAGTTTGTATATTATTATTTTGTTCCTTGATGATTAAAAAAGTACAAACTTCCATGGTGTCAAACGGTATTGAAGGTCACCAATCTTTTATATATATGTCGAAGCCTACACCGTCATATGCACTTACCAATGAATCTATAAACAACATGCGCACTTCCCTCCCCACATAGCGATTTATTCGATTAACTCCACTCTCCATACTACGCGTTTCGGCATAAAAGGAGCCGGACGACCGCCGCTAGGTCGTGTATTCTACGCGTTTTGACACATAGATGTTCCGTTTTCGCACACATGTCTGAACGTCTCTTCAAGAGATTGCAAGTACTACAGAACCGATTTTTACGTAGTGCGGTCGGTGACCCTTGGTACCTCCGGAGAGTCGACTTCCACAGGGACCTGGAGATGCCAGCTATCTGGGCGTACGTTAATACCCTCACCACTAATTACTTTGAGAAAGCCGAGAATCATTCCAGTCCGTTAGTAGTATTCGCGGTGATTTATGTTATCGTACCGAACGCGCTGCGATACAAAAGGCGTCTGCGACATATTTTTACCTCTCTTTCCGAGAAAATGACGGTAGCTAACGAAAAGTACCACTCCGTCCCTCGAAACAGAGCTTGTACGCGCCCACGTCCGTGTAATCATAGATCTCGCCACCGCGGCTTGGCTGCGAATTTTGCCCCAGCATACTTGCCTAAGCCCTCCTCGGCAGCTGCTCAAACTGAAGTCCAATCCTCCGGAATTGAGCCCTCTAGCACGTTGCTTGCGCGGATACAGTGACACTGATACTTCATTCACGACTCTACAACACAACACTGAGCACCACACACACACATGTAGATACACATAGTGGTCGGATTTGTTACTTTACTCTTTTTTCGAACTGAGTAAGTGTAGATTAACTGTAAGCGACGCAGCACGACCATTGGCGGCGCATGGTGCGGCAGTCTGACTTGAACGCGTTGACGCGTACGTTGAAAGGACGAATCAAATTTCGGAATTTTTGTATTTTAATTTTGATGTTTTTTGAGGTTAATCAACATTTTTAACATGTAATTGCTATATAGAAGTAATTTTTTATTGTTTATGAATAATTAGGAATAGGAATTAGAAAGAAATATTATTAATTGTAAAAGTGTACATTGGAAAACATAAATACGCGAATTGTAGAAAATAGGCAAATTTATACTTGAATTATGTGTAACACAATATATAATTAACAAATAATATAAATAAATAGATCTCAAATACATAGGTTCGTCATAAATGGAAATTTAAGTTGCAAGATTCTAGAATTTCTCCGTAAAATTGTATGTTTTTTGTTAATAATTTATATGAATTGCATTATATAGAGCTCTTAAATACGTGTACAATGATATATACTACTTTATAATAAGTTACATATTTAATAAGATATAATATAAAAACTAATCAATTGATAGTGAAAATTGTAAAACGCGATGTTAAGAAATTAAAGAATTCATAGGGGCTCTAATTACGGTATAGCCTCGGGGTACTTAAGTTCGAACGAGGCGTTACCGGCATGTAGCAGTGTAACAGCAGTATAGCAACAATCAAGAAACAAGTAAATAAGTGCGACAAAAGTGAAAATAGTGATAATAGTGAAAAGTATTGTGAATAGTTTGTGATTGGTTACTCAGACCATCTCATCGTCAGAATGTCAATCGTAGTGTCAATCGTAATCTCTGGTCTGAGCTAAACTTATTGTATTGTGTAATTGTGTATTGTGTATCTTGAAGATTTCCGCAATAAAACGCCGTGCTTTGTGTGAACGTGTGGTTTCTATTTCCCGCCAGCGTCCCGAATCCTCCCCCAAGCGAAGCCCGTAGTTTTGGCTCTCGAGCCGACTCTTCGTGCGTTCGTTTTATTAACTTAGTAGTCAGATTCAAGATACATGTATAAGTTTGTGAAATATAATTGCTTGATACACATGTATATTTCACGACTTCATATATGTATGAAATAATTACCTTAGTTTATCTTAGCCTAGTTAGATTCAGGATCTCCGCGGCGCGCTCCTCATCGGAGCGCGCATTATATGTTACGCGAATAACACCCTAGTCATAGCCCGGGGGGAGGAATGGGGAAATTTTGTGCGCCTGGCCACGACGGCCACCACCGTCGTGGTCGGGCGCATCCGAAGGTTGGGCCTCAGGGTAGCCCTCGATAAAACCGAGACCCTATTATTTTACGGGCCTCGGCGAGGGCCACCACCTGGGGCCCATTTAGTTGTAGATGGCGCCCGTATCGGGACCCGAATGAAGTATCTGGGCCTCACCCTGGACAGGCGCTGGCGGTTCGAGCCCCATTTTGAGGGGCTCGGACCGCGTATAGCAGGAGCGGCGGCGGCGCTCGACCGATTGCTCCCCAATATCGGGGGGCCAAGTGCCGGGTGCCGCCGACTCTATATGGGAGTCGTGCGAGCGGTGGCCGTCTACGGGGCCCCGGTGTGGTCCGATGCCCTCGGTGTCGATAATGTGCGGGCGCTGCGTGCTGCGCAGCGCATTGTGGCACTGAGGGCTATCAGAGGATACCACACCGTGTCCTCGGCGGCGGCCTTCACGCTCGTCAGCTCTCTGCCCTGGGAGCTGGAGGCGGGTGTTCTTGTCGCCATGTAGAAGTTCATGTACAAGTTCACGGCAGCAAGGAAACGTTTGGGGAAGCCTCCGGCTCCCAGGGAGATAGAGGGAAAAAGGCGAGAGGGGAGGGCGACCGCTATGGAGCGGTGGCGGCAGGATCTGGCAGACGCGCGGTACGGGCGATATACGGTGGACGTCGTCCGCCCGGTCCTGCCGCAGTGGATTAAAAGGGAGTGGGGCTCCCTGAGTTTCCAACTGGTGCAGGTGCTGACCGGCTATGGCTGTTTTGGTTGGTACCTGCACCAGATCGCTCGCAGGGAACCAACCGCCGCATGCCACGAGTGCAGCGCTGAGGAGGACACCGCGCAGCACACACTGTCTGAGTGTGCTGCGTGGGAGGTGCAGCGCCGCACTCTGGCTGCGGTGGTGGGAGGAAATCTGTCGCTGCCGAGCGTGGTTGCGGCCATGCTCGGCAGCGAAGACGCCTGGACGGCGATGGCCTCTTTCTGCGAGGATGTAATCTCGCAGAAAGAGGCGGCGGAGAAGGCCCAAGAGGCGGACCCTCTTAGCGGCCGTCTCCCCCAAAGGAGGGCCGGTGAAAGGAGGCGGCGATTTGTCCGCCTCCTTCCACATCCGTAGCCGGACCTGAGGGGATGGGCCGGGGGGCCATCTCCTCATTGCACAGGTTCGGCGGACGAGGGGAGGTAGCTGGTCGTGTACCCAGTGTACCTCCCTATAAGGACGGAGCCCGGCGGCCATCTTTCGCCGGGTTGACTGCTGGGGGCGGCATGGTGATAGCTCAGCACGGTCCCATGCCGCCCCAACTTAAAGCGGTGGCCGGTACACCGTGGGGTTTTAGTCCGTGCGAGTCGGACATAAGCCATTCTCTCCCCCGGGAGGATGGGTATCCATAATGGATTTCCCCACGTGAATAAAAAAAAAAAAAAAGTTAGATTCGGGATGTTAGGCGACAGTCCAAGCAAAGGCGTGCCCTGAATTCTTGTGCTGATTGCCATAATAAAAACGGGGGAGTGCCTTAAGCGCTTTCCATAGTAGTCTGGTGAAACTGTAGAGGCCTGGCCAGGTCACTCAACAGTGTAGTCAGTTCGAAAAAAAAGTCGCTAGGGCAGTCTTGGCTCTGGCGTGGCCGTTCCACAGTCACAGAGTACATTACTAAAGGTACAGTTGTTGTATTCTGCAAGTCGCATTTCCTACACTCTGAATAATTAATTTGTGATATGTTAATTTGTCACGATTAATTAATTACAGTTAACAATTGTTCTAAATTGGCGGGATTAATATTAATTGATTATTATTCAGTTTTGGTTAGATTACTTGAAATATAAAGATCCGTTATATCACCATATTGGTATTTCAACTATTATTATTATATTCACTATATAATTATTATTATTATATTCAGTACATCGACACGCTCATTCTACATATATAAATGTATATATCAACGTCCATCCTTACTTGTTTATTTTAAATTTTCTTTCTGTAACAAAAAATCTTTTATAATATAAATATTTTTTTACTTTTATTGTGCTAGTAACTCGTATTAAAAAACGTCAAAAGTGAGAATAATAAACAAGTATACCTAACGTATTTGTTTTAGATAATATTGTATAAAGTTCAATAAAAGTCCTTTGTTTATTATACGTTTGAGTTAAATTCCATTCCATTATGACTGTGCAGTTATCGAGAATTGCATTTAATTCATTGCGTAGTGCAACAATTCGTACTTTGATAAGCGATGTTGCGACGCCGAAAACGCAGTTTTTGTTTACAAGAAACGATATATTTTCTTTAAGACGACAGTTACTTGTTAGGAATTATTCTAGTGATACAATACAACCAACAAAAGCTTTAGATAATGCAAATATTCTACTAAAAAAGAAGATTGTTCACAAGAAACCTGTTGTGGAAGATATTAGTCATAAAGAAGGTCATTATTTAACCTTGGCGTATGCTACCGCGGAATTTTATGATCTGAAGGGTCTGAAGGAGGCACTGGTTCAACAAAAATTGTATGAGCCGGGAAAGTGAGGCTTTATAAAACTTATTATGTAAAGTTTAATGATGCAATATTTTGAAATATTTTTTTTGTATAAATTATAAAATAGAATTTTAAAAAAGATAGTAGGTAGATATGTAATACACATGATAACTTTTTCTCATAGTTACAAATAACAAATAATTATTACACTCGTTGATTTTCTGTCAGGAAAGAATGATTACAATTTGGTATTAATCTTTCAATCTCAAATATTACTGTGTATCTTGTGTTGGAAATTTAAATAAATAAGTAAATACTTCCTGTGCTGATACTACTTGGTCAAGTATTTCCATCCAATATGACTATAGTTATTGTTCTAAATATTATGATAATTTTGTTAAGGCTAAAAGCTCAAGAAGTTGGAGGTGATGTTGTGGTGGCTAATGCAGTATACAGTGTCGGTTCTGAGCCCAGGGAGATCATTTTCTTCAGGGAAGGAGCTGTTGTCTTCTGGAACTGTACTGAACTTGAGGCTAGAAATGTTCTTGATTTTGTGAGACCGTAAGTTAAATTATATGAGTTCTAGGGCACCAACACTTTGTTGCTTCACTTAATGAAGGTTGTGTATCATAATATTCAATTTTGATGCATTTTATACAATATTCATTGATTTGGTTTGAAGAATTCACTAATGAAGTTGCATAAGTACAGAATCACCACTACCGCTTATATCACTATTAAAAACATAAGTTACCCCTTCATATATTTTTTAAATATACCTAAACATTTTATTTAAAAAAAACATTTATTTGAAACTTTAATGAAACCATATATTTAAAAAGAAATATAGGTAAAAAAAATTATTGTCCCTGACAAATGTTGTGGACACTATTGTTGACTTGTTCTGTGGGGGGTACTGATAGGTACATTATTGTCATACTGCAAAAAAGTAGAATGGTAACATTTTTCCATTAGAATCTCGAAACTACTAGTATGTTGTTGGTCAAATAATGTTCAAATCCATGCCTTCTCTTAAGCGTTTCACCAACTGTGGGGTATATAAATTCAGTCATGGTTTTAATATATGCTTAATGTTGTATTATATTTATACTAAAACTTATATATGTTTGACAAGTTCTTGATCTTTATAATTGCAAATAAGAAAGACAGATGATTTCTATGATGGAGCTATAATATGATTCATGCTGTGTTTCAGTTACGAAATTGAGAGTTATCCAGGTGACGTTATAGCAAAGGAGAGAGAAATTATGACTTATGTCTACCAACAAAATGCGTAAGTTTTAACAATGTACAATAATAGTCATATAGTTATGTTCAATCAAACACTATTTTCTTTGGCTAAATCTTACCTATGATCATCAGATTGAGATTACATTGTTAAACCGCTCGAGCACCGTGACTTTACGATAAAGTCACAATAGATCTTGTAATTGATAATTTATCATGTAAAATGAGATCCTGGTGTGTCATTGTGTAAATAAATATATATAGGTATTAAATTTTAACATAGCATTAGCTTAACTTAAGCATAGTATTAATGTTACAGCAAAAAATGTCATCTTCAAGAATCATGTTTTGTAATGGCGCCGGACAGAGACAATTCCTTGGAAAGATTTACCTTTAGGTAAGAGAAATAATTCTTATAATTTTTTAAGTGAAACATCTTATGGAAAGGCTTTGAAATTCTGATGGCAACCTTTTTGTGTGTGACGAGAAGTGGTGGGGGTAAACACTGTTTCGGGTAGAGTATTAAAATACCGGTTCTCGTCCGATCATCGAAGTTAAGCAATGTCGGGTGCGGTTAGTACTAGGATGGGTGACCGCCTGGGAACACCACGTGACGTTGTATTTTTTTTTTTTTAAATAATACAAAATTTTTCAATTCTATCGTGTGTCTTTTGTGTATTGAGAAAATATACTGTAACAGAAATTTGTTGCAAAGGTTTTTTATTAAGATATTGGTAGGTGCTTACATAAATCTTAACTTCCAAACTAATATTATAAATGCGAAAGTGGATTTGTTTGCTACGCTTTCACTACTCAATCGATAATCATGACATGTTGCATACGTGTTGTCAAGGTTACAGAAAAGCACGTAGGATACATTTCATTCCGGAAAAATAAGGTGGTCCCTGGGATAGGCATAATGTACACTAACGCAAGCGAAAGTTATTTTATAATTGAAATTATAACGCTTAGTTACATTTAACCCTTTCACAAAATAACGAAAATTTTACATTGGATCTTAGATTAAATAACAGCAGTTATTTTTTTTTTCTTTGTAGTTTTAATTTATTTCTAGTAAAAAAATTGTTCTATGCCTCATACTGGTGGGATAAATAAAGGATCTTGCTTGTCTGTAATTAGTGTGTACGTTTGGAATATTATGTAGTATATGTGTACATACATAAATTAGATACAGAAATATTGTACAATTGTTTGTTACATAGACAAAAGACGGGTGTTGGTCTTCTAGTTGACGAATCCTGAATGCCGATAATTTGTCATGTCATATCTGAGAGAATTATTAAAATAATCTGTTATAATTTGTGTAATAATTTCCTCTTACAATAAAATACTGTTGGCAAACTAAATAAACAGAAAAAAAATGTTGTCAACGGCCCTCGACAGGAACGAAGTTCCATATGATTTTTCTTCAATTCCGAATTTGATTCAATATGGACTTTTGGATTTTTTATATTAATATATATTCGTCACGTAAGGAAAAAGCGTTATGCGCCCTCCGTGTGGCTATCTCTCTCTGTCTCTTTTATTTGCTTTTTATTCTTTTATATATATTTTTTTAAATAACGTCAAGTAAGGAATCAAATCCAAAAGATTAATTCATTATTTTAAGGGTAAATATTCATATACTTATTAATACATTTCCACGCATTTAGTGTTAATTGTATGAGGTTATACAACCGGCAGCGCATGATACGCTGCTGGAATTTCGATATTCACATAGACATCTCCACTTGTATTCGATATAAAGAGACAGACAGAAAGTCGTATGGAGGAAGAGAGACAGGAGCATAAGTGTTTTTCCTTATGTGACCATCTCTACCATTTAACTCTGACTGCAAGCAGGATTAAGAAACTTCGTGCCAGAAATTCATAAATAACACGCATGTGAGTAAGCACGTACGCACGCACGCACGTTAGTACGCAAACTCGTACAGTGAAATATGGGTTGAGAGAATATTGTTGATCATTAATTATGACTGATGATGACGATTGATGGTTATTGTAACGTTACTGTAGTCATGCGATGGTGCAGTCCGCGAGACTGGGGGCCTGGGAGGCGCGACTTGGGACACTCGCGGCCTCTGTCCGCGAACACTCGGCCGCCATGGAACGAGAAGGTGCGGCTTACGTTGACAAGAAAGAGGTTATAACTGTTTACATAATTAATTTTCTATTGTGTTGTATGCCTGTTCATGACGCTCTGACGAGGACACGGTGTGAGCAGTGTGATGGAAAAATGTATCAATTTTTTTTAAATTAATTTTGTGTCTAGTTTATTATGTAAATAATATTTCAATACCTGTATAGTGGGTACCATACTGTAAGTTAAAACATATGTGTAAAAGTGTCTCTATTGATATTCCATTAAATTAAATTATTTTATGTAGATAAATATATTGAAATAATGTATAATATAACACGATAATTGTATATGACTCGATCGTGACTAAAATGCACATGGTAATAAACCAGTCACAGTGACTGTGTTTGAATTCGTCGCCTTTCGGGATCGGTGTATACCGAACAGCCGCGATTTTACAAGGTGCTTACCTTGCTAATAAACCAGTCACAGCAATTGTCTTTGAGTTTGTTGTGTCAGGACATCAATGTACACCGAACAGCCGAAAGGCTCGCAAGAAGCTTACTTTCCGGAATAGTGACTGACTCTGCCGTGTTGTTATAAACATTAGGTGGTGAGGAAGTTGGGTGAGCTGTTCTCACTTCGTCACCGTTTAAATGTCGAGTCGGATATACTGGACACGCCCGACTTCTACTGGGAGGAGGAAGAACTCGAGAGGCTGTACACCAATACGCTGGCGTACTTCACCATATCTAAGCGCACGAGAGTGAGTAGAAGTGATGGCAGATATATACTCTGGAGTGATTTTGTTTTTTCTATGAGTCCTTAAAATCTTGCCAAAGTTTACTTCCTAATTTGAGATCTTAATATTAAATAAAAGTTGTTGAACACAGCTTTATTCTGCGGTTGTTTTTTATACTGGAATTTTAAAACATCTTTTTAATGAAAAATAAAGAAACCAGGATAAAAAAAATTAAAAATACATATTTTTTAATTTTATAAATAAAAATAATATGAATAAAAAGTTCCATGTAGTGAAGTATTTTACTACTTTATTTGTTATACTATATTTGTACATATAAAACTTGGCCCATTGTCAAAGTATTGCCATTGTTAAGTAGCATAAACTTTTAATCAAAATATCAAAGTTGGTAGACTTATTGACCAGATTGTATATAGTGAAATGTTTTCTATCTGAGGCAGAAACATTTATTTTTCAGTTATTGGCCACATAACCCCTGGACTGTCCAAAACGATAAAGGTTTATTTCCATATAAACGATTGTAGACCTCACGAGGCACAGGTCAACGGGCTGTTGACAACATAAGGTTAAAAAATACCTGATTTATACCAAAACTCTGAAAAATAACATATTATGTGTTGCAAAACTATAATTTTTATGTAAAATGTATTTTTAAATAAGTTTTTTCGTTGTATGAACTCTTTTTTACTTAACCATTAAATTTACAATGTACGATATTGTGAAATATAAAACAAAAATTAAAGACATAATCCACCATTTTGAGATCTTGGCGTAAAGAAATCAGCTGAGGGGATAAGTGCCTCGAAAGTTAGTCACGTGTGGGAAATGAACCAAAGACTTCTCTGCCCAATAGAAAGTCTAACTAACACTGGACGACTGTATAGATGTAGATAACATACACCTATAATTAATGAAATATTATCTTCTCCCAGGTGTTGAACGAGAGGTTGTCCCACTGCGTAGAACTCCTGGAACTGCTGTCCTCGTGGGCGGCCGATAGGCACCACGTCCGCCTCGAGTGGATGATCATAGCTCTGATCCTCGCTGAGGTCTGCTTCGAACTCCTCCATTTGTTCGACAGGTATTTCACTACTCCAGCGGAGACTAGTTAGATATGGAACGATTCGCTGATTACTATTAGATTATTTCTAAGTAATCATTATTTATATAGTTACGCTCGTAGATGAACTAAATGTCGTTTGCCTATTTTTATTAGTATAAACAGAAACAAAGACGTACTGAGATCACCGAATTACATTTATACTCACAGTCAATTTGTAGATTTTTTTCTTTTGGTTTCTCCTCATATTCGATGTTGAGCATAAGACTTAATTTGTAAGCAACGCGAAGCTCTTTATATATATCTTTCAATAAAGGGGGGGGGGAACTGAAAACTCTAGAAAGATGGCGTCATTATTCGAACGATTCGACAAAGTCGGGAATAGGTCGCGATTGGTTTTGGTTCGTTCCCGCGCTCGATGAGTCAATCCTTTTTTATTTGTAACGAGTTGGCATTCAGATTATAACAATATATACTATACTGATGGGAGACTTAGATTAATTGGGTATTTAATTCACTGGCTTTTGATTAAATAATAAATCTCATATTCACCACACAATAAAACGTGACCTTGATTTGACTTCATGGATCATATGTTTATTATCATTTATGGTTTATATATTTATTTAGATTATCTCTTTTAATTTTTTTACTGATTACTTTTTATGCAATAGCATACTGATGTGCCCGGATAATAATTTGAAAAATCCTCTATTTGCCAGTGAAAGTCTTCACAATTGGAGGACAGCTCGGGCAAAACAACAGACATTATCAATTTTTTCGTATATACAGATTATGTTCAATAAATTAATTTACTTTATAATTATTTATATCATAATTATGCAAATGAATTGCACTCTAAATTATTGGACACATACTGCCCTGATAATAATATTAAAATCCTACAATCAGACCGCAGCTTCACCTACCGGGTTCAACTGTGAATCTCAATGATTCTTAAATCCACCGGAACACATATAAAAATTCATCAAAGTCTGTCCAGCCGTTTAGGAGGAGTTCTGTCACACAATCATGTTATGATAAACATCCCAAATCATATATTACGATGAAAAAGATATGACGCAGGAATTCTATTTTACTATCAAATAAAAAAAAATATTAGTTGTCTAGAATTTGCGTAAGTATTTTTATTAATATGGGTTTAATTTAATTGTATTATTATGAATGGTTTTTAACCAAAGAATTAGTTGCAACATTTATTTTTGGGCGCATTTAGTTACTAAATACTAATTATTGCATGCTTCTACATTAGTATATTCCCATTTAAATTTTCAGTGATATGAGTCGACCATAAATTACGTCACTTAAAATTTTATAGCCACTCTATTTAGTAAAGTGTATTAAGTTTTTGTTTTCCCATTAAGGTAATGTAGTTAGGAAGAATGGAACGCCACTTATCTTTATTTTTGTATCGATTTTACTGCTTACTTTTAAAAAATATACGTTATAGATGTTTTAGCGTTTCATTGGATATTAAATGACAATGTGGTCTAAGATGGTAAACATGTTAATCCTACAGGGCAGAGTTTAGCTGCCGGTACACTCCAACAGGTGCTTGGAAACAGATTTTCAACTTCAAAGTGATAGCTAGCGGCGGAGGACTTACAAAAAGTCCCACGACCTTGCTATGTTTTCATCACGATGTTTTCCTTCACCGAAATCTCTGATTGAGTTGCAAGGATTCGGACCTACGTCGATCGACGCGCTGTCCGAAACGCTATCAGTTAAGCTGTCATCGCTTCAAAAACTGAACTACATCCTAATCATATTATAAATGCAACGGTGAGTTTGTTTATTACCCTTATAAACAAAGCTTTCATACCTTAACTATACAACAGTTTTTCATGAAATATTGTATATATGTTACAATGTAAATCTTTTACTGCAGTAGAGCTAGCAAAATTGCGGACAAAACTACAAAAGCAAGTAAAGGAAGAGTGATTAATAAATATTATTAATAAAATCTTAAGATATAATCGCGAAGCCATAGATAAAAAAAGATAAAAGTCGTGATAAATTTGGAACTTTTCCGTTTTTTTTAAATGCACTAATCATTAAATGCGCATCAAGTAAGTGCTATTATACACTCATCAAAAAAGTCTAAGCAACATGTACTAATTTAAATTTTAGGATGGTTCTTCACATTATAACGTTGTATTTTATTTTTAAAATAATATCTTTAGGGTTCTATGATGTAAAAATAACAGCTGTTGTCTTTATAAGTTCTTTTAATAACAGAAATGAACAATATTAGAATATACTGTAGAAACTAAGATACATAAGAAACTAAACTTTTTTTTTACAAAATGAAATTTCTTTAAAAAATTATTTATTGTGAAAGAATAGAACAATTTAATACAAAGTATGATCTCCCCTGCTATTCAGAACTTGTCGGCAACGATTATTCATTGAATTAATGAGACTGTTTATGTCATCTTGCGGTATTCGCTCCCAATGGAATTGTAGCAAATCCCTCAGCTGGTGGGTTCAGCGTGTTCTCCTGTATTATTGTAGCGCTGCTAAAGACGACAAATAACACTTCTATGAATGCCAAAATGTCGAGATACCTGAGATTGATTACTTTCCGCTTGCAACATCCCTACAGCTCTTTGCATTTCATCTGCCATCAAATGACGTCGCTTCATGACGTAAAGAATATCTAACAATTCAATTTTGTCGCTAACTTTATTTAAATGGTTGGTAAAGTTATAAAATCAAGACTAAACGTAACAATTAAAACGCACTTAAATTCAAACAAATTCGCAGTCATTTGAATTTTATGAAAAAACAAAACATGATCCAATTTTTTTTTACAACCAGCCAGTATGTCATCAATAACAAAAAAGTTTACTTACCTACGCACTTTGTTTGAGTAAATACTTAGAAATTAATTAATATAAATGGTAAAAATTCTAATATCACGCATGTTGCTTAGACTTTTTTGATGTGTGTATATATACTTTATACTCATATTTTTCGCTTGAATTCAAGTTTACTCTTGTTAAGTTTTAAATATTTGATTCTTTTACAAAATAACCAAATACCAAACCTCCTTATACATGTGGCGTGATTTATGGATTTGCTCTGTTTATGCAATCTTGATTGTAATATAGGGCATTTATGGCATATTAATACTATAATTATTTTTTTATTTAATATATTACAATTTTCTGATATTGTAACACAATTATTTTTTATTTGGATTAGTTATAATATGAATACTGTGTATAATTAGAGTCAGCCAAATAGAGCGCCTTTTATTTTCATTATATTGAAAAAATGACGTAAAAAAATTCTTAAAATTTGAGCTCGTGTATTAAATTTAATAGGTTCCTATTTGTGTTTTTTTTTAATTTAGATAACAAAAGGAAAATACTATTTTATTAATTAGAATCTTATTACCCATTCATTATCATAAAAAGAGCAATATATATTTTACGAATAAATTGAAAAGTCTACAAAAGAGGCCTAAATCGAATTTCGTTGAATCGATTGGTTTAATAGTTATTTGAAGTTAAATTTAATTAATGAAGGAAGTAATAGTCGTTTTATATGGCCCCCCCTCCCCATAAATATATGTAATATATCGTTGTTTGAATGCGGTAACGTAGTTTGTGGAAATAACTTAATATTGTGTCGCTTTATCTACTAAACGGTTATATCTATATATAAGTGTTATCCATAGACGTTGTTTGCGTTTTAGAATAACTAATTGATATTGTTTTTTCGTAATAAATATTTAAATAATTAAAGGTATTTTTATTTATTTTGTGTGTATTTTGGTTATTAGGAACGTAGAAAGAATCGTTCCATCCAAATCCTATTATGGCCATAGTTTTCATGTTTATTTGAATGGTAATTTTTTTAAATAGAACTAGCGAAACCGGGAGTAGATGTTGTTATGCCATAGAAGTTAGTAAGTAGTAGATTTAATATGTAATAAAGAAAAAATAAAAATTGTAATAAAAAGTATTGAGTGGTGCTGGAAGGTTGAAAGTTTGGTACTATATGTTTTAATTTACATGAGATATCTAAAATAAATATATATAAAAAAACGTGTGGATGTCTTCTCGGGATTTCATTAAAAGTAGATTATGCTTAAACTCTAAAGCCTTTATACAGCATAAAAAGGTAAACCACTACATTGTTGTTTCTTATTCGGGAGTGTGTGTTATGTGCAACTTGTGAAGCTGGTTTTGTGGTAGACCACCAACTCCTAATTCATATCTAATTATAATTAATCTATTCCATTTAGGCCATGAAATGGCGTTTGTTAACATCAAAACTACCACGGGTTTCGGAAAACAAACCACTTATCGAGAAGAACTGGCAAGAAACTCGATCGGATTTATCTTTTCGCCGTACATATAAATATATGATAGTTACATTTATTTTTGGAGTTATAATTGAAGAATTGTAAGGTTCAGCCTGGATAGGTATGAGCTACTCAATATCGCTTATTAGTGTTAGATTTAGAATCAAATTAAAACTGGCCGGAAATCAGTCGAGACCCCCACCCAAAATGAAATGGTATCTGGAGAAAGATGAATATGCGACAGAATGTAAAACAAAAGTTTTTAACAAAATTATAGAAATTAAAGATATGGAATCCAAAACAGTGAATGAATGTTGGAATTAAATGGCAACATGTATAGGGAACGTAACAAGGGATTTTTTGATTATTATTATTATTTTTTATATTATGGGGGCAAACGAACAGGTGGGTCACCTGATGGTAAGTGATCACCGCCGTCCATAGACACTAGCAACACCAGGGGAGTCGCAAGTGCGTTGCCGGCCCTTTAAATATTTGGGTCTCCGGCGCTCTTACTGGCTGAACGAAACGCAACAGTGCAACCACTGTTATTTTACGTCGGTTTTCTGTGAGAGGGTGGTACTACCCCGGGCGAGCCGACCCATTCATGCTGAAACCAATAATAGCTTCAGCGTAGCTCTACCACCTACACCTACCATGTCTTTGGTGATACGAACAGGTGAGGAAAGATAGATAAGGACGCTTGGTGGTGGAACGATGAGGTACAAAAAAAAGGCTTTGAAAAGAAAATAGCTTTTAAGGAATGGAAATATATTCAAGACGGATAGCACAATTAAAGAATATAAGAGAATAATATAAGCCGAACGTAGAAGAAATGTAAAAAGAGCGGTCGCTATTGCTAAAGTTAAATTACAGGATGATTTGTACCGATCACTGGAGAGGTCATAAATACAAAAATTTATTTATCGATTAGCAAAAGGGAGAGGAAAGAATACAAGGGACATTACACACGTTAAATGTATTAAAGACGATGGACGAAAATTATTGACGAATGATCAGGATTTAAAGAGTCGTTAGAAGAAATATTTTGAAAGACTGATAAATGAAGAAAATGACTAGACCCTAAAGTTAGAGACTGTACCGTCAAATTTAGGCGTTGTGCAGCAGATAAACGAGGATGAAGTAAGAAAAACTGTAAACGGTAGGAAATATGGAAAATCTTAGGACTAGACGGAATACTTATTGAAGTGTGGAAGTTTTTAATAATAGATGAATGGATGTGGCTGATTTTATTTTTTAATAATATGTTACTAGAGGAAGCAATCCCAAATGAATGTTGCAATAGCGCCTATCTTTAAGAATAAGGGTGATGTAGAGGACTGTAAGAATTATCGCGGAATAAAATTTATATCACATAGTATGTGTCACGTAAAAGCACCTAGATGTCAAATGGACAATTCAGATTTCTGTTCACTTTTTTTAAAGGCAGTTCCCAGAATTGATTTTAGAAATGTACGACTAACGAACACAACGTACACCTAAACTCAGAACAATTATTTGTCGATGACCCAAATAACCGTTCTGTGTGGGATGCAAACCCATAGCACTGAGGGTGGTATGCGCCACTGTGCTATCCGTGCATCGTTCATACTTAAAATCTTAAGTATTAAAAAAGCTGCGACAGTATTGCCTCTGCATATACCTAGTCTTGCCATAAATACTGAAACAAAAAAAAAAGTAGTGTGTACTTATGTACACGCGTTAGAAGTTATACTTCTTTGGCGTAACAAGATAAAAATCTTTTCAAAAATTTTATCTTTCGCCTTATTCTACGTTTGTAGAATAAACGACACTAACAATAGAAAAACATACATACTTTTTTTGAATAAAATGTTGACTATAGCTAACTTCAGGGTGTCGGTTTTTCGTGATGGTGTGCGGGCGCATCGTAAAAATTTACTCTCATAATTTTTCCCTAACGCACCAAAACAAGTATAACTTCAAAAAAATTCTATTGCAAATAACATTTATTACTAAAAGTGTGTTAGTTTAATACATAAATATAAAACAATTTAAAATATGAAAAGCTTATTCGAAGTGGTCTACATTGGCTGCAATACAGTCCTTTAAAGGTTGAGGCTAGTTATCAATACAAGCACGCACTCTTTCCTTGGAAAAATTCGTCACTGCCAATCGTACGGATTGTTTTAGGGACTCCAAATTATCATGGCGTTTACAGCAAGCCGTCTTCAGCTCTGATGAAGTCCGAAACGTTCGTTTCCAACCAAGACTGCGTAGACCGAGCTTTATGACCCGGCGCGGAGTCTTGCTGGAATGACCATTCTTGGTTTTTGAACATGATGCTGTTAAGAGGCTTCGTTACGTTCTTAACAATAGTATCTTGATGCAGTTGTGCCGATGGTTTGATACCTTTTTCACAAAAGTATGGCTCAGTCACTCCTTCATAGCTAATACCCGACCAAACCATCACTGAAGTCGGATAGTGCCCATGTTGCACTCTGTCGACTGATTGGGACGCCTCCTTAGAGCTTTGAGCATAAATACGGTCATTTTGTTTGTTAAAATGTTGCTTAATTAAAAAAAAATGTCATCCGTAAACAAACCTTCTGTGACCTCCCTTTGCATACCGCTTCAGTAGTTGTTTCGATTTTATCACCCTATTATTTTTTAAATTATACGTTAAGAAATGACCAATACGTCTCTTATAGGCTGCAAGTCCTAAGTCATCTTTTAAAATACGCGACATGGTTCTAGGTGCTATCTTCATCTTCCGAGATAAAATCATTGACTTTCGGATTGGATTTCTTCGAATTCTTTCCCTAAACTGTTTTGACCACCTGTTTCGTACGAACACTACGTGGAGGGCCATATCTTTTTCTGTCATAAACAGAGGAGGTCTCATTGAACATATTAATAGCCCGGTACACAAACATTTTACTGATACCAAGTGTATAGAAAGTTTTAAAAATTGCATTTGACAGCGATTCGGTTCTCTTTATCACCCTACTCCATTTTAATATCGCAAAATAGTGTACAATGTATTGGCGCCAAAATGAGAAAACTCAATAAACAATCATATAAAAATGTCAGACACCAAATTCAAATGTAATATTTTGTTTATTTTTAATTGTAACAGTATTTATGGCTTGACTAAGTATAATACCAAAACCTTCCTACGTTTAAGTCTATAGTGAAATATTAACAAATATTAGCTTACTTTATGGCTGCTACCTACAGGAACTGAATTTGGCATATTTGGGCAATTCTACTATTCTCTATATTTACCAAAATACATTTATTTTCATAGGAAATTCATGGGTCCAGTACGTCGCATAAATATCTTCGAAAGGCTACCCGCCTTCGCGACAGAACTAGAGGAAAGTGTCGTGCAAGATCTGTCCATCATCGATACTTAGAACGGAAAGAATATCCAATGTTATTCCAAAAATAATATCTATTTAGATATTTAGACAAAAATACAAACCCGTTACTTATCATTATTTTGTTTTTTTTTGTGACGACCCTTTTTTGCTATGTAAGGTGCAAAAAACTTTGTAACAAACGCATTTGGAATCTAAAGCATTTACAGATCAAGATCTATAGGTCACCAAATTCGCAATGTCAAAATCGCATACAAGTTGTAAGAAAATTGACATTCAAAGATTGATATTCAAAGATATAGAAATCATAGCTATTTTAATATAATTACAGTGAAATTAAATTATTTCATCACTGTTATTTCGTCGATGATAAATGAAAATCGGCTATATTCTAAGATAATTACCACACCGTGACTGTATTATAAATAACTGCCGAAGGGTATAGGTATACTTTATAGGTATAAAGCTGTTCAGTCTAATGTATTTATGACAGACATATAAATTCTACGAATTATGAATTATATATTATTTTTCGATTCATGACATCATATGAAAACAAACAGTCACCTAAAAGTCATTATTTCATATCTGAAATTATTTTTCATATCGTATAAAAATAGCACTGATACTAAATAGTTGTTATTATATCACAAATTATTTATCATTGCACATTAAAAATAGCAGTGATACATGAAACGTTACATGACTAGTTTTGTCATGAATTCTGAAAAAAGGGACGACGTCATAATCAATTTTCTGGAGGCTGTAAAGTTATATCAGAAGGAATTATTAATCTCAGAATAAAGAGGATTGTTTGGTGATTTAATCATTGTTTAAGTGATTATTTTTTACAAAACGCTGAACTGTTGATTTTATCAATCCTATCATTGATAATCTTGATAATCTTTGAAGGGTCAGAAGCTAGGCAGTGTCGTTTTATACACTTAGGTAAACCAGTAAAAGTGTCCATCAAAGTTTTTTGTTATTGTTTTGAAAAGTTGTTTTCATCAATCCTATTGATCTTGAATACCTTTTCCAAAGGTTACTTAATTTGTAGTCTTAAGATGTGAATAAACATTTTTTTAGTTTTACAATCGTATGTTTTATTTTTTTCTGTCAAATAAGTATTATTGATATTATTCAATGTTATTATACATTGATGGGAAAAAAGAGGTTAAAAAATTATATATGGAAAAAAATGTAAATACTACTTTTTAAGCACGCTGCGAGTACGGAGTGCTTGAGAATTGGAATAGTTAAAACTATTATGGTGAATGATTGCAGAAGGTTACAATGTGTTATAAAGTATCGTATATTAAATGATGTACAATAAAACGCCTATATAAAATCGGGTGAGCGCCTTAAGCACTCCCCTTAGTAGTCCGGTGAAACTGTAGTGGCCTTACCAGGTCAACAGTGTAGTAAGTTCGAAAAAAAAAGAAAAGTACAATAAAACGTTAATTGTTAATATTTTAAATTTAGCACATGACACATTAAACACATATTAATCTGTGGTCAAACAATCGCTCTGAATATTTTTTTTTCGAACTGACTACACTGTTGACCTGGCAAGGCCTATACAGTTTCACCGGGCTACGACTGAATAATTAACTAATGAAGTTATGAAGTTCAACTTATAAAATATATGTATTTTAGAATGAATCGAAAATTACTGCATAATTACGTACTTATTACACTCTTGCAATTGCTATAACAGAGCTAAATTAAAAACATAATTATGCAATATTTAAAGAGGTTACACTTTTTGACAAAATAATCTCATTAACATTCAAACTTAGAAAAACTCTGAGTGGCAGTCGAGTTTCGCTCGTATTTTAAATTATATTTCATTCATATCTAATAATAGCAGGCTCAGCAGACGTTTTCCTGCCCTGATAATAAAAAAATATATGCTTATTTGCATGAAATGCTTAAGGTAATTAATGTATTTCATTTGATAAAGATTAATACTGTATCCGTCTAAACAGCCTTCCAATTACTTCATTATATGTGACCATTTTTAAATAGATAAATGGGTATAGTAAGCTATCGTTAAAAGATAGGTTTATGACATCGCAGACTTTTTTGTAGATATATAAAAGAGGAATATCTCAAGACCTTGTTTTGTTATATCTCAAAAGAGTTAGACAGCGTTTCCAATGAAAGGTCCTAAGCGGCTTGACTTTTTTCAACACTTCCAACAATTGTCATTATATTTCAACCAATTTACACAAAATCTTGACAAATTACATACCTTTACCTTCCCCATGTATTATTACTCTATCTACTGCATTACAATCCGTTTCTGAGTTTATCGCGAACAGACAGACAGACACGCGGCGAACGACTTTGTATTATAATATGTAGTGATTTATGAATATTATAAAACAAAGTTAGTTTTCGCGTCTCTTTGTGTATTATAATACTAGTTCTTCTTAACTACGAAAACGGATTTTGATACCAATGAATGTAAAGTTATATTTCTTTTATAGTAAATACATCTGTTTTATATTTATATGTAGCAGGGAAAAGTAAAACCATGTAATGAAGTCGTACGAAGGAGTTTTCAGGCGCTACCTGGGTAATGCTGGCTAAATATTATGAAATACATGAAATTAATTATATCACAAATTATTTATCATTTCACATTAAAAATAGCAGTGATACATGAAACGTTACATGAATAGTTTTGTCATACATTCTGAAAAAAGGGACGACGTCATAATCAATTTCGTGGAAGCTGTAGAGTTATATCAGAAGGAATTATTAATATCAGAATTAAGAGGATTGTTTAATTGTACATCTTAAAGTAAAATATAAAGATAACTCATAGTAATCATTTTTGCCTTTTACAAATGATTACAAAATAATTGTTTACTCGCGACATTATTTATAACAATATTATTAATTAATATAATATTTATTAAATAATAATTAATCCTTATTTAATTAAATATTTTTGTTGGTTGTACATAT
Source organism: Antheraea assamensis (assembly GCA_035772565.1). Taxonomy (NCBI): domain Eukaryota; kingdom Metazoa; phylum Arthropoda; class Insecta; order Lepidoptera; family Saturniidae; genus Antheraea; species Antheraea assamensis. Next base: position 5,211,055 of record JAQQSE010000011.1, read on the forward strand.
AATGTAGATAAAAATTGTCTTTTAAATAATATTATTTCAATGAGTATCTTGAAAAATATGATAGATTTAAAATTGCGCGTAACGAAACATGTTATTTGTGTGAAGATTCTTACGTAGTTTCTATGATTTTAATGAACTGTAAATATCAAGACTCTAAAAAATGGCTCTAAATGGCTTTAACACTCACGACGCCACATGTACGAAGCCGAGAACCGTCGCTAGTTTATTTTTATGACGGTATATTTTTATGCTTAGGAATATTAATTCAAACATAAAGTTTTAATGCTTGCATAAAAATTTACGGCGAGGTTATTAAAAAGAGCTTAGAATATTATTTCTTTAGAACAACTTTAACTTTAAAACAGCTAATATATTTGCTAGTGTTCATCTATACCGAAATTAATATTATAAAGAGAAATGTTTTCATTTTTGGTCCGTAAAATATTTAAACGATTTTAAAAATTATTTCACCACAAGAAAGCTACATTATCAGTGAGTAACATGGTCTTTATTTTATTTTCAAAATTTACATTAACATAATCAAAAGCTATTATACAAATACAAATTAACCGTCTGTTTTATGTTTAAGTAATTTTCGAAAATGCTGAACCGAATTTGATAATACTTATATTTACAGGTGGAAAACTGTGAGTTTTCCTTAGGTTACATTAGTATTTACTAAGCAATATTAATAACAAGACAAATATACAGTTGAAAAAATTAAAGATAATCATTCATTAATTCAAATAAAATACGTAGTTCCGATTTTATGCATAAGACACTGAATCGTGTTGATTGTTTGTGTGTAAAAATGGTTTTAACATCACGCTTTTGATGTTAATAGGCGACTGTCGGGTTGGAGGAATCTATTATAAGCCAAACAATAGGCGTCACACGGCGCGCTACGCCACTCCGCGCCGCGGCTAGCCTCGTTGGTAAGGTTCCTACTAATACCATAAGTTTATATTTGTTTTAGGAAAAGACTAGCAGATACTCGTGACTTAGTCTGCTTTTTTTACTATCTTAACAAAATATATTATGTATAAAAGAAAACACTTATGCACCACACCGCTTGCCCCACTTCTCCACGACAAGAAAACATCATCGCTGAATGTGTAGCGCTTAGAAAAAACGTGGTTTTTAAATCTGTAATAACTGTAATATCAAATACAGATATGAGGATAATTTGCTTTACATAAGAACCAAGTGTCAAAAAAGTAAAGTCAAATATTGATCCAAATATATGCAGAAGTACTGCATATTCGTGATATCCACATAACGGCAGATCTCTATTATTCTATTTATGTGGATTTTAGTTATTAATTATACATAACGTTTGGTATAAGCTGCACTTCCTTGTACCCTTCTAGGATTAGCATGTTACCATATTAGGGTATATTACTATTTAAGATAATTGAAATTGTTGTTAAACATATCCTATTTTAACTAATATAATAAAAGAGAATGAGAAAAATGCCTCTGAGACTAGTGGTCGACAAACAGCAGCATGCAAGCTAAATGTGGGTCTACCATAAAATGTTTGCAGACACGGAATGCTATTTATTAACTTAGCTCGTAAGAGACAAGTAAACTCTTTTGAAATGTAAGCCTGTAGGCTTTTGTGTGGAAAAGAGACACAATTTTAGAAAGCAATAATTGAACGGCTAGTCGTTCGCATATTAAAAAATTAGCAAAAATAGGCTCGAAAGTGCACTGTTTATTCTAATTATTTCCATAAAATAATCTCTACTGAAGCAAAGCTCTTAGAATAAACTTTAATTTTGTATTGCTTATATTTGGCTCTTTTCGATGACAAGTTTGTCAACCACTATGTTAGACTGCCATTCGTTATAACAACTCGGCATACTGGCATAATTATTTTGAATTGATTGATTGAGAGAATCTGTATTAACATCAGCCAGACCGCGAGCAAAACCAATAACCAATAAAGATTAAAACCTAATAACATGACTACGATAAAATGCTTTCAATGCTGTGTTTTTATGTAATAATAGCTTATCGAACAGAAACGATGACAACCCTATTTGTGGGGTGTCGTGCGGCGCGCGCTTGTCGCCTCGTGACGATTGGACGCGACGGAAGCTTCCGTCTCGGATGTACGTCCAACATTGTTGTTTTGGTTTGTTGCCTATACTGTTACGCCAGTAACATGTTTCGCATAATATCTGTGTGCTTTAGTACACGATTAAAGTCGATTAATAACGTTGCTACATTAATAATTCGAATTACATTACTATTACATTGCTTTAATGTTCCGTGCCAAAAGGATTCATTTGAGCAATTACACGCTTTGTTTACACCTGATATAATTACTAGCTGTGTATGTAATAATCTAACTTTAATTTTACATGGGTCTGAAACAGTTGCATCGTCTGTTCTATGGTAGAGGTGGCACTGAGTATAAGGTACACTATGGAAGCATTATCCTCATGCCATTTCGATTGATGTTCAATATAGATAAACATAGGCTGCTGAGAAAAACCCTGCGAAAAGGGCCTTATAAATTCTCATTAAAAATCTATGAGATAACAATTAGCTGTCGAAAAATATCTAAGATTCCGATAAAACTATTTTCTTACAAGTGGAGAGAGAACGAATTAATTTTCAATAAATTAAAAATTCCTATTTGGCTTGTAATTCACTAAACGGTTCTTATTAAAGTTATTAAAACTCATAATAATGAAAATGTTATTAAGTTTTGGAAAGTTTTTACTCACCTTCACTTTAAGAAATCTTATATTGTCTTAACTTGTAATTCTTCTTAATAAAACATTCATAAAAAAAACTTATAAATTCTCATAGAATTACGTATGAGATTTTTTGCAAGTATAGAATTATTAAAGTTCATAAATTCTCTTAAAAATGCAATATTTTGCTAGAATTTATAAGATAAACCACAAATGGAAAATGCAATTCTCTGTATGCTATTCATTTATTAGTGTATACAATTAATTATTATAAGAAGTATATATGTATAAACTTAGTTACATGTATACAAGCAAATAAATACATTTGTATAAGCTAGTCTTTTAATCTTGTAAACTGAGATATCTGCAATAGAGGCATGTTTCGTCGTGTCGCGTTCCATTATCAATCTGGGTATATTCGGAGTAACCAAGCCTGATGGCAAGGTACACGAGTAAGTCGCTACTATAATGCATATGTGATATGATATACCACTGTGACTTTTCGTTTGTCAAGTTTCATGATCAGTCATGGAATATTTAAGTGACATGAGGACGACAGATTATGGATTATAAATCTCTCGGTGTTCATCGACTTTCCAAACTAGGAGATTCTCAATTCACCTTCTCCACTCAAACTCAAACTCGGGCTTCTCTCCGTTGGTAATCTCTGTTTTTGTTAAAGTGATAAAATAAACCGTCCCTAACCTCAGCGTGGCGCGTCAAACGATCTCAGGAGCGCATGCGCGGGATACACGTCCATCCCTCTTTGTATATTGCTATACAAAACCAGACGGCGCGGTGGAACTGCCAAACGGTAAGCAAATCCGCGACACGTTTTTGTTCACAATGACGATTTATGTTATAAATTTAATTGATACTACATCGATGTGTGTCAAAGTGATAAGTTAAGTGTCCAGTGCGTTTTATTTACTGTAGTTAGATAACAATTTTATGTGAAAGTTTAACGGTGAGGTGAATTTACGTCGAGGTATGGATTTCTTTAATTATCGTATGTTACCATTTACTATCCGTTGTTTTATAAGCCTTATGGATTCTCATATTTAATCTCAATTAATCGAAGATTTCATTCGGATAGTAGTCGGACTTAATATTCTACAGATATGCACATTTGACCTTGAAATGGAATCGATGACAGAGAAAATATTTTGACATTGTAATGTTTTTCAATTTATATTTAATGTATATTTTCATACTATACGAATATTAACTGAGACATGTGGTTATTAGTTTTGTGAAAAGCTCTGTTACAATATTGAAATGCTTTAAATGTGGTGCATTGAGGATTGGTATCGAACATTCGCCAACAAATCAAGTTGCACGTCGAGCTATTAAATATTTTACTTTCGATATGCTGAGTTGTAGGTATATATTTTTCACCAAGATGAATATTGAAATACTGAAAAAAACACACACACAATATGATTAACGTAGTAATGCACGTTTATATGTTTGTTAAATAACTTTGATTTAAAAAATCTAAAAGGCGTTTATATCTAAATATAAGTTACAAGTGTTATTACAGAATTAACGGTTATTTGCAAAGTTGTTGTGACCAACGTAGTATTAGTCGTTATTTACTTAAATAACGATAATATCTATCTATCTTGAATATACTTATATTGCGTATTTTACATAAATCAGAAACATCTTAGATAGTATATCGCTTTAGTGAATAAAACGAAGATATTACATATTTAGACTTTTGCACGAGAAAGGGAAGTTGTTTGTGTGCCGAGAATTACAAAGCTTCTTTGAATTTGATAAACTTTTATTCACATTTGTACTCGTTGTCGGTAGCATAGGAAAAATATAGGTAAGTAAAATAGATAGCAACGGTATGTGCTGGTTTGTATGAAAGAAAATGTTAGAAAAAACTGATGGAAAAATGAATACTTTGGGTAAAAAAAATGTCTACATAAAAAGTGATTGAGATAGAAGACAATAGGGAGAACTTCAAAAATATTGACAGAATGACGTTCAGTTGTTCCGTTGCCATTTTATGTAATTACATTTTCTTAAGTGCATTTCATAAGTGCACCCGTACGAAGCCGGGGCGGGCAGCTAGTCTAAGATAAAACATTATTAAGTAGTGTAGGCACTTTATAATTTGCACAATAAATTGTAAGTATTAAACTATTAATTACGATTTCTTTTACGTATGGCTTCGATAGTCTGTACGTTAGATCGCAATAGTTATTATTACATCGTAAAGTGTGTTCATTTTTCATGTGAATATTACTAACAAAATAAACGAAACTTTATATGCTTGCAAAAGTCAAATATAAATAATGAAAAAGCTACACAGATAATCAAAAGAGATTAATCAAGACAAAAAAAATACACTCCATAGATTATCAACACAAAATATTGACAGGTACGAAAATAACATTCGAAAGGAACGCGTGATTTATTCCCGGATTCTTAAAATAGTTTTGATTTTCATATGTTTTTGTTGTGGTCTCCAAGCAGGGTTACGGTCGTCGCGGCACGTTCTCTCGCCAAAACAAAGGTTACCTACCGGCCGTGGTTCCGTTTTACAGAAATATACGGAGAGAAACGTCTCGGTGCCGCGGTTGGTTATTGTTATTTAATTTTATCCTTGTATGTATTTAATTTTTATCATCATTGAGGTGTAGTTATTGGTATTTGATGTATATAAAAATATGTTGTATGGTTTTATTGAACCACGATATGAGTGAAACTTATTTCGGATCGTAGGCATTTAACTGAAATTTTTCAGAAAATTATTCTATTTAGGTTATAAAAATCGCGTTTTTAATTTTTTCAAAAATTAATTACAATATTTATTTAAATTATTCAATCATTTTGAATTGAGCTATGGGTACCACCACATTGGCCTTGGCTGCTCTGCCGAGTGCCTTTCACTTTAACCCTACTCCTCGGCCTGCTGTAATGCGATGTAAAAAGTTTCACTTTAAAATATAATAAAATAAATGGCAATGAATACAGAAAACACGCAGACGAAGTCGCCGGAAGAAGCTACTCAAAAGTAAACCTTAAAGCCGTTATATGAATGAATTACATCTCCTATTATTACAGTTATTATATTTATCCTGCGGAACCATTTTTGATTAATGCTAGTTTTAGTTGCCGTCAGTTGAAGTAGGTAGAAACCTTAACTGGATTTTTAACTTTTGAAACTTCCATTGTTACCTAAGACGTGGTTAATGGGACGCGGTAGCGGAGGCAGAGGCCCTTCGAGTTCTACGATAATAAATCAGCGTAAAACTGCCACAGGTTTAATGATTATTTTGTCTTGCTGGATCGATTTAAGTTTAAAATATTGCGTGAATATACTGTAACATTATTATTATGAACGAAAAAGTTTGTCAGGATGAATAGATTTTTGATATTCTTTCAGGCAGACAGTATATTGATGAAATTTTATAGTAATATAGCTTAGTCATTGAATAACACGCAAGTTATAATTTTCAACGATTTTTTTTCATTGACCAATATATAACGAGAGCCCAATAAGTTGATGGAAATTCTGCCATATGACAGCTATCGGTATGCGCTGCGTAAACTGTAAAAGTTATCTATATATATAAAAATGAATTGCTGTTTGTTTGTCTCGCTAAAACTCTAGAATGGTTGGACCGATTTGGCTAATTTTTATCTTGAAATATTTGTGGAAGTTCAGGGAAGGTTGAGAAACATAAATAATAAGGAAAGGAAAATATTAAAAAATATTTTTCAAATAAAATATGTTCCTAGTTATGAAACATTTGATGTCTTTTGTTTTTAGAAATAAAAATTGTCATTCGTTTGTCAAATATTTATAGGTGCGTTCAGAAATTTAATTGTAGTATGAGGTCGCATCTCTTTGGTCTGTGTTGTTGGAATACAAAACAGTTCTGTTTCAGAAATAAAAATAGTACATGTGAAAGCTTTAAATTGATTAAGTGCATAGCTGCATTTATAATATAAATAAAAATGTTGACCACATTTAACACAAATATATGTAAGTGATACAAAGTTCACTGGGTCATCTGGTACGTAGATAAATTTGGCGTCATCATTTCTGAAGTTAAATACGCAGATGGAATCGTGGGCGGTCGTTAGTAAAGTTTGCTTATAGTCCATTGAAATGATACATTTTTTAGGCCTTACCTTGCGTTTTTTAGAGGACGCAATTTTATTTTTTTGATGTGTAGGGGGGGTCAGTGTAAAGCTAAAATCAAGTTTGTGGGGTCGCCACCCTTGTCTCACGGCCGCCATCTTGAAAATAGGGGTTGAAATGGTTATTACGATATATCTCTTAAACTATTTATCTGATAAAAAAAATTAGTCAACATTTTTTGTTGCAAATTTAATTCTCTACAACTTTGGTCCAGTATCTTTTTGTCGTAGAATTATAAATAAAAAAGTTATAAGCGAAAATGTTCAGAAATTCGAGAAAAAAATTATATTTTTCGATATAACTTTTTTTTATCATTTTACGAAAAAATGATATATGAGCATTTTTGTAGATCGTTTTTTAAGGAATAACTTTTATAAGCAACATTTTTTAATTATGTCAATAGCTAAGGTTTTACAGCGCCGAAGTGAGTATTATTTTTCAGTACTCTTAACCACGGAAGAAAGAGAAGAGTGGAAGTGCTAAGTAGGCGTGGCGCGTCACTCATGCATTTGGGTAACTAACCAAATGCGCATACAATTGGAACTTAATCATGTTTTAACATGACGGCAGAGCGGTCGTATGGACTCATTTTACGTAATCCATATAAATCGTATTATAATGGTTTATTGTGCAGTTCTGAAGTATGAAAAGTAACAGAAGAAGTAAAAATCTGCTAAATATAGGTGTTACATACCATCAATGATAACCATTGTTATATTTATTTAAAATACAGAAACTTAAATGGTGGTATAAAACGTCTATGAATTATCATATTTTTTTCGGTAATTTGTATTACACAAAAAATGTCATACTTCATTGTATGGTACCGCCTACTTATCGTAGTGAAGTGCCATGCATATCGAACAATCACAAACAATATTATTAGTTAATTTTCAAGTAATTTGCAATTATTTATCACATAAATATCTATAAAAAATCATTAACAGTTTTATATGCCCATTTAATCGAGCCAAAAACTCTTTTATACTTATCATTCCACAAATTAAGCCAAGATCATTTCTAATTTTGTTCTACAATATCAGTGCACGAGGAGGTATGATCAATAATCCTACTGTCATGCAGTTTATATATGCATATAATAAGATTTTAATGCATATTTCTTTAAAAGATACACATCATGGCAATCGTGCAACTTTAGAGCATATTTCTATTTTAAATTGTTCCTCTGCAATAAAGGGAATACATACATATAAACAACAACACAACACAAAATATAACTGATGTACAGGTGTAGAGGAAGAAATAGAATTTGAAGAGAATATATTTTTTCAGATTTTGATATCCAAGTAATTGGTTATATTGCTGGTTACATTACAAGAATCTTGATTAAAAATATCTTTCTAATATTTGTGTAAGTGCTTTAGTCACGGAACACTTTCATAGCTTTATATTTGCTAAAGACCACGAAGAACTGTTGTACCTCTCTCCGGAGGTAATAAAAATTTGTAAAAGGGCTGATTTTTTTTTTAAACTAAAGGCGGAGGCACATACAAATAGGACTTCATTATCAATAAGTTCGTGCATCAGTTTATTGGTACAAATTTATTTGATAATATAAAATTTTATCTATTCAGTGGTTTTCCTACTTGTAATCATCTAACAGATCCAATTAAATCAATAGTAGAAAAATATACAACGTTTTCTATTGAAATTAAATGTAAAATTATCTGAACGACAGATTTTGAATAAATATCTCCTGTTCGAAGGCCAATGATGGGTGAGGCAATAAAGAAAAAAGTTTAATAAAGTAACAGCTGCTTAGTGTAGATTATAAAACTATAATTCTAACATTTACACGTTTTAAAATGTACACAAATAAATTAGTATCTTTGTTGTATATTTATTTTGTCTTCCAATATTTTGTAATAAATGTCTGTTATAAAAACAGCTGATCAGGAACAATGAAATTTGTATGTCAGCATTAAAAAATCTCTTTTCTGACATTTATATAAGCACCTATAATTTCTCTATAAAGGGTATTAGAATTGTCAAAACACTTTTAGAAAAAATTCAAAAAGTATGTTTTTATTTATTTTTAACCAATTTTGATGACAATTTTACAAGGTAACAATATAGTATTAAGAAATTAGTGGGTTATATAAATAGTACTACGCAATACTTTTAGAAACCGTAAAAGTGTTTTAAAAAAATACTATTTGGTTAAATCTTAACCAATTTAAATGTAATGAAAATTTTCAACCAAATATATTATCGATAACTAATTCATGGAATAAAGAGTTAACTACATCCCTATTCAAATCCGCCTTGCTAATTACAACCATAAGTATACGGAGCCTCGATCTATAATGTTTTGTTTTATTTATTGCGTATTTGTATTTTGTTCAAACTTCGAAAGAAAAACGTCTTATAGTGATTTTACGCAAAATAAAACTGAAGTCTTATGTCGAAATATGAGAGCTCAATTTAGATCCAAATATTGGTAAACTAATTTTGTTTTAGATTAATATTTATTTTGAAACGTGATTGGTGTTTCATTAGTAGTTGTACCATTTGTTTGTGTGATTTTGGCGAGCCCGGTCCCGTGCGATGAAACTTGTGAGGCACTTCCACTTCATTCTTTATTCCGTGACTCTTAACTATACATATATTATACGTGTGTACTAATAATGTGTCATCAGTTATTTTTTTTTTTTTTTATTTTGTTATTATAATTTCTTTAATTATTAATTTTTCAATATTATGAATAATTAATTTTTGACTCTTTTCCACTCCATTACAGAATTTTACAATTATTGATTTTTAAAATAATTTTAAAACTTGCTGTTTCTTCATGCTTTTTCAGGATGTGACACAACTTCAGCTCCTTACAATATCGGTAAAATGAAATTTGTGAAAACCCTGGAAAAACATATAGAGTTTGCAAGTGGAACGGCTTTGTTTCTCAACAAGAAAGTTGACCCTGCTTTGCTCACTTTAATTGGTGAACGTTTTTTATCCCTTTATACGGTGGCAATAAAGATGAGAATTCTCTTGACAGCCTAAGATACAAACAATTCGCCAAGGCAATGACAAAAAGTACATTTAACTTATCTTCCTCCAACACAAGAAACAGCTCGCTTTCATACTTTCCGCGTCTACCTCAGGTCCAGTCGTGGCTTGGTAATAATAATGATCCTGAAGACTGGGGTTGGAAAAAATGTGGAAAATTATTGATGCCAGTGCAGACCTCTAAACCTCCAGCACCCCCTGAGCTTCTAAAATTGACAAATTTCATTTTACCGATATTGTAAGGAGCTGAAGTTGTGTCACATCCTGAAAAAGCATGAAGAAACAGCAAGTTTTAAAATTATTTTAAAAATCAATAATTGTAAAATTCTGTAATGGTGTGGAAAAGAGTCAGTAATTAATTATTAATAATATTGCAAAATTAATAATTAAAAAAATTATAATAACAAAATAAAAAAAAAGAAAATAACTGATGACACATTATTAGTACACACGTATAATATATGTATAGTTAAGAGTACTGAAAAATAATACTCACTTCGGAGCGCTGTAAAACCTTAGCTATTGACATAATTAAAAAATGTTGCGTATAAAAGTTATTCCTTAAAAAACGACCTACAAAAATGGTCTGATATCATTTTTTCGTAAAATGATAAAAAAAAAGTTATATCGAAAAATATAAAATTTTTCTCGAATTTCTGAACATTTTCGCTTATAACTTTTTTATTTATAATTCTACGACAAAAAGATACTGGACCAAAGTTGTAGAGAATTAAATTAGCAACAAAAAATGTTGACTAATTTTTTTTATCAGATAAATAGTTTAAGAGATATATCGTAATAACCATTTCAACCCTATTTTCAAGATTGCGGCCGTGGGACAAGGGTGGCGACCCCACAAACTTGATTTTAGCTTTACACTGACCCCCCCTACACATTAAAAAAATAAAATTGCGTCCTCTAAAAAACGCAACCCCAAATGTAACTTTTCAATGGACTATTAAGGAGTTTCGAAAATTATCTTTGATATATTTACTTTGCATTGCAATTATTTACTTTAATTTATTAAATACGAGTTGTTTTATTCTAGCACATCAGTGTCTGAATTGTACCTTGTGGTGTAGCATAGTGAGAAAATACTATTCATGTAGTTTAATTTGAGTTATTTTTTTTCTACCAGTCATATTGTTAACTAGGAGTCGTTTGCGATGTCGTCTGTGTTTGTGTCTTTAAAAATTATTATATTTGTAAGGAACCCTAATTCTTTTTTGAATAAAAAAGTTACAGTCTCCTTATAACATCAGTTATCTCTTAGTGAAAGGTCCGTCAAAATCGGTCCAACTAATTCGGAGGTTCGCCGGAATAAACAGACAATATATTTAACTATTTTATACATATTTTTATATAAGTACGCACTAACTGTAAATTATACAGTTTTATACCCATTTAGTAAAAAGCTATTATTTTGACATTACAAACAAACACTCTGATTTTATTTCTTTGTGTAGATATTTTTTTTCCCTGGTCAATTATAGTCCGTGGAGCCTAAAAACAGACAATAAATATTATTAGGTGAATGTGATAGTCCCTAAAACTTGTAAATGTGAAACTCGTGTAATACTTGCTTTTAATTGCGGCTGCTTTGTTGGTTTAATTTTCGGGATTAGTACATTTATTCAGAACGAAAAGAACCTGTATCCCTTTCTATATCCCTGACCAATGTTTCTATATGTAAAATATCATCATTATGGATTGAGTAGTTAAGACGTGAAGGCGTAACAAACAGAAAAACTGACTTTCGCATTTATATTATTAGTATAGATGTAGCTTGTCTTTATATTAGTGCCGTATATCGACGTCACTCTGCGTTACTGTAACCACAGAGTAAAATCTAAAATATAACGGCGACTACCAAGAAATATACAATCATCTATCTACGGTCATCGTTGTCACGCCGATCTGCACGCTTCTAGGTAGGTCAATGATCCCGAAACGCGACAAACTAAAAGAGCAACACTATGACGAATTAATTACCATGTATACTGTGGTAGCGAACCAGTCGGCTACAAACACACTATGTATATATATGTATATATATATATATATATATATATATATATATATATATATATATATATAAATATAGGTTGATACCGCAATGCGACAGGCTTTATCAATATCGCGGGTGTATACTCTGGTGCTTGGTGCTCGCAGACTTGTCGTTCATAAATACTATGGCCACCCTTAAAATTAATAAAGGATAGAGAAATAATGAAAATATAGCACCATCTGTTTTATTTTCTTATTAACAATCTGGTTATGCAGACGGTTACACCCCAAGAAACTATATTCGCGTCTAAACTAAGATAAGACTACGTCGGCACAATTGGGTGGTCATCCGAGCCGCATAAACAATCGACGAAGGATTGTATTTAGTTTTTGAAGTTAGGTTTGCTAGAATTCTACTTTGTATCGGACCAAATACATTGTGGATATTAAAAAGATCCTACAGATATATAGAGTTTGGACTATCTCGTAAATATTTACTGAATAAACAAAGAATAAATAAAATGAATCAGAGGCGAAAGATTTGTATAATGGTTTTGTATCTGACTCTTGTGATAAGTGTGAGTTATTTATGAAAACTTATTTTTAACTCTAACGTTGTTGACAAGAATAAAAGATATGTATCTTGGATATTTTATTATTTTTACACTCTTAGAAAAAGTGATGATATTAATTTGAAGTATAAAATACACATATACAAATAATATCGAACATCAACTATATATATATATATATATATATATATATTATATATATGTGAAAAAGAGATAAAAGTATAAAAATAACTGCGACCCTGCCAGGATTCGAACCTGGAATCTTCTGATCCGTAGTCAGACGCGTTATCCGTTGCGCCACAGGGCCATTGAAGTAACATTTGAATATTTTCATCGAATACCAAAGTTCTGTAAACGAAACATTATATGCATATTTTTGTTTCTATTAAGAACATTAAAAAAAATTAACAAGTTAATAATATATGGCTACAAAATCCTTGTACGCTGTTAGTAGTTCATGCTCATTTCATGGTAACTTTATTATGTTTCCTGTAAATTTTCATCAAGGTAATCTGTAAAGGATTTTTTTTCCAACTAGGTATTACCCGCGACTTCGACCGCTTGGAAGTTAACAAATCAATTTTCATTCAATGTAAATGTGCGCGTTGGACGAGCTCGGTTTTTTACACTGCTTCGTTAGCTTATTAGATTTGCGCGTATCCTTATTTTTTTTTAAATTAAAGACGCTGATACTCCTTATATCATAAGCTATGTACTATTAATAGTTACGTCAAAATCAGTCTAATTGTTTTAGAGATTAGCCTAAACAAACAGATGGACAAAAAAAATTTGGTTTTATTGTTTTAACTATCGTATGTGCTTTTATATCCATATAATAAAAATATGTTATTTTGGTATTATAAAGATAATAAAAAACACATGTATAGATATTGTCATATTAAAGTTACTATAAGTTTGAATAGGATGAGCATACTATGTAACGTGGGTATTAATTAAATAATGGAGATGAATTTTAGGTAAATGAAAACAACGCGGTGAAACCATAGCACGGTGGTAAGGCTTTTTTTATGCTCGTATGGGTAATTTAAATATCACTTTTAGGGTAAAAATCTGTACCCAAGAATTTATGGGTGTGTTCCGGTAACTACGCTTGAAATCCAATCTTGATCTAGGGTTAGCGTGTTTAGAATCTTGGACCACATCATTTCACGTCAGGTGAGATTGTTCTCGAACTAACCTATAAAGCAAAGGTTTCTAATGTTCCCATAACTGGCAACTTACTATCTTCAGGCTAGAAATCTACTATTATGCAGATGTGTCATAAGGGTACCGTCGCGTATTCGTAAGACAGTCTTCAGAAGATTAAAAAACTATGTTTTCTTGGAGTAATATCTATATATATATAAGCGGAATACCACTGACTGACTCATCACGAGTTCTCCAAAACTGTATGTTCGATTGACTTGAAATTAACGATAGTTATTCCTTTTGCAACGTAGACGCTCATTAAGAACGGATTTGAGTTAAAACCTATCCTAAATACATTTTTCAGTTAAAATTAAATATTCTCCTACAGACATCGATAGTCCCTGACATTAGACAACCGTTGTTATAGTAACCAATAATATTATAACCGTTGCCATGGTAACACGTTTATTTTTAGGGATGTGCGAATGATCCTTGAACCGAATCGAATCGTATGTTGTTTTATCCGAATTTTGAATAGAAAATTCAAACTTTTCCAATTTTTTTTAAATAAGGTAGAATTATTAAACTAATAGTTATAGGAAAAGTTACAACATTTTTCACTATTTTAATAATTCAAATTTAAAAAAACATTAACGTCAAAAAAATTATAACCTAAATATCAAGACTGAAATTCCTTTCAAAAACAATTTACTATGTAATTCAATTCTAGAATAATAAATTCATATTAGTGAAAATATTTATTAAAAATACACTTTCTCAGTGAAATCTAAATAATTTTATAGTATTTCAATTTTGACAATTTTTTAATAGAAATAGCTGAATTATTTAGTTTTAAAGTAATTTCAATATTTTGGTATAATATCATATTTTAACAGGTTTCTAGAATTTTGTGCTCTAATTTTTTATAACATACATTAAAAGGACCGTTTTAAATTTTAGCTCTCAAAATTCGTTAACAACTAATAAGGTACAAACGTATACCTTTTACTATATTGGAATATTTTGTATGGTTATTTATAAATAAAGAAATCGATTATAGTCCATAAAGAAAATTGTCAGTGCCGTTGAAAAAAAACGTTGTCAAATAAAAGTAAACGACATTTAATTTCTGGAATTTGTAATTTTCACTTTTTTCCGCCACTTTTTGGCAGAGATAGAATATTTTTGAATGCTCTTAATGGTTGGTGTTAACTGTGATGGCGTAACTGGTTTGTTCGTAACATTCTATAGTTAATGCTTATTTGACGCATAAATTAAATTATTTGATAAATCCGAATAGTTCGAATTATTCGTTTGTTCAATTCGCATTTTAATCGTATTATTCGGTTTGAATCGTTATCGCTTAATTCGAATAGTCGCACGCCCTTATTTATTTTATGATCATAGAATTAGTAAGTTTTCATTCAAAAATGTAATTTTAGGTCAGTATTATTTCGAATTTTTACTTGCAATCTATAGATATAGTAAAAATAAAGTGTCTATATATATTATCAAAACACCTACTTTTTATTGACTGGATATGAAAGCGTATAAGCTACTTAGCTGGCAGAGAGCTGAATTTACAGGCTATATTATTTTAGACTAGCTGTTATTCGCAACTTTGCCCGTAGCGGAATATTCGAAACGGCAAAACCGATTTTGACGGGACTTTCACTGGTAGATAGCTGACCCCATAAGAAGTAATTTAAGCTTTTTTTTTTAAGTACCTGTTACCTGCGCCTTCGTCCTCAGTGACATCTCTAAAACGATTTGATTGATCTTCACGGGACTTTTACTGGCATATAACTGACTTTATAAGTACTGACTTAGTTTAATTTATTTTAAACTAGCTGTTATCTGTAGCTGTGCCCACATTGTATTCTCCAAAACACAGATAGAACTATGTCCACATGAATTTTACAGGCACGTAGCTGATCTTATAAAGAGTAATTTAGGTTATTTTATCTTAGAATAGCAGTTACCCGTGAGTTTTTCCTGTCCAATAAGGAATATCCAAAACGATACACCAAATTTTAACGAGACTCTCACTTACATATAACTAAAGTAATGAGAAATAACTTGAGCTATTTTATTATTTACTAGCTGTTACTCGCGATTTCATCAGTGTGGAATATCTGAAACGAGTGGGCCAATTTTCACATGACTTTAACTAGCAGATAACTGAAGTTATAAGAACTAACTTAGGTTATTTTATTGTAGACTAGCTGTCACCCACGACTTTTTCTGCTTGAAATTTAGCAAAAGTATGTTGTTCACTGTAAGCATGTGCTCAAGCACTGTATTGGACTCCAAAAATTAACATAATTGTAATGAATATATTAAAGTATGTAATTTGCTTAATTTGTATTTTGGTCAAATTGGCAGCCATTTTGATTTTATTTACCGTGATCGCTTCTACATAACTCATTAACCATAGCTTCGGAAAGTTGGCCCCCCATTTTTCGCGTAACGATTTGACAAAGGCGTAGAGGGTTTGCCCATCGATTTCCCCTTTTTGCTCACGATTTAATTTTTTTTGCCCACCTCTATAAAAAAAAGTTAAATAAATATAATTTAAATTGCGTGGGCCAGGGTCCGAAAAACTTTCAAAAACTGAAAATGTCAAGGTGGATTCTTGAAGTATGTCATTTGCCCACGTTTGCGCATTTTCAAATTTTTTGTATAATTGATACGTATTTAGAAAATAGAAGACGTTTTTTTTCAATATTAAATCAGACATGTATTATTATTACCTTAACAGTTCCATTACAGAATTTCTTCCGGATTAGATAAGTGATTATTTTTTGTATGATCGCAAAAACTTAATTATGTTAATAATATCTATATAACAACATTTTTAAGAGAAATTGTATATCTTGAAATTTTCATTACTTTTTTTTATATTATAAGGGGCAAACGAACAGGTGGGTCACCTGATGGTAAGTGATCACCGCCGTCCATAGACACTAGCAACACCAGGGGAGTCGCAAGTGCGTTGCCGTCCTTTTAAATATGTGGGCCTCCGGCGCTCTCACTGACCGAACGAAACGCAACAGTGCAAGTACTGTTACTTCACGTCGGCTTTCTGTGAGAGAGTGGTACTACCCCGGGCGAGCCGACCCATTCATGCTGAAACCAGTAATAGCTTCAGCGTAGCTCTACCACCCACCTCTTATACTGTGTAAACGAGCACTGAAAGGATTATTTAGCAAATTAAAGCTCCAAATATGTTGTTGTTGCTAAATCCTATCCAGCACACTGTTAGTATTTACATATTTACTGTACACGTTATATATAACAGTAGGTGACATGCGTGTCATACCTACAAATGTTTTAAAAGAGCATTTCTGTAATTCTGCCACTTCTCACCATTATATTACTTTAATACAATTTAAAAAAACGGGTGCGAAGCCGCGGGTATCAGCTAGTCTATTTATATGTGTATGTTTTGCATATGCGTATAATGTATGTTGTCGTCATTTACAAATGCAAATAAAAGCGAAGTCGCGGAAGTTTGCTAGTAAATTGTAAAATACTAAATCAATTTTGAAAAATTCACTGGTGTTTCTAGAGATTACTATAGATATCAGTTACACGATGCGAGTTTTACTGTTTCATTTAGTGTGACTCAAGTCTATGAGTCAGGGCGGGCGGTCGACTGTACTGTTCGTGGGGCGGCGCGGTGTCTAGACGTCTCTATAATTGCGATTCTGACATTCAAAGGTCACAAAAGCCATATTAATGTGAGTGCGTATAGGTATACAAATAATATTACTGAATTAGTGATCGAAGCGTTACTTTAAAACTGAACAATAATTTTTGAAGTGAAGCTTCTAATGGGAGGGGTTTGAAGGTAAACACTGTGCCTGGTAGAGTGTTGAAAACGCCGGTTCTCGTCCCGTCAACTAGGTTAAGCAACGTCGGATGCGTTCAGTACTTAGATGAGTGTGACCACCTGGTAACACTGCGCAGCATTGGCTTTTTGTTGTATTTTTTTAATTAAAGTGTTTCCCTTTAATACAAAAGTTTCACTTCTATCGTGTTCCTTTACGACCACGAAGAACCGAACCACAGACAACATAATATATTTTTTATATCACAGACTATCATATACATATACCGTAGATATACATGTGTACATTATATTTTTTAATCGCCAACAGACGTTTAGTAATTGTAATATAGCATATATTTTGTTATGAAGGACGGATTGTGTATAAGGGTTGGTTATACGTCGCGGCAGTATGGCGTCTCACGCGATTTCCCAGACTCACCCCTCCTACCCTCCAGACCTAGTCGTATGAGGATTGCGTGAATGCCAGTCATTTTCCTTATCGTTAGCCTTATAAACAGTATAATTTAATTTATTAGTAATATTGTTTTATGTTGGTATAAAATTTTCATTTATAGATAGGGTTGCCACCTTTCATTTGAGCATGTGTGTAATTCCATAAAATAGAATAAATTCCAACATGATTATTCATAGAATTTTTTTATGGTATTCATTTTAATGCATTTCGTCACTAGGAGGTGTAACATCACGTCACCTTTGGTATCATTTAACCAATTGTCTTAAAAATTGGTAGCTATAATTATTTGAACACGCTGAATATATACACAGTTTCCGTAAGCGTAGGATTCATAATAAATAATTTAAAAAGACGCATGTGGAATTGCAGGCACAGGTTGTGAAATATATTGTTTGATAAAAAAAGAAAATAAAAGAGTGCGGGTGCTAATGACCGCACGAAAGAAGTGTCAACTTGTAAATAAAAATATGTACGTTAAAGATAGATGTATCAATGTTTATATGTAAATAAATAATAGTTATACTTAAATAAGCACGATGTATACTTGAAATACTACACTGATTAGTACATGACACTATACAAAACATAGTTATTCAAACGGTATAGGCCACGAAACTATAGCCATACGCGTCTAAGATAAGAAAATACCACGTCGGGATAAATGGGTGGTCATCCGGTCTGCATACCGTTTAACAGATGATTATATTAGTTGTTAAGTTTAGTCTCGTGTGAGTCTTATATTGGAATGATTGCACTCGTTGTCATATAGTAAATGTGGTTAATGATAATTGGATATGAGTAAATTCGATTCAGCGTGTCACCGACCCGCAAGTCACTTTCGTTCACTGTTCAACGCGCTTAAAGAAGTTTCACTTCAAAAAGGACATTACATTAAAATAGAGTAGGACAGGAGAGTTAACAGGTTTCGTTTTGCAATGAATTGTACAAAAATCAAGCTACGTGAAATATAATTTTCTTATGTATTTTATTATAAAGTACTGGTACATGTTAAAGTGTTTATAAACTTCAGTCCGGTGAAACTGTAGAGGCCTTGCCAGGTCAACAGTGTAGTCAGTTCGAAAAAAAAACGTTTATAAAGTAAGGGTGACAACCCTATTTACAAAATACCGCCTTCCGTGTTGTAGGTATTGTGGGCCACATAAAACGAAAGCCTTTAAGTTATAATTCGCTGATTCGATTCACAGAATGAGGCCGAGTTTTCGTTGAAGGAAGGAAGTAGTCGAAGAGTTGTTTGGTCATATTTTACTTATTTTTTTTAATTTAGATTTAATCTATCCTCTGATAAGGGTACTTTTTTATTGTATGTAAGGTATTTTTCAATACCCTTGATAACGTGTTTGCAAAATTACATGGTAATCGGTTGAGTAGCTAAAGTGTGAAGGCGCAATAAATTAGCTAGGCTATTATTTAGGATTGAGATTACATGTCTTTGAACATT
The DNA here is from genome assembly GCA_035772565.1 of Antheraea assamensis. NCBI lineage: Eukaryota > Metazoa > Arthropoda > Insecta > Lepidoptera > Saturniidae > Antheraea > Antheraea assamensis. The sequence goes on from JAQQSE010000011.1 coordinate 5,230,455, forward strand.
ATTTTGTGGCGACTCACGTTCACGAAGAGGTTTTATCTGCATCTGTAAAAGATATGGTCTAAAGTTTAATTTAACTTATAATTAATTGAAATTAGTCACTATTGTTAATTTAACAAATTTTATCTAGGTACCATAAGTCACCTCTTCTAGTCGTTGTCCGGTAAATCTGTAGAGGCCTCCAGGTCAACAGTGTAGTCAGTTCGAAAAAAAAAAAAGTTCTTCCAGTATGAAATAAATTAGGAAAAGATATAAAATATACTTTATTTTTGTGCATGTAGTTCACCAGATTAAATGGTCGCCACCGCGCTAGAGCCTTTATCTATTAATAACCAATCTTACAGGGACCATTGTCCTGTGGCTAGCCCTAATAGATTGTTATTTCTGAGAACTTTGTTGGGAACACTTTTGTATCAGGAATGTTACCACTCTTTGTTCAGAACCAAGATTTTCCTCAAGAATTTGGCGTAGTGCAGCACTACTTTCTAGCGAACATTTGCGTAGTGGTGATACTTTCACAATCAAAACTTACAGGCTCCCAAATATAGTACAATTATTTTTCTACGTTGGTTACAATATGGACTATAAAAATACTTCACTAAATTGATAACAGATGGCGTTGTTTTGTAGTTTTTAATATTTAGAGCAAAGTATGTACATGTGTAACAACTAATATAGGTAGCATACAATTTTAAAATATATTAGTACGATAAGTTTTAATATGAATTTGATTTGAAATTTTAAATTTGAGTAATTTTTCTGTAAAAAAAAAACAAAAATAAATTAAGTAATGTGGTACCTCGTATTTAAGCCTCGCTTCGCTTATCCTAAAGTTTGTAAACATTTAATGGAGGTAATCTCTGGACCTACTCTCGTCAAAATATAAAAATTCGTTCAGTAAGCTACTGTCATCTGGATTGTTGCAGACTTGTTATATTCTTATTAATTTTGTCATTAATTAATAGCAAATCTTGGGTTGGTAATCTCAAGTAAATTTAGAACGTATAAGAAGTGAAAATTCGTATAAATAAATTTGTCATTACCCCAATACAAAATAAGCACTTTCAGATTTAATTCGCCAGAGTATACGGCTGCTCCGTCTCGAGTGTGCACAGTTTTAAGTGTTTTAATGCATCTGTACATGCGTTTCCGTTTTGTTTCGTCCCTTTCGATTGATTAGTAATGTAACAATTTACATTAAGTATCGGTATTCCGATTTAAAATGGTTCCCTTTGTTTATTTTTTCCTTAAACCCATTAATACGACACCAAAAAGTAAACTTAATCTAGCATTAAAAAAAAAATTGCTCGCATACGCGTAAACATATCTTTATAAATATAAACCAATAACTTTTTTTTTTGTGTGCCAATCACTGTACAAATATTTTACGCCAATTTGACTACAATATACAATATAGAGTTCTACTAATTTGATAAACAGCAATTGGACTTCAAATTAATAAGGAAAAAAAGTAGAGTAGTACACATTTTATATATTTAAATGAATAATTTTGTATATTGTCTGTTGATGAAATAAAAATAGTAGAAATATATTTAAAAAATGTAACAGATTTCTAAGTTGTAATGGTTTAGTTTAATTTACACAAGTATTCATTTAAAAAGTCTCCGTTTTTATTGTAATTTGCGAGAGCACTTTGGCATCAATTATTTGCTGGCAGATGTGATCGAGTGGTAATTGTTGCTTCCAGAGTGATCGCAATTTGTCATGCTAGTTTGGGGTCAATTTCCGGCACTGTTTGGTGCTACTCATTCTTTATTGAAGTAAATACGAAGTTTCGACTTGGGGTCGCCCGTAATGAAGAACAATTAAGGTTTAGGTAATGTGTATATCTCGCAATATCAGGCATTGACACTGGCATGAACTTCATTTTGGACTGTATATTCTACGTAATTGCAGTTCATTTAGGTTCCAGAAGTACCTTAACTCTGTAACGTTTTGTTGTTTGGGAGAAATATGGGAGACATATATCTTTAGTCATAAATTATTATCTGTCTCTTTTAATCTGAGTATTCGTAACTAAAATTAAAATTGAATTTTTTTTATCATTAACACGTTAATTATTAAGGTTTTCCATAAATCATCATAAAAATAATAACCAATAACATATATTTATTTTTAAGATATACAAATATTGTCAAAGCGTTTAAGGAATATCATTTACATATCTTTTGTCATAGAGAGAAATTATTGATAGATAGAGGGCAGTGCCTTTTATAAGATATCTTTTATCTATTATAAAGAATTAACTGATAAGAATAGTCAGTGATATGGAATTTGTATGAATTTTGAAAGTCAGTGTATTCCGGCAATTGCACCTGCTTCTAGGTTTGGTGTGTTGCTACGTCCCACTTTACATAACGTCATGACAATGACGTTGCGTTCGCATCTATGATATGGCTACAATTCTAATCTAATCTTAGTTTGTGTATTAATCGGTATATATGTAATGATGTAATGAATATTTATGAGTTAATTTCAATGTTTCTCTTTCTGTAATATACTGAAAATTCCTCGTTAGATTATATCGATAAGATTTACCGACATAATCTCATTGCTATCGGAAGCGGATAATTTATTAAGCCTCAGTGCAATGGGTCATCTGTTACAATACAGTTCAAAGAGTATAGATAGTGCAATCGCTGAAGGTAAAACCGGTGGATATGAACTTGGTTAATTTAGAGTAATTACACTGTACATGTATATACAGGTACATTCAATAGTTTTTATTTGCCGTTGATCGTATGGTAAATCTGTCAGCGAACGACTAATCTTTGGAAGAGAAGAGTAATACTGTAAAAAAATACAGGAACTCGGTTTATTTGGCGTTCAAAATTATTAGAGATCACCGATTGATATGGCAATATGTCCTTGTCTTATTTCAGACCTTTATTTAATTGTGGGACTTTTACAGATTAGATATTCACATAACACCTTAGATTAGGATATAAAAATATTCTGGTAATTAAATAAACTCAAGAATTTTTTAGTAATCCGAACGATGTCCAAACGTGTCGTCATTAGGCTAAAATATCATCGTTATTGTAGCAAGTTGACTCTGCGGTTTAAAAACATCTATAACCAACCACGAAAAGGATCGCAGTCTTAACTGAAGTTAGCTATTAAGCGCTACTCTTGAGGACTAGTGATTTGTTTTGTATGCCAGCATTTTTACCTTTCAGGCAGGAATACTACTCTATCAACGATATTCCTTGCATAGTCTTTAGGACTATTTTCCAGTATTGCTATTTTACATGGTAAATTAGTATGATCTATTGTAATTTCAGACAGCTGTTACGCTTGCGTTAATTTTCTTATATTTCAAATTCTGGTAAACTTAAATAAACTCAATATATAGTACAACTGTTGTATAGGAAGCTGACAAGCACGCTACTGACCCATGTTATAGTTTAGGTCATAAAAATACGTATTCACAGTTGGTCCTTCTTGGTAACGTTTGGTTTTCGTCGGGTGGTTAACTCACCCTCAACTCATCATACCCTGTACTACTCCACACGCTTACGCTATTGTATGGCAATTGCTCCACTCCTAAAAGTCGAAGCGTGATGTTGGACAATCAACAGCCTTTTTACATAAAAAAGAATTCTTCAAATTAAATTACTACACTCCAAATTAAATATTAGTTCGCAGTGGACCGACTGTACTTTCTGCGCTATGGTCAAAGCATGTTTGATTGAGTGTGTTCACTACATTGTGTTGCTAATGGGATGTAGGGGGCTCTTTATTCATTCAATATTTACTTTTTTATTCGTTTCTGAATAATATACTTCAATTAAACGACTTACAAGAAAGTTCGTAGGGGAGAGGATTATTGTTTTGTCCTTCGGTATCCCCTTTTTAAAAAAAATGAATATAAAGCTAAAATTTTAAGGATTAATTGACGGGATCGATATAGGTCATGATATAGAATAAGATCATGAATATTTATACAAGCATGTTGTGGTCTTATTTAAATATTATGACCATAGACATAGGAAAAATATCTCGAAATTATTCATTTTGATTTCAGATAATATTTTGCACCGTGGTAAGGTTATTTGTCAAGGATTTATGGCAACAGTTGATACTTTATGCTAGTATTTTTTCAATCTACCAAAAATAAATGTTATGATATTGTACTTAGGTTTAGCGTATTAATAAATTTGGACATATGATTACTTTTTAGAGCACTTCCGTTATTACCAACGATATTCATTTTTCTAGCTGTCGGCAGACGATACTTCGCGCCGCGATATACTGCTTGCTCACACTATTATTTCGCTCTTTGAGCGTACTTCCTGACCTGTATGAAATTAAATCCGGTCTTAAGAGTCGTAGCGTGATGTTAAGAAGTCTATATACCGTCTTCAATAAATATACTACACTAAGGTTTTTCCAAATGTTACTAATTGTTCCAGAGATTAGTGTATTCAACAACCGAAAAAATATATTTCAAATATCAGCTGATTCGTCTGCGTTCTTATCTTAACAATATATTTATAAGAAAACATAAAAATAATTGAAGGCAAAAATATACTTTGCTTACGTAATTTATTCATAACAACGTGATTCATTTAATTCCCTTCTCCTGCACATGCACTACACCGCTTGCTCCACTGCTATACGGCAAGAAAATATATATTGCTGAACGCGTAGTACTTCTCAAAATCGTAATATCTTAAAACCTTAATAATCATCATCATCTTATCCTTATCCCACCTAAGTAGGGTCGGCACAACATGTTTTCCTTTTCCACTCTCCTCTGTCAGATGTCATCTCAGTATTCACACTTTTTATACACATATCATTTTACAAACAGTCCATCCACACCTTTTTTGGTCTTCCTCTACTTCTATATCCGTCCACTTTCAAACTCAAAACTTTTCTTGTTACGTGACTTTCATCTCTTCTCATAATATGCCCGTACCATGCTAACCTATTACTCCTCAACTTTTCTGTCACTGGTGCTATTTTCAAACTTCCTCTGATATACTCATTCTTAATCTTATCCATCCTTGTTACACCACACATCCATCTTAACATTCGCATTTCTGCCACATGTCATCTTTTTTCATCCATCTCTTTCGTAGCCTAGCACTCGGATCCATAAAACCTTAATAATGTCATACTAAATTAAGCTATCCTGGTAATGCTAAAGACTACGCGTCTAGAAAGTAAAAGTAAAAAAAAAGTAAATTGAAATGTATTTGGTAGTTTTTATGTGATGAGTGGTAGAACGACAAACCTCTATTATTTTATTTATATAGATTTATTTGTAAAAATTGTGAATCGTCGTGGGACGCCTTGCAGATTTGAAACATTGAAATGATTTTGAACAGGTGATATGTATAAAAGGATAGTTTACGATAAGTAATAAATAGTGCATATTCAAAAATGAAATACATATTTTTTTTTCGATAAGAAGATGACTGTTACAAGGCGACGCGTCGCCACGCCGACAGTCGGTCTGATTTACCCCTATAGGTGTTTCACTGTAAAATGTATAAAGAAATATCTAAACAAATTCATGTACTCATGCGTAAATGCATACTTCTATACACATGCGGGAAATGTTATCAGTTTATCTGTCTGATAAGTGGACAACGAAAATAAGTTGTAAAATGTTGAAAATATAATGATTAACTCATAATTATCAAAGTAACGATATATTCGCGTGCGTACGTGCCATCCGTCACATAGTGTCTGTAACCTTATGTGCTGATGCTTTCCAGACTGTGGGAGGGTTCATTAAAAATTCAAATTAAAAATACACTATTTAATATAGACTCTGACCTTTGTACGCGTTAATGTAACAAAATATATTTTTCTATTCCTTAGGTACAGTGTTTTATGTCTGGAGTAACGGTATCTCATGGTGTTTTCTGTACCACCCACAAAATGTACGTACCTATGTAAAATTTGCTGATGACTGTTAGTTAGTTGAGACGTGAAATTAGTTACGATATTTTTATAATAATGTATTGAAGTCACACTCGTTTTTAGGTAATATACAGAAAGCGGTGTCATTTCCAAACTTCACCATCGTTGATTGTTACAATTGATTCACTTTGTGATAGAATTTTGAAATCAAAACCCGCTTGACATGGCGCTTGAACTTATTATCCCGCGTCAGTGTTAATGTGCTTTGTAACATTATTGTAGAAAAACTGTTACTGGTTAGTGAGGCTGAAACATGAGACGGCTGAAACATGAGACGACTAATTGTGATTGTTTCCAGTATTAAAATCATGTCACTCTTTTACTAAATATAACTTTTCAAAGTTTTTGCGGACATACATTAAATTGTTAATGTTAAGGTTAAGATACTGAATTCTTGAAACTTAGTTTTTAATGATTCAGTTGGTTTCATATTGTGAATTGCCCGAACAAAATATGATATATATATATATATATATCATTTGCACTTACTGGCAGTAAAATATCATAGATAGAAGAGAAATAAATTAATTGTAGTTAACTAATATTATGCAGTTTCTAGTATCAACTTTCATAACCTCAAAATTTATATAAAAAATCTATAAAATGAAGTTTAAATAATGATATTAATATCTCAATATTGTCTACATTATTAGTACATACAGTAGACGTAACAAATAGAAACGAAATACGGGGCATTTAATTAAAATAGAGAATAATATTAATAAAATCGACATAATACATAAATTAAAAAAAAATATTTTAATAATGTATCTACCATAATAACACATATTATGTAAAAGTGTAACCACCTAAGGATTTATTACGAAAAAAAAATACAGCCTTTTAAATTTAGGACGAACTTTAACTGGCATAGTAATAGGACCAGAATCCTGAATAACCACCGAGCTTCTGATACTTTGTGAAAAGGTAAAAAGCATTCCTTCAAGAATCTAATAACGATAAAATAAAGCAATGAACGCCGAGTCGTAAAGTCAAACGAAAATAATCTTCAAGTTTATTTATACAGGATACACATTATTACTATTAGTTTACATAGTTCCGCGGCGATGCACAGAGGGCGCTGAGCGACGCGTGTGTGTTTGCTTCTATTTCCAAACGAACCAAGTTCATTACCGCCAGCACACAGTAAAGGAAACAGCTCGTTCATTCAAGCATTTATCTTTGTCCGCTAGAGTGCAATAATAATATTGAAACATTTTTTTACAAGTCACCATATAATTCCAATTAAAGCATAATTTGTATTGTGATAATTAAACGCCTAATCTTAAAACATATGAAGATAACACTTAGAACTCTAATAATTAGACGTCACACAAAACTTCGTGATATCCGGCTATGAACACGCAAACTCTATGTTCCATGATAGGGCTGGCGTATTTTCACTGCACAACGAGATCTGTCAAGGAAAGCAAAGCTAAAGCTGATTATCATTAGTCATCTGAAATTAAAAGATAGTGTTACCCAAACAATACACAAGAAAATAAGAAGTGGCTTTCAATTGTCGCTATGGGAACACGCTTAAAGTGACAGCTGGTGGTAACTGGCAACGCAGTTATAAAAAATACTTTTTAAATATGCTTGGTTTAGTTTCTTGCTTTAAAAGCTTAAACTTATGAATACGCCACCACTAGGTTTTCATCACTTTAAGCTAATGTAAGGTGGTTGACGTATCAATGTACACATATTATGTGATCAAGAAACGCTATGCGCATAGGTCAATTAGTATTGTGGGGTATTTGAAATGGATTTTGCTGTCGTCATCTAATTTATTACTGCTACGAGTATTCTACGATATTTATAACGAGTTACAAATGAAAATAAACGCTGTTATCGATGTTGCAAAATAGAAAATTGGTTAATGGAGGCAAGACGATAGTCGATGATACTTAAAATTTGAGTTTTTGTCTCATTTTGTTCTTTCTATTCCCAAGTTATTCCTAATTTATTATTGGGTAATACATGTAAAAAAATAGAAGATTAAGGAAAAGCCCATTGCCCGATGCCCTTTTCTGTACTCCTGAGGATGACTAAGCAAAATTTCTCGATAACTGGTTAAGCTGAGAAAGCGTAACAAACAAACAAACTCACATTTGTATCTATGATTTTAGTAAGGATTCGTGGAAGAATGATACTCGTGTAGCGTAATTTTAATATGTGAATAGACAATGAAATAAGTGAGTATTCGACACTAGCTTCGCGTTGCGCGCCGCTTCTTTGGAATGAGCGAGCAGGACTGAGCGTGCTTTTTTCTACAAACTGTGTCGTACGTTTCATTACCATTTGTGATGTGACAGTATCGATGGATTTCTTTCGATATTCTCAATGTCAAATTAATTTTCTAGTTAATTAGTTTAGTTAATGACATACTTAAACGTGCTTGCATAATTAAGCGGATATTGAGATATACTGTACCTACTTAAGTAAAAATATTGTATGACGTTGAATATGTAGGTTCATCTCTCTTTTTGAAAACATTAAACTCCAAAACAATCAGCCAAATTATCATGCCATTTTTACAAGTAACTTGAGCTTAATTCGGAATTATGTATAAGTTTTATTTGATTGAATTAGTCTGACGAACAAATGGCTTAACTTAAAGTTTTCGAAGTCTGTTTAAATTAGTTCACTTTCTTAGAAAAACAAATTATGGTGCTTCATTACTTGATTTTGAGATGTTATGTGTTGCGTGTATGAACGTGATGAATGAGCGTTCATTGCTGTTTTGTTTTACGGGGGTGTCTCCCGTATTAGTGAAGAATATATTAGTTAAGGTGCTCGCAAAAGATTTCAACTGCTCTGAATATACACGCGCAGAACACAAATACAGGTATAAATACGTTTTATATTATATATATATATATATATATATATATATATATAATTAGGCAACTTGAGGATAAACAAATGCCAATTTTAGTTACCTATAACAATATTTTAACTATGTTTTATATTAAACTCTTGACTAAATTATTTTCAAGCCCGAACTTCGGTTCTATTCAGAGCGGTCAAAAAAATTGACTAGGACTGTAACGTCACACGTTTTATACAAGTAACCGTACAAATTTACGCACACAACTGGATTAGTTAAGAAATGCTTAATGATCCAATAATATCTTAGACATCAAGACTACTTCTCCTAAACCCAATATTCCACGGTAAGGAGACAACAGTAATCATACGTTTGTAAAAGCTTTTACAGTGATTGATTTTCACACAGCCAGTGCATATTTATCTAACAAGAGGGGATGATGACCATGGATAGTAAATTTTTCGATGGTTGCTGTTGCTTCTGAATTGCGATGATGGTTGAAGGGTAGCTTGCTCGTATGCTCGAATCACTGCAACTTGCATGAGCGTTTCTTGAAGGAAAACATCTTGATGCAACCACAGCATTGTAGTGGGGGCTTTTCCTAGCCCTCCGGTCTATCTACTAACCTTAGATTAAAATTCTGATGCTATGCGTATATGTGTGTTCCGGCAGCTTCATTTGAGAGGCAGTCTCCCCTTACTGGTTTAGCGTGGTTACCATCTTAGTCCACATTACCATTGATCATTGGGTAACTTTATAAGGTTAAAAATATTCTTGCTATAACATATAATGCAGTTAGTGTGTGGTGATAAAATAAATAAAAAAATTGGTGTTACAGACTAACAAGAGTTTATTTTTTGTAATCATAATCTTAGTGTGGATATTAATATATAACAAAACAACTTTACCTACTTGGATAGCTTGTCACTCAATCTTGAAATACTTAATTAATGCTTATTAAATAATTCGTCGGCCATTTTTTCCTGTACGTTATTTCCGCTTCCGGTATTATCTGTATAATTTTAAACGACATTGCAGTTATTAGTAATAGCCCTGTATAAAACCGGTGGCAGAATTATAAGCAAATACGCAAGTACGTGATAAGTCGCAAAGCATTCGACATATTCGCTAGTACTTTAACAAATATTTTCACTTTGTTCTCTCGTATCAGTTTTCGGGCGCACATCAAAACAACGTATGTGAATACTAATGTTTGTGAACAGATATGGCAGCTGCTAACAATATACTCGTATAGCCAAATGTTTTGAAAAATATGTCCATATGCTTTAAGGTACATCTATCTATCACTGCCTTAGGAAGTCGTTTGAATATCAGGTAAGTATAAATCGTATCGTGCTGTGATTCAAACAGGTAGAATATACTTCTCGTGTATGTTTTATTAAGCTCTTGTAAGTTATATTCTATATTGCGCCCTAAGTTAAAGTAAATCTATATAATCTTTATACACTCCGAGTTTCTTCAGCTTCTTCCGAGTTATTTATATATACGAATTGGTGATTAGCAGCAGCTTGCGACTTCGTCTGTGTTTGTATGTTATTTTATAAATGATGACAATTTACCTAGTATTATCTTCCCGTAATTGTTACACTTACGTTTTCAAACTTACTTGGCACTTATCAATATATTTTAGCAAATTTTAACAATATCATCATAAATTATATACTATTCTGATGTATTAGTTATAGTAATGAAAATTTTCTTCAAGATCCATTTAGTAATTGCTGGATGACAGAGTAACAAACTTTATTTGATCTTTAAAGTTTTAACTCATTTACAATAATAATAGAATTTAAAAGGCTGTCAACTATATTGTTTACATGAATATAATTTTAATATAGATGTAATTATTTTATTATAAACTATATTTAGTTAATGTAGATTTTAACTATCCTTTTTTTTCGAATATACTACACAGGTAGCCTCACCAGGCCGCTACAGTTTCATCGAACTACTGAGTAGAGCGCTTAGGACACTCACCCGATTTTATAGGCGATCAGCACAAGGGCACACGATGCGCCTCGGCTTTTTTTTTTTTGAACTATTGTCGAGTATCCCGTTGTAACTAAACTAATCTAAGCTAAGCTATCTCTCTCATACATATATGAGCTCCTAAAATATACACGTTTAAAACATGTATGTTTCATGAATGCATACGTGTATTTTGTATCTTACTGCTAAGTTGTGTGAACTAATTCAGCTTGAAAAGGCGGATTTGAACTATCCATTGGGCACGATACTATTATGGGGCCGTTCAAGTATTACATAAGTAGAGTTTTTGAAATTTCTGACCGCCCGCTCTTTCCCCTGTTTAGTAAAATGCTTTTATCCCCCTTCCATGCTTAAGTAAACATTTATATAATTATTTATTAATCTGTTCTGATTTCCTTATTGATTTATGGGCAACAGTTCACAAGGCTAGAAATAAGGATTTTATAGTCTCTAGAAGAATTACAGTGATTCGCCCAGTGGATAAGGCTGCGCGCCTTACATATCTCAGAAACATATCTATATCTCGCCATCCCTCCTCTGATCAAAAATAAGCAAATCAAAGACCATCTCCTGGTTAGTGCTCACGTAACAGTCGAATGGATATTTTGGATAAAATGTACCATATGCCCTTTTTGGAACCCCTGCCAACGTGTACAAAACATGTAATGATGGTCGGTTGAGTAGTTAAGATGTAAAAGCGTAACAAACAGTCAAACTCACATTCGCATTTATAATGTTGATTAGAATATCAAAATCTTCCTAAGAATAAGTCTAAAGAGAAGAGTTCTCCGTTTAGTTTATACGGTTGCTACATACTCTGGATTTGTCGCTTTGCGTTAGCAAAGTATATAATTACGGAAAGGAACTAGTCATTCTATCAGAACTAGTAAAATCCAAGTTATTTAGATAATATTCGGTTACTTGTCCAGATAACAAGTTCCAGTTACTAATAAATTTGTTTTAACAGCTACAAATTATAGCATGGTTCGTTATGTGACTGATAGTTATACTTGAAAGTGATCTGTAATAGGTATGGTCCTAGGAGGTGATATAGAGCTCACGGGATGATCGGCATTCAACCAGAGGAGGATTAAACCAGCGTGGAGTTTATAACTGTTATGAAACCCTACTTTGTGTTAATAATATTAGTTTTGCAAAAGAACCTACAAATATTTTGAAATTATTGACGTACGAATGAATTACACGCTTTTGGAAACTTAAACCGAACAATTTTTTTAAATAATCACTAGCCATAAAAACAGTGATCTTCGTATACGATTACAGAATGAAAATGAATCATATCTACGACGGTCATCTCTGCCTACTTCCTAGGGAGCTGCCGAAGTAGCTGTGCCAAGCCATATTGTTCTTTTCAGCGGTGTCTACGCTACTTGTGAATACAAGCAGGTCCTTTGGGTTATGCTACGCTTGGTTCATATGGCTAGTTTCTTAGATGTTTTACTTGGTTTCAAGTTTAATGGTCGTCCTTTTCAATAGGGGCGGCCAAGTTGGAGACGGCTTAGTTCTTTGATCCGATGGCTGTGTATGGAGTGGAGCAATCCCTCTGACCAGGGGGAAGCTTGAGGGAAGGTCGACGCTTCCGCATGCAGGAACAAGCTCCCACTTCAGGTCCCTTTTGATTACGTCACTCTTGACGTATCGAGGTGCTCCAACGATTGTCCCGTCGCTCATACGCTCCTAAATCCTTAGACTCTCTTTTTGCGTCTTGGAGATGTAGGCGTACCAGGCCGGAGCCGCATAGGTAAGTCGGGTTTGCACGTACGTCTTGTAGATTGCAAGTTCAGTACGTAAAGGGAGTCTGGATGGAAAAATAGGTCTAGCATCGCTCTGGTGGCTTTGGCTCGTCCTACGATTTAATCTATATGTTAGAAAACGTCAATGTGGACTCCTAAGTACTTGGTCTGCCTCAACTATGGCATGCTTGTTCCTTGTGTGATGCCCCTGGTGTTGCAGTTGTTCATAGGCGACGGTAACCATTTCACATCAGATGGGCCGTCTGCCTGTTTGCTGCCCTTGGGCATAAAAAAACAAAAGAGTAATGGCGGCGGAGAATTATATCACCGAGCACTCCGCATATTTAAAGCTGACGTCTAGGATATGACGTCGCAATCGGCGACAGTCACTTGAGTATGTTTTAAGGTGGTGTCATAAGACTCTAAAAATATCGTCAAGAGGTGCTTAGACATTTTATGGCGCTCTACGTAACCTAGAGATGGCGCTGTATCTAAATTCACTATAATTTTATTATCATATTTGCATATACGTTTTAGCGAAGATGTTAAGGAAATATTTAAAAGAAGTTAATCGTCATTTACTGTGATTGTATACGGGTTGATTTTACTGCCAAATGTTGTTAAGCCTAATTGAGTTTGTGCATTAGTTCTTTCCAATTATATATATGTTGGCCGAATCGATGCTAGAGTTTCTAATGTTGATGGTGATGGTACTTTTTGAGGGATTAAGCTCAATAAACTATGTTAATTTTGAATAAATTTTTAACTTAATGAAATGTACACGACATTCCATTATATTGAGAAAAAATCGTTTCGTTTAGTTAATGATAGCCTAGAGAGTAACACGACGTGCTGCGGCCGCAGGTCGGGGCCAATAAAAGTGTGGCCAATTTTAATCTAACATTACAGACGGAGTGGCCTAGATTTTTTGTCATCGACCATGCCTAGTGAGATGGGATTTCGTCATAGTCTGAACGTACTGATAAAAAAGTGAACAGTCCCGCGAACAGTCCTTGGTTGTGTCAATTTCTAATTACGTACCGCGTCGACAGAACATCTCATCGCAAATATCTAAATATTTTTTTAAATCTAAGCTATTTCCTTAAGTAAAGAATATTCAAAAAGTGTTTCATAGTGTCGTCGTACACGGAATTTCTGTGCAAAATATCATGCTTTTAAAACTAACGGTTTGAGTTGTGTGATGTTAGTCAGTCTTTTTTTTAAATTGATTCATCTCAATCTCACTTGATCTTAAATGTGTTCAACTTAAACAAGTGTGTTCCCTCCTTCCAAATGGGGAACATGGGGCCCTTCAAGCGTAGCGTTTACGCAGGCCGGCATAAAAGCGGTGGCTGACGATGGATGCCTCGTCTCTCGGTGATCACCATTGTTTTTGGATTTGTGCTTACCATTTGGCATAGTGCAGTCACTTTGCCGTGCTACAATAAGAAAAAATAACGATGTGCTGAAAAATAGCAGATACGTTAAATATAGTGGGGGACGTCTCTCAAGCGGAGCTGCTGCAACACATCCTTAGGGGCTTGGTGACAGATTTTCAACTTTAATGTGGTAGCTAGCTGGCGGTGGGTTTAGAAAAAAAGCCTACCACTGTACTACGGTTTCACCAAGATGTTTTCCTTTACCGAAAGTTCCGACTCATTAGCATATATTCGAACCTACGTCGGTCAACGAGTCTTCATGTTTTGAAGTTTGTAAAATAAATCTGTAACTAAATAATACAATGTAATGTGATGTAGCCCCTTAAGAGCCATATTGTATATTAAAAAAATATATAAAGTTAGTAACAAATTGAAGGAGAAAAATAATTAAGAACGAAACACACCTACTGTGGAAATACGAGTATATAGAAAATATTATCCTCAACAATGACATAGTTGGAGATAAATTAAAGGAGAACTTCTAAACTAATGTACTATATTTAAATTAATCATTTTTAATCTTGTACGATTCAAATTTGATAAAACATTTTATACTTTATTCTTTAGACATTTCTAAACATATTCGCTAATTTTCTAATTGAAAAATTTTGAATTTTTATATATATTTAAAGCGATCTTATATATCAATTTTAATGCCATTTGGATACCAAATATTTGTAAATAATTATATAGATGAATTTTAAACGATTTGTTCCGGATACGTCGGAAGTAAACGGCCCAATCGAATAAGGGATACATTATCAATCCTGTATCGCATAAGATAAACATGTAAATCGATCAATATGAAAGAAGGGCTGTCAGTGATTGCGTTATCATAGTAATTGTATATGTAATATATAAACGAGCTTCAAGTGTTTTGTAATTTATATGAAAGGTTATCTCGCTTCATATTCTAATTTGATTTAATAATTATTTATATACTCGTTATGTTAAGCAACTTTTTTTAATATTTGCGTACAGAATATTTCAATTATGGAAAAATATTGTTCTCATAGTGTATTTTTTTTCGTAATTTTATAAGCGGATTTCATAGCATAGAAAGCGTCGTCCACACGTCCTAAATAATATTTTAAATGTGAATGTGTGCTCCCTAAGTCCCTAACGGCCCCTGTGAGTCCCCATTCCATCAGAAGACGACTAGACGCCGTGTGGGATTACACTGTTATGTGCTTGGTATTCCCGTGATTCGTAGGAAGCGATTTACTTACACATTCGTTATACGAACGGCTAAGGAGTGGAATTACCTCCCGGTGTCTGCTATCCCGTTGTCCTATAACTTTTCAAGAGAACAGTGAATAGGCATCTAGCGGCTAAGAATGATCCAACGTCGGCCTCAATTTCACTTACCATCAGGTGAGGTCTTGTTTAAGGGTGTGCCTGTAAAACATAGACAAAAAAGTTACGTCACTGGTTTCAGCGTGTTGAAAGTTATCGTGAAGGCGTTTGAAAGGAATGTAACGTATATCGTTATCAATACAATATTTTATAAGAAAAATTATTACATCACATAATAGATTGGAGTTATAATACTCGTAATCGTAATCCATGCCGGATGTCGTGTCATTCACAATTAGTATATAGTTATAAGTATTATTAGTGTTTGCTAGAGGTTTCGCTTCAATTTTAAGCTACTATCATTGTAAGAAACTTTACGGAGTTGTAGCGTATATATCGGATTAATGTGTAAGCTGTAATGTATTACAGTATTAAATAAATTAAGTGAGTTAATCGAATAACTTTGAATAAAACCCCCTATATCTGATAGCTTACAGAGCTAGCGCAAAGGCGTGCGCTGCATAAATGGTTATACAATTTATACGGATACAAAAGCAGACGGAGTCGCGGGAGCGTGGTTGTTATGTCAGAGAGCAGATACTCGCAACTGGTATGAGGCCGACCCTGGCCCGAGAATCTCACACAACTAATCTTTGGTGTGTTCGTCGGCCATTTTTCATTTAAGTTTTGTGATTTTGCCACTAATCTTTTCACTGAATTAAAGTTACCCTTGTTCAATTGTATTTTGACTACTTTGAAAAGACGCAATGATAGCTTAGATAATACTCAGAAAAATGGTCTATCTGCTAGTAAAATTCTGCTAGCAAAATCGGTTCAGCCGTTTCGGAGATTAATTTGGGTAAACAATAGACATTTCAATTATATTTATATGTATAGATTTAATAACTATTTGGACGGTTACGGAGGCAATAACACTTGAAAAACAAAGTTGATGCCTTTTTTTATTTGGTTTCTGTTTTTTTCCATTCTAAGGAAAAGGCAAAGTTATTTAGACCATGCAGCCAAGTCAGACGTCATTTCATAGTTGCCAATTCTGGAATAAGTATCTTGTGATAATTTCAATGTTCTAACAAGATAGTGGCTCCCTTGTTAGGACTTTCCATAGATTTTTTGTGGCATTTCAGAATTCATGCTCCGTGGTGTTATTTCCCATCCACTTCGCTTGTGCACAATAGCCGAACTATACTATGTAAAGCATCAACGATATTGTAAAATAACACAAGATTATGATGAATAAAATATAAATCTACTAGATGACACACTAAGATCCCTTCAAAAACTTGTGTCATTATCTTTATAATATTCTATGTATAAATAGGTGGAGACAAAAAAAGTAAAGTACATCCCTCTCCTATGTTTTACTAACGATTTTCTTTATTTTTTGTTTATTTAGCAGATATATGCGAGCTTCAGTGTTATCAGTAAAAGAATTTGGAAAACGTACGTTTTTTTCCCTTCATAATTTCGACTCCTGGACCATCATTAGTGCAAGTAAAAGGAGATATCTAGTTCTTACTAAATATTGTCAACATACAAACGAACAATTAATATTTTATATTCTAAATGGCTAAAGAAATCTCTTTATACCAGCTTTATTTACAATAGTTTGTTATCAAAATTATTTTATATATGGCTTATCTGCTGATAAGTCCACAGGCAACGAAAAGTCTGTTGTTAACAATTTTTTTAAATATTATCTCCATCTATAACTGACTAATAGAAATGAGTGAATGAGGCTATCAAATGAGTTTTGAATGTAATACCTGACTATATTTAAAAGCCAATTGCGCAAAGACTATCTTAACAGATATTAATCGTATTTTTGCAATATCTTGTAACAACATTACAACATCTTTGTATATATTTAGGTTACGTGTAAAATATCATAGGACAAAAATGAGTAATGATTAATCTATAACTACAGTAATGTAGTCATTTCTTATTTTATCGAAAAGAAGTCCGTGTCACATCACTACATCAATTCATTGTTTGGACTGGGGGATGCGGGCGCGTCACTCATCGTGTATCGCTCCTATGTGTAATGAATTATCTTGTGTGGAGAATTATTGCTTTTTGTATTCATTTCAAAGGAGAAGCAATTGATTGCAAGCTACTCAGAACTACGTAGTCTGATACGACTTACTCGTTTATTATTATTGCTTTTTTTTTATTCTTTATAGGTTAGCGTTTTACCACAATCTCATCTGATGTGGTCTAAGATGGTAGTCACGCTAAAACATAGAGAGAGTCTGGCTCTCAAGTGCAGCTGCCGGAACACACCAACAGGTGCTTGGCGATAGATCTTCAACATGAGGGTGGTAACTAGCCAGACGGACTTAGAAAAACCCCTATCACTAATGCTATGGTTTCATCACGATGTTTTCCTTCACCGAAAGCTCCAACTCAGGTGCCAGGATTCGAACCTACGTCCTTAGACGCTGTGTCCGAACACACTACCACCTGAGCTATCATCGCTTCAAATTAAAGCGTTTAGTGCGTTGAATGTTATAAAACATTTTTATAACATGCCAAACTAGTGTCGCAGGTAGTTTATTCATTTTTTATGGCTAGCTGATATACAATTTTTGATAATCGTCGCTGGTAGCTGGATTTATCCGGCCTGATACCAAACGCGACAAGATAAAAGACAGTGACTATGACGGGTATGTCATCATTTGTATCGTAGTTTCAAACCAGTCAATTACAAGCTCCTAATCCCAATTGGGTACTGGATATACATTGGATATAATTAGTGTCTAAAATTTTAAACCTTGTTGAACACATGTTTAACATCTCAGTTAATTTTTTAAGAGCCGGATCTCAAAATGGCGAATTATGTTTTTATTTTCACTATATCGTATATTCTAAATTTCATTCATGGTTTAGTAACAAATATGTTCGTACAAATTAAAAAGTAATTTATAAATACATTTTACTTAAAAATTATAATTTTGCAACACATAATTTGTTCTTTTTAAAGTTTTGTAATAAATCAGGATTTTTTTAGCCTATGCTGCCAACAGTCTGTTGTGGTCTGTGGCCCATAGGTCTACATTCCTTTGTATGGAACATAAACTTAAATTATAGTTTTGAACAGTCCAGGGCTTACAATATTTTATTACAAAAGCGTATCCAAGCGATCTCTAGCTAAACATATGGTTTAGGTTTTTATGCAACAACTCTGAACAGCATTCGTTCAATTCAATTTCGTCATTACAAAAACGTTTCATTACATACAGGTATTTACGAACAATTTGAATTTATGAATAATATTTTTGTTCAGATCGTCAGTAAGATAATTTATTTATTTTAAGTGACATTGGTTATTACTATTGTAACATATTGGCTAAAAGAAAATGATGTTCTTATCAAAATAATCAATATATACGTTTTATGTATTACATCGCAGTGCGTAGAGTGGAACAACACTATAATCTCAGATGAATTACATTGTCGAATGTCATTAATGTCATATAGCAGTAGTGATGCTTTACTTGTGAATCTCTAAAATTGTTTAATTTACACTACATTACATCTTCCAAATTAATTGTAGACACGAAAACATCTTTTGCCAGCAAATAGTAGTACAATCAATCACAACATTAAAATAATAACTATCTAAGTGTTATACAGTGTTTAAATTTAAACAGTGTTTGTCTCTAAACAAGTGTAAGACACTCTTTTGTGATCAAACTTTTTATAAACAAGTGTTTAACAATTATTATAATTTTTGTAATGAGACGGAGTATGTTTAGGAGTGCCAATATTGTTAATGTTGTCTAGTGTATGGTAGTTACCATAGTATAGTGTCCCACTCCCACTCACTAAGGCTCAAGTTTTGACTATACAAAATAATCTGATCGATAAATATTGTAAAGCTAAAAATAAAATGTGAGTTAAAATTTTATAACTAAAGTAACAGCTTTCCCGGCGTTTCCTTAAATCGTTTAAACTCCAGGCAGTTAAATTTTTAACTCTTGTTCGCCTTGCGGATGATACTGTTTGAGTTACGAGTTATTTAAAAGAATTTCAACGTTATGCTTTACAAATTAAAGTTCAATCCACATTGGTCGGTATGCGAGGACTTTGTGAACTATTTTTACTAAATAAACCAGGGTTATATTAAAATTGTTTTTAGGAATGTTGGAATGTGAACAGTTATGGGACATGTTGCTAATATTTTATGATAGTAAACGATTTTTATTTATCGAAACATGACAAAGTGGTTGCATAGTGCACTGTTCCTGGTAGTAAGTAGAATGCAATATTTTCTAATACAGTAATAAGAATGCGAGTTAGTTTGCTTGTTATTCAACCGAGCGTAAAGAAAATTTGCATACGAGTTATGAGGGGTACGGAAAAGGACATGGGTTACCTTTCATTCAGAAATAAATCTGTTTGCGTGGGATAGATCAAATCAACATAAACGCGAGCGAAGTGGCGGATAAATCTAGTCTGATAATAATGGCGACCACTGAGAAATCTTCCTTCTTTGTCAATCATCGCTGATGTCGGTCTGCAAACTTCTCCACTCTGTTGATCTCGAAAAGTCATCGTTGAACTGGAAATATATGTTCTTGCATGGATTTATAAAAAATATAAACTCGATCGAGCTTGTTGACAGCTTTCATCGATGATTGGGTTGTTTATTCGAACCGATGGTTTGGCGCCTTCTCATGGTCTACACTTAATAAAGTATTTTAGTTTTTTTAGGGTCAATAATTATTTCTGTTTTAAGTACACTTAAAGGTTTGTTATTAGTACACAATTATAAATATTGTTAATGCATGAAAGTTTTAACTAAAGATGAAAATTATTGCGATATTTACTTAGCACGCTAAGTGCGAAATGCTAATATAATGTCGTTCATGATACGTCTTGTTATTATTGTAATGACCTAAGAAAACATTGTACTGAATCAATAGAGGCAATAATTATTTCTGTTTTAAGTACACTTAAAGGTTTGTTATTAATACATAATTATAAATATTGTTAATGCATGAAAGTTTTAGCTAAAGATGAGAATTATTGCGATTTTTGCTTTGCATGCTAAGTGCGAAATGCTAATATAATGTCGTCCACGATAATTCTTGTTATTATTGTAATAACCTAAGAAAAACAATGTACTGAATCAATGTGATTCATCATATTTTATAGTTAAACGAAGTAGTTACGAAATGAAACGACCAATTCTTGCTATAACAAGAATAGCATTTCGTAATAATCGCTCAAATCTACGAATTGAGTTGTAAGGATGTGTAGTCCGGTGAAACTGTGGCGGCCCTAACAAGCCAACAGTGTGGTTAGTTCGAAAAAAAAAGTTATAAGGACCAAGCGTTTAACCGATGAAATGCAGTTCAGTGCAGTTTGTTTTCGTTTACCGCGTGATTATATTCGACTAATTACAAGTACTTCATTTGTTTCCATTTTGTATAAAATCGATATGCTTAGTATGCTTAGTAGTTTGGTTTTTAACCGTTATAATTATAGCAGATTTATCTTATACAAAATGATTTCAGAAATTTATGTTCTAATAATTGTTATATAATATATTGACCACTTCTAGTTTTAGAATTTAACCACAATTTCACTTGATTTTATATGAAGATGTGGCCTAAGATGGTAAACGTTCTAATAACATGAAAATATTGTCTATGTTCAAATATTTATTCATACAATTTTTTAATTGTTGAGAAGATAAATCAGTTGATGTTATAGTAGCGCTATCTCCAGAGAAATTATATTAAGATAAGAAAGCACAGAAAAGTATTAAAATAATTAAGTTTTTTCCCTATCATGGTGATATGTGAAGCGGTGTTTGGAATTTTTCAATCTCTATTGATGTTATAAATACGAAAGTAAGATTGTTTGTCTGTTATGCTTTCACTTTTTAACTACTAAACCGATAATCGTGAAATATTGCATATATGATGATGTCAGAAAAACTGAAAAGGACTTAGGGTATCTTTGCAATAAAAATTATAGTGCTTAGTTACATTTAACACTTTCACTAAATAAAAAATAATGTAACATCGTTTTTTATATTACAGAATGATAGCTAAATAACCTTTTTTTATTGTCACCTGGAAAAATGTTGCGTTCCCAAAAAATTGATCAGATCTACATTCACGCGAGAAAAGCTGCTACCAAAACTTAGTCTCAGATAAATATATCAACACACATTTTTGTGTACATATAGAGAATCTATTCCGGATGATTTTGGACCGGATTGGAAGAAGATTGTTATTTACGTGAATGGCTATGTAGTTATAAAATGAGACGTAAAACACGCTTTGTGGCTCGTAAAATAATCGACCGCGGTTCGTTTTTCTTTTGCATTCGTGTAGTATTTGAGACGTGCATTAAAAGGCAGATGCTAGGACGTAGGGTTGTCTCGTAATGTCAATATATATTCTAACTAATATCATAAATACGAATTTGTTTATCACGTTTTCACACTGTAACTACTCAACCGATCATTACGAAATTTTGGATACACGTTGTCAGGAATACATAAAAGGACATTGGATACCTTTCACTTAGAAACAACGTTCCGTTTCCGAAGGATAGCTGTTGAAAATCTGTCGTCAAGCACTTACATGTGAGTCCCAGCAGCTGCACTTAAAAACCAGTCTTCGTCTAGGTTTAGTTTGTTTACCTCTTAGACCACATTGCCATTTAACAACAGGTGAGATTGTTGTAATACGCTAAAACTTATAATGTATTAACAAAAAAAAAAGACAAGCTGTATAATTCTTATGACTTAATAAAAACAGCCTCGCGTGAACGAAGTTTCGGGCACAAACTTGTATTACAATAATTTACTATGATATCAAACGGCAATTCTGAAATGTGTTTTCTTAAATTAAAAAAGAAATGGTGTGTGACAGCCCTGTAGTGTCGGTTTCGAGTTACGCAACTCGCTGTGGACCACAGATGGGGTTGTTATTTCGGTGTGGAACATCCGAACCACACGTGCACTCATATAGATTAGAGACAAACATACTATGACTGCATATATCTTCATACAGATGAACCTTTGTTTTCATATTATCTGTGATTTAAATATCACAATCGAATGACAACGGCGATTCTCGACAGAAATGACTCTCAGACCAATAAATAATATTGTATACAAAAACATTTGAATTTGTGTCACTGTTACTTTTCACACAGAATAAATAAATTTGTGTCACTATTATTTTTAATATGTTATATATTATTAGGAACTTACATATTAAATTAGCGTTTTGTGGATATGGCCGCTTTGATGTCAAATATCTGGCTTTTGCTTAGGAATTCCAAACTCAAATCTAGGCTTTAGTATTTGTGTTTCATATTTAGTACCATTTTATTTTTCTTTGATATACTTCTTTTCGTAAAATGAAAAATTTAAAATATCGCATTATTTACGAATATGCGTCCTCAACGTGCCATCAGCGCTCTCGAGACGTTTCGTTTTCAACGTTTTCGTTCTGTAAACTCTGACCAACGGAGCAAAACCATTTGGACGGCCGGAGACCTTAGTTGACAATGAAGAATTAAAGGTGATCGTGGAAGCGAATCCATCGCAAACTACGTCATTGTTAGCAGCTAGATTCAGTGTGAGGGAAAAACAATTTTAGTCCATTTGATACAAATTATAAAAAAGAAAAGGCTCGAGAAATGGATATCACAGGAATTGTTTGAAACACATCAACACGTTGTTACGTTACCGTTCAACCGTTACAATAACTAGGGAATTTTGATGATATCTGATATCGTCTTTTGTGATGAAAAATGGATCCTTTACGACAATCGGAAGCGCTCAGTGGTTGAACTCAGGAGCGGCCAAATTCTGTCCCAAGCCAAAGGTGGCACAGAAAAGTTACTGGTGAGTACTTGGTGGATCAGGACTGGTGTCATACACTACAGCTTCTCAAGATTTGGCCAGATGGTTACGGTAGATCTGTATTGTTAACAATTGCAAATCATAATGGAAAAGCTAGCCGTTACACAATCGAGACTAGTCAAGATCCCTAGCCCACTGTTATTTCAGGGCAATGCTAGACCCTATATATCACGACAAACAGTCGTTAAATTAGAGGAACTGCCGTTGCACTGTTTACGACACCCACCATAATCCACGGACGTTGCTCTAATTTTATCGGAATTTGGACAATTTCCTGTAAGGAAAAAAATTCAATTCGAAACCTACTTCAAATATTGTATTGATTGTCTCTTCCACAATTTTTTGAGCAATGGAATCAATGAACTACATATTAAATGGTGAAAGTGCATAGACAATAATGATACATATATGGATTGATTAAATATATATTATCATAATATTTTATTCGTTTTACTTTTTCCATATAAAAAACTAATTTCTTATGCAAGGGCCTAATATTTCACTGTTATACAGTTATAAGAATAAACCCATAATTTTTATGCCTAATATATAAAAGCTGGTTACGAAATACAATTTGTTTTGTTTTAAATTAAATCAAATCATGGAATGTCTTTTTTTTCGAAACCTATTGCCAAATACTGAACTCGAGATTTTAACAAAAAAATTAACTCAAGTATTTATCTAACACTTCAGTTCTATGGTACAGAAAATAATCACGATAGATCAAACATATTACATCAGAAATTTAGGGTTGCGTTATCGTTTGTAGCATCTGTTTAGACAATTATATAGAAGTATAGGTACACATGTCCCTATTCGAATTGACCATAAATATCTTTTGGCAATAGCAATGGGAATTATAGCTACTCTTATGTTATTTTAGAACAGTGAAATTAAATTCATTACTGCTATGACACAAATGGTTACGAAAACTTGCTATATTTTATAATTATTATCGCGCCGTGGATAGCATAGTCCATAGTGTTTCAACTAACAACATATTTCATTTTTTGACTGGTACAAAATAAGTATAATTTACCTAGAATATTGTATTCTCATGATATTAAAAATAACAAAGTAATAAATAACAGTGAGGCGTAACATTTTCCATGCCTACTTGCTATACAGTTCTCCACTTATACAGGTAATTTAAATAGTTAAACGTACTTACCGCATTGATGGAGATAAGCGAAACTTCTGCCAGCCTGTCTAGCTCCTTTGTCTATTTCTTAGAACTGGATAGACGAATTAGTATTCTCGAAGTGTAACATCTAAGAAAAACATCTTTCATTACGTAATTATTGAATTATTGATGGTTCTACTTATTTCTTGATGTAATTCCTATGTAGTTTTCTTAATGTATAAGACAAATTTCTGTGTAACGTGTCCCAATAACGTAGTGTTCCTTGGCGTCTGTAGTCAGCAGAGTACCGAATACGGTCTACAATTTATACATATAACTTGTTGATATATTCAAAGACTGAAACATGATGAATGACGGCATCATCGGACACAGCTTCGATTCACAATGAATCTTGGTTTTCCGACGAAAAACAAAACTCATGATTCTTGTTTCATTACTTAATAAGCTGAAATATTGTTATCAAGCGTTTACTTGATGTTACTTAATGTCATATGGGACTATAATCATTCTTCTTACTTTAACAAATCTTTAATGAAGGCTACTTATCTGTGTACTCGCGTTAATATATATTTGAGTAATCACTTGGGAACAGTTTTTTTTTCTAGATCTAAAGTACTCTATGTCGGTTATGTCCCTTTCTGTACCCCTGATTATACCATTTATTATATTAGTTAGGAAGTTGTGATTACTACTGTCATTAATAAATGCGTAATATAGTGTCTTATGAGGACATCAATGTTCGAACAAAATGGCGGCTCCTTCTTTGAAGTTTCCAGAGAGTTTTAGAGAAAACTCCAAATTCATGTTCCTTGTTATTATTTCTTATCCGTTCCTCTTGTGAGAAATAATAAAGCTATATACCCAAGATGTCGCTAAAATTACACAATATAGGGTAAAGTAATACAAGATTTTGAATAAAAAATAAATCAATTACGTAACAGATTAAAATCAGGTTACACACTATAAAAATTGTGGTTAAAAGCTTACTTTTAGAATATTACTGAACAGTCTTGGTTTCGCATGGGTACAATGTACTAGCATGACGTCATTTACATAATTTTTTTAACAATACCTTGATAGTTCAAAGTCAAAGAGCTACGTAAGAATCTTGACACAAACATCTTTTTTATTGCGCTTGATTTTATATCCATTGAAATGATTTACTATAAAACCCAGTTTTAATTTAAATTGAATACCTAGTTTAAAGAAAGCATTTAATTGGATAAGGATTAAATTATATTAGGACTAGATTGGTCAAAACAGCGTCGTAAGTAATCGATTATTTTCCAATGATAAAACGATAAAAATGATTACTGTCAGTTATCCTTTGCAGATAGATATATGCTGTGAAGGAGTTTTTGTAGGCATTATTTAGGCGTACAATTCTTTAGTATATTATTTTTTGCTACTCATAAGTTGTAGCCAGCGTTATTAACATAAGTGCCCGAAAATGCCTTCTTACAACGTCACTAGAATACGTCGACTTTTTTCTGCATTATATAAATAATAATAGAAATTCCCTAAATTACATTGAAAACCGTATCTTAATCTACGTAGTTTATAAGAACTAAGGTAACAGATAAACAGACACGAAAAGATATTTTGTTTGATAATATGTTTTCTGGTTTAACCTTCGTGTAACAGATCTCAAACCGCTTTGATTACTGATGGATTTATACACACTATGCCAAAGTTTATCATGCCCGCAACATCTCGTTAAAATGCAACAAATTAATTGAAACAAACGGATGCAACAAGTGACTGCCATATTAATTGCTGACACGATTCTTATGGTGATTTGCGTCGCTGCTGCATTGTATTGTAATTTGATATCGAGAGAACTTGATACTAGGGGTGTATTCAAATACGTCTGCGTTAACATGAACTAATTTGGTAGTATCTACATACCTTCTGTATAGCAGAGAATCTATACTATGATATTATAAACTTAATTTTTGTTTGAATACGCTAATCTCTATTCTACTTGAGAAATTTGACGATTTATATTTGTATTTTAAAGCCTATTTGTTGATACGTTTAAGGGCAATTAGCAATTCAAATTGTATGTTAGAAAGTTCGCAAAGCAAGAACAAAATTATATTGCCGTTTGAAGACAACAGAGTATGATCCAACAAGGTCGTACTGAGAATGACTATATCAGCATGGTATGAGGTACAAGCAATAATACGATACGATAACGTGAGAGCATTGATTACGGAAAAGGATGCCGCGATTCGAGCCCACGGCACCTATTCATCCGAGGAAAATCGTGTCCGCCTAAGCATGTTGTGGAAGGTGGTGAAAACCCGAATTTCCTAGATCCGTGACGACTGTTGAGATGGGTTCCTGGAGGATATCAAACTGTTACATTTGGCGTACTGGAATGTAGCTCGATCTTTGAAATTGGTTACCGATATTCTGATTACCATCCTCGATAAATACCCGGTTTTCCCATAGCGTTCGATAGTGTAGATAAAACGGAGAACCCCATCCCTATTTTCAAACTTTTGCGAATATTATAAACACTCTCCCTCTCTCTCAACACTAATTGCTTCGACAAATCTTAAAACCATTTCACCCCGTTACTGGTATCAGGCGCAAGCTACACTCCCAATTCTAGCACGGGGGCTCTACAATACGACTAAAAATATCTTCAACGATATTCCCTATAAATTTTACGATAACGAACGATTTGAAACCTTCCTATTCTTTAAACTTAAGTTGATCTCGCCCACGTTCTCATTACAACTGACTACGGTGCTGTGGGTGGGGGAGTTAATTTCGCTTCCACATACCCGACGTGGCCCTCGCGTCTCAAACCTGTTCAATCGCCCGGACTGGAATTCTCTAGCACTATGCTAACTCGATACAGTGACAACGCATTTACTAGCTAACAACAGACACTTCTCTGAAATTCACACACGCACGCACATACAGTAGGTACATATTTGTAATCGACCTTTTTTCTTTTTTTGATTAGTTAATCTTAGCCAAAATTGTCCGATTTAAAAAATATAAACGCTTTTGAAAGTACACATATATGTGCACACCTATACATATGATTATTTTAGCTCGCCAGAATAGTTGCACAGTAACCGTTAAAGTCGAGCTGCGGTCTCTTTTGCCGTCCTTGAGCTAGGTGTCATTTAGTGTCAGAGTTATGTCATTTCGGCGGAGTGCCTTAAGCGCTTGCCCAAAAATACCGGTGACACTGTGCAGACCTGTCAGGCCAATAGCGGACAATGAGTTCAAAGAAAAAAAAGTGCGGCTTAGTCGCGCGGTCAACTTTTTACGTATAGTCATGCTTTACACAGAATTCGTTTATTTTTACTTGATTGAGTTTCTAAAAGTTATTTGCGACTGTAACTGCGATGTGTTAAAGGAAACTTTAAATTTACAGAAAATTTAAAAATGTAATGTGTATTTTCAGAGACATATCGTTATTTGTAACTTAAATAATAATTTTAAACGTAAATACAATTTAACGAGTGCAAAAAGAAATTAAAATTTAATAATTTATAAAACATTGAAGTAGTTGAATACACGTGTTTGTCAACAAGGTTACCATGTACGCAGTAATCTTAATGTATCATCGAATATTACTAATAAAAGAACTAATACAAATGCTTAAAATAATATTGTGATGTACTGCGATATTTGATTTTGTTATATTAGGTATATTTTTGGGTTTATTCAGTTAACAAACAATACATCAATTACAATTTCGTAGATTTAATATTAAAAATAAATATGCGAGATTTATTTGGTGATAATCGAACTTTACTGTAAATAAACACGGCATGTATAAAATAAGAAATCGATTTAAGCTATTATAACGTTTAAGGTTAGGTAGGTTTAAAGTGAAAAATAAATAAATGTTTATATTAAATTATTTTTTCACCTATATAAAACTACATTACCAGTGCGCAATATGAGCTGAATGTTATTTTCGCAATTAAAATTAACGCGAACGAATCTGTGAGCAAAAAGCAATACGCTATTAAATGTAATAAACATTTTCAAATCTGATTGAAAGTTCCAGAAATTAGCGCATATAAACAAACAGAAAAACAAAGTTATAAAGTTTATAAATTTAGTATATATACTCGTATATTATTGATTATACAAAATAAATCAACAAGCGCTTTAACAAAACAATTTACAAAGGTTGACTGCAGATCTTCCTCGTCTTTGTGACCGAAAGTTCAATACAATACGTTTCCGATTATCACCGCATAAAATTTTTATGTGTTCATAAACATAAGTGATATAAAACAGACTGGCGTTTTTGATTTGATATACCGTTTGCAGCCTGCCTGTATGAGTGTTTACGATAAGTTTGGTGGTCGAATCAAAAATATTGTCACGGGGCCCAGAACTCATACTTAAATGTTGCCTAGAACAAAAATAATAATAACAATTCCGTCGGTGCTATTTAGTCATACCTAATTAGTCAACTCATTATCTTATTTTAGCCCTCTTATTTTATCTTTAATATTCTACTTTTGGTAATAAAGATAAAGAAACAAGGATCTTTATGTGATCCGTTATTAAGAAACTTAATCAAACTTAACGGTGTTATAGCTATGTGTTTTAAACTAATTTATGATAAATAATGTTTTTGTATTTATGATTTTTACTTTATAATTATATTTATTGTAAATGATATTTTATCATACAATTTTGGTGGAAAAAAATCTTTAATTTATAAGATTTATACGTAAAATTTGCCCTACAATAAAAACATATTATTTGAAAAGCAGTTCGTTTTTTTTGTACTTTTTATTCGTTTCTAAATGTATATATTTTTTATACATGAGCTTTGTTGATTTTCTGTTACACAAATTATTCCAGATAGCAGTGATTTGGTTAATTGTGTTACTTTTTAAGTAGATTTTACATGAGCTTGTTCTTTACGTTAGGAAGAAGTAAACATGGCTTGCAGTTTACTTGCGCTTACTGCAGCCTATGGCTATGTACATCCAACATCTAAGTGGCTGCATATCTGGGCTCTGTTATAATATGCTTATTACTGTCGATATCTTATATGCACTGCAACAACCCGTATGCGAGAGTGTATTAGCAACCACAGCTTTCGAATCGTCAGTAAAAATAAATGTGCCAGTAGAGCTCTCGGAGTCGTATCTTGCTCAAATAATTATAAATTTTACCACTCATCCATTATTGACAACTTGTCCAAATATAACAGCACGATAAGCCTTTATTATGATAATAGAACCGATTATCAAATACAGTGTTTCCTTGCACAATACGTTAACACGGTATTAATTAGCCGATAGCGAATAACATGCACGATACTGTACCCCACACCTACACATTCACACAGTAGCTATACGCATTCTGCAAGGAAACTTAATTCTTTTTACTAGTTAGTCATTATAAAAATTGATAGATTTGAGATGCATGCACGCATATACAATTCATATATATCATATAGATGTATGGTTAGTTAACTTGAACGGATAGTTAGATTTAATTCATGAAATTGTTTGCAAGGTAAAAATGTAAGCCGAAGTACGAGCGCTCTGGTACCTTCATATTAGTTGACATTAAAGCTGAATGCCTTCCGTGCTCGTGACTAAGCTCGATAAAGCTTTAAAGATCTTTCCGGCCAAGAAAATGTAGTAAGTTCGATAAAAATAGACAATGCTTGGAATATACTAATAGATATTTGGCGACAGATTGTTAATCTTGTTAAATAGTGGGGACTTAGCAAACAATATTTTATGAAGAAGGTTTTTCTCAAGAAATAAAATACTTTTAACCCCGTTTTATCAACTGAATTCGTACCTGCCGGCGCCTGTTCGCTGCACTCTCGCCGTCGCGACGCAATTCCACAACATATCAAGTCTGTGTTATATCGGACCATAAACGTTAATAATCTTAAATACGTTTTAAACTAATACAAATTAGTTTCCGTGACCTTAGAGTTATGGTGATTTTATTAATTAAAGCTTATTTGCGAAATCATTATAATATTCGTTTATAGTTGGAAGTTATTTTGAAGATGTGCCTAGTCGGGTCATAAATTCTGTCACAACCTTATTATTTTTTCTTTTCGAACACTGGCCAGATATACTTCCACTAATTTTGAAAAAAGAACGTTTGTGATTATCGAAAATAAAAAAGAGATTCATGTTTATTCATTTTCAAAGAGGAAGTGGTTGCAAAAGAAAGACAGATTCCGGTTATCGCGTTGTACCGCTGTGGTTACGCGACAACAGATATTTGTTTATCGCACTATCGAACGGTATACTGAAGATTCAAGCTTTGAAGATCGTAAGACAAACACACGACCCTGCACAGCTAGGACGCCAGCGATCACCAAAGCAGTAAAGGTGCGAATCCAACGAAATCACGTGCGTAAGGAAAAATGTTAGCTCTTCAGAAGGAGGCAAGCAGATCCACAATCAAAACAATGTAAAATGTAGATCTGGGACTATGACATTATCTTAAAAAGATATCCGATCTTTTCTGAACTTTTATTTGAACGAGTGTTTGCAAAAATTAGATTGGAAAGATCCCGGGCTTCGTTAAGGCGGTACGTGGGGGAAAATATACTGCGAAATTTTGTATTCAGGCGAAATTTTTTTTTACATCGAATAAAGCTATAGCAAACAACATGATAAGGAGTATGCCCACGCCAGTAAGAAGCGAGCGCGCGTATTCCAAGGGTCCAACGAGGGCATTATCCTTCCTCATACATGGTTTGGTTTGCAGTCTCATATTCAGGTTTAACTGTGGTGATTTTCTGTGAAAAAGGTGTGAAAACCGGTGTTGTTGTGTACCAAAATACTGTCTGGATTACAAGATATGGCAACATTTGGAGGAGAAAATCTGAACTAATCCTTATCTAAATTTGGAGTGTGTCTGAGCATCTCTGGTTAAAACAGCGGCAGAAATAGATATGAATGTGGTGCGTGCAGCGATCGATGACTAGTCGCGTCAATTAAGGACTTGTTTTCAAAATGGGTCTGGATATTTTGAATAATGTAAATAAAATTTTATTGTATATTTAATTGCCATTCCTTTCATATATAATTGTTAAACAATAAAGAAAATGTGTATAATTGATTACATTAAAAGTTTTTGACGTAACTTATGACCCAACCCAATGTATTTTCTATGTTTGCTGGGTAGACATTATGCAACAAGAAATAAGTGGGAGAGAAATTAAACTCATAATACGAACCACTAACATTATCATGTTACCAATAGAAATTGTAATACAATACAAAATAATAAATCGCCCAATAACAAAATAACTGACAACAGTTTATAAATATGGTTGTTGAATAACACAAAAACATCATTCACTACTAACATGGATAAACTTTTTGGCATAAAGACAATTATATGGTCCGTTGGTGCACATTTTTTTATTACAAAACATTGCGTCTGATATAATAGAAGCAGTTGTGGCTAACAATAAATTATGTACTTACAGTATAACAATTATTTATATTAATTAAGGAAGTGTTTAGTACGTCGCAGATAGTGTATCTATAAAAAGTAAGGCGATTAATCTGTGACGGTTGCATGCAAAAGGGAACAAGAGTCGAATCATTTTTACTCGACTATTTGAATATATCTACATGCTTGAGAAACTCGGAGGGGGCAGTTATAAAGGTATGACGTCATACTATTGTGACGTTGTATGGTGAAAAAAATTCTATCTTACTGTCCACCTACAGGGTAAAAGGAAACCACATGCAAACTTTCACAGCCTTTGCCCCGGTAGTTTAGGCTGTAATATATTGATATGTTAGTCATTTATTATTTTACATATGTAAATAAATTAAAAAAAAAAATTGTACCAACTAATTGTAATGTGTTTCCGTTTGTATGTGACTTTCGTTTTAACCTAAAACTAATTCCACGCTGTGTTTTTTTTTTATATTATAGGGGGCAAACGAACAGGTGGGTCACCTGATGGTAAGTGATCACCGCCGTCCATAGACACTAGCAACACCAGGGGAGTTGCAAATGCGTTGCCGGCCTTTTAATATATGTGGGCCTCCGGCGCTCTCACTGGCCGAACGGAAAGCAACAGTGCAAGCACTGTTACTTCACGTCGGCTTTCTGTGAGAGGGTGGTACTACCCCGGGTGAGCCGACCCATTCATTCTGAAACCAGTAATAGTTTCAGCGTAGCTCTACCACCTACAATGTTATATCGGCGTGTGCAAATTTATTTTTAACCTAAAACTAACTTCACGATCTTTTACATCTGCATTCGCTTTAAGTTATAACGAACTTCATGTTGGGCTACATTGGCGCATATATCGTCTTTTACCTGCTGCGGAAGGAGGGCCACCCTCCGGACTGTGCGTCCGTGTTTCGGCCTTTAGTGTTGTTGGACGACGCTGGAAAGGCGTTGGAGAGGATCGTTGCTTCCCGGGTCGTCCAGCACCTGGAGGGAGTTGGGCCGAACATCGTGGACGTGCAGTTTGGCTTCCAGACAGGGCATTCCTCGAGGATAGGGAGATCGCCTACGTCGACGGCGACGGAAGGATGGTACGGCGGACAACCAGGCGGGGAGTTCCACAGGGGTCGGCGCTGGGTCCACTCCTGTGGAACATGGGCTACGACTGGGAGCTCCACGGCGTGCTCCCATCTGGAGCGCGCCTCATTTGTTACGCGGGTGACACCCTAGTCGTAGCCCAGGGCGAGGGAGATTGGGAGGGGTTGGTGCATCTGGCCACAGTGGCCACCACCGTCGTGGTCGGGCGCATCCGGCGTTTGGGCCTCGGGGAAGGCCACCACCTGGGGCCCATATAATTGTGGGGTGCGCCCGCATCAGGGACCCAAATGAAGTATCTGGGCCTCACCCTGGACGGGCGTTGGCGGTTCGAGCCCCACTTCAAGGGGCTCGGACCGCGGATTTCTGGGTCGGCAGGGGCGCTCGGCTGATTACTCCTCAAAATAGGGGGGCCGAGCGCCAGCTGCCGTAGACTCTATGGGGGTCGTGCGGGCGATGGCCGTCTACGGGGCACCGGTGTGGGCCGACGCTCTCGGTGCCACCAACGTGCGCGCGCTGCGTGCCGCGCAGTGCATCGTAGCACTGAGGGCGATACGGGGATACCGCACTGTGTCCTCGTCGACGGCCTTCGCGCTCGCCGGCTCCCTGCCCTGGGCGCTGGAGGCGGGGGTGCTTGCCGCCGTGTATGAGTTCACGGCGGCAAGGAAATGTTTGGGTGAGCCTCCGGCTCCCAGGGAGATTGAAGTTAGGAGACAAGATAGCAGGAAGGTGACGATAAAGAGGTGGAGGCAAGACCTGGCGGACTGGGAAATATACCGTTGACGCCGTCCGTCCGGTCCTGCGGGAATGGCTAAATAGGGAGTGGGGCTCCCTGACGTTCCGTCTGGTGCAGGCACTCACCGGCCATGGTTGCTTTGGCTAGTACCTGCACCAGATCGCTCGCAGGGAGCCCACCGCCGCATGTCACGTGTGCTGCGTGGGAGGGGCAGCGCCGCACTCTGACTGCGGCGGTAGGTAATAATTTATCGCTCCCGAGCGTGGTTACGGCCATGCCCGGCACCGAAGATGCGTGGACTGTAATGGCCTCCTTCTGCGAGGCCATCTCGCAGAAGGAGGCGGTGGAGAGGGCTCGAGAGGTGGACCCTCTCAGCGGCCCTCTCCGCCAAAGGAGGGCCGGTGGAAGGAGGCGTCGCTTTGTCCGCCTCTTCCCACCTCCGTAGCTGGACATGAGGGGATGGGTCGGGGGGCCCATCTCCTCATTGCACAAGGTCCGGCTGACGAGGGGAGGTAGCTGGTGGTGTATCCAGTCTCCCCCCGGGAGAGACGGTATCTATAAGGGATTTCCTCACCTTAATAAATATATATATATATATATATATATATATATATATATATATAGCCCATTATAAAAATCGTTGAGAATGAATTTTTAAATTGAAAAGGACGATATATATTATATATATTTTTATAATGGGCTAATAGAAGTATAATTTAAAATATAAGACGTATCACTCATTGATTCTATTCCTGAAGCGTGATATATGATATACGTCGTCCATGGCCCTTCCGTACTGGATAAGTTAGTACATTACAGCATACGCAGTGAAGCCTCCCACTCTTTTGTTTTTGCGCCGTGCGCCCACGCACTCCATTTTAGTTAAACAGTCTCTACATATGGACGGACAAATAATCTAGGCTTGAACTATTAAACGTAATTATGTTAAGGATATCTTAAAGGGGGGCAGAGATCGACAACTGATATTCCATGTTTGAGATTTCATTTCTAAATTACGTATCATTACGGTGTGTCTTGATGTTTTTTTTTAATATTGTATGAAGTACAATGTTTACGGATTTGATTTATAGTACCTCTTTACAGGTAACTAAACTATTTTGTAAAAAAAAACAGGCATTTTAGATTTTTTTGTATACTGCAATGAATATTAGAAGAAAGAGATTTTATTAATGTGACAACGTATTAGCGTGTTATTTGAATCATCTTGGCATTATTCCTTACATTCGGTGCGAATTACTGTAACTGTTTTTCGCTGATTACTAAAATTTTTAAACTCTTTTGATGTTTTCTGCAAAGTAAACAATTTGATCTCTCTTTTTACATTAAATACCACTTTGTGATATACCTAATAAAGCGATGACGGTGGGTAAAATTATAGCCGTACTTGAAGAAAGTATCAAGAAACCGGTTCGGTCAAAAGAATACCAGGTATTTGGAAAGAAAACGATGCATAGATTCACGAGATGTCCACTTTTTGATGAGTGAAGCATTGTAGAATTATAAGGCGTCAAGTGTGGACCTAAAGAAGGTCTTTAAAGATTGAATTGGAGGTCTCACTCGTTAGTAGGCTCCTGCATTTGTAACTTTAATTAATTTAAACAACTAAAATAAATCTTATCATTATTATTGACCACTTATCCTTGTTTGTACGTGTACATCGATTTATCAATTTCAAATTATTAATTTTATTAGCGTTAAATATGTCTCTTCCAATATTTACTTCAATATGCTTTATATAAAGCTCTTTGATTACGTAAATCTTCTTTATGATCACAGTGTAAATTATTTCTATTATAGATGCGAAAGTCAATTTTTTTGTTACGCTTTTCCACCTTAACTACCCACGAAATTGTCATGAAATTTTGCAAGCACATTGGCAGGGATATAGAAAAGGTTTTAGAGTACTCTACATTCCGAAAAAAATACTCTTTGTCGTGGGATATAATCAAATCTACATTATAGTAAGCGAAGTCGCTAGCAAAAGCTGGCTTTATAATAAATTTGCGATGTGAACTTTTATAAAAGTATTAAAAATCGAATTTGACATATGATTATATACCTCTAATAGATTTCTATCGTGTTTATATATTTTTTTCCATCAAAAAGTTGGTCTCAGTCGCTCTCACACTCAAAAATGATTACACATTTTTTTTTCGTAATTTCGTTGTACTTTTCATATTTTTTTTAATCAATTTATAATGTTATGGAGTCAGCAAGTTGTGTGAAATAATGTTTTATATCACCAACATTATGATTATTGGTATTGTAAAAATAAGTTACGTAAATCGGTCAAATTCGAAGAAATCTTCCAGTTATAGTAAGCATTGTAATTTAATTCTAGGTCAATAAGGTCCTTTCATGTAGGAATTGAGTAAGCTAACCAACTCATGATCTATTGCAGATTTTAAATACTTTTAAACGAATTTTGTACGCAAGAATGGTAGCCTATGTAAGCTTTGACTGCGGAAGCATTACCAAGATACCTATTGTTGCCGCAAAGGAGCAATGTTCCAGATCGAAGGGTGTGGTTGGCATACAAATCTTTCAACCCTGGCCTGAGATCCTATTGTGTTTGGTGTATATCCATACATACCTGTAGGCTGTAGTGACACTTACCACCAACTGGCCTGCATGCTACGTCATATAATAAGTGAAACTAAGAGAATACTTT
This sequence comes from Antheraea assamensis, assembly GCA_035772565.1. Lineage (NCBI taxonomy): Eukaryota > Metazoa > Arthropoda > Insecta > Lepidoptera > Saturniidae > Antheraea > Antheraea assamensis. The sequence continues at coordinate 5,266,764 of JAQQSE010000011.1, forward strand.
TAAGTTTCATTGTATACTTCCTCATTGTTGGTTTGCTTGACATCCCCTTAAATTTAATCCAGAAATAAAACCTCCTTACGTTTAATAATATCACTCACTGAAAGAAAATATTAAAGCCAGGAACCGTTTTTTAGAAAAAATCCTGTTTCCATTTGTTCAATACGAAACGTCGTCAGTCTGGTACTTTAAGTTTTAAGTTATAACCGCATAAACTCTTTATGGAAACTCCTCTGAATTTGCCTATTTCATTTTTTTACCAACCCGTCAATCCTACTCTACATTCTAGACTTTTTTTCCTAAGGCTTTAAACATTTTCAACTGGCAACTATGTTTTCTTCGTTACTCGTAAAAATTACTGTCAATACATTGAAATAACTACGTCCCTTTACTATTTTCGAGAAATTAGCTTATGCACGCAAACACAATAACTGATATGTAGCAAAGACAGGGTCCGAACCTACCGACATCTGATTGATATTCCATTGGTCAAACTACTCGATCACCAGGATTTCCTTTATAAATCTATTAGACATATTTGAAAAGTTCTTAACGCATTTTATAGTTTGTTTAAGAAGAAAATTCCAGCTTATCTATAATTATCATATGTGAAAATGTATGCTAAACGAGGATGAAGTGGTAGTTCAGAGGGCCTGTGTGGTGCGCTGTAGAATATTGACCTGAGGCCGTGGAAAATTAATAGCGAGTGAATCCGCGAAACGTAGCTTGCGAAATTTTAAAAACGATAAATTGAAAGTTGCTTTGGATTTTGGATAATCGGAATACAGGACAGACAAGTTCACATTATTATCAATCGCTTGCAGAGTTTCTTTACATAAAGTGTTCTCTCTAAATAATCGAATACAAGCTTAATGATTACGGAATGAAAAAATATTTAAACGGTTGATATAGAAAAATGTAATTGCACGAACAAATAAAATCCGGCAGTGGGCGACGACTATAAATCCTTGGATGATTTTAAATGTGAATAATTTCTGTAACTTATGTTGTGACTCTACAAACGTGATGTAGATTATACAGATATGGCTCTTCAACTACGTAATGAACTTACAGAATATTATTAATTATATTCATTCAGTATTTTAGTACATATTTTATATTTAATTACACATACGAAAGAAGCAATAATTTGATATTACATACAAATAAAGTGATCTATTTTTTATACCATTAATTACTATTGCCGTTCACGGATTTGTCTGCGTATGTAACTTTATAAATAACGGCAGTTCATTTAACTATAACATTTATTTACCACACGTCAAGATATCTTTAAAATGGCAGATTTTTTTTAACTTATTTTACTCTTTATCCTTACATTTTACTTACAATTATCGTTCTATTTTGTCCAAATAAAAAAAAGACATGGTGTGTTGTAATGACACACGATAGAAGTGAAATTTTTGTATTACAGGGAAATATTTTAATTAAAAAATACAACAAAAAACCAAAATCGTATTGTGTCCCCAGGCGGTCCCCACCAAAGTACTAACCGCGCCTGTCGTTGCTTAATTTCATTGATCGCACGAGAACCAGTGTTTTCAACACTCTACCCGGCACAGTGTTTACTTACACCACATTTTGTCACACAAAAAAGTCGTCGATCAGAATGTTAAAAACCACGCATAAGATGTAACTATTTAATACAGCAAGTATTTTCATGACTTATATCCTATATTTTATTGTACTAGGTAAACTATATTACAGAAAAGTTTTATTTAAATGCTATAACTAGGGTTTGTGTAAAAGAGTAACAAATATCCATACTCGGAAACTTTCTCATTTATAGTGTTAATAGAAGACTCTCGACTTTTAGTTTTAGTTTGTTATTTATTAAACTTCTAAACAGAATCGCTTTATGGATTTCGTATTTGAGGTGACCTGTGCCTAGCACAATCGTAAGTGTAACACCAAGCCGATATATATTTAGTAACCAAGCCGATATATACTCAGTAACCAAGTCGATGTATACTCAATAACTAAGTCGGTGTATACTCAGTAACCAAGTTGAATGGCTTCTAACTTTCTATCCAACTTCGTAGCGACTACTATACACATTACACATGGCGATAAAGTCGTTACATATATTCTTTTAGTTTGTCACGATTCGGGATAAGTCGATATAACTAACTATCAAATACAGTGCAGTCACTAACTACCTCATGAGGTTATAAGAATAATTTTAATCTCAAAATATATTTTTTGCCTTTCTCTATTTCAGCATATACTTTTTATGTCAATCTACAAGTTTTGTATATGTATTCTGTACAAATTGCACTACCTATTTTAATAGAAATCAATTACCGTATGTATGTAAGAGCATCATTTTAGAAAGGATGCATCTGTTTGGTTAATACATTTTTTGTCGTGTTTATCAGGATAAAGTTTGTATAAAAAATGTTTGAAAAATCGTACGGAATATTGTAAAATTTGGAATTAAAAAAATCCCATACCAACAGTAAAAGAGGGAATGAGACAGAAGACTACTGTCTTAGATCTTATCAGATTGGCATTCTTTTTCTCAGTTGCCATTTTATTTTATAACATACATGTTATTACTGCAAAGCGAAGATTTGTTGAAGTTGAAGCCGGTGTGGGCAGCTAACGTTTATAAAATTAACTTATTTTGTATTACCTTCTTGGGGCCATGACTTGTTCACGTGGAAATAGTTTCGTTGTTTCATGGGAACTAAGTGTTTTTCTGAATAGTTTTTGATTTGTTAATAATTATGAAATAGGAAAAAAAATTAAGTGATGAAAAAACAAATAAACTTTTAAAACAGTATACGGTCTGATGCTGGCTGTCTATAACCAGTTTGTGAATAGGTTCAGGTTTGGCGATTTTATTAATAAAATAAATGTGTCAATTAACCTTTTGTTACATGTTTTTTCCGCGTATAAACGTGTAACTAACTTTGCCAAATGGCGGTAATGCGATATACAAGCCTTCTTTTCTTGATAACGATTACGTAAAAAATACATGGTTATTAAAAAATATACGTCGGATTCATAAAATAAACAATTTTTAATGTACTTAAGAATATATGATTGTTCGAAATTTTTGCGCTTTGTGAAATTCGAGTTGTTTTTGGTAAGGTTATGTAGTTATGAACATTTTCCTTAAGTATATGCATGAATGTTGAAATGTTAGTTGTATTGCTGCTTGAGGCAATTGCATTTGTAGCTTTGAATACCTCGCGGTTTTTTCTTACGATGTCATCTAGAGTCTTCATGTAATACAATTACAATGTACACTCTCTATAGCGACACTTTTTGTGATGTTATTGAGAGTTGTTCTGTAATGAAGAGAACAAAAATTAACACTATTAAGGTAAACCAACCAAAGTAACAAAAGTCAAGTAATTTTGACGTTTTAGAGTTTGTGGTTGAACCGAGTAACATTGAATAGAGTTTACAGGTCAAGTTTCTGTTAGATATAGCTTACACAAAAGTTAACAGTTAAACAGAGTTTAGTTTACCTAACTACTCACCTGGTTATTATGAAATTTTGCACAGAAAATGACGTAAACTAAATTAGACCACATAGTCATTTAACATCAAGTGAGATTGTGGTCAAGCGCTAAATTCCTACAAAGCATTAAAAAAAACATAAAAAATATTAATTTTTGTTAAGTACCATATAATATACAAAAATATTAAATAAGCAAAAATTTCACATTACATCAAATATTCCATTGTAAATAATTCTTAGTAAAATTACAAACGGTGGTACACGTAATATGTCCAGTCATACGTTTAAACTAATCAGTTATTTAATATTACTATATCCATCAAAGGAGACGTGAATATTGTAAATCCGAGAAATATGTCTACAGTACGAGTCACCGCTACAGAACACTCAACAAATACCAAAAATAGTAGCATCCGTTGTTTACATTGTCGCAGGGCAAAAGGACGCGTGAATAGTGTTGCCAACTTTTTTATCTTTATTAGGTTTGTCTACAATTAATCCCTCGACTGATTTTTTAAGACCCAGATCTCAAAATGGAAGGTTATGTTTTTAATTTCACCACATCGTATATTGTTAATTTCATGATTAAGTAAAAAAAGTTCGTAATAATGAAAAATACATTTTACATAAAAATTATAATTTTACAAAACATAATTTGTTATTTTTCAAAGTTTTGTTATAAATCAGGTATTTTTTTAAACTTATGATGCCAACAGTCTGTTGACCTGTGCCTCATGAGGTCTTCATTCGTTTGTATGCAACTTAAACCTCTATAGTTTTGGACAGTCTAGGGGTTAATTGTATTATATTCGAATTAATGGGTGAATGATGAATACTTTATTTTTTTCCCTATATCTGTGACCTGTATGCCACGAGAATTTTTTATCAAGTTAATCAGCGGTATTCTGCAAAAAATATTATTGAAAGTAATGAAAATATAAGTATTAGAAAAATGAGCAAAAGTTATGTACAAAATATGGTAAAGTAAACAAACAAAGGCAAACACAACAAGTCCTTTAGTACATATCCTGCTTACATGATGCACAAAATGTTTCAAGTAACTGAAATCAAACTAATGTAACTAAAATTATGGTTACGTTTTACAGAGCCGTAGTAGTATGTTTTTTTTGTATTTTGGTAAAATGTCCTTGTTATTATATGTTTTTTTAACGTTTACTGTGATCTATGCGAGTTGGATATTGTGATATTATGTTCATATTAATCAATTTTAATGCTGAATATGTATACACCTAACGTACTGGTTTCTCGGGGCCTAGGGGTTGTCAGCGAAATCAAGTTGACAGATTATAATTATGAACCCCGCACATGACTAACTTATGTGTGAGAACGGAACTGTCGGTTGTACGAGTATATAGGTGTTAAATATTTATAAATATATGTATATCAGCCATTTGGTTACTAAAATGTTACTCATGCTTAATTTGGTATTAATGGCCGTGCGTCAAATTGCATTTATGTACTTATTGATTAAATTTAGATTAGTTCATTTTTCAGTTCCGACCTCTGGCATCAACTTTTTCCGGCTTTCAGAGATTGATCTCATATATGATTGCGATCTCTGTGATGTTGATAATATATATTACAATAACCAGTTTGAAGCTGTGGACTGCAAGTTTATATGTTACAATTATTTATATTAAAAAATTCGGGAAATATCTCCTTCGGGTCATGGAACCGGGAGGTTTCGGCTAATTGTACGTTGTCTAGCAACACAACACGACTGCCTGACGGCCGGCGCTCGTGGAATATTACCGATACCGATAGCCTTAGAACCTATCACATTGACATAGTTTTCGTATGGGATTTTTTAAAATCCTCTTTTTTATACGGAATCGTTAATTTAATTTTCTGTAGAACGTCAAATGATGTAATGATATTTTTATATTACATACAATTCATAATTAAACCTTTGTCAAATTTTCGAACATTCTTAACTGCAGTGTTGTCATTCTAAAAATATGAAATTGGTTGGAAAAGGTAGCTATTTATTGCAAACATTCCAGTGACTACATGAGGTTACTTAGGAGTTACGTGTAACTTGTGACCGCTTATTTAGTCCGAAATACAATTCTAATTAATTTCTTGATAGTGACGGTAATATAACTCTAGTAATAATATAAAACTATATAAGCCCATTATGCTATTATTTTATGTGTTAAGGATAAACAACAGAAACCGTTTTTTTCCTTTTATATATTAATGATATGGTATTAATCCTTATCCATTTAAATATATTATTATATTTATCATACGAGATATCACAGATTTAACGTTATGAAAAGTATTTCATTATATTATTATTCATTATATTCAAATTTTGGCACTTGACATTTTGCGTTTACTACTGTTTTAGACACAAGTCTTAACGTAATCTAACCTACCACGTCGCCAGTGAGTCACCATAAGATTTAACATTCACCTGTTTATGTCAACAATACAGAATTATTTTGTTACTTTGACGGGTCGTCCTAGTCGGATCTATATAGGTAATTAATATGTAGAATAAACGCTATCCGCACTTTATCGGTAACATATATACTAAATGAATGTCATATGTGTGATTTAGATAATTTTGGTGGTGATATCCAAAAATGCCTTTGTTTACATCATCAAATAAGGCATGATGCTGAAAATTATTATCATATTATGCTAATTATGTTACGTTGTAAATATGATATGTTGTTGACAGTGACTACTGTGTATTTTATTACACAAGAAATTGGGATACGCCAAAATAATGCCTCGTTATAGGTGACACTATTCACACTGACAACATATCGACTAAGAGTTACCGAGATAGATATGTTCACTTTCTTCTGTAATTTTTCTTAGTATTATTTATAGTTATGTTAAATACTTGTGTATAGTTTTCTTATTTCATATGCATACATTTATTTTTTAAGATAAGCTTTGGCCAAATATTCCATCTCTAAATACGCTAAATCACCTATAAATATAAAAATGTATTGTTCTATTAGTGAATAAATAAATAGGAATGTAGCCTTGTATACTGAAATATTATTTTGTATAACATTGCGGGACAAATAAGTTGGTTATTTGATAAAAAGTTTTTATTAAATAAAGAAGTAAATTAAATTTTAATTATGTTAATGATTAGAAATGTAATAAGATCGAATGATTACCCAGCAGTTTTTTGTTTACGGCATTGAAAATGTCATATCATAGAGATCTTTTTTTAACTCGTACGAGCCACTGACTGATTTGGTGTTGGACTGACGATGACTGACACTGTCGATTCTAATGTAAGATGGTATTCATTGGTGTATGCAAATTAATTCTGAATCATAGTTTATAAATCTTATTTTAATTACGACATAAATACTGTGATGACTTAATATGGTGTTTATTGCTACTATTATGTTGGAAATACGTTCGTTCTCTGTCCTGCCTTCTGGATAATCGATGTTGAAGGATTATAAATCAAAAAGTTCATTTATAAAATGAAAAGAGTTCATTTTAAGCTTTTTTATGGGCACAATACCACCTCAATACTAAACGGGTATTGTACTTATGAATTATTCCGTTTCCAAATTAATCTCTATTATTGGCATGCTCAATATAAGGAAAAATTATAGAATAAGAAACAAAGCAATCAGGAAAAGTACTAAAATAGATGACATAATAAGAAAGATAAGGAAACTAAAATGGAATTTTGATACGCCATTTTATAAAAGGTACAGAAAAAGTATTCTTTTCTGGTATCTCAGAAACATCAAACCAAAAATAAGCAAGACAGTTCCGAAGATGGGAAGATAGATATAATTACAATAATAGCAAAATATTGACTAAGAAAACACTAAACAGAACACAATGGAAGGAAATGGAGGAAGCGTTTGCCAAAGGTGTGCAAACTGACTGAGACGTCGATGTCAATTTACCATTAATTGTCTATTCTCCATAATTTAGAATGATCTAACTGTTTCATTTAAAATCTCTGATGAAAGGGTTTTATTATTACTACTAGATCTATATTTTCATTAGATTATCATTAAATATATAAATATTATAATAAAAAAAAACATTGGATTCTAATCATTTTATTTCCAACTATTCAGTTTCAATTTTATTTGAATTTTGGAGAATGTCTGATGTACTATACTGTATTAGTATATAATTATAGTACTTTGTGTCTATCAAAAATCAGGTAAAACTGGATATATTTTTACAAAACCCTGTAATTGATTTGATGACTATAATATGAATTCACCAAACATTTACCTTTTGGAAATGCAACCCCATATTTTGACCTAATTTTAATAGAAATGTTTGGAACTGTTTTAACTATGGACCATTGCACGTATCCCTGCTATTTTGAATAAAGCGTAAATAATATTATAAGCTCTTCTATTTTCCATGGGGTGTCAATGAATTATCTCTATATTTAACTATATTTTAGTAATCCCTTTTCTATTTTGTTCATCCCATGTTTCAGTTTCACTAAGACCAGTATCAGTTTTTTAGGTAATATTATTAGGTTTTAAAACAAAGTCCCAAATCATATTACCAATTTGCCAGATAGTAAGTTCAAGTACCATGTCAAGCTGGTTTTAATGTTTATAGAGTGGATCAATATGTAAATGATGATGATGTCTGAAAATTACGCCTTTCTCTATGGACCCGCCAAAAATGAATTGAAATATCTATGTTTATAAAAATATGTATTATCACTACATAGTATAAAACAAAGTCGTTTTCTCTGACCCTATATCCCTATATATGCTTAAATCTTTAAAACTACGCAACAGATTTTGATGCGGTTTTTTTAATAGATAGTGATTGAAGAGGAAGGTTTATATGTATAATAACATAAATTAAATAGTGGAGAAATACTGTTATTTTTTAGGTTACTCCAAATGTAACGCGTGCGGGCCACGGCAGTAATGAATAAATCAAAACTACTGGATCGATTTTAATCATTTTTTCAGTGAATGACATAGGCTATATATTTTATATCCGTGCGAAACCGGAGCGGGCCGCTAGTGAAAAGATAAACCAGATCGAGTATCTTGTCGGTTTTTCTCGATGACTGGGTTGTTTGTCCGAACCGATGGTAGTTTTGACTTTCATAAGCGCCTTCTCAGGGCTTAAATTAAAAAAGTGGTTTTGTTTTTGTATTTGTGAAATATATGGCATATTTTCACTAGTGTCAATAGTAGTGGTACAATTTCATTGTAACACAATTATATTAAAATTGCTGTAATTTCTATGTCTAAACTAGACTACAAAAAATAAAGTTGAACGGCCAATGAATACTTCATTAAGGATTTTTTTGTAAGTTGTTAAATATGTCCTTATGGATTTTTATGTGTCATAGTAATCAAACGAATTAATGTCTTTATTTCCTTGTCAATTAAATGGAAATCAATTCATGAGTCATTTTACGCAATTAAGTTATTCGTGTATTCCAGATGTTTCGCTTTCATATTGACTTACAATACACGTACGGGTGTGGAATAATTTGTGGAATTGTGATGTAGGATTTAGATTCCTAGGAGTTTGCAAGGTTATTGTGGGAAGGTAAATATATTGTTAATTATTTTCTTCGGTGAACTAGATTAATTGACGTCACATTTCTTGTTAATTGCTTCGATATTTAATAAGATTCAGTAAGAAAATAATACTTAGTCTGGCCATAAATACTGTTACAATTAAAAATAAACAAAATATTACATTTGAATTTGGAATCTGTCATTTTTATATGATCGTTCATTGGTTTTCTAATTTTGGCGCCAATACATTGTACAATATTTTGCGATATTAAAATGAAGTGGGGTGATAAAACAATACAAAGTAGGTCTGGAGCCAAATGCAATTTTTAAAACTCTCCATGCGCTTGATATTAGTAAAATGTTTGTGAACCGGGCTATTAATACGTACAATGAGACCTCCTCAGTTTGTGACAGAAAAAGATCTTGCCGTCCACTTAGTGTTCGTACGAAAAAGGTGTTCAAAGCTGTAAGGGAAAGAATTCGAAGAAATCCTGTCCGAAAGCAAAAAATTTTTTCTCGGGAGATGGAGATAGCACCTAGAACCATATCGCGTATTTTAAAAGATGACTTAGGACTTGCAGCCTATAAGAGACGTACTGATCATTTCTTAACTGATAATATAAAAAGGAATAGGGTAGTAAAATCGAAACAACTACTGAAGCGGTACGCAAAGGGAGGTCACAGAAAAATTTTGTTTACGGATGAGAACTTTTTTACAATTGAGCAACATTTTAAGAAACAAAATGACCGTATTTATGCTCAAAGCTTTAAGGAAGCTTCCCAGTTAGTCGACACAGTGCAACATGTGCACTATCCGACTTCAGTGATGGTTTAGTGGGGTATTACCTATGAAGGAGTGACTGAGTCATACTTTTGTGAAAAAGGTATCAAACTTATCTTATATAACAAATAACTAATCAGCGTACTTCGATATATGTCTACTAGTACAAAAACCAGAAAAGTTGCTTGTGATCCTTGTTTATTAGGTATCTCGTAGAGGTCAAGGTAGACTTGCTGATTTCTCTGATGTCACATTTATATGCTATGACTGTTTGATTTTATGCGTTGACGTTTGACGTTCGACTTCAAACATGTAAAATAATTTATAAATTCATTAAAAATTGATTTTGGCAGTAAATATCTAAAATATTGGAATATTTCGTAATAGTTTCACTTTTATACCGACATACTGTTGACTGGAGATTATAAGGAGCAGTACGAAGTGCACAAACCGTAATATTGAGCAAGGATTGTTGATGCCATACGTTTGCACTGCTCAGAAGTAATCCGAAGTAATAGTGGAAAGGAAGTTTCATTTTATTTATTTTAGTTTCTAGCTCTAAAATTTTATTCGTATCTAGTGATTATTATTAGTTTTTATTTCAATATGTATTTTGTTAGGATTATGATTAATTATATTTAGAATATTACGTGTTGATCCCAAAGAGGGTTGATGACAGGCAGGCGGCCGATCGTAAAAATTAAGCCAAAGCATACTTCACAACATGATAAGTATGCAAAGTGGACTAGGGTTACCTCAGGATAGGGTGCTAAGTAAGAAACGAATTCGTGATGTAAGATTGAGATTTGCAAGTTGGAATGTCGGGACAATGACTGGGAAGGGAAGAGAATTAGCGGATGTATTACAAAAAAGACGCATAAATGTGGCTTGTTTGCAAGAGACGAGATGGAAAGGGACGAAAGCGAGAGAGATTGGTGCTGGATATAAATTTTACTACTGTGGGAGTAACGGTAAGAGAAATGGTGTAGGGATTGTTTTAGACAGTGAGTTTAAGAAATGCGTAACGGATGTAAAAAGAGTGAATGATAGATTAATATTGGTGAAGTTATTGATAGGAAAGATAACGGTAAATATAATGAGTGTATATGCACCTCAAGCTGGATGTAGTGAAGTTTTAAAAGAGAAGTTTTGGGAAGACTTTGATGGGGTGATGATGGATATTACACAGGATGAGGATGTATATATCGGAGGCGATTTTAATGGGCATGTGGGAAAAGAGAATGGAGGTTATGAGAGAGTGCATGGAGGGTGGGGTTTTGGGAATAAAAACAAAGAAGGGGAAAGTATCTTAGAAGCTGCAATTGCTTTTGATCTTGCAATAGTTAACACTTTTTTCCAAAAAAGAGATCAGCACCTAATCACATATAACAGTGGTAATCACACCACCCAAATTGATTACTTTCTACTACGAAGAAATAACATTAAAATAGTGAAAGATTGCAAGGTTTTGCCTGGAGAGGTATTAACTACTCAACATAATTTGTTAGTGTTAGATTTAAAAATAAAATTACATCTGGACGGAAGTAAGTCCAGACCCCCAACCAGAATTAAATGGTGTTTGTTAGAAAAAAATGAACATGCGAATGAATTTAGGACAAAAGTTGTTAACAAAATGATAGAAATGAAAGATATGGAATCGAAAACAGTGAATGAATGTTGGAATGAAATGGCGACATGTATAAAGAACGTGGCAAGGAATGTATTTGGTGAAACGAAAGGAAGAGGAAACATAGATAAGGACACTTGGTGGTGGAACAAAGAGGTGCAAGAGGCTTTGAAAGAAAAGAAAACAGCTTTTAAGGAGTGGAAGAGTGTTGATGACAGGGATAGCACAATTAAAGAAAATAAGAGAAACATGTATGCAGAATGTAAGAAAAAAGCAAAAAAAGCGGTTGCTATTGCTAGAGCTAAAGTACAAAATGATTTGTACCAATCACTGGAGAGCTCACAAACACAAAAATATTTGTATCGATTAGCAAAAGCAAGAGAAAAGAATACAAGGGATATTATACACGTTAAATGTATAAAAGACGGTGGAGGAAAAATTTTGACGAATGATGAGGATATAAAGAGTCGTTGGAAGGGATATTTTGAAAAACTGATGAATGAAGAAAATGATTGGCCCAGAGAGCTAGAGGATGTACCGTTAAATTTAGGTGTTGTACAGGAGATAAAAGAGGAAGAAGTAAGAGAAGCTGTGAATGGTATGAAGAAAGGAAAAGCAGTAGGGCCAGATGGTATACCTATTGAAGTATGGAAGTTTCTAAAGATAGATGGATGGATGTGGCTGACTTTATTTTTTAATAAGATATTGCAAGAGGAGGAGATCCCAAATGAATGGTACAATAGTATAATAGTGCCTATCTTTAAGAATAAGGGTGATGTACAGGACTGTAATAACTATCGAGGGATAAAGCTTATGTCACATAGTATGAAAGTCTGGGAAAGAGTGATAGCGAGACGAATAAGAGATGAAACTGTAGTTACTGAGAATCAATTCGGGTTTATGCCTGGGCGGTCGACAACAGATGCCATTTTCGCACTTCGCCAGCTGTGCGAAAAATACAGACGTGTACATAAAAACTTGCATATGGTGTTTGTTGATCTGGAAAAGGCATATGATCGAGTACCTCGGGATGTTCTGTGGTGGGCGCTGAAAGAGAAAAGAGTGCCTGGGAAGTACTTACAACTTGTCCGTTGTATGTATAGTCAAGCTCAAACACATGTTAGGTCCGTGGCTGGAATTACCGACGATTTCCATGTGGCTGTAGGTTTGCATCAGGGATCAGCTTTAAGTCCTTATCTATTCCTTCTTGTCATGGATGCAATAACATCAGACATACAGGAGGAAGCACCTTGGTGTATGCTATTCGCTGATGATATTGTTCTTGTTGGTGAAAATGCTGCCGAGGTCCAGAGTAGGCTGGAGAAATGGCAACAGAAACTGGAGAATTTTGGTTTAAAGATTAGTGGGATGAAAACTGAACATTTGTTCTGTGACTTCGGAGGTCCATCCAGTTTTTGTCATATTACCTTAAACGGTGTATTCTTACCAGCCTGCTCCAATTTTCGGTACCTCGGCTCATTAATCCAAAATGACGGTGGAATAGACAAGGACGTGAGGAATAGGATAAATGCAGGGTGGATGAATTGGCGAAAGGTGTCTGGGGTAGTTTGTGACCCACGAATGCCGTTGAAACTCAAGGGGAAGGTGTATAAAACTATAATAAGACCAGCCGTGTTATATGGATCCGAGTGCTGGGCTACGAAAGAGACGGATGAGAAAAGATTACATGTGGCAGAAATGCGAATGTTAAGATGGATGTGTGGTGTAACAAGGATGGATAAGATTAAGAATGAGTATATCAGAGGAAGTTTGAAAATAGCACCAGTGACAGAGAAGTTGAGGAGTAGTAGGTTAGCATGGTACGGGCATATTATGAGAAGAGATGAAAGTCATGTAACAAGAAAAGTTTTGAGTTTGAAAGTGGACGGATATAGGAGTAGAGGAAGACCGAAAAAGGTATGGATGGATTGTGTGAAAAACGATATGTGTATAAAAAGTGTGAATACTGAGATGACATCTGACAGAGGAGAGTGGAAAAGGAAAACATGTTGTGCCGACCCTACTTAGGTGGGATAAGGGTAAGATGATGATGATGTTTGATTTTATGCAACCTAGGGATAACCATTTACAATTTACTATCGATGTTTGTATATTTATAAATAACTAGGAATTGCTTGCGGGATCGCAGCCATTTTCTATGCGATAATTATTTTCGACTTCTTATGTTATATGTATATGTTAGAATAACTGCTTGACTGACTGACGGAAAAATCACGGATTTTCATACAAACGTTCAACCCCTTTTTAAGCTCCATCCATCTACAGTGTGAAAGAAACCTGTATACAAATGTTCATGTAGCTTCGATCCCCCGGAGTGGAGCCCTCGAGTAAGTTGCCAACGCGATACAGTGACACTGAAACTTTCAATCACTAGTTTAACAACACAACACAGATCACCCCCACATATGTGCACCCACACAGAAGTAGGTACACACAGTGGAAGGGTTATATTTACTTTCCTTATTCGAACTAAGTTAATTTAACTTAGCTTAGTTATCAGACCTGAAATCCATATTTCGAGTTCGTGTGGTACAGATGTGTATTTCACGAATTCCTATATGTATGAATAGTTAACTTGCTTAGATTTGCGAGCTTAAGCAACAGTCCAAGTCGAGGAGTACCGCCTTTGAACTGGTTGCCAATGTAAAATTGTGTGAGGGCCTTAAGCTCTTCCCTTAGTAGTCCAGTGAAGCTGTAGAAGCATGTTAGGCCAATAGCGTCGTCAGTTTGAAAAAAAAGACCATTATTTACATGGTCCTAGTCCCAGTAGTTTGAGCTGTACCTTGATATATCCATCAGTCAGTCAGTTATTCTTTTATGTATTTAGTTGATACCATATATCTTATTTATTTAGTATGGATCATCACCATTACAATACATTTATAAATATATTGTAGAAATAATTTTGTAAATAAATTTGAATCTTGTAAAAAGCACGCCGAGAGAGCATTCAGATGGCATGAATTTTTCAAAGTTAATTGACACTTGTTATTATATTTTGGATAATTAAAATAATATGTTTGTAAATGATAGTCTATTATACTTATACATAGGCTATATTACTGTAAAGTTTCATTAAAATCTAATTAATATTTTTTGCGTGAAAAACGAACAAATATTCATTAATTACCCACAAATTCTACCATTTTAAACACTAATAAGAAACTTGTAAAGGAACGATTTAAAGAAGGATCAATAATTACCAGATACGTTGGGAGTTTTGATCGTTTTTCGATTATGTTTGAAATGAATACTGATTGATGTATTGTTAGTAATTTTTCTAATAATAATGTATACATAGAAATAAAATTGAAGCGTCTGTAGCTTGTGCGGTCGAAACTATTCATGACGAGCCCATTCTTTATAGAAAAAGGTCTTGGTAAGTAATATCTACGGAATGTATTAATACGCTTTTTCACTACAAAGATATTTATAGCTTAGTAATTTGTCAAATATTTTTATACATATACGTATATATGTAAATAAAATAATATAAGTCTACCGTTGTGTTTCTAGATGGTAGAGCTACGCTGAAACTATTACTGGTTTCAGAATGAATGGGTCGGCTCGCCCGGGGTAGTACCACCCTCTCACAGAAAGCCGATGTGCAGTAACAGTGCTTGCACTGTTGCGTTTCGTTCGGTCAGTGAGAGCGCCGGAGGCCCACATATATTAAAAGGCCGGCAACGCACTTGCGACTCCCCTGGTGTTGCTAGTGTCTATGGACGGCGGTGATCACTTACCATCAGGTGACCCACCTGTTCGTTTGCCCCCTATAATATATTAAAAAAAAAAATGTTATACGTTTCAGAAATGTAATTCTTACATACAATTTTTTTATTGAATATAAAGTTATTAAGGTTTTAACAAGATACTATGAATTTTGTGGGCACTACCCATTCAGATTTATGTTTTTATTTACTTGGTTTTTGGATGTGTAAAATCGTGCATTTCTTTTTGTCTGTGCAAAAATATACTGTTCAGTTAATAAACGACACCAACGAAATTGCGGGTACCAGCTAGTCTGAAATAGAAAAGCAACTGTATGACGAGTCTCTATGACGCCAACTTCGCTATGTGTGTATTGGTCGTTTTTCAATCGGTTATACTGTCCTATAAACACGCTATTACATTTTGCTTACATTGGTACTAGTTTTTAGCTGTTAACATTTTTTTTTTTTGAAAAAAATACAAACAGAACGATAGAAGCCGCCTCGAACAATTTGAACTGTTCGGTGTCGATCGATATGGTTCCAGTATAATCACAAGTTTATAAATAAACTTAATGGCTGCTTTATAAGGCGTGTCGAGCCGGGTCGGGTCGCAGCTTAGTCGCGACTCACGTCACAGAGCAAATCGTAACAGTGAAACAAGTCCGAGATGCTGCTAGCTAACAAATATATCAAATCAAACTGCACGTATGTATAAAATTTAAAATTCTAAGTAATATTATATATACGAATATCAGTTCGTTTGTTAGGTTTTCAAGCATTAACTACTCAACTGATCATCATAAATGTTTGAATACATCATGTCAGGGGTACAATAGGACATAGAGTACCTTTTGTTTAGAACAAAAGATAAATTTACATTAATATGAATAAAGCTGCGGATTAAACCTAGTGAACTATAAAATGCAGAAATGTGTATTCAGATCTGACTTTTAGACACATTTAGAGATCAGATTCTTCAAAGAAACAATGCCTTAAGCTTCGTCTGCGTCTACTATTCATTGAAAATGTTTCAATGATTGCAGTTTTTATTTTGCATTACACTGTACTCATCATTGCGTTTATTATGTCATGCTTTAATAAAAAACACTAGTAATAAGTCGTGAGTCAACTCGCCTCTCATCATAATCATTTTGTGTCCTTCGATAAGTGATTACTGGTACAACAACCAGCTGTTAAGTAAAAGTAATGCATAACAAACGCATACGCATGAAATACAAAATGGGCCAGTGTAATTACTTAATCGCGTATTGCCGGGCATTTTAGTAGTCCTCTCAACCCCCAGTTTCTTTTTACTTCATCAACATCACCTTTTGCAGCGCACCTACAGATAATTCGAACAAAATTTAAGAACTGTAAACTTGTCGTGCTTTCCATGTGTCAGGAGATTTGCCCGTACTGTAATTATCTGACATCATTTCAGCTGGTTATGATGTTAAGTATAAACGTTACACAGATCAAGGACGATTTTACAGTTTTTCTGTTGTTACAGTCATATTCTATGCACGCTTGATATTAAGGAAACTAGATAGAACTACTACTAGCTACGGCTAAGTAGCTCTCAGACGGCAGGATTTTTTCCAACTTAAATAACACTCATTGACCGTTATTTTCTCCGAAATTTTCTCGTTCGTAATATAAATGGGATAATTTATTTTATTATCTACATATATTTTGTTATACTTTATAGTTTAATTTTTGTCTGTAATCTTAATTTATCATGTATCATTTATGATAAGGAGTGTACCCCTTAGGAGGTGATCAGTTATCTTATAAAGTTGTAAGTTAGAGAGTACACTAAGCGAGAACGAAGTAACAGAGCAGGTGGTAATATACAGCGGCGGGGAGAGCGAAAAAAATTAAACGGGATGAAACTGTACTGTACTGCATGTGTGGCACTGCTGTTTCCATATGAACTGTGGCGCATAGTCAGACCGCCGCGCCGGCGCCTGTTGGTCCGACGCAACTCTTCACAAGTATGAACGGACCTTTCAAGCTAAATGACCGATGTTGGTAGGAATGTCGCTGATATCGAACCCTGATGTGACCGCGGGTCACCTCGATTATGTTAATTACTGTATTTATACCATAATCCATATATTGTTCTAAACAGTACCGTTGTGAATTGTTATCACAATTTTAGATTTATTTTTCCCTATCAAGCTTAAAGTGAGACATGAATGAAAGAAACATGACAAGTATCCAGGAACAGAAAAAAATGGCACGCAATCCTGTTTGCCTATAACGGCAGGGATGATGATAATTATAAAGATTTTTATAAGAAAACCCATTGCTTTTCTATAAAATCCTAGAATCGTTTGTAAGACACCTTCGCTACGCTATTTGCGTCCTATATTATTAATTGCATATAACTAGCTTTTACCCGCGGCTTCGTACGCGTTGATATAAATTTGGCGTATCCCTCGAAGATAGTACATCTTATACTGGATGAAAGGTACATTTAAGTACTCTAGATACTCCTGTGTGCATGCACTTCTGTGTGTATGCAAAGTTTTGTGGTAATCCGTTAAGGCGTAAAAGCCTAATAAACGAACCAACTCACGTTCACATTTATAATATTAGTAAGGATGTAATCAATGTTTTTTTTTCAATCTATCCACAATTTTTTTTATTTTTTCATATAATACAAAGAAACATATGATTTCAAATTACCTGTATGTCGCATTTTCATTGTAATGTTTTCCATAATATTGTAAGTTACCTATGAAATTAAACTCTTCCCGTGGCCTATTGATGTTTTGATTTTGGCAACCACTCTTCTAGATTGTTACAGCTATTCTCAAGTAGGTAATAATATTACAAATGTCTTGTGATAATTTCAATGTTCTAACAAGATGGTGGCTCTTTTGGTGTGACATCTCAGAATTCATGTTCCATGGTATTATTCTCCATCCACTTCACCAATACACAAAACCGAATTATATTACTTAAAATGCCACCAACTAACAAAATAAAAAATATATAAAATATAGAGTCAAATAACACAAGATTATGAATAAAATATAAAATCCACTACATGAGAAGCTGAGATGTCGCCAAAAATTACTATTCATTTTTTTATTTAAAAAGTCGCTCACAAAATTAAATTTAAGTCAGAAAAGATTTCAGCATCGAAGAATAAAAAAAAAATGAAATCTACACAATGAATAATAAAATTTGTCGGCAAAAAGCAATTTGTAATAAATGTAAAGGGTTTGGTGAAAGCATAAAAATAACCCTCGGGCATTCGTAGAATTAAGTTCTACGCCCTCGAGAGCACTATTCGTTCCCCGGACTAACATAACTGTATGTACAATTAACGATAAAAGTGATTTGTAATGTTTTATATTAAACATTAAAACAATCTATTTACAAAACACTACAAACAAAACATTATATAAATATTTATGGGAAATTGAAGTCACTTTAGCGATGAGCTGTTTATTACAATCACGCCTAGTTCAAAAATGTCTAGATAAAAATATAAACGTGTGTATATATAATATTTTGTTTAACAGTACTACTTTCATGTTCTGTCGGCATGTGACAGCTGAAGAACATTGAAACAGAATGGCACGTACATGACTTATACGTGTTCTGTTAAAAGTGACTCCATATTATATTTATTCACTAAGTAATGGACAATTATCTTAATTTATAGTACTCGTTAACACATAAGCTACAAGATGATAGTTTTTGAAGCGATGATGGCTAAGGCGTATTCTGACACAGCATCGAACGATGTAGGTTCGAAACATCGTGATGAAACCATAGCATGGTGGTAGGGCTTTTTCTAAGTCCGCCTGGCTAACTACCACCCTCAATTGGAAAATCTGTCGCCAACCACCTGTTGGTGTGTTCCGGCAGCTGCACATGAGAGCTAGTCTCTCTCTAGGTTTAGCGTGACTACTATCTTAGATCAGATCATTATTTAACATCAGATGAGATTCTGGTCAAACGCTGACCTATAAAGTATACAAAATAAATAAATAATAATATTGATAACGCTGTAATAAAAAACCCACAAGATAATAGAAATAATACATTTCTTCCTTGTTCAAAGCCAATACACGATAAATCTAAATTAGTTAAGAAAATTCAGTGTTTTTTATGGCTGTGTTTATGTTATTTTTAGTGTTTTTGATAATTTGAAAAATCCTATCAATTGAAAAAAGATATCAATTTTCCGTGTACAAAATTTCATTACAATTGATTAAGTCACTCTGCGTTAAACCTGGACACACAAACAAAAATGTCATACAATAAGCCTTAACAATGAACCTTATATTTGTGGTCCGATGCCTTTATAATAGATATCTGTTACAAAATTTTGAAAAACGAACTATATAGACAGACCTGCAGATTTATTAATATCGATGGATAAACACTTGTGTGCGTAAGTGTACGTCTGCAGCAGCCGGCCGTCTCCCCCCTGCCTCACCGCCTCGTTACAAATTTAGTGACAAACAAATGTGTGGGGGAGAACCATAACATGTGCTCCATATGAACATACATTAAAGAACATCTATTTAAAATTGTCACTGAAAGATTTTTTTGTTTATCTAACAGTGGACACTGAAAAATGCACAAAATGGCGCCTACACGTTTTATAGGCCAAGGTTAATCATACAATATATTTCATGTTTTGTATACGAATAGTACAAGTGTTTAATTTGTATTCGTGTAGTATTCTTTATCTATATACATAGTTGCAGTAGTTGTCATTTATTCAAGATATCTCTAAAATGGTTTAACCGATTTTGGTGAGATTTTTAATTGCAGATAGAGGAAATTTTACAGTATTATCTAGGGTACAAAGCATAGGGGATAGGAAATAATCATAAAATTTAACAGATGTAACTTAAAATGTGCAAATTAGTTGTATGGGATTAAGTAATAATGTCGAAATTTCCATTAAAAAACATAACACGTTCCTATTTCGCATAAACATTAAAATCATTTTTACTATGTTGTAAATAACTTACTTATATGCAGACAATTTTTTTCTACACAA
This sequence comes from Antheraea assamensis, assembly GCA_035772565.1. Lineage (NCBI taxonomy): Eukaryota > Metazoa > Arthropoda > Insecta > Lepidoptera > Saturniidae > Antheraea > Antheraea assamensis. Next base: position 5,286,959 of record JAQQSE010000011.1, read on the forward strand.
ATAATAACGAATTGCTAGTATTTATTTCTGACTAGCTGATTGCCTGTGATTTCGTTCACGTAAAAATTGTTTTGTTTCATAGAGACTACGTTGACTATATGGAATAATTATGGATGCTCTTTTAGTTTATAAACCAATACTATTTACCTTTATAACGCTACACCGACTTTAAATTACTTATGTTAAATTTTATGATTGTTATTTAACTACCGAGTAAAAATGTAATTGAATGTAATCTAGATAATACTCCGAAAAGTCCTCTTTTTGCAGTCAAAAATTTTATCAAAATTGGTTAAGTTGTTTCAAAAATTAACTCCGATAAACAGTAAACGTTTCAATTTTAACTATATGTATAGGTAAAACGGGTAATAATATACGATTTGTGGGACGAGGATACGAATAGTAAATTTCTGATTTTTTTATGGTGTATAATACGTGGTACGTGGCGGTAGGAGGTTGATTTTATGGATTTTTATAAGGATATCCTGATCAGAAGTCATTCCAGTATTACGTACGCAGCAAAGGGTCTATGTCTTGTTTAGTTTTGACGACATGGGAACCGGGGAAGTTAAAATGGCGATTATGTCGGCAATATTTACTTTTAGTATATATTTTGGTAATTGTAAAGAAACTTGAGAGAAATTCTAAAATGTATGCTAATAAGGTAAGCATGGGTGATGAAGGGAGTATGAGCTTTGCTTATTACTACTGAAAAGGGGCAGGGGGCTAACATGCGTACATCTATGAGTTCCAGCAGCCCTCGAGTGCTTTAATTTTAAGAAATAACTTTTAGCCGATTGTTTATCTACATAACATAAAAATGGATGTCTGTATATTTGAGACCGAATATTTCTAATATTGTTTGAACGATCACCATTCAAGCGGGCTCATCTAAATCAATTCTCATGGAGAATACTTTGACTATTATAACTCATCACTAAGTAGTACCAGGGTCTATTCTATTTTGAATGAAATAATACAATTTATTCTAATTTTATGTGAACGTTGCTGCAGACGCTTTCTTTTTTAGTGTAAGCTTCGAAAAGTGATTACAGTTTAAGTGATGGTTGTCGTCGCTATACTGACCTTTTTAAAGGGTTACTTAGAAGTTGGAAGTACTAACGAGAGATGCTAAGAAGTTGGAAGTTCTCCACTAACCGCTTTTTCGATAAACTCTGGGTTATATTCCAGGACGATATAACAAGAGGCCTGTTTAAGTTCCTGAGACATTACTCCACAGTTCGTGGCATCTTATTCAATGACATTGTCTTAAGCTTTTTTGATTTAAGCCAGACGATAAAAATTTTCAAGTGTTAAAAAGAGAAAAAACTTGGCGTAATAGAAGTCTATTGACTTGTCTGGTCGTCGACCTATCCCCACACATGTGACTACACACTTATTCTGATACAATACATGTCTGGTATAGTTTTTATGAATTATATTTTATTCCTTTAGACTGTTGCGATATCGTTGGGGCTTGCAAATTGTAGACGATTCGCTTTGTTTTTCTGGTTGGCATTTATTTTGTTTTTGATTGTTAGGTAAAGCTGTAACCTTGAACTATAAAAAGGTGACGATGTTAGTGTAAAGGTTTGATATCTGATAGAAGATTGTTATTTTGTATTAGCAGTTACCCGCGAATTCCTTTGCGTTTGTGTAGACTTTTTTATACTTTGCGTTTGACTACAATCCCACCTGGTGTTCATTGACGATGTGGTCCAAGATTGTAAACACGGTAAACTTCGAGCAAGTGCATCTGGTCAAAACACATCTATAGCTGGTGTTTAGTGGCAGATTTTCAACTTGAGAGTGGACGGAGCAGACTTATATGCCACGGTTTCGTCTCATGTTTTCGTTTACCGAAAGCTTCAGGTCATTTGCAATGATTCGATCTTATGCCAATCAATGTGGTGTCCGAACATGTGAAGCTATGATGGTTTAGTGTTAGCGTTTTCGGACACTGCGTTGGCAGACGTGCATTTGAAGTTTTGTAATTAACGTGAACGAAAGTGTCACGAAGCCGTCTTAACATGGTGGTTTTCTCTAATGTCTGCCTGCAAGCCTGCCGAGATCCACAACGGAGTGCCAGTTTTCTTCAACTATTTCAAATTAAAACCTACAGAGTATAAAGAATAATAATAATAAAAGACTGTTAATTACACAGGTGGTTCAAATGATCGCACATTATGTTCAATAAATTACAGAATACGGCTAGCGATAACTCAACACGTGTGCGCTCTTGCCGACCTAATTTCTATCCGGATGATTGACAATTTGTACCGGACGAAGGTTATTTAGTTCGATGCAACGGGATATGATATCAAAGAGCCCTTGTTGTTTAGTTATTTGAGACCCCTGGACACTCGAATGCTGTACAATATATTCGTGAAATGACGTCTTAAAATTTAGGTAATGTGTAAAAAGTTGAGTAATATTTCAGTTTTTATTTTAATGTTTTCCGCCGTGCTCTGAATTTTCCAATCTGCACCAAAAATTCAACACCCAGTGAATTATAATATAAATGTTGATTTTTTTTATAAAACAACCTCCAACGAAAAGTTCCCTCTGCTGGATAAATTATCCAAAGTGGGTTTAAAATGACCACACAAAATTTGACAAAGCAGGTACATCATTTCATCCGGTAATTTTATATCGGATAATGTAAATATTCTTGGTATCTCTTTTTTCTTAACAAATATATAAAAAGGAGATCGATATTATAGGGGAAAACAGAATACACTTACTGGGATACGATTCCTGAGTTTCATAGTACGGCAAAGATATAAATCATTATGTATTAATTAGTTCGTACCGAAATGGAACTCACAATAAAGCTGCGATTTCGGAGTTACATACTTGTGATTACAGTATATTTTCTTATGTTATGAAATAACAAAGAACCATGTCACTTAATGCTTGATATAGCTATGTATAACCAGTCACCATATCTCTAATTCAGTAATTCTACGGCGGACTAGTTCCAGTGACATAAAATCAATTACACGCAAATTGAGTTGGTGCGGTCATATTATACGCATGAATAAATTTAGATTGTCTATGTCTGTGTTCTATTGACAGCTGAAGCATGAAAAGCATAAGCCCAGGGATCAAAATCTTCATTACAGAGATGTGATTAAGAGACATTTCTTCACATGTAACTTATCTCCAGACAAGTGGAAAGAGTTTACGTAACAGAGACCAATCTGGCGCAATCCTGTTAAGAAGGAAGTAAAAGCATTCGAAGACCATTGCCTAAAAGGCCCTGTTGAAAATGCCATTTCAAAAATAACCGTCCTGAGTTTTCCTACGCTTATACTCTAAATTCGTCAGTTACACTGTGCACCTTGCAACCGTACCTTTCAAACTAAATTTGGTGTCGCGAATCACATTCAATTGCATTCTCAAAAACAACATGGTTCGTTGTTAACGAATACGTCTAGGAAGAAGGAGGAAGGAAATCATCGTAACCAGGCTCCAGGAACCGTAGTTTTGAGGCCAACCATGATAATATGCTACTGCAAGGGCTTAGTTGGAACTCCTCGTGGACCAGTGTAGCAATATACACAACAGTGTGAATATAACTGCTTTGTGGCAAAGAAATATGGTACAGTTTTGCCTCATCTAATTATTCGACTATATTATTTTTCATGTATTGTAATATATTCAATTTTTTTTTTAACTTTATATATTCGACCACAATTTCACCTGATCTTATAGGACGATATAGGATTGTAAACACACTAAACCTAGAGGGGGTTTGGTTCTCAAATGCAGCTGACTATACACATCAGGCGGGTTTAGAAATAGTCCTGCCACAATTCTGTGGTCATGCGCAAGGATTCGAACATACGTCAATCGACGCGGTATCCGAACAGACTAATCGTTGAGCCATCATCACGTCGATTTGAAATTGTAATAATAAAAAAGTAATACTTGAGTAGGAAATGTCGAAGGTGTGTCAGAAGTCGTTTTATTCGAGTTATGTCATATGTCTGTATGTTTATTTTTTATCATATCCCCTTTTGACCTTATCTAAGACATTCCAAGATTTACTGCGTCGTGTCTATTAAGACCGACGATCTGTTTTTAAACAACTTTTAAGATTTTATTTTGGGTCCTTAATTATGTTATAGAAATGCTCTGAACACTCCGACTTCTACTCTCTCTCTTTTTCTCCTCTGCTACTTCTACTTCTACTCTACTCCCGAACTGACGGTATTTTTGATGTTCATATCATCATAATCTTCATTATTTGAATAAAATGTGTGTGACTCGATTTGTTAGCACACACAAATCCTTTTTGGTAGGGAGGGTTGTTTATGCTATTCAGTTCGCTATTAAAAAGTAACGTAGTACACATTTTGTGTAAAATTCAAACGATCTCTATGAAAATCGGTATACAAATTTGCTTGCAACTATTTGTAGTTTTAAAAAATAAAAACCTCTTTATGACAGACTAAAATTTCGTCGAAAACTTGACAATTATATTAAAGTGCCTTTAGTGTTGCTATAGAGTATAATGTTTACGTTTTTTATTGAGCTAACATCATTGCTACAAACGTCACTTGAGGTGATCTTACAATACATTTGGTATTATTAAAACATAAAAAAAATCAATGATGTCACCTGTGTTTTGTCTATTTATAGACGTGATCAATACCCGCCGCTGTACGATATTGATCTATGGTTTTGTGTTCAAGATTTTCGGAGATGCTGTGTGAGGTTTGTGACCTTATGACATAGATTAAATAAATATATCAGTGAGGAAATTATAAAGTTGTTATGTAGTCAGGTGCAAAGTAATTTATTTCTTTTTGTTAACATTGTAGTGTGGATCCGTCCACGAGGTTGTAGATATAGGCTTCGACATAATATCAACGCTGCAATTCTTGTAAATCTGCATTATTTTGTTGAGACGGGGACCTATTTGTCTTCATGCAATACTTATTAATTTATCTATTGATGTGTGTTGTGTATATGTCAAGTAAATTAAGTTAAATAAAAAACGATCTATCCCCGCGGTTTCACACACGTTTATTATGCAACTAAATAGTTTCGCTTAATAATTCTATGTTTACTTATATTTCGTGGTTTCTATAAGTATTATTGGTAATTTATATATTCTATTACTTTTTTTAATGATGTACATTCTATGTATACAAAATGTAATTAATATCGGTAAAGCTGTTTTTGTGTTAAATCAAAACATAAAAGAAATTAGACAGACAAATATTTTTATATCTTTTATTTGTGTTGGTACTTCAATTGGTTTCAATAAGAAGGAGAAGTTTCTTAATTCAATTCTATTTTTTTTAATTGTTTTTGCCTCGATATTAGTCAGTAAATTATTTTTATATTGTGAAGGGGATATCATTATTTTATTAAGATTTTGAGCTTCGATAACAAAGAACTACAGGGAACCAGGAAACTCCTTAAAATCGGATAGGAAATGAATAGCGATTGAGATATTGTCAGGTTTATTTATGGGAATTCTATACGAGGTCGGTACCTAAATATGATCAAAGGTGATTGATTTGGTACATTTATTAAAGTAAATTTTTTGAAATATATTTTTTTTGTTGTAAAAAGTTATCTTTATAATAAATATCTATTAGACAATAAAAATACATCTGCACAGATAATTAATTAATAGAGATGCTATTTCATAAAAGATTAATATTATTTAACAGCTCAAAAAATTACTTACTTATTTACTTTATTACTTATTTATTTATTTATTAGTTTACTTAAACAAAATTATGTTTGAATATGGACAAAACAGAGTTTATTAATAGTTTTCCTAATCTTCAGCCAGCTTATAACATAAGTTGCATTATTTTTTATTGTCTACTTTTTTTCTATATTCTAGAAGAAACATTTGCCAGTGTCGTTCTATTGTCTGTATTGAAATAATAAATCGAGTTCATTTTGAGATCTTCCTTGACGTGGAAGTTCCTTGTGTTCTAGAAATTCCCAAGTTTTGTTTGTACGCAATAATCAATTCGTATGGTATACAATATTACTTTTTCCCATACATAATGTGGAATAACGCCATTGAAAAAAACGAGTCTAATTTAATTTATAATCTGTATCAACGTCCTGTCACGAAACATTATTCATTGATGAGAAAAAAACCTGGTTGTACAAAAACACATCACCCTGAACTATCCATACATACTATGCCGAATCCTGTATCGATTGTCTTTGCGATAAAACAATGAGTGTTTTGATTAATGTTGATATATAATTTGACAGTTTGACAGTGGCGGTCAAGACCCCGTCGATCGTCAATAGTTTTTTATACAAATCTTACATTTAAATTTGTTCATTATAACATATTATGAGCTTATAATATCATGTAATCATACACGAACCACGTACTCAGAGACGATTAACCCAACTTCAAATACATACGGGTACGTAAGCGACGATAACGTTATAACATTTTCAGCGTCGCAGTCAATAAAATACCATTCTATTTAAGTCGATATAATGGTGGATGTTAATAAGTTGAACACTTTTTACATACAAGTTTGTTTTAGGCCATTAATTAGTTTCTCTGCTACTATATAGCTTTTGCTACACGACGCGTTAGTGACGGTAGTCGTAACAAACAAACTAATTTTGCACATTCATTATATTATGCAAGGATTTTTGGTTCTGTTTGGTAAAAAAGTTTATTGTTAGGATCTATAATATGGTCCAAAAGCACACTGATAATTTATCAGACAATAAGTATACGCACTAGGTCAAACAGGTTTTACGATCATAAAGTTATTTTAGGGTGGGTCATTACGCAACCGATAGTGATCTCTTGAAATGATACCCCACTCCTTGCATCCGTTGAAAATAATTGTGACAACAATAATTTGTGTAGTTGCAGTACAAAAAAATTACAAGGGAAAGGCAACTAGATCGAGTTTCTCGCTATCTCTTCTAAAGGATCCTATTGTTTGGGCGAATTGGTGGTAGAGTTTTGACGCTCTTAAACACATTCTTAAAACTTAAATTGAATAAAGTTTTTCTGAATTTTAAGCTGAGGGTTGTGAGAAGTTATTTAGATAGGTTCAATGGCTGCATCACAATTTTTTTCTTCATCGCAAATTCAGGCAAGTCTAAGAACTTGTTCAATATTAATCGGCGAATTTACCGAGTATTTAATAAACCAAAAATACAGTTTCAATTTGTTTGCTACGAAATTCCACAAGAATTAGCATCTACTTAAGATTTTTTCATAGATGCTTCTTTTTTGGGACAGACAATTATTTGCATATTAACTGTTTAAGCCCGTTACGACATGCTTTTGATTTCTGAGAAATCCATTTTGTTTTTTTTGAAATAACCGTTTTTAAATTATACAATCATTCAAATTGTGGCACGAGTATCAGTCCTTGTTAGTCCTGTCTTATATTTTTATTAATTTTCAGTTTACTCAGAAGGGTGTACTGCTTATTGGGTGTTTGGGTTTTTTAAATTAAAACATATTTAACCCTGTTGTGATTTGAAACTTGATAAAACAATGGAGGCGAAATTAAAAAGAGACATATACTCGTACATCTATAACATTTAACGTGCGAGAGAATGAGTTAGAATAAATGATACAGTGTTTAATATTAGAAATTGTATTCGCGGTCTTGTTTTTGTATATTGCACTAACTGTTACTTGCTCTGGTACGAGCGTTATACGTGTTTATACGCGTGTGTGTTTCTGTGTATTGTGTATTACGAAGCATAGTTTTTTTTTTGAACTGACTACACTGTTGACCTGGCAAAGCCTCTACAGTTTCACCAGACTACGCCAGCATAGTGTATTGTTTTATAGTTTATGTTTTATGTTATCGTTTATGTTTTATAATTTTTTGAGCTTTCACTTCTACCGCGTGTGAACTGCATATATATTATATATTTTTTGCACATTTTTATTTTAAGACAATTATCTATTGCACGATTGTTCTTAATAATTAATACTTTACGTAAATATTGCAACAGCATGTGCTAGTAATGGTTTTGTGTCCATTTACTTTTAACCTCAAAACTTGTTCCATATGTTACATAACATAACAAAATATGTTAAAACTTGGCCAGACTCGACACCTATGATTAAAGAAAAGAAAAATGTAAGTCGATTTAGTGGTAGTTTTGAATGATAAGCACAATAATAGACAGACAGTCATAATAATATGGCTAAAAAAATCACATGGTCTAAGATAGGAGATTGTTAGAGGGCCAACGGGATGATGCGTATACCCTAGCGCAGTGGACGTCTAACTCGTCATCCAAAAGAGTCATATTGACATTTATTCAAAGGGCCTTATTTTTAAACTTTAGCTTTGCAATGTACACTCTCGAGTTTGTATTTGCTAAGTATATATTTTTTGCGAGCCTCTAATCACGCCATTGTTGCTTTCTAAAATGTGCCTCTTTTCTGTAGGCTTGCCTTTCAAAACAACTGGTCTCTTATAAGATTAGTTAATAAATAATATTCAGTGCCTGCACTAAACATTTTTTGGGAGACCCATATTGACGGAGGGAAAGAGTCGCATGCGGCTCGCGAGTTGCGGTTTCCCGACCACTGCCCTATGGAACGAGCCTGGTCTTGTTATGAGATGCTAAATGCGTCGAAACTTCAGTACCGTTCTATTTTTCAGATTCGTTGTAGTGTGCTGACGTGGTTTCTTTTCTAAGCGGCACAAGTATGCTGTTGTTAGTAGGGTCCATATAATTACAGCATTGTAGGCAAAACTCTAGTACCGTGAGAAATCGCACAACAATTTCGAGAAACTTCTGAATTGTCAACGCGTCTCGCTTACAGAGACCGAGACTCTTTTCATCTCTATCTTGTACAACCTGTAAGTGTTGCCGTACAACGTCGCAATGTAAACGTAAAAACTCTAAACGTCTGGGAACATGTACACTTGGTAGAGAGTTGGCTTCCATCCTAACTAATATTTAAAATGCCAATGTGAGTTTGTTTGTTACGTTTTCACGCCTTAACTACTCAATAGATCATCATGAAATTTTGCATACACATTGACAGGAGTACATACAAGGATATAGTCTACTTATCATCCAAAAACTGTTCTCGAGGGATAGACAAATGTAGATTAACCCATGCATAGCCGCTAGTAAAAGCTAATGTTTATAATGTGAGGAATCTAAAAAGTAATATATATAGAATTTGGTTGAAAAATTAAAAGAGATAATCTAGATCTCAATTATGGCACCGTTTACCGCATGATGAAAATCGGTGCAGACGGTCAAGGAGGTGAATAATTAGCACGCCCACAACAAAGATGTAAGGGATTTGCCGTTGTGCGCACATCACTCAAAAACTACAGGATAGATTAAATCAAATTTGGATCTTATCTATAGAAAAAAATATTATGATAGATTTATTGAATAGAATGTTACTAAAGTTGCGAGAGACTACGATTTTTATAAATTCGTTCATTGATGTCCGTTTTCATGTCGCACAGAAGTGAGACAAGCGATGTGCTGCTTATCTTTTTTCCTGTGAATATTATTTGTTTAAATAATAAACAACGCAGGCGGTGTCGCGGGTACCAGCTAGTTTTATATATAAAAATGTAATTAAAAATATTAATTAAAATTTCTTTCCCAAGTCTGGAAAACGTTTAAATCATAAGTTTTTTAATGTCGTTTCCCACGGAGACAATGAATAGAAAGTGACGGTTGCGATGCGCATCTCTAGTGACATATAACTAACTCGCTTTATGTCATACACGAGTACTTTCTATTTCACGCGTTGATGAATTGATCGTCGTGCGCTTTGCAACTGTGACTTATTACATATATTTATGGCAATCAGTGGTATATGCAAAAATATGACCACAATTTATTTCTAGTCGCACGGCATACTGTCAACAGTGAAGCCACTGTCTGATTGTAAGCACAATCCTTAGTAATACTATTATAGATGTGAAAGTGAGTCTGTTCATTTCTTACGCTTTCACGACTTAACCAATCAATCTACATTAATGCAAGCGAATCCGCGAGCAAAAGCTAGTACAAGTTAAAGGAAAATCACTGTGATGCGTTTATTATCATATGTTTGGTGTCGCCAATCATTTGGTTACAGCTCTCTACCAACCCGCATGTTTGCTTCAGTGGCTAATCTCAGAAGCCTGAAGATACGATTAAGGATGCTAATATAGTTGGGATTTTATCTGGTCAATGTTAACAGAACTTTTTCTTGAGTTAGACTTGAAAATTTGAACAAAATTTAGGATTGAAATACAGGACAAGAAAATTAAATGAAAAATGAAGGAAGAATATCTTTCGTACAATTTCACATACAGAAGACGAAAAAGTAATCGCCTGAGCGGACATTGATCAGCTTTATTTGTGTTCTTTATCTTAAGCTTTATTTGTCTCACTCTAATTTTCTATTAATAAGTCGCTTGAAGTTTTTATTTCCGCAAGTAAAACAGTAAACGACAGGATACGTAAGATTTAGTTCAATACATCGATGGCAAACATAGATGTTTAATTGTACGTTACCACAAGAAACAGGATTTGATCTTTACGCTAGCAGGCAAGTAAAAATAAGGGCTAAAATGTCAACACTAAGCAATGACTATTAGTTTTAGATATCAAGTTGCTATGATACGATATTGAAATTAACTGTCAAGTCTTGCGATCGTAGTCCTTAGTTTCGGACCAGTTTATTTACTCGATAATGGCTAAATGATTACTGTGTTCAGACACCGCGTCAATTGACATAGGTTGAAGGAAAACATCGTAATGAATCCATAGCATGATCATAGGGTAAGCTACTACCCTCAAGTTGAAAATCTATCGCCAAAGAGCTATATGTATGATTGAGCAGCTGCACTTGATAGCCAGTCTTCCCCTAGATTTAACGTGCTTAAAATTTTACACTACAAAGTCATTTAACATTAGGTGAGGTTTTGGCTAAACGCTAAAACCTGTGGAGTATAGAGTAAAGACCTAACTTAAGATTTTAAAAGTATATGTACAGGTATCGTTATTGCCATTGCGATTTTTTTGCGTACACGAAATAAGTACAAACAAACCGCATGTGTACGGGTCACCAGTGTATCATAGCATCAATGTACATAGCTTAGAGGTCAGAAAACATATTGATTATAACAAACTTACATATGACAGTGCAACAATAGTTTGACCCTTTGACTATTAATTCATATGCTGTATAAAGAAAGACTCATTTGCTGGTAGTCATATTAGACTTTGTCATTATGATGGGATTTTGGTTTGGTGAAACTGTGAAAGCCCATCAGGTTAATAGCGTTAGTCAGTTCAATACTGTGTATTGAAAGGATACGTCAGGACCAGTAAATACCAACTTGTGTATTTGGTTTATTGAATTCTTTGTTGTTTCCCATATTAATGTCGACTAACTTATTACCGATCGAGGGCTCCACTTCGGGGAATCCGACCTAGGCTTAAGACGCTGCCGAGCGGGGCCACGGCGGGTATGCGTCAGAGAAGTTAACCACTCGTCCACGGTGCCGTATTAAATAGAGACTTCAATACCGCGTGGTCAACCGCTTTATACCCCATCATTGAATTAATTATATTACCACACATTTACTATTACGAAATCTAGTTTTATCTAACAAAATAGTATATTTGCCTCTACATGAATTAACTAAATTCATACATACCATCAAAGAATAATGGTAACCACTAAAAGAACGTCAATCCACAGCCAATCACAATCCTGCAAACTACGTCACAGTTGAAATACGCTGATTGAAACCGAAATACGACAAAGAAAATTAGTGGCCGTGATGGATTTTTCATCAAACGCATGATGGTAGCGATAAAGCCAATATATACGTGAATAACACTGGATATACCTCGGTGTATGTATGGTGGTCGCTATTCAGATAAACACAAATGTCGCCTTATGTTAGGTCTAAATTAGCTAAAAAAGTTAAAATTAGCTCCGGGTCTACTTATACTGGTCCTATAAAATTTTGCTATTTCTGCCTCAGGCTATAGTTGTGTTTAACTCCATCAATTTTTCATTACATAGCATTCTTTTAGTACACGTAATGCTGATTTAAATTAATACTTATTCATTCTTATGTAATGCTAGCTTATACGAACATCGCCTCGATTAACGTGGGTTCGAATCCTTTCAACTGTGTCGGAGTTTTCGATAAAGGACAATATCGTGATAAAACCATAAGCTGGTGATAGGGCTTTTTCTAAGTCTGTCCGGATAGCTTAACTTTAAGTTGAAATTCTGTTGTAAGTACCTGTTGGTGTGTTCCGAGAGCTGCAATTGAGAGCCAGTTGACCTGTAGGTTTAGCACGTTTACCGTCTTAAACCACATTGTCATTTAATATCAGTTGAGATTACGGTCTTACGTTAAAACCTATAAAATATTTAAAAAAATACAAGTTTGTTTTATCTATTCAATTAAATATGGAACATTACACGCATTGCTGCTATTTTTCATGAGAAGTGAATAATAATTTGTTTGATAATTGTTAATTTGTGTGATAGTTATCTTTCATTTTGTGTATGTTACATAGTACATACATACATCGAGAAGCTAATAAACGATCGCTCTGTCGGGAATCTTCCTTTATATAATTAATTATTACTGGAGTAGCTAAAAAAGCTAACTTCAGTAGAAGTGTTTTGCGTAATGATTTTTTATTTCCATACAGCACGTCTTTAATTATCACCAGTGAAATAGCAGTGACACAGAAGCTTAAAATCACTGTTATGGAATTATTCTAATCCTAACTAATATTATAAGTGTAAGTTTGTTGATTTGTTGCTTACGCTATTATGATTTATCTACTCAACCGATTATCATAAAATATTTAATAGACGTTATCAAGCGCACAGAAAAGAACATAGATAACCTTTTATTCAGAAAATAAAAACTGTTCCTGAGGGATAGGATAAAAGTACATTAACGGTAGTAAAGCCGCAGTCGAAAACTGGTATTAAAATATGGATATTATTATATATATGGATATATTTTGCTAAAATACTAGTGTCCAGAACCTCAGTTTAATGGAATAGTCATAATATGTAAGTCTGTTAAACAGCATTCGAATAACGCAAAACGTTGTCTTTTCAACGTGCGTTTTAAAACCGTTCGTAGAAATGACGCCGCACATCCTAAAGTCCGTGATGCAACTAATGATACAAGTTCGCTGCAACGTTGACATAATAAGATGAATGTTTAATTATGCAGCCGGAAGGGGGAGTTGGCGGTTTGCCAGCATACCTCCATAAGTATTGCGGAGACATGGAATAAATTGACTGTACGGAAAATATAAAATATTGATGACGTATTTGAACTGTAGAGGCCGTTAATAAAACATCCAAGTCACTTACTCGTGGTTTAAATTGTGAAAAAATAAGCAAAGAAGTGCTAAGTAGGCCAGAACTCTGGCTATTGGGTATTATTTGGTAAGCTTATTAACGGTGACATGGTGATAGCACTGCACGGTCCCATGTCGCCCCAACCAAAGCGGCGGCCGGTACACCGTGGGATTTCAGTGAGTAAGAGTCTCACACTACCCACTCTCTCCCACGAGAGGGTGGCGTGTCCATGATGGATTTCCACAAGTAAATAAAAAAAAAAGCTCATTAACGGTGATGACTGTTGGTTGATCTTATCTCAGCAGTCGCTGTTATATCTGATTATGAAATCCAAACTATTACAATACGGTATTTCCATTAGATGACATGCTTGTAATTTACTGAGCTGGTTAAATAAAATAATATAAGTGGACGTTTATGTGGGAGTGGATAAATTTATCATATATTCATTACATATGTATTTTACCCCTCGTCTGATTTTTTAAGACGCAGATCTCAAAATGGCGGATTATGTTTTTAATTTTTTTTAATTTCATGTCAACGTATATTGTAAATTTCATAGTTTTAGTAAAAAAGGACTTAAAAAATAATTTAAAAATACGTTATACATAAAATATATAATTTTACAATACATCATTTGTTATTTTTCAATGTTATGTAATAATTCAAGTATTTTTTTAAGAATATGATGTCTACAGTCTGTTGACATGTGCCTCAAGAGGTCTACATTCGTTTCTATAGAACTTAAGCCTTGATGGTTTTGGACAGACCAAGGGTTAAAAATTTTTTTTCGAATGATCCATAAAGGATGACTCAAAAGATTTATATCCAATAATAGTTTTAATACAAATCAAAAGAAAATGGATATCTGTTTCAGGGATAAATTACGTTAAGATTTAAATTGTTAAAAATTAATTAAAAAGTGTTTATCATAGTTTAATTGCATTTTCCCTTTCTCAAATATATGTAGTGACTAATTTCGAAACCCAATTTGCCGGGTTTTTCAACAAATGTATGGTGGTTGTGTTTTAATCAGGAATAGTATAATCTCTTCGATACTCAATACGGTGTATGAATGAATTGATCTTTGTGTCTCGAAGTAAGTTTAGATATTATATTCACTCCACACTGTATACAATTAAAATTCAAGATTCACACAGACGGCGCCATGTTCGTGCGCCATTTCCGCGTAAGGCGCCGCCCGCCCAAGCGCTTAGTCATAGCATAACCGTTCCCTAGAATAAAAGCATGTACCTGTGGTTCTAAGTAATGATACAATAACTCCATTGGGTAAAGTTTAAAGAAAACATGTTTTAAACTCTTATACATATATATACAAACTAACGATTCCGTTATTAAAAACGCAACAAATGTAATCTCTAAATATTTTTATAGACGCAAACGTGATAGTGGAAAATGAACACTCTTTCAGATAAATTAAAGTCGATAGAAATAAATTATTCACACAATTATAGAGGTTTTCTAATTGTAGACAATGGGTAAATCTTCATAAGTAGACGTCTTATAAAACTACACTTGGTTACAGACGCGATTTTGTTTACATATAAATCATAATTCTATAGAAAGCTTAAAATTATATTTTTATATGTCCAAGGTAATATGTAGCATAATATATACAAAATGCACCCTGCGGTTTCAACCGCGTTTCACTTTTTTTTTTTACTATTGTCAAACACAGTGAGGTAAGCTTAAATAAACACTGTATAACCATAATATTGCGTAGAAAGCTAAACACTGACATGGGCATTCACATTTTGATTCTTTTCAATTATACTTTGTTGGCGTCTGACGGTCAATGCGACCTCGGCTCCCGATACCCCGCGCCACGCCTGCCACGTTCGCTGTTACTCCGTTCTTGCTTACTGTACTTTCATTCTTTGCTCTGTAGTTAATTGCTCTGTTATGCAACGTGATGTTAGTAACCTTTATCAATAAATGGGCTATAGAATGCTGAAAGGAATTTTGAAATAAGACTGCAGGCTTAATAAAAAATTGTGCGTTGAAACAAAATAAAAAACTATAAATCTCGAAGCTTTAATATTGTAAGTATATATAATAATTTAGGTTTTTTCTGATATCCGAATGAGTTTCTAACATGTTCAGTTCAGTGTTTAAGTTCTTTGTTATATCAGCTGTACTTTTATACATTTGTAAACGAAGTAATAAATAATAGCTGTCCTTTGACGTCTTGCATTTTTTTACAAACTTGGTTATTCTATTCTATATTTAGTTCAAAATCTACGAAAACCCAGTCGTCGTCGGTAAAATCTTCTATCAAAGCCATGCATTTGTTTTAATGTCTGAGAATTGTTAAGCGTTTTTTTCATAGTAATTTCTGGCCTGAGTTCTTTATACCGACGACATGGTATAATCAGACGTAACTAGATAATTGTGAAATTTTATTGCCACATGACTTTATAAATATATTAAAAATTTAATTAATCAAAAGTTTAATTATAACGAACACACAGTAGTTGTTATTCTATGTATATAGATAATGCATTGTTTTAGCGTGGAACTAGTCAGTATTTATATGTACAGCGATTTATTTCTTTTTGTAGCCTGTCATTTTTGTCATAATTATGGAATAATGTTTATGCCCGCGGAAACTTTCGCATAGAATACAAAATTACATCGAGAAGTGATGATAAAGTTACAATTGAAAAATTAAAGGAAGATCGCAATTATTCAGACAAAACACGTAGTATCCTATGTTTTTTTTTTTAATACTATTATGCTGGCAAATAAGTGTACGAGCCGTTTGATGCCAAGCGATCACCGCAACCCATGGACTCTTGCAATGTCATAGGTTTCACATGCGCGTTACCGACTATTGAAAAACCTGTTTACTCATCTTTTAAAGAACCCTATATTATAATCCCCTGAAAAGTCTCAAAATAAGCCGTGGAAATGAGCTATTATATAAATAAATACAAAAATCGCCATGTTGTCGCGGAATAAACCCGTCTCTACTTTGAGGAAAGTTTCTTATTGTTTAAAGTTATTGTCGTGGTCGGGAAAATCCATTGGAGTGAAAAGGAAATCTGTTTTTCTTACATGCTATGATCTGATTTTAGGATTTTTATTTCCTTTGAAGCCTGGACAACGTGTGTAGGCCGGCTAGTAATCTTTAAAGTTCTTAATGACAATTTACATATACTTCTCTTGTACATACTGTTATCAAAATCGGTTAGGAATTAACAAAAAATAATTCGTTGTTTTTTATGGTTTTAAAAATATAATTGGCAATTTATGTACCCAATCAAGTAAAGAATAATATATACTTCCAGAAATATATTTTTTTATAAATCAATAATGTCGTTTGTCAGTTAGATCCGATTTTAAAAACCAATAATAGAAAAAATCAACATCATCTTCGTGACTAGTTAGCCTTTATAATAACATATGTACAAAGATTTTGAAAAAAAAATACTATAAGATATATGAGAGATCTATAACCTTCTTATTTCTATATGTAGAGATCAATTCTGCCATTTTCCGTACTCGTATAAAATAGCCATAGGTGTTTTCTATGTAAATTTAAAATACTATTTCTTAATATATTACACCTACACGTAAACCGGTTTGTATGTTTGTACATTAAACGTTTCAAGTTATGACAATGTAAGAAAATTTATTCTAAGCTCGAAGGACAAGAGACCGACCGTCTAAACCGGCCGAGGCGACATTGCGAAATGACAGAAAAAGAAAACAATTAAGATAAATCTCGAAATTGCATCGTTTCAAGGTTTTGCTGACGGTACAGTTGCGCCTGCGCATCGAATAGATGTTCCTCCAGCGTCCTGCGCCTGAAGCAACGCCCGCCTGACAGCGCAGTTCGTCCGCGACGTTCATTCGGTGTGCACGCGCGATCGCTCGTGTACTATCGAGATATCGATAGAGCAGTGAAGCCAAACGCGATTTTATCGAAAACTATAAACAGTGTTGTGTATTTAATATTTTTATTTGCGAATTAAGGATTTTGTTGATGCTGTGACGTGCCGGACAAGCTAGTTTTTTTTTAACAAAGGTCAGTTTTTATGTTTATTTTTTGAACTTTATTTAAATTTATGTATAGTTAAAATATAGTTAAGGCTAAGTAAAATAGAGAATTAATATATCATTTGTACTTTCATATTCAATTATCATTGCCAAAGAAGTGTATAATAATTAAAACATAATGTAGTTTTGACAAATCATTTATATTTTAAGTAATACTATCTGATGCCTGCGACTTCGTTTTATGGAGATGGTTTCGTTTTTTTTTTCGAACTGATATACCCTGTTGGCACTTTAGCCTCTATAGATTCACCGGACTACTGATGGTTTCGTTATTTCATGGCAACTGCGAGTTTCTTCTGGGTTAACTGTGGTTTGCCTTCTATTTCCTTATTACATCGCAACTTTTACAATCCATTCACGAATTTTAAGCTTAGTTTAGATATCGTAATCATATTACTTAGTCTAGATAATACTCTAAGAACTCCTCTATCTTCCGGAAAAAGTCTTGTCATAATCACTTTAGCAGTTTTCGGAGATTAGACCTGGCAATCTACAAACACTTTTATATTTATATGAATAGATTCTTATTGTCACAATGAATTATTAGATACAGTATTTTTTTTTATTATTTTCCGATTATAAATAACTGATTCTTTATGAAAGAGTAATTAGAGTCACATGTTACAGATTTTATGGTATAATAAAATTGTAAAAAACGGCTGTAATAAATTCGATGATTTTTTTTGTATATTTTTTTTAGGTAATAATGTTGAAATTATTAAAAAAAAAATCATATAAATTTCGAATTTCAATGTCAATACGTACAATTAAACTTACATTATAATTTAATATATTTTCAGACGGTTTTTATTGAAACAGGTGAACATAAGGTCGTTACGGATGAACTGTTAGTCATCAGAGTTAATAAAAACAATGTTATCATGATTCCGGCTCGATGTGTGCAATATGCACATGCCCGTGCAATGTGACGAATTTTATCGATATTCACAATCTATGTGCTCTGACGTCACTATCGAAATCTTTAATCCACTTCTTTTACGATTTGTAATAATGATTCAATTTAATCGGGCAACGTTGCGTATATTGATTGGCTGTTTTGATGGTCACCATTGTTTTTGGCTGTGCAGTTCAGATACTATATCGGAAAACAAATTTCAACGATTTTTTTAAATCTATATAAATGAAAGAGGTCTGTCATTCTCAAAAACTACTGGATAGATTGCGATCAATATTTTTTGTAATTTTTATATTCCCGCCATTTTGTACTTATCTAAATAAATAAAGATAGCTTAATTTAATATAAAGTTATCAAAATTGGAGGAAAATCTATTTTTATACGCACTAAGCGATCAGCAATGTGGGCTTACTTGCCATGGAGAAGTGGGGCAAGCGGTGTGGTGCTTGTCTATTCCTCTCTATATAAAATATATCGCTAAGATAATTAATCAAGCAGACGAGGTCACGGATATCAGTTACTTTCAAATAATATAATAAAGGAAAAGATTATAGATTATCAGAAGGAAATCTTAACTTAGAATTAATGACAAATAATTTCCAATATCTTGATATAATATAAAAAACTTAGATTTTGTTTTTGTATTCTATAAGTTTAATTAGCATTTGCCTACAATCTCAGCTAATGTGGTCTAAATTGCTAAAACACCTCTCAGTCTTTTACCTGGATACCTGGACAGGGCTCATTCTGTCAGAACAGATCTGTATGTACTTGGTAATAAATTTTCCATTTGGGGCTATAAAGTGTATTGAGATTTTACCAAGAGACTATAGTATGATGTCTGAGAATATAGTATGACAGAATCTTATGGAATTAAAAAAATATATTTTAAATTAAGAAGATATCGTGATAATGTCTTTTGATAAAAACCAAGTATCTAAAAATAAAACTAAAAAGATATTTAATATCTATCCAGTAGCTTTTGAGTGATGCCCGCATACTTTTGATAGAATGAACCGATTTTAATGAAACAAAAACGAAGAGTCGAAGTTATGTTTTATGATTTTCTTATCACAAACGTTGAAACTTTTGCGGCGATGTGTATACAAACACACAGACAGACATTTCTAAAAATGATTTAAATGTGTTTTATTACTTATTCATGCTCACTTGTAATAGTTTTTTTTTATTTCAAAACGAAAATCTGGAAAGTACAGACAAGTTAAATTTACATTCTTATTATATGCATAGATGTCCTCTGATACTCTGATAAATAAATAGAGTTTACTTTATTATGTGTATTGTGAGTCATTTCGTTAAGCACCTGTGATCCAACAAAGGACGATTAACAGTAGATGTTTATGTTTTTTTATTATTATTATTATTTTAATACAAACCTCATTATACGATGAATTAATTAGATAATTAGAATATTTATGATTTTTTTATTTGCAATAGCATTTGCGTTGGAATGTTAATAAGAGGCTCAATATAGGTTGTATCATGTATGGTTTATTTAAGTTGTTCCACATTAATTTTTATCCTAAAGATATAAAATAATATTATATTTTGTCATACGTGTAACTCTTCTAGTATACATTTTGTGTTGGATATATGTTATAAAAGATATGATAAATATCGATATCGATTGAATTTCAGAAAAAAATACACAGGGACTATATGATGTTTCCAAATTTATAGTATATAGCAGTGGTTAGCAAACTAGTCATCTAAAAGAGCTAATAATTAAAAAAATACAAAATTGAAGTTTATTTAAAGAGATGAACTTAAACTTTTCTTTAGTAGAGCCATTTTTATGGTAATTATTAGGATTAAAAGTACATTCTCGTGCTTGCCTTTGATAAATATGTCTTTTTTTTGCGAGGGATTAGCATTGCTATTGTCACTTTTGTAGTTTGCGTTGTTATTTCTTGAGGCTTGCGTTTCAAACATTTTTCTAAAAATATTCCGTGGAAGAACCGCAGCATAGTAATGAAAGAGCCCCATTGTCGACCACTAGTCTATAGGATTAGAAATAATATCACTAAAAATAAAATAGACGAAAATAATTACTACTAAATAAACGCGTGCGAAACCGCGAACTCGGCACTGTTGTCATGTAGTAATCCATGATCTGGCAAATTTCTACTGTAGCTTTTAGCGCGTCTTTCCGCTACTCGAAATAGAGCAAAAAGCGTGAACTGTCGCTTGGAATGTCGATCGCGGCGCCGGACGTTATATTATTAGTCCTTCCTACCACAATCTCTGTTAGTCCACATCTTATACAAATACTAGTGGATGCAGTCATCTTTGTCTGTAAACGAAAATTGTTTTTAAGTTCCTTATCTTCCAATTTGGAGAAGAGGGATACTATTTCATTAAATCTTGGATCTGGATGTACAAATAATTAAAATGGCATCAATTAATAACGTATTCATTATTTAAATGTTTCTGAAAAGTTGCTGTTTGGACAATCTGAGAACAGATATGTAAAAAGTAAGGTTATATCATACGCTATATATTATACAAATCATTTTTATGCATTCATATTTTATATTGTGTACTAGCTGTGCCAGTGACTTTGTCCGCGTGGAACGGAATACAAAATACAGTGATTAATGAAACAATCTGAATTTATATCTTGTATATTTGTAATGTAACGTTGTCAGGCTAAAAACTAATAATGGTCACAACCCTTTGTCACTTCAATAATAACTCAAAATTAGGGCTTCCAAGTTACCTTGATGTGTGTAAAACCGTGGGCCTAGCTATCGTGCTGCATCTATCGTCATACAGTCAGATAGTTCGTAACACACGACGGTAATGTGTGCCCACTCCTAAAGTTATTGCGAACCTGGACACAACATCGTGACGATACACGCAGGTATAGGAGTAACATAACACTAATATTCTAATTTAACAAGTGTAAAATCAATATTAACTCCTGGACTGTCCAAAACCATAAATATTTAAGTTCTATACAAACGAATGTAGACATAGGCATAGGTCAATAGACTGTTGGCAGCATAAGCTTAAAAAATATCTGATTTATAACAAAGCTTTGAAAAATAACAAATGATGAATTGTAAAATAATAATTTTAATGTAAAATGTATCATTAGATTATTTTTTCATTTGTACGAACTTTTTTTACTAAACCATGAAATTTAAAGTGTACGGTGTAGTGAAATTAAAAAGTAATTGAAAACATAATCTGCCATTTTGAGATCTGAGTCTTAAAAAATCAGCCGTGAGCTTATAATATTCATTCATATATACTTCACATCGCTCATTCTTATAATGATTTTTATGTTATCTTTCTTTTATTTGCACTGCCTGCAATCTTTTTTCTCCACGGTACCGCTGGAAGAAAATCCGAGCTCCCTAACTTTTTTTAATACTTTATGGGTAAACGTTTTGACCGCAATCTCATCTGATATTAAATGATGATGTGGTCTAAGATGGTAAGTCACGTTTAACCTAGAAGTGGGTTGGCTCTCAAGTGCAACCGCCGGAACACACCAACAGGTGCTTGGTGACAGATTTTCAACTTGAGGGTGGTAGCTACACAGACGGACTTAGAAAAAGTCCTACCACCATGCTATGGTTTCATTACGACGTTTTCCTTCACCGAAAGCTCCGACTCAGTTGCTTTGATTCGAACCTACGTCCTTCGACGCTGTGTCTGAACACACTACCAACTGAACCATCATCGCTTCATAAATCCACCCTAATGCATAAACCAAAAGGTATTCATTAATTCAGAGCGTAATTAAGACATTAGAATCAAGGTAAATTTATGAAAATTATAATTCGAAATAAACCTAACAAACACAGAAATAATCTCATTGTTATCTGTACTCTTCCTTGCAATAATATTCTTACAACAGTAAACCAATAAAATTATAAGTTTAGCGCCATCTGTTGTCGTCAAAAATGTAGTCTGTTATTGCTTCTAAAGACGATTTTTTCTTACATTTATTTTCAGTGAACAATTTTAGTCTCTTTATTTTTTTATTATAATAAAAAAATGTCCTAAAAAGTTAGGTTAAGTCCTAAAGGATTTAATAATTTGTAATATTTACATTTCAAAATTAATTAGAAATTTACAAATTTAATCATAAACCTTATGCGATCGAAAAATAAAAATCATATTTTACTTATACAAAGTAAGTTATTCAATTTATAGAAATATGTAATATTTGTAATTGACCAATTTATAGATTGTATATTATAGAAGTAATACATTTTGAAAATGGCGGTTGAACGCCATGTATTAGCAATAATGCATATTAATTAATTACTGAACATTTTAGGATATTAATATTTATTTATGTGAAAATAAAATATTAAACATTTTTTCTTTCGCTTTATGTGTTAGTAGTAATACTGTGGTAATGTTTATTTATGTTATAAAATACCCTGGGCTTTAGATGAGGCTAAAGTTTACTTATCTATTTTTCTCTCGTATTTAACTCCCGTCGCCATTAAAATTACAATAACTTTTGATAGAGTTAACCGATTTTAATGAAACAAAAAAATTATGTTGCTCAAGAATATATTATCAGAAACCTATTATTATTTTATCAGAAACCTAGTACTTTACCAGTGATGCCTGTTCAAACAAACTGACAGACAGACAGACATTTCTAAAAATGATCGAAATAGATTCTATTACTTATTTCTAAACACTTGCAACAATTTTTTTCTCAAAAATCAAAAAAGTACAGACACGTTGGATTTACATTTTTATTATATGTATAGATAGATAGTTATGTTTAATATTTTTGTTAATTTTAACGATAATATATACACATAAATTAATGATAATTAAAAAATACAATACGAATATTGTATACAATGGCGCAGATAATATAGGGGTAAAGAGTAAATAAGAAAATTTGAGTCTGAAACTATTGGATGCAAGCATAGATTAGAAATAAATTTCTGAAGAAAAGATAACTATTTAATTTATTTGAAACTTATTATTTATAAGTATATTTTAATATTTTACTTTTAAAAAATGTAATTTCTAATGGATATGTGTAATCTTTCTGCTTACATTAATTATCTGGTACCAGCATTGTCTAATTTATATTCTTTTATGTCATTCACATTAATCGATTATTGTAAATTATTTGCGTATATTATTAAACATAAAAATATAAACTATTTTTAAACCAGTAACTTTGGTTTCCTTCATTCTTTTTATAATTTATTCACGAGTATAAATTTTATTTCCTAACTGATGACATCATTTTAATTAAAAAAACAATTTGTAAATTAAATAAAAGACGCGTAGAAATATTAGACACGAATAGTAGATTGAGATAACAGAATCGATGTTCGAGGAAGCTATCGGTAATTATCGGAACCTTAACCTATCGATAAACTGTGGGAGGTCGCTCACGCAACACTATTTTACTAGGTTGAAAAATTTTAAGAGTTTTTGTTGTAATTTACGCAGTCTGGGGATTAAACACTTATTTATTTGTACGAACGTGTGGAAAACGTTGATAAACGCAACGTACAACAAAAAAGGAAATTATATAAGAGCGAAGGAATATACAAATGGAATTGGCAGAAAAAAATAGGACCGTTGGTATCCATCTGCATCAGAAATAACTTCTAAAATATTGATAATTTTAATACAAACGATTTGACAGATTAAGCGAAATCATATCCATGTATATATAAATCTTTTTCGGTATATCTGACATCGATAAACACCAATAGCATTTGACCAATCATCATTATTGATGGTAAACGCAAGTGTTTTGTCATATAGAAGCCTTTTACATTATCTATTTTACCGTAACTTGCTGCTGGATGGTATTACACAGCAATTAACTGTTATTCAGTTTTATATTGCAATTTAACACAGACGAAATCGCGTGTTATTACTAGTACAGTGTAAACGAGTATACACATACGGTCGAGGTAAAGTAACTGAGGTCTCGGTATGCATTGTTGTTAAGAAAGGACTCTCTCAGCGAACGGTTTTTTTTTAGGAAAACCTGTGTTTATATATTTTACATTTGTATGGAGTTATGAAACTTGCCGTGGGGCCTCCAGATGTTTCGAGATTTGTAGAGGCTTGAAGAATCCATAGGAGCAAAGGCCTTCCTTAATCTATGATCTGTTTCTTTATAATTCAAATATATTGTTTCCTGCCATTAGGACCAAAAATGACAACTTGACATTGCTTGCGCACAACCTTACACCGAGATTTTTGACAACTTTTGAAGTAAAAATATATATAGATATAGTCTGTGATCATTCAATGAGAATACAGATAATAAACTAAATGCAAAGTGTGATGTTCATGCCACACGTTCCTATCTCATACATAAGTCCTTCAGGCGGAATGAATACGAGAGGTTGACCCACTAAGGGGTAGATAATCTTTGACCGATAAGAGATTTCGTAAACATGTTTGGGTTTATATTATAATTTTTCTTATCATCTTTTACAAATACTAAAGAATTGTGATGGGAAATATTTTTGTTTAATAGCATTCATCAAACCTTAGCGCTTCAGAATATTTAGCACAATGTTTTTAATATATTACAATATGTACGAGATCTATATAGACGGTTAAAATTCAAAATAACTTTTGAATACTACCAGATTTCTAATAAAATTTCTTATTCCCATTTTGATAACTAATCCATTTTATTGAAGAGTAGCTTTTCTTTTCATAATCTAGATTTTAATTATCACTTGGGAACAGTACATTATATATAGATGAAAGGTATCCTATGTCCTTTTTTGTAAACCTAATAACGCGTATGCAAAATTTTCATTATGGGCATAATGGTAACTTTCACCCAAAAAAATGTACTATTCTCGAGAGATAGATCAAATTTAAGTTAACGCGAGCGGAGCCGCAAGCAAACCCTAGTTTATAATATTAGTACGAAAAAGATGAGTAATATTGTTACAGAGTATCTTATGATGACTTCAATGTTCTAACAAGATGGTGGCTCTCTTGTTTGAACGTTCAAGGGAGCTTGTGATAAGAATGCATACTTCATGTTATTATTTCCCATTCATTTCACGTGTGCACAATAACCAAACTATATTATGCAAGATACTATCAATATAACGCAATATATGGTCAAATAGTGCAAGATTATGACTAAAAAATAAACCACTACATAGCACACTATAACATACCGCCAACAAGTCCTACTACTAGTATGAGCTTTCGAATCTTTTTTTTTCGAATCTTGTCTTTTTCTCTTTTATTAAGTATTTTTCTTGAAATCCTATAAGAGGCTCACTGCAGGGCCATAGGGCTCTTCCCGAAGGAAGGTACGAGTATAATCACCACGACGTATTGGCGATTTCAAACTCGGAGAAATCCACAGTTCTATATTTTCCACCATACGGTGGTGGGTACTATAAGAACATTTCTCAGGTTCAGGTTTCCTCACGGTGTTTTCCTTCATCATCAGTCGATAGTGTTATCAATTTCAAACCACTCGGCTATCACAACTACTGGTTTTAAGATTATGGGTTTTTGAGTTATGTCGTACATTTTTGGGACACTCAACTGTCTGTCTATGATTTCCATAAAAAAAGTTACATTGTTACCTCTATATATAGACAAGGACTTACATCTTTGGACAAGGATATATTCACAGGTGAATGACAATATTATATAGTTTTAGCTAAACAAAAAATAAAACATCACGTTATTTTCAACTCATGTAAATTTTTTAAAGTTTTACAAGCACTATAAAAAACTAAAGAAATGTCGTAAGCAATGTATAATTTTACTTTAAATTTTACATAAAATATCTTTTTAAGGTAATAAACAACGCAAATTGAATCGCAGGTATAAAATAGTGGTAAATATATTTGAGCGTGTATTTTATTAGTACTATAATCTAATTTTCTACCACTTGTTAATAAAATTATATTTATATTGTTAATAAAAAATATAAATAAATAATAAAATAAAATGAGTTTCATATACAAATATAAATTTAATGTCATTCGATTAAACACCTCAAGGGGAGTGGTTTGACCTAATAAATGTCTAGTGGATTGATAACCTGATTTAGTTTTTAGATAATAAAATATATCTTATATTAGATGTGTCCCGCGGTTTTATATGCATATAATAACCAAAAAGAATTATTGTGGATTGAATTTGGTAAATTTAAACGAATTCCATATAGGCATTCACAGTTCGACACAGTGGCGTAACTATAGGGTGGCAGAGGTGGCAAAACGCCACGGGCCCCAGCCTGATTGGGCCTCCAACTCGAAAGGTCGCGAGCTCAGAAATAACTACTCTAGTGTTTTATTAAAATTAAATAACTATGTGTGATATGAATGTAATTTCACTTTAATTAATTACTATTCGCATAATTCATATGCAAGCTATATATCATACGAGCATATGATTTCATTTCGCCACGTTACTATTTCAGAATTCATTCACCTGCTATATATAGCAGGAGTATATGATCTCACGTCATAAAGTTATAGCTGAAAAAATATCGTTTACGAGAAAGATGTATAGCAGTCAGAAGTCAATGGAACTATTAGATAATATGTAATTTCTAATATGTAATTTCTATAAATATAATAATAGGCACGTAAATAATTCCGTAATTAATCCAGAATAAATTCTCTTCAGGATAGTGAGAACCGAATCAAAATCCGTTGCGTAATTTATAAGATATAAGGGAACTCGCACAGAGACAGACGCGAACGGGAGATTTTTTATTATTTATTGACTAATTTAAACCGGACGAACTCGCGGACGGTGGTTAAGTAACTTGTATAAGCCAAACCAAAAAGAACATATTGAATTTAAAGGCAATCTCCGTTTGCCTAACTTACCTGAACGGTTTAAAGTAATTACCCTGAATACTTAATCTAGTTCCCAGTGTATGAATGTCTCCAAATGTTATTAATAAAAAACACGTGTTTTACGTATTTTTATTAATCAGCGAACTCTTTCATATATTAGTATTTATATGTTGATATACTATTTATAGGTTTATTATTACATATATGTATATAATCTTATTCATACAACAAAGCATTACAAACTATGTTACACTCTCACACTGAAACTACTCAATTGACATTGTAGAAAGTTTACAGTAATATAGTTTAGATATTAGAATAATACATTTACTATAATCTATGAATGTATTGTTTAATTTGGCTAAAATATAAAGATAATTGTCAAATAAGTTGGAAAAACTGTCATCTGATAATTATTTTGGCGTACATTATATAAACCGTTGTACATTAGGATGGCCCAAAAAAAATGTTTTTCCGAGTTTCTTACGAAAATATGTTATTATATTATGTTTTAAGAGCCTTCTCATAAAACACAGCTCAAAAAATATTTTAGGATGCCTCCCAATATTATAAAAAAATTCCAAAGTCCTCGATGATCGATTTTCTTTTTCTCGTTATTTCATTAATTACAATCGTAAAATGAATAGGATTCTGAAATTTTCAAATCGATATTTTAATATTTAAAGGTCGCTCAAGATTTTTTATGTTTCCAAGTGTGTTGAGCCTTTTCGAGCGATTTCTGAACATGAATATAAACGACTTTTTTTTACTTATATTTGACATACTGAAGAATAAAAATAAGGCTAGAGAGAAGCAAAAAAAAAAATTGAGACGATTTACGAAATCCGGAAAATTTAAATAATCATAAAACTCGACAAAGCCATTTACAAAAAGAATTATGAACAAACGCACACTTGAAAAATATATCTATAAAATGTATATTCTATTTTTTTGTTTAGACACATATTAGGTACGTTGTTTTTATTGCATTCAAAATACCCTCTGATTCTTTTCTCTCGGACACATTCGAAGATTGCCTGGAAGAGATCTATATAAGTAATAAAACCGCCTTTTGTGTTAACCAAATAGAATAAATTCACTCGCGACATCTGTATAATTAACGGATAACTAAGCTGTTAGCCACACGCAGATTTCGCATTTTATACATGTTATTGATTATTTGAAACATTATTGTTTGTTGAAGGTCCGGAGCCGTTATCAGTATAGCCGGCCGCAATACCGTGTTACTGATAACGAATTATCTTCGAATACTTTACCATACATTGGAAATAATCTTTATCGTAAATTGTATTATGCCGTTTGTATTGAAGCGTCGCCTTGCGTACGCTTACTTCGTACGTACACTATTATTTTGCACTCCTACTATTATTGCAAAAATCTAAAATCTTGTGTACACCACTAGATGTGCTACGCCCCTTTTCATAATGTAGAAAGCTGATACCAGTCATTTTTACGATAAGATTCTTACAGTTATGACAATGTGAACGCCATAAAAAACCGCCTGTAATTTGATTTAAATTCACTAAATGATTCATCGTATTTAAAGCGAATAAACATCTTAGTATATCCGACTCATTTACTCCTTATTATGATAGTGCGAGTTATACGAATCCTTTATACATTAATATTGAACTGTCTTTTGTTCGTCTGGGCTAATCTATGAAACGGTTATTTAGATTTTGGTGAGACTTACTGACATACCGAGGAATTTTCAAAAGATTTATGTAGGTTAAATATTTTTGTGTTTTTCTAAAGGTGTTAAGTTGAATAATAAAATGAATTTTATTAAAAATCCAAAAAAACGCATGCTTCGTTTAAATAAAGCATCCTATGAAACAACAAAACTATTTTCACGAGAACAAATTCGCGGGCACCAGTCAGTGTTTATAATATAATAACTCATTATACAGTGGATTTTATCCCGTTAATTATCTTTGATATAAGACTTACTATAAGACATTATTTAAGCATTACAAATAATATTTATTTTTTCACGTAATTTTCCCACGAGTCATGTGTTATTAACCATGTAACTCATTGGGGAGAGGGCTCCGTGTAGAAAACTTAAAAATAAACAATGCTACACTCGAACGACCGACGTGATGTAAACATATTAGCCCATTTACTATATTATTGTAACGTCAGCATGTAAATATGTATCTATAAATTAACCGTAATCTTTGAAAGTATGCGTATGTTATGAGTCGATCCTTATCTATATAGGAATGTTATAAACAGTAAATTGGAGTTAATTTACAGTAAAAACACAAATATAAAGTACCTCGACAATATTCAAATGCGCAGAAACGAGACAAAAACGACAATCAACAATAAACCGGTAAATATAAATCTGAAATTATTGCATGAATAATAATAGTAAAAATAGTTATGAAACCGTGAATTTATCCAATGGTAATGTAGAATATTTAAATTATGTAATTGTGCTGCTTAATGATTGGCTGAAAAGAGTTTGCATTTATTAAAAAACGACAATTGCGTTGTCAACAAATAATTTAGCATAATATAGTGATGTGAAGATAAAGCTATTAAGTGATGTTTTTCGGTAACAAAAATCCATCAATTATTTTATGTTAGGTTTTATTGGTATATAATGTGGCATACTCCATAGACCGGTATAATTTTAGTACTACAAATAAACACGATTAGCCATTACCATGTTTTGGATTCAGTGAGATCAACAAAAGTTTTTGAAGTGAAAACTTCTTTAGCTGCGTTGAGCGATTTTTGGTAAAAGACAAACTTATGAGTTCGCATCACCGATAGCCTCGACATGCTGGTGACGTATTGCGCTTGCGCCACAATAGCGCCGCGTAGTGTAGCGGTCTATGTATATGTAATATTGATATTTCGTATTGACCTTATGCAGCCCATTATAGGTTTGATTAATTAATAAACTGTAAATAAATGTAAATAATTTTTGTTCGAAGTGCCAATAAATGTGAAAACAAGACCAATGTTAATAATTACATTTTAAAAATTATGAAATTTAAATAATTGGAACCACATGTTAAAGATTTACTGTCGAAAGGTTATTATGGGGTGTATCTCGTTATATGAACAATAATAATAAATTATCATGAACAATAAATGAATATATATAAGACATATATACAAAAAGAAAAGAAATCGAGTGATTAGGATGTTTACTGAATCGGCGGTACTATTCTATGTTCATAAATACCTTATTAGGGTGTAAATTAAGTAAATTAAATTAAATTAAGTAAAGTGTTTTTGATTTTGATTAGTTCCATCCATGATTAAAGAAATTATTTAACTGTTGAGATTGTTTACCGAACAAAGAAGATAAAGGAGAATTGTTATTAAATTTGAAATTATGGTAATTTTATTTGTCATCTGTACTTTGCGACAGCGGAAGTTATCAGGCGTACCGTTGCACAATCCATTGTCTTTGCCGACCGTACATCGTCATGACATAATGTGTAATACACGTGTGGGATTTAGGACGGGACCGTTCTTCAATGAGACGCCAACGGAACTCACTCAAATTAAATTATTATTTTAAAAAATATTATAAGAGGCCTTCGAGTTTTCGTTACCATTTTTATGGAAATAAGAAATGGTAATTTATAATGAAATGTGTATTTTGAACAGATGCCCGACCCTTAAAGATACCAAAGATTCGTTCTAAGATACATACTGACATAACATTCGATACTAACATTAACTACTCGTAATATCTGACCAAGGATGAAAAAATCGATTGGGTTAATCAACATATTTACATCTTCTGTTCCACAGAAATTGAATAGTAAATTCATCGAGATATGTCAATAATAATCAGAGTTGACTGTAGTACATAGTTAAGATTGAGTTAGACTTATATATAATATACTTCGCTAGAGAACCAGAACTATTGATATAATTTTTAAGGTTCGTGAGTTGCAGCGGCAAGGGATTGACCATATCTCCAAAAAAAATTGACATTCATTAGA
This sequence comes from Antheraea assamensis, assembly GCA_035772565.1. NCBI lineage: Eukaryota > Metazoa > Arthropoda > Insecta > Lepidoptera > Saturniidae > Antheraea > Antheraea assamensis. The sequence continues at coordinate 5,318,138 of JAQQSE010000011.1, forward strand.
TCGAATTCTCAAATGCAAATCCCTTCTGACAACGTCTTCTAATGAAGCTACGATCTACGCACAATAATTAGCAGCGATTGTATGCGCAAAGTTGGGGTGTAGTATGGCAGTGCGACTTGAGATATGTATGCGATGAAGTCTGGCCATTTTACTGAGTTTCTTATAAATAATAATAGACTGATGACTAGCACAAAAATTCCACTCAATGAGTAGTGCAGTTTTACAAAACTGGGTTATGTCCAGTCTGTTACTGTGAATCATTGAAGAGGAAATTTCAACTGAAATATTCATTGTTATATGAGTAATTAATATATAGATTGTCTATTCAATCTTTACTTAGCATTAATCTCGGGAAAAGTAATATTTTACACCATAGTTTTACATAGTTCATTTTTATCCAGTTATTGATCAGATTTGTATATGCACTAGACTTTTAAAAGGGACCTGCCTTCAAGTGCGGACAATGGACAATACCATCTGGGTTTTTAATACGTCCATCATTAGAAAATAAATATATAATAGGACTATAGTTCTAAAGTCAGACATTCAATTGGATGTTGTTCCGGAAAATTTAATAAGAACTGCTTGTGTGGTACTCAGTATTATCAATTATAGGTTTCGAGATCTAGCAATTGTAATTTTTTTAAATAATGAAGACTCAATAGTAGTAAAGTCAGACAAGACATCGATCGCGTTTAACTCTTAATATGGGCGTCAGGTTCTTCGGTTGCATTAAGCATCGCAATGAATTCATAAAATAGTAATACATTTTATATTGCTTGCCCAAGTAGCAACCATCTACGAGTTGCAAATCCGTCGCCAAGCAAACTTATAGGCGACTTTCGGCAGAAGGCTGTCTTTAGGCTTATCGTATTAGATACTCGTATAAGCATAAGCGGTCACATCTTGGTTTAATATAGAGGATTTGTGGTGGTATAATAACAATATGCTAAAAATCGACTTACAAAAACTATGATGAGATTTTTCGTAACTTTTATGGTGATCACATGGTAACTTATTTTCCCTTATCAGTAACTTAACTAATTTCCAATTGTAGTACGTAGGAGGCATTCAAACGACATTCACTGTAATGCAATATTGTATTTAGCTGCGGCACGGGAGTGGAACCCGCGAAAGCGATGTAATGGAGCGTCAAGTACTGCGCCAATAGACCGTGGAAGGTGGACGAACTTTACTGTTTCATTCACTAGTTCCGTCTAGGTTAATAATGTGTAGAAATAAGAATAATAATATTAAAGGGACAAACCGCTGATTAAATTTTTTTCTTCGAACTGACTCCACTGTTGACCTAAGGCCTCTAAGGTTTCACTGGACTACGCCGCCGACAAAGTAAAATTTTTGTTACACAAAAATACTGATAGGAATATCATTAAACTAATCAAAGGATATCACATCACCGATTTGTCAACATTATTTTTTTGTATATTTTTTTACAAAATTTGAAATTGTAGCAAATTATTACATTAGCCTGTGAGATATTCACTGCAAGGCTATAGGTTTGCTTTCGTATGACGGTATGGGCATAACCACCACGCCAGCCCATAACGTATTGGTGATTGAATAAATTCACAGTTCTATATTTTCCCACATACAGTGGTAAGAACATTTCTCCGGTTCAAGTTTCCTTACGATGTTTTTCTTCACCGTTAGCCGATATTGTTACCAACTAAAATTAATAAATGTACGCGAAATTCGAAAAATTCGTTAGTACATGCGGGGATTCAACCTTGTGTACTTCGGATTGACATTTTACCTGTCAAACCACACGATCATCACGATTGCTTTTTGCAAGTATGGTCAATTTTTTTTAATTTTTTTTTTTAATTTTTCACGCAACTCGATATTTAAGATGTGTTTTTATTTCGAATTCAAAGTTCACGAATAATAAACAATATCGCGGACTACTTTTGTCCAGTCTATATTCCGACTAAAACTTCGTAACTTTTACATCAGCAATGTTTAATTAGTTAAAATGAACTATAAAGCGTTGATTGACGGGTTCAGACACTACGCCTTTCATTATAAACTATATATAGAGTTAATTTGTGACAATTGGCTTTGCTCATTCCTAGACACGACGAATGATTTGTGCTGCCAGATTCTAATCAAGTTTTTGATTGCCAATAAAATGTCGCTTTGTAAATTAATGGTTTCAGCAACTTGTCTCCGCCCATCGGAACATATCAAGGCACCTTATTCAAGTTTTTCTTGTAATACAAATGCGTGCTTTAGTAAACTTCGGGTCCTCCAATACTTTAGTTTAGAATAAGTTCGCGATATTTTAAATTATTTTATTTTGTCTATTATTTCACGTTTTTTACAGCAATTATTTTCGACTCTTTGTTTTATTCTACTAGAATATATGCATATCTTGTGATTTCTAAAAGTATTATTGTCATTTTTTTGTATCCTATCAAATAAGGAATTATATGAAAGTAGGCAATCATAAGAATCTGTCAAGCCATTTTCGAATTTAATTCGGACTTATAAATAGAATAATGAAAATCGGTTGGCACCTTGGATGAAATAATAATTGTTGTTTCAAATTCGGCTCGTAGGACCTAAAAGTTGTAAAAGCTGTAGACTAATACAAAATTGGGTATAATAAAATGATAATACGGGCGATCGGGTATTATAAATAAAACCGTCACCGTTGGGTGGTAAATGAACACTAATTTATTAATGTTACGCCTGGTTTCAACGTAGGCACACGATGCAACGGACGCAATGTACGATGTTAGTTCGTACAGGGAGGTTGTAAAATAATATTATATGCTTTAAATCAAAATGTAATTCTCGGCGAAGAAAATAAAAATACCGAATTTAACATTTATTTTCAGTTTATTGTAGAAATCACAAATGATCTCATAAAGAAAACATGATATATATGAGACAACGTTAGCGTATTTTAATTCTTCTTATAGACAAATACTTGAGACATGAAAACATAATTTTTTGAAGAAAATTCGTTGATTTTACAAAGTCGTGTAATAATTTCTATAGAATATATACTAACATTTTATCAGCCATTTTGATAAGCGTTAAGAAAAATTCACTTTTTTGTTACAGAGCCAGTAATGTCCATCTAAACGTCACACAATTCAAGCAAAATGGCAAGCGCGGGTGCTGTCCTGCTCGAGGCCAGGCCATTCAGGCCTTTCAAATCCTCCGAGGAATACCTATATGCAATGAAAGAAGATTTGGCCGAATGGCTGACTGTCCTTTACCCAGAGCTGAGAATTAACGCTGATAATTTCCTGGACCGTTTGGATACAGGCGTCGCTTTATGCAGGGTAAGTTATGTTCTTCTTTACCTTACTCTTATCCTATTAAATAGGGTCATCAAAATATGTCGTATGTTGTTGTTTCAATAGAAGTTTAGTGTCTTTACGTACTTTATTTAAAGTTGGCAACCTATTATTAGGTTTAGAAAATCGTTCTCGGAAGAATAATATGTTTGTTTTCAAATACTCGTTTTTCATTACACGGATGAGAAAGGTATGCCACTATAATTCAGTATCGAACGTGAAATAACCAAGTGTGTAGTATATATCACAAGGAAAGAGGCCAATAAATTATTATCAACGGTGTATAGATAGATTAAATTACATTTTGATAACTCCGCAATTTGTAAAATAATTGAGCGTGAAAAATCCCCTATGTGAAATTTTATACAGAAACTCCACCAGAATGAATGAAGGTAACTGACGAGCGATGGAAAAAGCCTTATTCTGTTGCTCTGCTGAAATACGTATGGATACAACGCGTGCATATGCGGCTAGTTCAAATATGGTATTTGACCCTATAATTAATGTTTTATGATCTGTTTATATTACTTAGATATATATTATTAATTATTATGTTCTCAGATCGATCTTAAACTATTAACCCTGATAAGGAGTTCATTATGAATACCGTAATTCCACTTCTGATACAACAGGTTATCAATTTATAAACGACTAACAGCTGGCCCGCGACTTCGTCTGCCATAATCTTTGTATAAATGCATGCAGCGCTTACCGAGATTGCTCTCAGATAATTTGTTTTAAAACTACTTAACACTTTCCGCTAAATCTGACCATATTTAAATATGATCTTTATAAATTATAGTCTATATGTTATTCTAATATATAAGCTGTATTACTATAAAGTTTCATCAAAACCTGTTCAGTTGCTTTTGAGTGAAAGAGTGACAAACATCCATTCATTATGGAAATTTTTCGCGTTTGTAAAATTAATAGCATGATTTTTGAGCAGACGGACGGATAGTTGGACACAGTTAACATATATAAAATTTGGATGCATAATACAAAGGATTTTATACGTAAAATCCAATCTTTAAATTGGCTATTTTGTTGTTCTATTAATTTGACTACAATCTCACGTAGTGTTATATGACGATGTGGCTTAAAATGGAAATACGTTTAGGATCTCATATGCGGGTAAAGAACACACCTGTGGGAGCCTGGCGATAGATTTTCAACTTAAGTTAGCTAAGCGGGCATTCGAAAAAGCTCTACCACAATTGTATGGTTTCTTTCACCGTGGGTGTAGAACCCACGTTTATTGACGTTTTGTCCCAACAAGATTACAATATACCAATATTACCGATCTCGACACACCAGTTGTCCGTCACCAAATCTTATACCAGATTAAATTGTATAGATGTTAGGAAATCTTGCAGGATTCTGTCCGGTACCCCATTACGAAAGATTGAATATAATTATGTTTAAATGTTAAGTCGTATATAGCTCGTTAAAATGTACATCAATAAAATAAATAATAATAGTAATTAATTACGCTTTATTAACCGTTCGTGCGAAAGTCCAGATTATTATTTATAATTAGTATACTACTTGTAAGTATGTTATTGCCTTTTAAGTGTATGAATGCATGTATGAGTGTATGTATTTTTTAAATTTATTTTATTTTTTATTTTTTAAATTTTAGCTGCAGTTGCCATCGCATCAATGTAGTTTTGAAGTATCCCTTGGGAACAGTATTTATTTTCTACAAGGTAGTGTATGAAAAGTACTTTACGGAGTTTTTTTAAAGCAGTAACTGTTGTCTGTATGTACAATTTCACGATGATCGGGTGTGTTGTGAAAGTGTAACAAAAAAAAACTCACATTTGCATTTATGTTATTACTTTGGATTAGGATGACGTCATCTCGTTACCCTTATCTCACCTAAGCAGGGTTGGCACTTTCACTCTCCCCTCTCAGATGTCATCTCAGTATTCATACCTTTTATACAGATTTCATTTTTCACGCAATCTATCCATACCTTATTCGGTCTTCCTCTACTCCTATATCCGTCCACCTTCATACTTAAAACTTATAATTAGGATAGAAAAAAGAAGATTTCCAGTCGAGTTTTAATTTTCTTTAGTATTAATGTAGTGTATTCTTTAGTAGTATCACGTTTGAATAGTGAATAATTAAAATGTTATGTGAAAGAAAAAAAGAAAGGCAGTTACGTTTATAAGTGGGTAAATATTTGCAGGCAGAATCCCTGATGGTGATATGCTGTAGGTTCTTAATTTTGCTTACCTTCGTCAAAATCTCAAGCTCATAGTGTCTTTTAAAGCTTCGTATATCAACCCTAAGTACAAGTGCTCCATTACTCAGTTAGGCATCTGCAATTGATGAAATACGATTACATATAAAAAGTAATTCAATACCAAATATGAATAACATTATCGCGATTATGAAAGTCGAAGTTACTGCCGGTTCGGAAAACAACTAGTTATCGAGAAAAACCGGCAACAAACTCGATCGGGTGTATCTTTGTAACGTATATATTTTTATGAAGTAATTAAAGTTACAATCGTTTTTAGTGGATGCATAAAAAGGAGTGTTATTGTTAGTGATATTAATGCTCTATATCCTATTATAGCCCTTTGACAACAAAATCACGCTTGACATGGCGCTTAAATTTAAAGTTTGTAATTTGTTTTGGGACTTTATTGTAAAACTTCATAATATTACCGTTCCTACTGAGCCTGAAACATAGGATGGATAATTTGTCACTGTTTCTAGTATTTAAATTATGCCGGTCTTTTACTAACGAACTAGTTTCGATTCCATGTATCTGAAGACGTCAGATATATATATATATTAATTTATATGTTTTATGGAACTATACTGTCATTAATAATTATTAAAATGGTAACTAAATTATAAATAATTCCATTTGAGCATAATTCTAATAAACAGGATAATTACTTATTAAATAAGTCATAAATACATATGTCATATTCTCATATAACAATAATAAATATATTACTGCAAGGAATAAGAAATTACTTACTCATTGAACCAAGTGGAAATAACATCAATCAGTAAAAAATTTAACTACACGTCTGAACAATGTCTGACGTTCTGAATGTCCTCACTGTCTCAGATGTTCCTATAAAAATGTATTTGATAATATCAATAATGGTCCCAACTATTGTAACATATATACCGGCGTATTTTAATTTTTACCATCGATTATTTATACGTTTATAATCAACAAGCTGTGCCTCGCGGATTGATTCGCGTTTTTATTTTTCCTATCACAATGATGTAATTTTACGTTGATGGTATTTATTATCTTTATTTTACAATTTACTAGAAGAGCTATTACAAAAACATATGCCACAAGGGAGGCGAGTGAAGTATTCAGCATTTTCATATTCACATTCATATTCAATTCTTATATTCTTTGTTGTTTTTACATTTGTAATCTAGGCACCATAATATGATACGAATAACAAAGGTACGGTATCGTATCTAGTACTTCGATCCTATCATTGATTTGTCATATATTGTATGCGATAAATAATCTAGTTCAAGTTGTTTCTATATAAATTGCTTTTTATCGGAACACTAAATAGAGACTGTGTTGTACGGGACTTGTAACTGATTGTGAACTATCAAAAAATAATGGCGATCGTCAAAACATCTGTAATTTGTCGGCAGTCATCATTATTACGCCGGCCTACAAGCCTTATCGTAGCTGAATATACATTAGCTAATCCGAAGATGAGACAAATCAAAAAAGAGTCATTGTGACTCTGTGACATGTGCATAGTGATTGCTTTTTACTCTGGTGGTGATCGGAATCCAGTTGGATGCGACCATCTAGCTGTATTTATTAAATCTAGTTGATGCAAATCAAGTGAAAAATCCTGATATTTATTTTTTATTTACCAGGAAACTCTACAATAGTTAATTACAACTGTAATTAATCAAAAAATAATAACGCAAGTAATGTTTGAGACTTTATTGAACATTGCCTTTTCTTAGGGTACCTAAAACAATGCTATTGAAATTACTAAACTTCTGATTTTAAAAAAACAAACCAATATTCTGTACTAAATTCAAATCTAATCTATTTCATCTCAAATTATATGTGTGTGTTATACGAGTGTATATTAAAAGGGAATATATGTATTCACTGTTAAAACAATCAAATCTCAATATGTACATAGTTTTCCTGTACTATGTACGAATCAGAGACAAGTAAATCATAAATATACATTAAGTAAAAAAAAACAACGCAAAGCATAACCTTGATCTTTTACACCTATAAAATATCACTATAATAATTTTGTTTTACTTTGAAATAATAATAAGCCAAATACTGTACCTATATGTTATTGATGTTCTTTTTGTAGTTGTATATAAGTATCAGCTATGTCTTTTGTACTTACGGGGTCACCTAGATGATTCTTAGTTGTGGTAAAACCCGGTAGGATAGGTCGCATTGTTGTCGAGATGTAAGTAGATTTATTTACCGGCCAAATTTGTATTTTTTTTTTCATATAAATGAAGATACGATTTTCTTATTTTATTTCGTACCTGTCGATATTATTATTTTTTCAATGTGACGGATTTACGTCTACCTATCGTGTCCGTTAGATAAAAAAGTGTGAAATAAATGTAATTTAAGCTTTGGCCGGAGTATATAACTTAATATTTTATTGTGTTTTGCGAAACGGTCGCGGTAAGATAGAGGCGTGGCAGAGGTCGTGTTGCGACAGTAGTGTACACCGCGTCGCCGTCTCACTGTTACGAAGCGTTAATGAATACAAGCAACATACCATCGCCAAGGTCCTTCTAACGTGTTCGATTCATATCTAAATAAACGCACTGCGCAGTTACCTAATTTCTAGATTTTACCGGCTCCGTACTGAAACTGTAAAAGATGTATACCAAAATCACATACATGCGAATGTAGTTTCAAGCTATAAAAATATTAAACCTAATTAATTTTGTCATCCTCATTAATACTATGAGCGAGAGAAAATTATACGATGATCTGTCGAGTAGTTAAGGTGTGAAAGCGTTACAAACAAACAAACTCTTGTTATAAGAAATGATTATAGCAACAAATATTAACAAAGACGTGTTGAGCCGCGAGCATATCTAGTGTAAGTGTTGTAAAGAGAGATTCTATTATTTCAAAACATTAATATTCAAAGTTGGAGATTTTGAGAAGTATGTGTTTTTAACCTGTCCACATTTTCATGGCAGCCATAGATATAATTACCTATGACTTTACTCATAAATATGTTGCAACACAACACAAATATCCAACTGTGTCATTTATTATTAAGTTATTCCTGTACACACTGATTCATTCATTCAGTGTATGAATTTCAGTCGGTATTCAACGTAAAGATTAGTCAGTGACATTTGAAAGCGAAACAATTTTATCTCGAGGAAATACACTCCTTGTTGTTTGCGCCGAGTTCCGTTGGTGTTACTCAAGTTGGTGGTAGTGGTGTCGTTTCTATTTGTTTTACGTCTTTGTATATCCAGCTGTTAGATATGGTGTCTCGTGGCGCTATCCTGACTAATATTGCAATATCTATATCTGCGAATTTAATTTTGTTTATTACGACTACACGCTTCAACTATCCAGCCGATAATAATGAATTTTTGCATACACGTTATCACGGGTACAGAAAAGTACACAGAAAATAAATACTGTTGTCAAGGGTATATTAAATCTACAAAAACACGAGCCAAACTACGAGCAAAAGCTATTATACATATAAAATTTTGGAAATTAATTCTTCCTTAATCTCAAATCTTTATTTTATCGGCTTCAGTGTGGTTATTACATATACATTTAACTGCGTAAAAGGAACATACATATAAAATCGAAGTTTTATCTGGATTAACGTCAGAAATTGCTCAATCCATTCTAACGAGGCGTCTTTTCAGACTATTATCTAGATATATAGGTTAGTTAGGTATATACGCTTTCCTATAGAGGTTAAACAGTAATGAAAACCTTTAACAGGAGTGACATGAAATAGATAAAAATGTAATAGGGGTTAAGTATTAAGGACTAAATTCTAATTAGAAAATAAAACACAGCTTACAGAATAGAACAGAGCGAAGTAGTGTAGACCAGCTTATTAAAAATTGAATATACCCCACATCTAATAACACAGGTAGATCATCATAAGTATATATAACTTCCAAAATGCGGATATGAGTTTTATAGGTTATCTAGATAGTGTGCACATTGATTATGTTAATCTCATATTGTTTCATTTCTCATTTCGATGTCATGCAAATACACCGGTGAGTGTTAAATACTGTGATTATAAACGTAACTCAGTAGCGACGTGCTAGGTTAGGATGGGTTGGAATTGTGACAAAAAATACGCGCGAGCGCCGAGTAAATACTTAAAATGATCTATTTCGTATGTTACCGGCCCGAATAAATTGGTTGACTGCAGATAAGCTAAGTTATGTGAGTTTTAACGATACTATATTTACGTGGTATAAGTCACGGGTACCAATTAGTTATATTTATTTATTGAAATCAATTAAAACCTAGCAGGCAGCTGCCCAATAAAATACAAGTATCTGTTTAAATAATTATTTGAATTTAATGTTAAGTTTCAATTTCTTTTTCTCGCTAATTCCCAGACAGTGAAAACGACAATTGTAGCTACAAAAACGCTTGGCTTTACGGAGTTCGGGTAACCCATTTATGGAATAATATAAGGTGAAGATCAAAAACCACTAATGTGATTTTAATACGCAAGAGGAATATTTCTTGGAAAAGGGATTCCAGTTTCTGTTTTTTTACTAAAATAGGGCTGCCGTATGTACGTCCATTGCCTCGTGTTCTGAGCGAATTTTCCGATTAAATGGACTAGTTGTTAGTCTGTGAGTTTGTTCTTGTTTAAATACTATTGTTCTTTCATGGGATTTGTCCTTATTGTTTTTTATTTCTGCTTATTTTTTTATCTCTTTTACCAATTTTAAGTTACTTATGCTAAATCTTATCATTACTACTTACCCTTTTAGGAAAGCTTAGTGTAAATACTCTCCAAACTCGTCTATTTCACAGCAAAAGTTTTGCTAATATTTTCACTATATATAAACAGTTTTGTGTGGCATGATTTTGCGGATTTAAGTAAAAATCTTCTTGATGGTTTCTGATATTTTTCATAAGTCCCTTATGATACTTGAAGGTTATAATATCCTTATTTTATTAAATAAGATCACAAGAACAAACTTTGAATAGAGTGGCGAAGAAGCCTTAAACCAATTATTTTATCATCGTCAATTTTAAGTAGAAAATTTATGAAATGGTTCCCCTAAATAAATAAACAATATAAATAATACTCTCTGCAATATCATCTACGCAGAAATTTTCAAGAGTGAAACACAATTATTATAATCCGATTAACGCCGGGTATTATTGCTAGTCGTATTAATAAAATGTACACGCCCATTTTAATACGTGCATGGAAAATGATTAAACCAATTTGAATTTAGTTTTCAGACTGATGTGGGACTGAAGTCGAAGAAGAATCGAAATTACTCGTTACTGTCGTTTCTTATTGCGCTTTTCGATTGTGGGTTAGGTGGTAATCATAAAATTACTATTAAAAAATTAAATGGCGGCTTAATTTTAAGCCAGATAATACACGACTTTGCCGTGGACTATCAAACATCTATCAAGGAGACAAAGTCTTGCGTATTAACTAGTTATTTATAACTTACAGCATTAAAAATATGGTATATGTTGAGTCTCGAATTAGAAGTTGTTGAATATATCCAAATATTGATATGTAACGAAAAAACTCTTTGTATCCCTCTGTAAGTACATTGCGCGCATCGTGACATTTAGCATAATTAAAGATTATATGGAGAAAAATGTAGGTAAAATATGAGTAATAAAATAAAATAAAAAATTAGTTGTTTACGTTCCTACTGAATGTCAAACATGTATTAATCTGTGGTTAAATAGTTGCTCTGAGTAGAGATCATCACTAAAGGAGTTATCTATATAAGCATTTAAAAAATATACATTAGATCTCAGTGACATGCAAAGTTAAAATAATTTATTACAGCCGAATTTCGAAAACTGGACGAGCACTAGTATTATTAAAATTGTATATTTTAGCGATCATAGTTGTGTTTGCATTTGTTCAACCCTGTGTCATATTCCAGCTTCGTTAATATACAGTTCCTTCGTTAAAGCGCTCGCTCGTCGGTCTCGCTCGTGTAATTTGGCCCTTCCTCTAATTTAATAAATACGTGGACGGAATCCTCGAGACCGCACTCAACAACTGCCATACGAACTCGAGGAGACTGTTGTTGGTATTTTGAACTATTTCGTAAATTTAACATATTTGCTGTTACAACTGTTTTTATTGAGGTTGTTTTAAATTTATTTATAAGTATTTTAATGTGATTCATATTGCAATATTTTGAAGTGTAAACTTTTTTAGCCTTGTTGTCATTTGATACTCGATAAAAAAACGACATTTAAAAGAGACAAAAAAGTACATCTATAGAATTTAACTTGCGAGAGAATGAGGTAGAATACATTATACAGTATTTTTTATATCCGCAGCATCCTCGTTGTATATCGCAATAATTAATACTTGGTCTGGTCGGAGCGTTGTGCGTATGTATATTGCAAAGTTATGGGAAAAGGTATTTTATTATTTTTTTAAGTTTTTCTACTTCGTGTAAATTGGTCAGATTTTTATCTAGTCACGACATAGTGACTCCACTGTACTTAATGGTAAGAATAGTCTAATTTTTGAATAACGGCGACGACTAAGAGATCCATAATTTATCATCAGTAGCCTATGTCATTTCGACCTGCTAGCTCCTCTGTAGCTGAATATACGCAGGTTGATCCCAAAACGCGAAAATCTAAAAGAGTTACTGTGATGCATTTATCAACACGTATATGGTGGTCGCGACCCAGTCTGCTATACATGCTTACCATTCGATAGTTCCTGGATATACAACGAGTACTACAACTAACCCCGGAATGAGAAACCATCCTCTCACAGAAATCCGACGTGATAAACAGTGCCTGCACTGTTGCGTTTGTAGGTGGTAGAGCTACGCTGAAACTATTACTGGTTTCAGAATGAATGGGTCGGCTCGCCCGGGGTAGTACCACCCTCTCACAGAAAGCCGACGTGAATTAACAGTGCCTGCACTGTTGCGTTTCGTTCGGTCAGTGAGAGCGCCGGAGGCCCACATATTTAAAAGGCCGATAACGCACTTGCGACTCCCCTGGTGTTGCTAGTGTCTATGGACAGCGGTGATCACTTACCATCAGGTGACCCATCTGTTCGTTTGCCCCCTATGATATATATTTTAAAAAAAACACTCTTAATCGAACCACATTTGCGAGTGTTGCACTTGCTGTACGGTGGTCGCACTTCTCATTTGATGTACAGTGATGATATTGGTGATTATAAAAACATACTAAGCTTAGACACGCATTCATAGATTCCTGGGAGTGAATTTTGAACTTGAAGGTTTTAGAAGGTGAAAAATGCTATAGAAAAATCCGCAATATCACGTATTGCTTCATTACGATGATTTTGCTTGCTAACAAACTTAGTTTTATTAGAGGATTCGAATCCATGTGCAAAGTACTCGAAAGCGTAACTACTAACTACTAGGCGAGTTTTTAATGGACCCGGCGCCAGTAAGGTCCGTTCAGACGCGTCAGCTTCTTGTTCTGATTATAAATAATTACAGACTTATTTATTCCTAGATAAGAGAGATAACGCTGCGGCTCGACACTAGAGACTGCCATTGAGTTAGTACATAGAGTTACTAGAAGCGACATTATTACAGTTTATTTGCAATAGGTGCATGACTTGTGGAAAACAAAGAATAAATTATCGCGAGGCACAATGCACGCGAGTTAGACGTTGTATGTTCACGTGGATCTAGTTCTGCCATCGTCATGAAAACAGTATGATGGTATGGTATTCTCCAGTAAAAACTTTGCTAGCTGTGTGTCATATTGTGTACTGTGTGTAATATATGTGTATCTAATTCTGTATGTACGTCTAACCACATTTTTTACCAAATTCTCTGATAGATATATTTTAAAAAGGCAAATTATTTAGAATTTGGCACTTACATTTTTGGCTGTTAGTTTCGATTTATACAGCTTCACCGGTTTTTATGAATAATTATATAAATATGCTATTCCTAACTCAGTTGGCATGTTATAAGAATTCCCAATAGCACTTATAAAAATAGTAATATTTATATTAAAAAGGAATTATCTATATAATGTTTTTTGAAAAGAAACCATTTATCAACTAACTTCATGGTGTGTTACACCGGTGTGCGCATCTTTTTTAAGTTGAATTTTGTTTTATTCTCAATCGATAATAATTACAGTTTGCACACAAAAAATATATTATATTCGGCAATTAATGAGCTACAATAATTTTCTATAATAGACATCATAAAAAAGATATGTAATTATGTTTTTAACTTAAAGCTATTTTAATGAAATTTCTATACATAGAGTGTGTACTTAAATATAAAATTTTTAGATATTATAAAATGTGTATAAAATAAAACTAAAACACAAAAATAATTACTGTGTACACTCATGCGAAGCCGCGGTAACAACTAGTAAGTAATATATAGGGCATTATAAATTAAAATACATTTATTGGCTCGCACGTGCGTACATATGTCAAATGACTATTCTAGTAGGTACGTAAGTAGTGGATGCTTCAGTGGACACACTTCACCTTGCAAATCAATTATGTCTTTTGTATATCTAATAATGGGTATTATAAATATTTATCTGTCATAGATTCGATAATTCCGGGCACAGTTTCAGAGATATTGTTTATGCGATACTATTCTAATGTGTTTCAAAGTTGTTATTAGGAATGAATATTAAAAAAAAATACTTGTAGTGGACTCAACTTATGTTTAATGTTCTATTATGGGTATCGAGGGGCTTGAGTATATAACCCGGCTATCAATGATTCTTTGGTATGGAATAAGACTTCACCAAAGCTCAACCGGAGTTAGGATATTAAAAGATTAAAGATCCTTTATATCCAGTGTTTGTCTCTAACAAACATACTTTTGAACTTTATACTAAATGTAAACAATATAATTATAAGCTATAGCCTATGTAATAGTCCGATGTATATAATCTATATTTTACTGGAAGGTTTCATCAAAATTCGTTCAGTAGTTTTTGCGTCAACAAGTGACAAACATTCATCCATTCTCACAATCTTACTCGGGTAACAAAACCAATAGTATTTTTTGTGCATAAATAATCCTGTTTATCGTATTTGGTATTTAGATAAAAGGTTTTAAGTAATTAGTAGTTCCATTAATGAACTGTTAATTGTAGCGAGTCGTTGAGATGTAAAGTGGTAAATGATAATTTATTAGGTATAGGTCACCACACCTGTGTCCTGGCGCCTTCGTCCACGCATTTCAATTATTGCCGTCTGTCGATTGGCCAAGGTCGTCTCCATAAATAGAGAATCTGTACGTAACTAGACTGTACTGACGGTTTAGCTTGCGTTTTTGTCTTAAATTTGTAATAGTGTGGGGTGTTTATTCGTAGTAGGAAGTGAGAGCGAGAAGTATGCCAGCAAACATTTTATATAACCTATCAAGGGACTGTTCTACCGAAAGCGTTTATAAATTGAACACTCCTAAGGATATCTTATCCAATATATTGGTTTCTTTAAATTCAGCAAGGCGAAGAAAGGACTGCGTGCACATTGCAGACCCATTAAGAACACAAGTTACAAGTCTTGAGCACTGCCCTGGGTTCTTCGTCCTGCAACACGGCAATTATCTGTCTATTTAATGGGCATTAATCTTCATTCTTCTTAACGAAATTCATTATGCATACACTCCTTGGTTATTCCAAATTATGAAGCTCTAAAGAGAGCCACAATAACCGGTTGTCGACTATATGTATGGGAGTTACAAATTTTTTATTCGAAAAGGCCTACCGTCGCTCACAGCTGTCGATATTGTTTTGTTTCCCAAAATGAATGAATTAATAAAAAAATCTCAAGTCTGCATGAAACTATGATAGTTCAGTAGTAAATTATTCGAAAATCGTGTCGATCGACGTGGATTCGAAACCTACAGCGAGATCTGAGTATTTGAGGAAAAAAATGTATTATGAAAAAATAACCCAGATCAAAATCCTTACCGGTTCTTCTAGATGATTGGGTTGTTTATCTGAACGGGTGATAGTTTTGACCTCATGAGCACTTTGTTAGGGCCTAAATTCTATAAAATACTTTTGATTTTTATTTCAGTATCGGGAAACATCGTGATGAAACCTTAGCACGATGATAGCAGCTGGTAATTACCACGTTCAAATTGAAAATCTGTCGCCATTCGCCAAACATCTATACGTGTATTCCAGCAGTTACAATTTAAGATATTATTCTGCGTTATAGATTAGCAATAAAAAATATACCAACATCCATTTTTTATATATATATACAGTAACAATATAAATTCCTATTTTAACGTTTTTGTTGTCTACACTTAAAATGTTCATTTTGAATATGTATATATTGAAAATATGGTTTTGTATCTTTTGTATATCATACCCCAAAAGGGCCCCTTGAGTTATACGTACAAATATAACCATTCACGAAACTTTCTAACTGTCCTGACCATATTTAAACATGGCGGCACATAGAACCCGTGAGATTTTCACGTATCAGCCGCTCGCATCTTGACTTGCTAATTCTTTTATTACACGTTCACTATTTTAAAATCCGACAAAAGAATCGTATAAGGCTTTCGTGGTCAGAATTATCGGTTATCATTATAGTATTCTAGTTATTTGAGGGTAAACAGCGATGGTTACTTGTGTAATGCGAACTAATATTGTTGTTTGAGTTTGGTTGTTTTTTGAAGTTATACTTCTTTTGGCGCGTTAGGGAAAAATGATAAGAGTAAATTTTTAAGATGCGCGCGCACAACGTCACGAAAAACCGACACCCTGAAGTTAGCTATAGTCAACATTTTATTCAAAAAAAGTATGTATGTATAAAATACCTTTTTTCTATTGGTAGTTTCGTTTTTTCTACAAACATAGAATAAGGCGAAAGATAAAAATTTTGAAAAGATTTTTATCTTGTTACGCCAAAGACGTATAACTTTTAACGCGTGTACACACAATTTCTTTTTTAGTTTAAAGGTTTTAGACTTTGAACTTAATCTTCTTGGATGTTAAATGACGATATCGCCTAAAGATGGTAAATACCCTAAATATTGACAGGACTGGCTCGCAAGTGTAACTGCCGGAACATACGAACAGGTGATTAGCGACGGATTTGTTACGTTTGTTACGTTTTAACCGATTAGCATGACATTTTTCATACACGTTGTCAGAAGTAGGACAATAAGGTATATTTTAGCCCGACAGCTACATTTTATAAAAGTATTATTAAAAGTCATCAAAGTATAAATGTGTCAAATGATTTGGAAAATATCCTATTATTTGAAAGCTATCTTGGCGTACGCTGCACAACCCGTTGGAGTTACCGAGATAATGTATGATGCCATCATTTATAAGGTTACAAGCGTAGACGAAGTCGCGGGTGGCAGTTAGTAAATATGAATTAAAATAAAATACTCGTGTCAATCTGTTTGATATATTTAATTAATTTTATTCGAGAATGTCTATATGGTGAAGTTAAATTATATTCGAGAGGAATAAATGATATGAGCTTTTATGGTAAATAGGATAATGAGGCGGCGCTGCGCGTACATATAGAGTTGGAATCGTTTTGGCTTAACATTCAGGGTTGTCCGGTGTTTAAATGTTGTGCGATATGTGTGTATGTCGATTAATTATCAACTTTATGTTAAGCGGATTCCTTTCACCTTGTTCATAAAGTTTTTTTTACGATTTTGTAGTCATTTTACATATTATACAATTGGTTGCCTTATAGTTTGTCTGTCCGTTAGTGTGTTTTGAACTAAAAAAGCACTTTACTCATTTACATTTTTGTTTGATTTAAGCATAAGTGTTTTCTTTGGTCAGGTTTTACTATAAGCAGCTCGGGCTTCGTTTTCTTATTTAACACTGTATATTTGACTCTTTAGAAACTAACTGTCGATAGATCCTCTTCTATCGAAGGTCACCATAGACTACATACCATCAAGAATATTGCAGACAGTTTTCTAAGTTTTAATAATACGAAGTAATGATGAACTAGTGTTTGGACACCGCGTTGATCAACGTGGTTTTAAATCCTTGCAAATGAGCCGGATCTTTGGGTGAAGGAAAACATCGTGATGAAACCATATAATGGTCTAGGTTTTTATAAGCTTGTTTCGCTAACTACTACTCTTAAGTTGAAAATCTGTCTCCAAGCATCTATAGGTATGTTCCGGCAGCTACACTTGACAACCATTACCCCTTTTTTTAGCGTGCTTACTATCTTAGACCACACTGTCATTCACATCAGAAAAGATTGTGGTCAAACTGTAAGTAAAAGTATAAAAAATAATAATAAAGTTGTTGAACACGAAATATTCATCATCGAGGGTCTTGAGTACTCCTTCTAATCATCAGTATTTCAAAATCAAAATTGAAATCAAAAATACTTTATTCAGTATAGGTCCTGAGAAGGCGCTTATGAACGTCAAAGTTACCACCGGTTCGGAAAACAACCCAGTCATCGAGAAGAACCGGCAAGAAACTCGATCTGGTTTATCTTTTCATTAACATATTATAACTCACATTTTTAAAACATAGTTATAAATAATTACATTCGGTTTTGGTGGATGCACAGAGAGGGCGTCATTTCCAGACGTCACCGTCGTTCACATATTGATCCACCCTGTAATAGCCTTATTGTAGCGACAACCCTACTGTTGAGTGAGTGGCGACAAGTCGTGTTACTTTTTAATTTCCTGCTTATTTATCGGTATACTTGTTGATAGACGACAACAATAAATGTAACATACACTTGGTATTTTATTGATATGTTGTTCATTTAATTATAAAATTTGGAATACAAAATATTAAATACTAAACTATGTTAGCGGCTTCATTCGTAATGTAAAATAATTACATATATAAAACTTGTATACGCAGCGGTTTTTAAAATAATCTTAACTTTTATTAATATTGCTGCTTGGTTCTTATTGAAAGAAGCGTAAGATAAAATAAAAAACAGCGTATCTCGTAAAGATACACGACAGAAGTGAAACTGTTGTATTACAGGGAAAATTTTAATAATAACAAATACAACATAAAGCCAATGTGCGCGGTGTACCCATCCAAGCACTGACTGCGCCTGACGTTGGTTAACTTTGGTGATCGGGCGAAAATCTGTGTTTTCGTTACTCTACCCGACACCCGACCGTCACCACTTTTCGTCACGCAAAAAGGTTTCCGATTATAATTCCAAAGCACTTCCATAACCACTGTCACCTCAAAAGTTTATATCAGTTTTGGTAAATCAGAATACAGACTAAAATACTTATAATGAAAATATGAGGGTTTATTATCCGCCACTTTATAACTTAAAATTTTTCTAGTTACATGGTTTTTATCTCTCCTCATGACATGCCCATATCATGACATGACCAATACCATGTTAACCTATTAAACCTATATAAACTTTACTGTAATATAGCTTGTATTTCAGAATAACGCATAGGTTATACCATTTATGAAGATATTGTTCAAAGTCATTAAAATATAAATGTTAGTGTCTGTCTGTATATTGGAAAAAATTATGCCGCCTATGAGTTATATCGGCGTGCTTTGCATAAACCTTTAGTCATACAAAGATAATGTATAGTTTGTTATAAGCTATGGTTAATAACATATTCCTTTATAACAAACAAAGGAAATATAGATCTTGCATACTCTTACAAGGACGATAGTAACAATTACTAGAACTTATACAATTTTGACGTCGTTATTCACATTCTAGATGTTGTTAGAAATATGACTATGTTTCAAGTCCTTTCCAAAACAGTATCCAGGATTTCTATATGTGGCAGTAAATTCCCTTGCAGAAATACAAAAACATACTACGCACGTGTCCAGCAATCGACTTTTATCCTTTGCTAAATCAAATGAACATTTCATACAATGCGTTTTGTATTTTTGTATTACTGAACGAGGCAGCCATCCCATTGCTTGCATTTAAAAAACGAGGTTGCTAAAAATATGTAAAGAGATTGAAAAAAAAAATTGGGGGAAACTTTATCTTGTAAAACGTGATACAAATAACACATTTAAACGTAACCAAATTATAGATGCAACACTATTCTTTACATGTGAGTTATGACCGAATAATAAATATATGGTGATCAATAAAGTATTCCGAAATATAAATTCCATTTGGAAGTTATACAACTGAGATGAATAATGGTGTATTGTTTCCATTTTATAAAACAACGTAACCAACACTCCCATGTATGTTACCGAATAATCTCGGTTAATTAATATATTCAGAATCGTCATGTCGCTTACCAAGTTCTGTTTCTGATTCGACGCCAAATGCGCTTTTATGACGTCACTATATAGAATTATTAATGCGGTTACGTGTTCATTTGTTGTGCTAACTTTGGGAAGGACGTATTTGATTATTTTAATTGTGATTCTATTGATGTTGACAGATCAATTAAAACTTTTGGCATAAAAAAAGGTATTTAATGTTATGCTCTATATTCTAGAGTAAATGAAATAATTTGAAAACCCAAGAGTTTAAAAGTTGTTCCTCTATGTTAACGAATAACACATAATCAAAAAGCGGTATTTAAAATATGAATTAACTTTTGTTTTAATTTTTTTTTACTAAGGTGATTTTTCGTACATACGTATGTGTCATGAAGAAAAGAGTCTTCTTAGCGCCTATATAAATGAATATAATTTAAGAGTTTGTTTGTAATGTTAAAATAATAGTTTGAAAAAGAAAAGATGTGAAAATTATTAAGTAGTAATAACACAAAACCTTTTTTTTAATGTTTGTCTGTTTATTTCTGACTCTAAAACGGTTAGACTGGCAGATAAATGATATTATAAGAAGCAATTCAAGGTACTTTATTTTAGAAAAAATAAATAGGGTTTCGCGAAAATATAATCCCAATAAAGATAAAAATTCAGACACAGTTGCGGGCTGCTGCTAGTATCAAACAAAACAAGTTTCTGATGTTGTTTTTCATAAGTTTTATAAAATGAAGGTATATATGAATTTGACCCTACATGACCTACGATAAAGGCATTTTCTTTAGACTAATTGACCAAGGACACGAACCTTAAGAAAGCCTTATATACAGTGTTGACTATCAAACTTGAACTATCCAAGACACTGTATATCCAAGCCCATAATAAAATTAATCTATGCATCTAACTATTCAAATCGCGTGCGTATGCTTACATCCTGTTGGTATAGTGCCAGTGTAACGTGGCCCTTTATAATTGCAAATAGTTGAGAAGTAGAGGTCTAAATATAATGGGAATTTATTTAGGAAGGAAGCCGTTATTGGAGATAGCAAATATTATTGTCATTTTATTCTATGTCTTATTAGGATTGTTTTAAATGTGATTTTTGAATGGTATGTTTTGTAAATAGATTAACATAGTTTACTTGGCAAACGTCGCTGCGATTTGTGTTAGATAATTTTAATTGTTATGTTATTCCTTACATAATATATTAAATATGAATAAGTTATACCGTATGTTGACCCGTTTTAAATAGATGCTGTGTTCCTGTCTGAAAGTCTTGCATGGCAATATGGACTGGTATACGAGACACTTCCATTTACCTTTAAGATCATGAGAAACGCGCTATTGTTACTTAGTTATCTATGTTATCCACAACGTGCGCACAAGCAAGAATTCTGTAACAACCAATAGACATGAGAGTGAGAACAATGTAGCCATATTGTCAAAAATATCTACGAAGTATAATATAAAACATAAAGAATATCTTTTCATTTTGTTAGATAAATCATATAAAACTTTAAATAAGTTAAACCCATACATGTCTCACATAATTACATACAAATAAAATGTTCACTTAATCGAAATGTCATCCATCAAGTTAACGGCTTTATTTTTAGGGTTGCTACACGGATAAAATAATCATAATTAATTTTTTGCGGCAAAATTCTCCGTAGCGCCGGTTTAATTTTAGTTATTGAACTTTCTATTATTTGTAATTTAATATTCTTTAAGTTATTAATTTTGCAATTATTGTATAGGTAAATAAATATTTGTGTTTGGTCTCAGGAATTATTGGAGATTCAAGTAAATTTGGTGATTTGGTTTTTTCTATATATATTTGTATCTTTGTCCGATAAAATATTAGTTATAATAGTTCGTGTACAATAATTATTATTGTATTGCTTGTATGCATGCATGCATTTGCTACACACGCATACAAAATCTTAAATTTTATTTGCATCTTTTTGCGTTTGTATTATATGTGTGTTTTTATCTGTAATTAATACATATATTTACGTATATATTGCAAATATAAGTGTTTCTTTTTCTTTCTTTCTTTCAATATGTTATGGTTTCATTACAAAGTTTTGCTTTACCTGAAGTTCAAGCTCATTATGGAATCGATGCGGTGTCTGAACACTTACTTACTTACTAACACCTTGGATTTTATCTTATGTAATATTGTAGAATAAAAATTAATTAACGCCATAGTAACCCTACCGTCGTCCTCGTGTCGAAAACGCCGAAGCAACTTTTCATCGTCATATAATTATAATTATGTTCCCTAATGACTTCAATATAAGGATATAATTATACCTTTAAACATTTCATTAAGGCTCTAATTGTTAATATTGTTCTTGTAAGGGCATCATCTCACATCCCTGTCGGTTATATATAAAAATTTCCGTGGTATGGCCCACACGTTATTTAAACTGCTCGCATGGTATGTATGCCTCGCATGCCTTTTTTGTAAAAAAAAAAACTTTATAAATATTGCGGTCAATTAAAACAATTAGACTTTATAGCGGAAAATAATTATCAATAAGGTTTATTAGGTTTCATATAATATTCGGTTTATTCGAATAATATTGTTTGTTCAGGTTCCCTTCTTCTCATCGCTTTCCTAGTGAAATGATTGCTAATTCTGAGGTATCTCTCTCAATTATACACCGTTTTATAAATTATATAAAAGTTGTATTAAATTTGCGAACTCTTCATATAGTGTTATATTGTTAAAATTTAATTTAATTCACTTCCAAGTAAATGTATATATATTTTATTTTACGTTGATTTTTATATTTATCTTCTTAGACCATTTTTATTTAAATTTAGAAACACATGTATAAACACACTCCTTGTGCAGAAAATTCGATTGAGAATAATTTAAAAAAGGCTTTAAATGATTTTATTTTTTTATACAATTTGAGGTGATAAAAATAGAAAATAATAAAAAATAGAGCATAAGGAATAACTGATATATAAGATTTCAACCCGTTTCTGAATAAAATATAAACATACAAACAGACGAATTGTTATGTATATATTCATTCATTATTTATTAATTAAATACAGAAAATTGATTTGTCAAAAATATATGATATATAAGATAATATAATTGTAAATTGTAAAAAAAGTATCTAGGTAAAAAATCAATTTAAAAATATTTTTATTGTTGGCAACACTATAAAAAGACTCGACTTCAAGATCGCAATAATACATGGTGCCATAAATAGCGATTTTAATTTACAGCAGAACACTTACTTTCGATCGCGCTGTTTCATTTTAATTACGCTATGATGATTTTTAATTTTAACAATTGTCTTTGCAGAAAGTAAAGTATTTTTCGTTTTTATTTTAAGTCGAATATTAATAATTACATAAAAAGAATAATAACAAGGTTGCCAACGATATGGGTTTTTTAAATGGCGGCCGCATAACCGTCACCTTACTAATTAAATGTGAGTTTATTTTAATTTTGTCTATATTTATCACCTCATTTAATTATATTACTATAAAAAATGTATTATCTGTTTATGTGGGGTAACTTGTTTCACAATAAGGAAGTATATATGCATAATTTTACATAAAAAAATCGAAGTTCATGTACATGGATTTTGTTCCTGACTAAAAAAACAACCTAACAAAAAGCATTACAAAAGAGTAAATGAGTTTCAATTATCTTTCAAATCACAAATGATTGACACGTTTGTCATTGTTGTTCCATGCGCAATTACATACTCGTATATAGCTGACCATATCATATAAAACTAAGACCGATTACCAAAGCATGGTGGTACGGCTTTTTCTAAGTCCGCCTGGCTAGTTACCACCCTCAAGTTGAAAATCTGTTGCTAAGCACCTGTTGGTGTGTTCCGGCAGCTGCTGCACTTGGGAGTCAGTCTCCCTCTAGATTTAGCGTGAGTACCATCTTAAACCACATCATCATTTAACATCACACAAGATTGTGGTCACATGCTAACCTATAAAGTTTAAAAAAATAACATAGGTACGGTTAACATTATAGTGATTATATTGGTCATTAAAACTTAAATCTGGGAAGTATTTTTCGTGAATTTTGTTCAACAGACCTCATGCTGATGCACTCTTATACTGATTTCGAAAGTCAAAATTTTTACCAATTGCTCTAAACAAGCGTTAAATGTCGTTAACATTTTCTTATATTTATTTCTTATGTCATTCTTCATTCCTCGTATGTCTATGATAGTAGCACTTAATGTTGAAAAGCGTCCTTTGCCAGTCTTTCAAGAGTGCATTAGAAAGGTTCATACAAGTGTACGTAAGATGTAATGCATAACTTAAACAAATAGTTACCTCCTTTCAGTAGTTTTTACGTAACAAATGAATAAAAAAAAATTAACAGTTTTATCTCATTTACCAAAATTATGTATTAATTAAAACTATCTTATTTTTCAGGTAAGTTCTTTTACGAGTTACAATGTGTTAATACCAGATAAAGAACGGTACGTAATTGCTTGTAATGCGAGCTCAGTTTTATTAGTCTGGAGTGCATTATTTTCTACTCTCTCTCTCTGCCAACTTTTAATGGTATACGCGTTATGGTAATAGAACATTCAGGTTTATCAATTGAAAACAAAAAAGTGGGTGTCCTTATGACCACATGAAAGAAGTGAAAATTTGTAAATAAAAAGGAACAACAAAAAGACAAAAAGCCAACGTCACGTGGTGTTCCCTGGCGATCACCCATCCAAGTACTGATGATTAAGATGTTGTTTGGAATATACACATACATAATTTGTATTTAAAGCAACTGTAAATCCAATTAAAGTTGATTGAAATTTAACATCTACTTATATGATTTTCCCGACTTCCCCGATATTTATATTAACAGGTGGTATGTATGACCAGTAACAACGGTGTGCTTCCGTCGTTTAAAAGTCATTCTCTACTCTTGGCTTTGAACTTTACATTTTTGTACTTATTCTTAAAGATTTCACCTATTATGTTCGTATTGTGGTCATACCCGGAACAGTTTACTTATTTATAGCTTAAGGAGCATTGCATTTTTATTTCATTACAGCATCGGAAACTATTGCTAAGCCCTAGTAATCGGTAAAGGGAAATTTCGTGATAACAAAGTGGCAAGGTAAAATATATTTTGTTGTAACCAATTATTGGTGTACACTGCTGAACATCTTAATTTTGAAATCAGTATAAAGAGTGGCCTTACAACTAGAAACGATAATGGAAAAGTTCTAGAAACACGATCTAGGATTATATTTATATATTTAGGAGTATCAGACAAAAGTAATAGATACGTATTAATACAACTAATAATTATACACTGGGTATATATGTGAACCCTTTTTTGTGAACTGTAGTATTCTTTGCTAGTAACTGCTAACTGGTTATATAAAAACGATAAAACGATTACCTCTAAATTGTAATTTTATTTGCTAAATATTATTTTGTGCGTTGCCGCGTCTTTTGTACGATTACCTTTTAAAATATAATCTGATATTGTCTAACTTCAGGTGTTACTGTTTACTGCATTAACGTAAGTTTTTCTGGGAAGAGCTTCTCGATTAAGAATTCAGTACATGTTATTCAACGACGGATATAAATCCATATTAATATACCGACACTAAAAGGATACGTGAGTGACATAAACACAATCAGAGTTGAAGGGCCACGACAATCGTAACTGGAAGCTATCCATGAACATAGCGGTTCAAATTATTGCTAATCTATTTAGATACAAATACATTGCTGAATGTATGTAAACGCATGCTGTGTATGGCAAGGTTCGTATGAAAGAAAATGTTTGAAAATTTGTACAGAAAAGTGAAATAAAATTAATAAAAAAAATTCCATATAAAAAGTGAATGAGTTTGATAAAGACAGTGAACAAAAATCTACAAAAATATTGACAGATTAACAATCAGTTGTTCAGTTACCATTTTAGTTCAGTACATGATTGTACTATAAAAGAAAGATTTGGTCTCATTTTTCTTGTAGGAGACTCTTGTCTAGAGCAACTAGTATATTAGGTAACTAAATTTAACTAATGACTGTACTGTGGTTATTACAGATGACGTTCTAATAAACGTTTAAAAGATCCTTAAAACTGATCCTCGACGATCTCAATGATTAGGTAGTTGTAGATGGTAAAAGAAAAGAATTTTGCTTTTCTAGATCGCGAACTCCGTACGACATAGTGACATAGTGACACAGGATTATCAGGTTCTGGTATCAGCCAGTGTATACCTTGTAGTTGAGAGCCTTGCAGGCTGATATGATAACGACACTTGTAAATGGTTCGCCGATTAAATTAATACAGTAATTAACTTTTTCGTTGCAAAAATTGAAACTTACTGGATAGGCGAGGTACTAATACTGATTTATGCAAGTGTATAATTTTCCTCATAGTTAATATACAAACAAACGTTGATCTAATTTTTCCTATAACAATGTTTATGACTGTTGCAGATAAACACATTTTATAATTAATTACTTAGCCATCAAATACGTTATGATCCAGAATGCATATTTAGTTTTGTTCAATTAATCAAACCTTATTAATCATAAATATGTAATAAAAATCTTTAATAATTATTAGATTATTAAGCGAATTGTTATTGATATGATATTTCAGTTTAACGTATGAAGAGCAAATATATCAGCCCCTTTTACTACCAACTTTACAAGTTCAAGTACCTAAATTCAGAACATGTAATGTCTGATTATTTGCTACCCACTATACAACGACCTATTACGCACGAAACTTAATCATGTGTAATATTAACATTAACATTAACATCATCAGGACATATTTAATAAGAGGTTTTCATAGATTGTTCCGATTAATCTGTTTTAAAACAACAATCGGAATTCAGACAAAAGATTGGTGGGATACCAAAAACATTAACATTCACACAAACAGTCACATATTCACTATCATACAAAATTACTGTCAAATAATTTAGTTAAAAAAGAAAAGCCTGTTATTGGTTGTAAAGTTTGTTAATAATTTGTATGAGAGCTGCAGATTTTTGTTAAATAAATAAAATAATCAATTGTGATGTCAAAATGTTCATGCAATTATTTTTTATCGCAATAGTCTAATGGAAGTCAGATATTATATTTTGTCATAGGTTGCTTTCATCTGTACTTTTTTTGTTTGATGGGCTAATTATTTGTATAAACTTTTCCGTAAATTTTACAAAAACATATTATCAGATTCGAATATTCTTAACAAATAATGTGTATTGCGAAATCTAGAACTTCTTAAGCAAGGACGTTCGGTTCAAAATTCGCCGATCTCAGTTGATTTCAATAGACTTAACAACAGCGTCAATCGCAAAGTTGTGCGTGTATCGAATGAAAATTCTATAACATGGAATGTCGAATTGGAATGCTGTCGGAGGATAATTTGATATTCCACATTGTGTTTGCATCAGAATTCAATCAACATTATACGGTTTTGACCCTGATAAAGTGATTGCGAATGTGAGAATTGGATTACTTTCGGAAAATTGTCTGGTTAAGGAAGAATACTGGCTCAAAACTCTTATCAGTAATGTCATTATTAACATCTGCTATATTAATGTCATTCTTAATGAGTATTTTAATAACATTGGTACATCTATTTGAATGTTATACGAGCTTTAATAGATACTGCATAACTTGCTACGTCAATCACTGTTTATTTTTATGCATTAGTAGTGCTAGTGACAATCTTATTCTAATTTTAATAACACAATCTTTAAATACAATATGCGTGTGTTGATAGTTTATAGGAAATTCTGGCATTTACCTTAAACAATAAGTCGTATTCATTTAGTTATAGAACAAAATTAAATAATTACCGACGAATTTAATAAAATAAATAAATAAAATTATGATGGCAATCGCGAAATATGCTAATTTAATCTTATACTAATGTCATCATAAAACTGATAACTTGTGCTGTCAAAAAAACTAACTGAAAGTTCACACTTTGGTATTTAAGACCCAATAAATTATTCATCATCTATTTGTAATTGTCATGCAAGTAACAAGTTGCTCTAATGAAATTGGGTAAACACTTTACGTTCAAATTAAATAAATGCCTTGCCATGGTCTAATCGTTTCAAGCAAAGTTGTTTATGTGCATTCAGCCTTGAGCAAAAAACTTTTAGTTTTCCCCTATAGCTTTACAGGGCTAAGTAATACTATTAATTTAATTAAATTGCCCAATTTGGAAGCAGTTTAGAAAGGCAAATTTGCAAACTCATATAAAAGACAATACACAATTATTTTATGTCCCATAAACTTTTATATCCGCCTCGAGCGATACAACATTGAAAACTAGTGGAGCAGTAATAGCTTCATTTAATTTTTTTTTGGTATTCGAAAGTGGTTTTACTTTATATTACAAAGTAATTTTAATTTACTTTCTATCTTCTTTTTGGGTACTTGTTTCTTTATTCGTCTTCTTTTTTGTATATTTTGGCATTGTATGCCCATTATTTTCTATTTCCTCTTCTTTTATTCTCAATTTATTAGGTACGTTAATCAACGTACCGTTTATAAACAAATCACTAACTTTTAACATAGAATTACATACATACCTAGTTTGTAAGTTAAATATTCCTCTTTTGTGTCATATACCGTTTGAGGTACGTCATGTACATTCCCTAATTGGTATATATAATTCTATATAGTTTTGAATGAATAAATAATAATTATTATAAAAACACTTCACTTCAGTCCCTATAAGAGTTGTTAATATATCATCTGTCACTCTGATTTAATATGCCGTGTTCCGGGACTAGAGTGTTTGTATCGATAGTTTTACAGGCAGTATAATAGCAGCAAATGGTGATGGATTATAGATCACATAGTGGTCGTGGTTGCCTTTGGACTACTGCATTATCGTCACTTTGTCGTGCTGTAAAAAAGGGGTGGTTTCTTAGTAAACGACGACGATCTTTAGAAGACGTACCAATGTTTGATTCTCTTCTCTAATCCAAAATTATATCATGCCAGTAGATACTGATTTTAAAGATTTGCATTCTAATTGAATAAGTTAAACTACAATTATGTGAAAATATCCATGATTAGTTCGTTAAAATCATGTCAATAAAACTTAAGAGCATTTTCTCAACTGATTTCCAAATAAATGATTTGTACTCGCTATATGATGAATACTTTACTAATCTTAACGATTGGACCACCGCAATGAGTATGAAAAAAATTTGTTAATAACTATTGCATCATTTCGTAATGTCCACTTGAAGTAGGCCTCTAATGTCATGCGCAATATATCATTATAATTATGCGTTTATAAAAATTTCATAACATTCAGTTTTCATCACTGCCTCTTCACACAATTTTATTGTTTGTAATACAGCTAATTAACTTAATGATCCGTAGTTTACTATTGTTTGTGGTTTTAATAGATGCCCTCTTCTATATTATGTCATTTTTGGGACGATTTTATTACTTCCTACTCTGTTGTTTATTGCTCTATCACCTGTATAAAAGCAAATGTTAACTACTATATGAGATAAGAATAGCATCTAATATCTAAACAGAATTAAATCTTGAAACTAATATAGGTTGTAAGTCAGAGCTACCTTATTCCATATATATCTTAGTATTATATATATATTTGGTGATAATGTGAGATAATAACTTTTGCCTGTGGCTTCGCTCGCGTTATTAGGTTAGGTTACGTCAGATTTGCCTTATCCTTCGAGGATAGCACTTTTTCTTGATTAAAGTTATCTTATGTTCTTTTTTGTACCACTGAAAACGTGTATGCAAAAGTTTTATGGTGTTCAGTGGTATTGTTAAAATATGAAAGAAGAACAAACAAATAAACTCTCGTTCGCATTTATAATATTAGTTTGTATAAAAAGTGAATTATCTATCGGACGGAGATTTGTTGTGGACTTGATTGATTGACACGTGATGGTATTGTTTTAATTCACATGTAACTACTTTACTTAAGTATACATTAAATAACTTTGTTGGTATTTTACATATAGCAGGAGTAGGTATTGAATTAAAAAAATCGGTTGTTATTACGGTATAATGAAAGGAATTACAGAGAGTACACAGAAAACTTATAGTATAACTTAGTTAACTCTGTTACTAATAACAGATAAAGAAAAAGGTTGCTTACCTGTTCCTAGACTATGAAGTTCGATTAAAAACTATGATAAACCAACGCCTTTATAAACATAACAATAGTCAAAAATTTTGAAGTAGAATGATTGACACTGGCGAATTCCTTAGCGAAGTCTACTGACTAAAAATATAACATCTAAAGATTCTCACTTTATTGATGTCATTATTCCGTTTTACAAAGTCTTATTTTGATATAGTCCAGTGAAGCTATGAGAAGGCCGATCAGGCCAACAGTATATAGTCAGTTGGAAAAAAAGACCTTGTTTTGTCATAACTTCAATGTTTAACAGATGATGGCTTCTGGTAAGATGTTAACAGCAAGTTTTTGTAACATCACAGAAATCATGTTTGGTGTTATAGTTTTCATTCCACTTCACTTGTGGATTGTGCATGAATATGAAATAAAAACATGACATGCCTAAGTTCTGCCAAAATAGTTTCCGTTTCCATTTAAAAAACTCAACGTCCAAATAAACTGGAGTTAATAAAAATAAGTTATATTATTTTTAAAAGACTGCTCCTTAAAAATATGCATATTAATAATATAATTTAGAAACGTATTAAATAATATTACTGTATATCAAATTCCATTCTCCTTATTACGTTATAAAATGAAATACAGATACCTATATATTCATTCACGCAGGTTGTTGCGAAGACATCTGTCCAATTAACGCAAATTTAGTAATAACTGTTATATACCAGAATTTTAATAATATAACGAACCGGAGAACACGTTTTAGCAATATTCGAATTAAGGAAAAAAAAGAAGAAATAATAATATAGATAAAAAATTAATAACTTTTAATTACTTTAACAGCGAAAAAAGGTGTGTTTTGTAACGGTCTGAGATGAGATTGGATCGTCTTTGGGAATATCTCGGATTTGATGGTGTGGTTATCGAATTCGGCTATTGTTTTTTTTTCTTGCACAGACTGTGTATGGTTGTCTATTTCTATGGTTTGACAGTTCTTGTGAGTGACATGGATTATATCAAATTTGAGTATGATGTCTATGAGTTAAATTGGATAGGTTTTACAATTCGTTTTTTTTTTATTCATATTTTTACTTGTTTCTACATCCGAATTGTAATTTTTAAATGTATAATTGAATGCGTACCGAAAAATAGATTAGTTTATTATAGATATTAATGGACTACGTATTGAATTGAATAACTATAAATAATTTCTCTGTCCTATTGAACTTATTATTCGGAACTACGTTTTGGTTAAATTTCCTTCGTAGCTTTTGTAGTTATGTAGTCAAATGCTAAAATCTCTACGGTATGACATAATAATACTAAGTTTATATTTTTTTAAATAACGATAATTTATATGATTGAACATTTAATTGCAATATATCTTAAGACTTCTAAAATAAACACATTTTTTTTACAAAAACACAAGACTACGATTATCTATTTCGATCGATCACAAGACTAAAAAACACGTGTTAAATAAAATCGGTGCAAAAGACCTGATACATATGGCACATTGTTTTTTTAATCTATGTAAATTAACTTACATCGCTTTACTTGTCAGTGGCGCTTGGATTTATATTCTGATTAAAACTATTCTAGCATGTACAGTTCTCGCCAAACTTTATGACCGCTCTGAATATAGCTGCGTAGAACACAAATTTAGGTATAAATACGTATTATATTATATGTATAAAGTCGAGACAACTTAAGGATAAATAAATGCCAATTTTAGATTGGTATAATAATATTGTAACTTTGTTTTATATTTAACCTTTGACAATGGTATATGCAAACCCGAACTTACGGCTATATTCAGAGCGGCTAAAAAGATTGACGAGGTCTGTAACTACATTTATTTCCATGTTTATTTTAAAAACCAAGATGACGTCGCGTTGTTTATAAATGACGTACTTGCTCAGGCATCGAAGACGAAAAAATAATAAAAATACTATTAGTGCCATATTATTATTAATTATCTTAAATAATACCCCGTCGCGTGTCAAAATATTATAATCCTTTTGCAAACAAATTTTAATATTACAAGTTCAATCATATACAGATATAATCTTGAAGCAATTTAAAGAAAATAAATGTCTTTGTAATGGCAAGGAAACAACTTATATGTTATAAATATATATGTTAAATATACAAACGAAATCAAACAATTGAAATGGTTCGGGTGCGTTCCCAGAGCGCGTTACGTTCCATTTCACCTGCCGCTTGTGTGTGCGCATGCGCGAATTCTCTGCGGAAACGTACATCGGCTGCGTGATCAGAATTCCCGAGGCACTTCCTCCCACGTTTCTAATTTCAAAACGAGTAAACCTTAAAACTCTTTGTAATTTAATGAACCCTGCTACGTAAAAAATGCGTCATGTAAAATACTAGTATTATTCGCGGTTTTGCGCACTTTTATTACGCAATTAACTACACTATACTTTAAAATACTTTATAAACTATCTTTTATCCATGATTTCGCTTGTGTTAAAGTAGTCTTAACATACCCCTCGGAAATAGTATTTTTTTTAGAATGTAAGTTATAGTATTTTTATGTCCCTTTATAGACCCTTGAAAATTTGTGTGCAAAAATTTATAGTCATTTAAGGAGTTATGACCTGAAAAAGTAACAAACCAACAAACTCACATTCACATTTATAATATTAGTTAGGATTATATAGGATGCGTGGCAAAATATTTTGAGAAAAATATTACATGTACAGACATAACAACAGATTTATTAATATAGATAAGAAATTCAATTGGCCTCGGCTTAAGTCGATTAGATTGCTTATTCACCAAAAAAGTATACTTCATTAAAACATATTACGCGATTTCAAAACCACGGCCTCGGTAATAATATAGTATTTTGACTTATAATCATTTAGAAATATATGTAATCAATCTGAAAACTCTGAAATGTCTGTACGTTGCAAAAAATATGAAGGAAACCGAACCAAATTAAAATAATTTTAAACAATTTTCTAATATTATGATATACAGTTTGTTGCTAATAATTTAAGTAATTAAGTTTAGTCTCTTATAACATGAACGCCGCTATTAGAAATTAACCTTTAATAGCTTAAATGTATAAATCTATGTTTTTATCTGTAATAAATAACTATTGAAAACATTTCGTAATAAATTACGAAAATTTTCTTTCTAATTTGTCTCTATAATCCAATTAATTGATATCCTACAAAAAAGTAAAAGGCCAATATCTTGAGAAATGTCGATCTTGGAGATTTGATTTAAAAATCTTTTTTGTAGAAAATTAAATTTCAATAACAGTTTCTTGTAGGTTCAGCCATTAATAAAATATTAAAAAAAGCACAAGAAATTTCTACAAAATTTAAATTGTATTATTTGACTGTACTGCCTAACAGGTGTGAGTTACAGTTGACTTGCAAGTAGTAAGTTCAAACTATATGATAGCACAAAGTGTCGCCGAGTTATAAAAATAATAATAATAAACAAAGTTTACGTGTACTTTATATGCGAAATCTTCTCACGCTCTGGTAAAGTACAGAGTTAATACTAAGAGGTAAATTTGTAAGGATTTTTTTTTACATATTTCCAACAAAACTTCGCTTCTAAACCGAAAAAAAATAGTCTTTTAAAAAAATCACCCTAATATATATATGAACATATATTATAACTTTTATAAGATAATTAACGCGAACGAAGTTGTGGGCGGTTGCTAGTACAGAAGTAATTCGAATTAAATTCCGCGGAAGGCCGCTGTTAAGATATTAAGTAATATAAGCCAAAAATGGAGAGGTTATTCGGAAAAATAATACTCGATAAATGTTTTAGGGTTCCACAAACAAGGGTCTTATGAGCTATAAATTTAAAATATAATATACGATAATGTCATGATGGTTATTTAATATTTATCAATTAAATATAGACACCAACAAAGGTATTTTACTTGGTTATTTTAAGTTGAAAAACTTTTAATATTATAAATGAAATTTTGTGAGAACTGATAATTGTTCACGCTAAAATGTCTCAACGGCTTTTGATTAAGCTTGACACTAATATACATCAGAATCTGTCTTCTGCCTTTCTACGACACGCTCCTAACTGCGTAATAAAAGCTTTGCGTAGGAAGGATTGCGACTGGAAAGACAAAAAATAACAATCGCTTGTAAACTCGCATACACACTTTCTTGTGTTCAATCTTGCACACTCCAATCGCGCGTGAAACAGCGTGTCGTGTAAAGGCAAATAATAATACATAGACTTTAATTTATACATAGTTATATATATTGTTTGGATTTGATACGTGTCAGGTAAGTTTGAAACAATCGTGCCATGTAAGACCTATTTCAACATGGGCTCCATAAATTGTTTGAGTCATACGAAAGTAATGTATGGCACGGGTGCTCAAATGGTCGTTAGCTTCTCAAAAAGAAGATAGATCTAAAAAAAATAATTGCGGATTTAGTTCTATTCGCAGATTTAGTTTTAGTAGGTAGGTAACTAAAACAAAATGTAATGAATAAACAACAAAACATTATATCACCCACAAATAGGCGAGAATAATCCTCTCATGACTTTCTTTTATTCTTTTTAGCGGGATTTTCAAAATCAAAAATACTTTATTCAGTTTAGGCCCTGAGAAGGCGCTTATGAACATCAAAGTTACCACCGGTTCGGAAAACAACCCAGTCATCGAGAAGAACCGGCAAGAAACTCGATCTGGTTTATCTTTTCATTGACATATACCTACCTATATATATTACCTATCTATCTACCTAGACGACAATCCTCCATTACACATACTGGCAGCTTTTTAGAGTAGATCAATCGTAGTTTAACAATATTTAGGTGGATCGCCAGCGCTTCAAGGTTTAGTACCCTTGATGTATGGTGTCATCTGAACAATTATTATAAATGTGAATGTCAGTTTGTTCATTTGTTCCGCTTCGACGCCTAAACGATTCCAGCAATTAAAGCAATCGTCGTTCAATTTTGCATTCACGTCGTCAGGGGTGCAAAAAAGGGCATAGATTGTACCTTTCATTGAGCAAAAAATACTTTTTCCGAGAGAAAGGTGAAAGCTAGGTTAACGTAAGCGAAGCCGCGGAAAAAAGATCACCTTTTGACCTATAGCATACGCTATGAGATATGTGATCCTAGATATAAAAAGGTGGTAGAGCTACGCTGAAGTTATTACTGGTTTCAGCATGAATGGGTTGGCTCGCCTGGGGTAGTACCACCCTCTCACAGAAAACCGACGTGAATTAACAATGCTTGCACTGTTGCGTTTCGTTCGGCCAGTGAGAGCGCCGGAGGCCCACATATTTAAAAGGCCGGCAACGCACTTGCGACTCCCCTGGTTTTGCTAGTGTCTATGAACGGCGGTGATCACTTACCATCAGGTGACCTACCTGTTCGTTTGCCCCCTCTAACATAATATATATATATATATATATATATATACCGTAAAAATTAAATTATTGAATGAGGTTGATGTTGTCAGAAAAATCAATACTTCTAATACCACAGATCTCTATCTTATAGCTATACTGTTTTGCAAACGCTAGAGACTCATAGCTTTTCTAGATTCTTTATAAGTCCCGCTAAATGCCCACAATAATACCTGATGGTAAATGGTGATGAGGTCTTGGATGGTAAGATGCTAATCCTAAAGGGGGACCGATTTTCATGTGCAAATCATAAAATAAATCTATAGGTATTTGGAGAAATTGTTAATGTCTGAACGGTTACGACCACTAGCTGGAAGGTCGTTAGTAAGTTAGATAAGGTAAGTTAATAGTGTTCTACCACAGTATGGTCCTAAACCGAAAGTTTCGGATCATTACAGGAATCAAACCCATCACTGAGCTATCACAAATCAAGTTATTATTATTTACATAATTACGGAACCCTAAGCTTGCGGTTCCAAATTAAATTCGACCGCGCTTTTATCATGATTATGTTGTTCCGAGTCATGCTACCTTATAACCAAATTAGAGGCGAATTGTTACAATTCACGATTATTAACGGTCGAATGATGTTGTTACATCCACAAATAAACTGTCCACAACAATAACGAAATCATCATTAACTGTACAAGTTTTTTTTCCCTACTTGTCAATGTATCGCTAATGAATATATTTAACTTAATAAACTTAATAAACTGTATTTAAACTGTAAATTCGTTGCAGAGTGCGGACGTGTGTGTCTGATTGTATTTATTAGTTTAAACGTTGAGTAGGTACACATGCTTTGGATTCTACTTTCTTTAATACCTCATTATTCCATAATTTATTCGATAACTAGTATTTTTTTATATTATAGGGGGCAAACGCACAGGTAGGTAGAACACCTGATGATAAGTGATCACCGCCGTCCATAGACACTAGGGGAGTCGAAAGTGCGTTGCCGGCCTTTTAATATATGTGGGCCTCCGGCGCTCTCACTGACCGAACGAAACGCAACTGTGCAAGCACTGTTACTTCAACGTCGGTTTTCTGTGAGAGGGTAATACTACCCCGGGCGAGCCGACCCAATCATGCTGAAACCAGTAACAGCTTCAGCGTAGCTCTAACACCTACAAGTCACACTGCTATGGAGTGTTTGTGCTGTTTTTTCAGTGTAAATGATTTTAAATTTTAACAATTCTCTACACCCACGTTCGTAGTTGGTTTAGCAGTTTGAATTGATTTATCTGTACCGGTCGAAATATGGCCGACCTTGACCGGTGTCTATAGACTGGATCAGCGACGCTTCACGGTGTATTATTGACCAGATTTTGTTTATATCTTAAAGTGGAACTAATTTATGAAATTTGCCTAAGTTTTTTTGCTTAAAAGTAACTCCATAAATGTATTTAAAGGAAAACTGTGAAAGAAACGAAATGTTTAACTGTTTTTCTTCTTTGCCAACCAATCCTCCTTATTATTTTTATTCTTAGTATTTTAGAGTAAGCGATTTCGGGTGATTCAGTACTCTGACAAAATGACGTCTTGGCAGAAATTTGTAGGAAGTTTTTTGAGATATCCGAATACTTGTTTGATGTTTATATCTTTAATCGACTCCACATAAATTATAGTACGTAAATAGCTACCAATATTACAAAATTTAAAATTAACCTAAGTTTAAATACAAAACAAATATTTACTTATACAATTAAATTGTGAATTAGTTTAATCATAATGTTCAAATCTAGTGGTGTAATCCTCTAGACTTTTATTGAAATAAGTCGTATTATATTAAGCACAGATTTAACTATGAACGTCTAAAAAGCCGAACGTAGTTTCAACGAGGTAAACTGAAGCACAGCAATGGCGAATGCATAGTGCATACATATGCGATAGCATGAACAGGATAGCCATGTCAAAAAAACTTACCCATTTTAAAAAATAATATAAAATGCTCCCACTACACTAATGTTGTACACTTTGTGCATGTTATTTTTATTGTATAACACTGGGTAATACATACGTATAACATTTTATATCCATATTCATTGATAAATATTCTGCCAACGCTTCTTCATTCGTCAGCGGATAATAGCGTGATAATAACCGTTAAAATATTAAATAAAAATTCACAAAGTGCCGCCAGCGAAAAACTTTCATGGCCATCGAATGGATAACGATCGATTATAATCAATTTAAAGATGTGTATCGAATCAGCGGCGGCGGCATTATATCGATATTCGCACTTTCGCTGAGATCGTTGTTTGCGGGACTGTTACATGCAATGTTGCCGGTAGTGGAACTATAAAAGTTCCGAAATTAGACATAGACAGTTTCTTAAGGCAAAAGGTAACAAATATTCTGACGGATTATTCGATAATAAGTGATAAGTGTGGCTTCTGAACAATTCTTTGCTTGATTACATCCATTTCATTGTTATTTGACCGTTCCAAATAATTTTAGTCCCGTTAGTAATTAACTGGGTCTTAACGTAGAGATAGCAAACACCAAAATAAACAAAGCTACACTTACTCATAGTTCCAAAGGTTGAATTTAGGAACTATTACGAAAGACAAGTGAGAAGCTAAGATCATGTGGGTGATTTCGTGTTCAATAAAATTATACTGAGATAATCTTTTGTTTTTGCTGGTCAGTATGTCTATATAAATATCGTTGAAGTGTCTGTCATTTGTCCGTGTGGGTATCCTAAACGAATGAGCCAATTTTGATTTTTAATGGCACATAAAGAACTCGTCAGATTGTTGCACAGGCTATATATCTTTATGTTTTATCACCGGGATAAGTAGCGATTTTAAATTGAAGTAGTTGTAACTTAAAGTCGGTAAAGAGATATGGGAATTAAGTAGCAATGATAAAATGACAATTAAAGTAAGTCACACATAGTTCCAATGAAAAAAAAAACTATTTTTATTAAAACAAACTCTCGGACATCAGTTACTCTTTTATAAAAATAAGTTATAAAGTTTCTACAATACAGAGGAGGTTCAGTACCACAGAATATCCGAAATCGGTGTAAAAGTTACGAGCTGGCAACACTCGTTACGTCTTATATGACTTGTTGAGTTTTATGTTTACATATTAGGTATGTAGAAAGTTTTTATGTGGCTAGATGGAACGTTATAAATTTATGGTTATGCGAGTCTTGCTTGTCTGTTATCATGTCATTTATAAACGATTTCATCTCGTGAAAAGATGAATCTATGTTATTTTGAGAAAGATGTTATGGTTAGTACAAGTTCCGACTGCAGGAACACCCTATTCATATTTCTTCTACTGTTAAGTCCAATGTTCGTGCAATAATATACTTGAAGATAATAAATAAATTAATAAAGTAAATTAATAATCCAAAAAAATGATTAAATGTTAAGGCATTAGGGTTATCACCAGAACTTTATAACGAACTATTATACGTTATTTATTGTATTGTTTACTAAAGTACATTCGCGAATTCGTGTTAAATTCAAATATATTTAAAATTAAATATATCGTTTAATATCCTTGCGTTACCAGATGGCGAATTATATTACTAATAAGTTTTTCAATGTAAAACACTTACTTAGCTGTGCCCACTTTTATGATGTTCGGTCAACGGTGTTGAATTTTATCAATTTTAGACATACATGTAAACATCCATTTTTGTATATATTGCCGCAGACAATAAACGTACAATCCCCGGGGATTTATCTAGCTGGTGTGAATATATCTGTAAGTTCGGGCTTGCACGTAATATAGTCAAGAGTTTAATACAAAACAAACTTAAAATATAGTTACAGCTTACAGGAATCTAAAGTTGGCTTTTAATTATCCTTAAGTTGTCTCGATGTTATACTTGTAATTTAATACGTATTTATACATAAATTTGTGTTTTGTGAATATGTGAAGTCTTTTTTTACGTTGTTTTATTTTTATATTATTTATTGTACGTTATTCATTAAACCAATCAAAAAGGTGGTCGTAATTTGAGACAAGACGGTAACAGATTATTTGCTTAATTAAAATTGACAACCCTAATCAAGATTTTTGAGACTAACCTACATATATGTGTAGTGGCAGAGCTTTTTTACTAATGAACATCTGGGTAGATACCATACTCGAGTTAGAAATCTGTCGCTAAGCCTGGTGTGCTTCGGCAGCTGCTTTGAAAGTGAGTCCCTTTAAAAGTGACATTTGTAGAACGTATTCAACCTTATCTTAGCTTAACTCAGTTTAAACATATTCTAATTTATAGTCTAATTACGCAAATTTTGTGCTTAGCTTAGTATGAATACCGCATTTAGTTTATTAAATGTCTTTATTTGTAAGAAGTAATTTGAATTGTGTATTTTGAAAGAATATCGAAAAAATTAAAGAAACAAGTTAACCCAGAATGAAATAAACAAAGGAAGCCGTTTTGACATTTTTACAATAAAGTATCAATGACAATCAAGTAATTCAGTTAATTTAAGAAATATAGGTTATTTTGCCATTATTTTTTTATTCGCATAACAGTCAAGTTTTTTGTAAGTCGCCGAATTTGATGACTTGAATTTAGCTTAGCACTAGGCTAAGATAAAACTTGAGTACGTTATATAGACTTCACCCTAAGCTTAACTTAATCCAAGTCGTTACATAATATCAGGAGGAGTTATGAAACCCTAAAATCTATAGCGAAGAAGTAAATAATACCTTTCATAGGAAAATTCGTTCGTCAAACGAAATCGTGTATCTACGCTTATGGTTTGCACGATTTAGGTACAGTCGTGTACGAAAGTGATTCGTATTAGACAGATTTGTAATTGTCTCACGGCCTCAGGACAGAACGGTAATGAGATCTCCTATTGAGACAAAAGGTCGTTGGTTCGATACCCGCACATAAGTAACTTTTATATGTTGAGCGTAATTACGCACAAAATAGCTTAATTTTTTGTGTGATTTAGGTTGATTGGTTATATATAATATGTAATTTAGAGTTTACGAATGAAATGCTTTGTCGTTCGCTTTCTTATTTCTCTTCATTAATATCTAGGAGCCGCTTGTGACTTCGTCTGTGTTAGCACCATTAAAATGACGACGACATCCGTTATCTTTGTATTACTCCAACGGTTTACGCAGCGCACACCATGATAACTCAAAGACGGCACGATATTTTCCTACTTGACAATCATCAGTAATTTAAAAAATATCTTTATAAATTATAACTTACATGTTGTTCAGATATATAACCCACATTATTGAAAAGTTTCATCAAAATTCGTTCAGCAAATTTTGCGTGAAAGAGTAACAAACATATATTCATCTTCACGAACTTTCTCAGTTTTGTAATGTTAATTGAATTCTTGTTTATATTAGAATGTGTTTTGTTTACGACTGTACGTAACGCCCTTTGCCCTCCGCGGTTTAGTTAAACGAGGATTGGCAGATCACGATACGGGCTTGCCATGTATTTCGGAAGTTTATGGTAACAAATTGGAAACGTTGATAGTTTGGCGCTGTTTTGAATACCAATTGCCTTGAGCATTATAGTTCTGAGGTCGATTGCTCATATGAATTAAAAAAGTTGTTCATGAGGATATTTAAAGGTAACCTGTTTAACTATTATGGGATACGTTCTACTATTATGATATCTGTCATGTGATTATGGATCTTCTGAGCTAAGAAAGAGATAAATATAAAAAAAAATATAGTAAAAAAGTGCATATTAAAATGGATGGGTTAGGAATGTGTATATCAGAGGAAGAGTAACTATGGATATTCCGGAGTTTGAAATCGCCAATATCGTGAGCTGGCGTAGTGAATATGCACTTACCTTCCTTTGGGAAGAAGCTGAGGGCCTTGCAGTGGGTTTCTCGCAAGCTGATTTGTAAATATTAGAGCAAGTATGAAAATATTGCCAGAGAGAGATAAGTTAAGTTTGTGTGATATGGGTATGTCATGAGGTGGTCATGTAACTAGAAGAACGTGAAGCTAGACGAATATAGGTGTAGGGGAAGATAGAAGAAAGCATGAATAGATTGTGTGAAGAATGATATGGGTGTGTTAGGTATACCTGATAGAGGACAGTGGATTAGGAAACCATAATACGTTGCCCCAATTTAGAGGAGATAGGGGTTACAAGATGATATTCATTAAGACAGTTTCTTATTGAGTTAAGTGGAAATTTTTTATCGTCTAACTGAATTTAATTTTTTAAATTCTTTTGTGTCTTTTCTTACCATCTTGGAAAATACGTACGACATTTATTAGGGCCAAAGAATATGTAAGTTCGGATACGAAAGACGATCGAATAACTTCCATTACAAATAAACAAAGGTTTGAAGATAGAAAACCTGTCGTCATGTAAACAAAGACATATGCCCGTATCTGAAAGAGTAATTACTACGACCTTAATACAGCGATTAAAGACCGATTATGGTTCGATTGTGACGATTATCGCTCAACAATTACCCACGTGGCGATCTGTTTTCGGTTTTTATTATATGAATCATTGTTACAGAACTATTTGCTAATCTCTTGTTAATGATGTAAATTAAAGTACTATTATAAGCAATTTTTGTATCGTGCTATTTTAGTATATTCTATTACTATTTGTTTGTAGTAAGGCTTTAATTAAAAACAAAATATGTTCGAAAGCGATGATGGGGCTAAATAATAGCGAGTTCGAATACCGTGTCCATCGACGCAAGTTCGACAGAACAAATCAGAGCTTTCTATGAAGGAGAATATCGTGGTGAAACCACGAACTTGGTGGTAAGGTCTAAAAAAGGACTAGAACTGAATTTATAAGTCATTAACGTAATTTCCGGAACGTAACGTAACGCAGTTTCCGTTGTAACTGTTAAATCCTGGGTTCAAAGAAGTTTAACTTATTTTTTATATATAAATGTAAAGGTTTATTTTAGGCATATTTTATTTAAACAACCTGAGTTCCTTCATTACTAAATTACTTGTTATAATGAATGTCATAAGATTGTAGCGTGGTACCGTGGAGTTACGACGTGGCGACACATCCTCCCTTTGTGTGCTCTCACTGGTCTGTAAATTAGGTCGTGGGAGGTCAGCGACAACATATCTACCTGTTTTATACACCAATCCCTGATATGTTAAATAGAAATAATTCCGTCAATTAGCTGAAGTACGAGGTAACCGAACGCATATTTGAGATGATATAATTGAGTGCGTGAGAGAAAAAGAGATGCAACTATGATTGGCATTTACTTCTCATAAAACCCCGGGTTGTCAAATGAGATATTATGTATTCAGGAGGAATGTCTTGTTTATTAGCCCAAAACTTATCGCATAATATTAACTGCATTTTAAGAGATGTAGCCGCTGTGGGTTCGGTGTAAATTTATTCCAAACTAGTTGCCAACCTGTCCCAGCTTCGCATAGGTGTACTAATGAAAAAAAAGAGACCAAATCTTCCCTTTACAGTACGACTATGTAATTATAAATTGAAAACTAAGCAACTGAATGTCGAACTGTCAATTTTGTATATATTTCTAATGATCTCCCAATTGTCTTTTGTCTCACTCACTCGCTTATTTATACTAAGATTTTTTAACCCAAATATTTCCCTTTTCTGTACGATTTTTCAAACATTGTCAT
Organism: Antheraea assamensis; assembly: GCA_035772565.1. NCBI lineage: Eukaryota > Metazoa > Arthropoda > Insecta > Lepidoptera > Saturniidae > Antheraea > Antheraea assamensis. The sequence goes on from JAQQSE010000011.1 coordinate 5,361,104, forward strand.
ACATACAGACCTTGTTCTGACATTTACAGACACAACAAAGAAAAAAAACAAATAACTGCAGCCGTTCATATATTCGACAATTCTTTGTTTTTATATATAATTAAAGCATTAATACACGTCCTTCCTATCAATTATTAATATAATTCGAAATTTCGTGACACAAAAACAAGATAGAGACTGACTATGAAAGTTGATGTATCTGGGTGACTTCTCATGGAGAGATTGTCATACCACAATATATAAGAGTCTGTACTGGTCATTCAAAAGTCACGAACATTGATATGCGTAAATATTTATTACAATACATAGTAAAGTCTTTCCTATCCACTGTTGAAATAATTCGAAATTTCTTAACACACCAAGTCGATGACTGACTATGAAACTTGCTGCATCTAGGTGCCTTATTATGGAGATGTTTTCATACCACAATATATCAAAATGGTCAATTGATAATCACGAAAATTGATATGCGTAAATATTTATTACAATTAACAGTAGTAGGTATACATCGTAACAGCTAAAATTATTAAGAAAAACGTGTGACACAACTTTACTTGTATGGACTTAAATCGTGGAGTTAAAGTTCTAACGGACTGGGCTATTTTGTAAACGTTATCTCAAATATCTCTCACCGCTGTAATAATATTTACGTTTGGAATTTAATTAATGTAGTATTCAGATTTGCGGACGAGTTCTCAACAGGCCGCACTTATAGACTTACTGAATTTACGCAATATAGTTCACGTTAACTGAATAATGCGATGTGTGGGCGTTTGAAATTCGCAACGCAGTTTCGATTACGATTCCAGTGTCATTTACAGGGCCTGTAAATACTTGTATTATTGGTTTGGAGATCAATAAAATTAGACTAGTTTGATTGGACTTCCTAAAATAACTTATCACTATTCTATTTGTAATTAAAGTCCTGAAGCGATTGTGATGGTATTTGGCAAAAAAAAGTTGCTTGTTCGTGCGTTTTTTTTTTTAATTATATTATAGGGGCAAACGAACAGGTGGGTCACCTGATGGTAAGTGATCACCGCCGTCCATAGACACTAGTAACACCAGGGGAGTCGCAAGTGCGTTGCCGGCCTTTTCAATCTGTGGGCCTCCGGCGCTCTCACTGGCCGAACGAAACGCAACAGTGCAAGCACTGTTACTTCACGTCGGTTTTCTGTGAGAGGGTGGTATTACCCCGGGTGAGCCGACCCATTCATGCTGAAACCAGTAATAGCTTCAGCGTAGCTCTACCACCTACAATAGGCTACTTCTCAACGTGAATATACAGAAATACCATGTATTAATATATAAATAGAATATACAGAATAATGCAGACGGATCCGCGTGGAAAAGTTAGTTAACTATATATTACAAATTGAATAACCTCTCGTAAGGTGTCTGACTCGTTTGAAATGTGGATGACTGGAAACATATATGTCATTTTGTAGAACAATTGGCGATACTGTTTTCTCGGATATATTTCTACTAAAGTGTAAGTGAGATAGATACACTGATATGTCTGTGTTTTTTTATTTACAAAAAGTTTTTTTGTAAATATTAAATAAAGTTTAAATTATGTAAACAAACAGCAAATTGTCGCGTCCAGGGAATTGTTTCATAATGAACGTAGTTTTTATTAAGAAACAACGCTTCTAGTATGAATTTTGAATTCACTGGTATTACTTATACTTCTGTGTTGTTGTTTGATTAATGGCTAACAAAGCGCTGCAACGCTGCTTTGATTTATTATGTTATCCTATAATTCTGTTTGTCCTACAAATTAAATTACTTAACTGTAGCGTTGACAGAACAGGCTAGAGTGGGCGCTGTACGAACAAATTTATATTATTCATAGATTTCAGACTTAAATAAGTGACGGACAGTTGCAACATAACGACATGCGAATTTATGATGATTTAGTTATCGTGTATTGTATGATCACGCTATATCCTTTAGATGGTTCTTTTTAAAAGTAGCCGTGTGCTCAGTTAGTGGCCTCGTAACGCAGTTATAATAATTCCTATTATAGGACTTAGATTTCACGTACTTGATTTTGGCCCAAGGATGAGTGTTACACATCTATTAAATGGGCAAGTGTAAAATTGTGATTGTAATTAGTGATAAAAAGACATTCAACATTGGCATGTGACTCCAATATTAATACAACTCAACGGTGTAAAGATTTGATATGTAAGACTAAACTATGTAATACTGCATTCGCACATAGGTTTTATTGTGTCCTTGGAGACCACTTATATAATAAAATATACCGGGACATTTTTATCAACGGAATGACGAGCTATCAATATAAAAAAACAATATTATGAGGGCTTATCATTAAAACCTGCTACGAAATAGAACAGCTTTTAAGAACACTTGAGTAATCAAATATAATAATAAAAATCCTTTTAAAATGAATGCACATGCACATCCTGTATACACACACACACAAACAGACAGACACATACATTTTATATATTATATATATTTATATATTGAGTTCTTTTTGAAGTGAAACTTCTTATGGGAGGGTTTTGAAATTTTAATTAAAATGTTTCCCTGTAATACAAAAGTTTCACTTCTGCAGTGTGTCTTTATAACACACCCTGTTTTTATTTTTATTTTACTACAGACAAATCGACATGCTGTCAAACAGAATTGTTTGAAACATGTTTTATATGAATGTTTATGTTTCGTCAGTTTATAGTTACTGTAGAATATATTATTAATCAGAATTCCTCGGAGAATTTCAGGTTACTTGGGTTTCGCGGCCATAACTAGCGTGGGAAGTGCCAAGCCAATTTGCGTTGCCGATTGCTCTAGCCTAGGGGCTACGACCTGTAGGGATTCCATGGTTTTTGTGAGATAATAGATTGGTAAATTTAATGTTAAGATTACAGAAAATGACAATATTACACAACCATATTTTGACTTAATTGTTACGGGGCCGTTTCACTCAACGTAAATTTAGTAATATAATATATAGATATAACTTAGTATTGTTAAACACACGTGTATTGGAACGCAAAGTTATGTCATTAGAACTTTTTGAGTTTTAAGCTTGGTCTATGGTGGGTGGTAGGGCATTTTTTTTAATCCGTCTAGTTACCTACCATCTCCAAGTTGAATATTTGTTGCGAAGCGCCTGTGGGTGTGTTCGGACAGCTGCACTTCACAGCCTGTCCGCATCTAGGTATACAAATATAGGTATTCTATACAACGACTAAAACTAAAACTGGGAGGCGTGGAAAATGCGTCGTACTGCACAATACTGAAAACAACACGTCAGCATTACCACCACACATAGTTGTGGTAGACAAGTAAAATATTCTAGTGTTTGGCCACTTTGTAAGCCCGGCTTTTAAATCTGAATTTAAAAACAGCAAGCATCGGAAAGAAACTACATCCTCCTCTTATAAATTCCAAATAACGTCAACATAATAATACAGTCTACATTTTTGCATGATTATGTACAGCATTATTATGAAACATGATTCCGAGGTCATCAATCTTGATTTACTTGGGTGGATCTGATGCCCTATAAATCATAGACACATGGTCACCCGCTAAATCACGTAGATCACGCTCGGCCCGGCGGCAATCTACAAAGTGATTGTACGCGACATCATAAACCACCGCGCGTGAGCGCACACACATACATTATATTTATATACTCTCTAGCTCTGTCTCTTTCGCACTTACCTAATATAATATACAAGGTGTTTTCTTATGTTAAATCAAGTAAAACAGCAAATAAATTAGAGTCATTTCATGGAATATAATTAAAAAGGGCGGATAGGAGTGTCATTTATTAATATATGCATATATGCATTATTTATACGTAAAATTGATTTAATAAACTTCATATTTTTATAATTGAATACTTATATCTATTCCAAGTGAAATTGTAATGAAAGTAGTATTATTTTATTTTATTTTATTGATTGATTGATTATTAAATATACAATTTAATAATCAATGCTTAATTTCTAAAAGGAATAGGGTGATATAGCTTGTATTAATATTCAATGACAACTTTTTGTAATTGAATTGTTTTATATAGTGAATATTACTGCTTAACCTCCAATAAAATTATACGGTATAGGTTATTCAGGACTTCAAGGATAGCATGTAATAAAGACTGTTGCGATGTTTATTTCTTTGTAAATCATTTTTTGTTCTAAGCTAGCTGCTCGCCCCGGCTTCACACAGGTGTATCTAACAAAGAAAATGAGACAACATTTTTCATTTACAGTACGATCATGTAATGAAATAGAATGACAATGATGATGATAAACGCCTATCTGCCAATTCTGTCAATATTTTTTTTTGAGGAGTCTCGTTTGAGCAGCGGCCGAGTGCGCACGCGCCCGCTCGCAGCTCTGACGGTCCGTTAGTTCGGCAACTCGCGCGCAGTTGTCGGATATTTTCGTGTGTGTCCGGAAGTTTAGTGTGTTCGAGCGGCTACTGTCGATCGTACGCTCTTTTCAGAGCGACGGTGCACCTCCATTAGTGCACCATTTAAACCGCACTTTTCGGTGCGAAGCCGTGCACACTGTTTGCAGTGCGTCGAGTCGCCGTGCTACGCGTCGTGCCTCGTGCTGCGCTTCGAGAGTCGTGCAGCGCGTCGTGTGCCGTGCAGAGCGTCGTTCTTCGCGCCGCGCCGTGTGCAGTTTTGAAGAGAAGATTCGCGTTCGCGTCGCGTCGCGTTTTCCCTTTGGCCCGGACACGGATTGTCCGTTAGATTTGAATTAGGCGCACCCCCCTGCCCCTCAGGCAGGGAGGTTAGTCATGTCTACCCCCGCGACCCCGCGTGCCCATCCGGCCCTTCCGGCCGTTGATGATACCGTCCACCTCGAAGAACTGTTGCGCTTCCACATGTTCGTCGAAAAGGAAGACCCGAATCTCGTCACGGAATACAACAGACTCCGGAAAGTCTATGCGCGCAACCCTCCCGGTAAGATACCGCGTTGTTTCTCCGCGAACCCTTTCGCGAATCTCCCGGACGACCCGTTCACGAGGCTCTCGGAATTCGATTCCGATGACGACTCGGACATGGACTACGATACAGTCCCCGCGACCGCGCCCGCGACCGTGCCTGCGCCCGCGACCGTGCCTGCGCCCGCGACCACGCCCGCCGATGACGACGGTTTCACAACCGTCACGCGCCGCGGTAAACGCCCACGCGCCGCGATTCAGACCGATAGCGACTCTGCTGCGGGACGTCCGACCCCAAAGCAGCCCAATATAGGTGGCGCTCGGGTGCCCCGAGCCTCTCCCACGCCCTCTGCCGCGAATTCGGCTCGAGCCTCGGCTGCGGAACCCGCGGTCGCGGCTAAGAAGCCACGCCTACCGCCTCCCGTCACCTTCCGTGACAAAGCTCGATGGGTAGAGATTTCTGAAGACCTTAAGTCGAAGGAAATCGTCTACAAGTCTGCCGTCAACACTGTTGCCGGCATTTCTATTCGTGTCTCGACCCCCGATGAGCATCGCGAGCTCACCAAATACTTCAGGGAGCGTAAGCTCCCTTTCTTCACCCACGCGCTCGAGGAAGAGCGCCGCCTCCGTGTCGTCATTCGGGGAGTTCCCTCTGAGCTCACCGAATACGACATCTGCGATTGCCTGAACGGTCAGGACTTCCCAGTCCGGAGCGTGCAGCGCATGCGCCACCCCCGTACGAAGGCCCCCTTCAACTTGGTGTTGGTCACTCTGGACCGCTCCTTGGAAGGCAAGGCTATTTTCAGCCTCAACTCAGTTTGCGGCCTGTCCCCTGTCTACGTCGAGCTTCCTCGCAAGTCCCAGGTACCCTCGCAGTGTCACAACTGCCAGGTGTACGGTCATTCCGCCCGACACTGCCACCTGCGTCCCAGGTGTGTCAAGTGTCTCGGGGATCATTCCACTAAGGAGTGCCCCCGCACTCCCGAATCCGTCGAGCCTCCGAGCTGCGTCCTCTGCGAGCAAACGGGTCATACCGCGAACTATCGCGGGTGTCCCCGTGCGCCTCGCTCGACCTATCACCGTCGCGGCGGTCGTGCGACCCGGTCCAGGGCGCACGGCCCGCCGACTCGGACGAATCGGCCTCCGCCTCCGCCCATACAAAGCCAGAAGGCTTTCCCCGAACTGCCGGGCACCTCCAGTGCGCCGGCAGCATCCGCTACTCCGCCGAGCGCGCTCTCCTGGCGCGTAAGGCCTTCCCCGCCAGCTCCCTCGGCTCCTAAAGCCAAGCCCCAGCCCCCAAAGGCTCTGTCCACTCCTGCGCCACCTATCGCGGTTTCAGCATCGACCTCCGGTATAGACTGGATAGCTCGCTTACTCTTGGTACACGATGTACAAGAGATAATCGCATTTAACGCGTTAGTTAATAGTACGTCTGAGCTCGGGCTCTTAAACGCTATCTCCGCTTTCCCGGCCGTCGCGACCACGGTACAGCAATTAACCCGCGCCGCGCATAAATAAATTCGCGTAAATCAAAATCTCAGATCGAACCCGCGTGTTCATACATAATAGACCGATATATTAGGATTTGTTACGTAATTATTTAGTTAAATCGGCACCGTGCCGTTGTACTTTATTTTTTAGTTCGATTCCCTCTCAAAAGATGCGTGCTTGCGCCCACGCCCGCGACTCTCTCTGCTCACGCCTCCGTGAGCGGGGGGTGAAGATTCGATCCCGCACACTCGTCGCGATTTTTCTTGTGACTGCTCGAGCCTAGGTAGTCCCTCGGTGTGGAGCCCTCGAGTATGTTACTCGCGCGAATACAGTGATTTACACATGTTCTACACTTACACGATCACCCCACACTCTTGCACATCTAGGCACTCAGTGGTGGGCTGTTTTTTTGCCCTTTTCGGACTGAAATAGGTCACATAACACAGTAGTCAGATACCAAATACACATATACATTCGTGAAACATGCATGGTCACACATGCATTTTTCACGAATTCATATATGAGTATTGTATGGATAGATAGCTTAGCTAGCTTAGTTAGTTCGGGAATCCGGCGACAGCTCAAGCCGAGGTGCACCGAGTGCCCTTGAGATGTTTCGCCTAAAAACAATCGGGTGAGTGCCCTAAGCGCTCCCCTTAGTAGTCCGGTGGAACTGTGAAGGCGTAATAAGCCGGCAGTGTAGGTCAGTTCGAAAAAAAAAAAAAAAAAAAAAAAAAAAAAAAAAAAAAAAAAAAAAAAATCAATATTTTTTTAAGTTGTCCCCACTGTCTTCTGTTGCACTCAATCACTTCTCTATTTGGAGGTTTTCAACTCTAATTTTTCGCTTTCCTAATCGATTTTTTAAACATGCATTTTTCTTTAATGTAAAACTTTTTCCTGATAACTACACACAAGACAAAACATAATTTGCCAAATAGGTGCAGCCGTTATGAAATGATTCGTTTGCATACATACATACAACTGATGTTTATTTATATCGATTTTTATGTCCTGTAAGTGTCACTATGTAACTTTCAAAGTTATTATCAATATTTCCTTGTCCTTTAGGGGTACAATAGTAGTAGTCCGGTGAAACTGTAGCGGCCTTGTCAGGCTAACAGAGTAGGTCAGTTCGAAAAAAAAAAAAAAAGTACAACAATGGCTTTTACACTCCGGACACTACAGCGTTATATTAATAAATAATAATACTATGAGTGGTAATCATTACGAGTACATAATTTCAGGTTGGAGTAAAAATTTTCTTAGACACCTAATACAATCGATTCCAAATAGTATTGTAAACAAAAAAGCTTGGGAAATTGAATACTTTGCGATTACTCTGTTCTATTACTTTTTCATGCAAAAATTACTGAATGCATTGTGATTAAAACTGTACAGTATTGTAGCTAGATAATAAATAACACATAGCCTATAATTTATAAAAATATTGTTTACATTGGTCCAAACATAACCACGATAACTGGGAAAAAAATCATGCCATTTAAAAGCTATTTCGGCGTGCGCTGCATAAACCGTTAGAACTAAACGAATATAATTGTATTATAATTGTATTATTATGTATAAAGATGCAAACTAGATGATTTATTTATTACTGTAATAATTTTGGGTAATATTTTTTTCCTTAGAGATTATTAAATTATGGTTCCTTATAATTTTCTACGTAGGTAATTGGTGCCAATTTAATTATTAATAATATCAAATTTTACTATGAATGTTTAATTTGGTGTTTTGTAATTTAGAAAAACAAAATACCTAATTATGTTTAAATAATAAATGTTATATAAAATAATTTGGTAAATTAAAAAATTACTTTCACAAAAAACAATCTGCGATGGCCGGGAATCGAACCCGGATCAACTGCTTGGAAGGCAACTATGCTGACCATTACACCACCATCGCAGCTGAGCGATAATTTGAAATTGTGATATAGTATCGTTTGATATCAAAGGTTAAACAGTCCACGGAACTTAATCAAATCGACTCTTACCGAACCGAAATTCATTGAATTCATTGCGAAATTAGATGTTTATATGGTTTGTTATCCGGTTTTTTTTTGGGTTAATGATGAGTATTATATTTTGGATTTATTTTCTACTATTCGATGCCTGTAGCTTCGTTCGAAATAAAATAGTTTTGTCGTTTTACGCGGTCTACATGTTTTACACGAACTCAATATAAGCTTTTGACTTTTATCTTACGTTCAATATAATTGCTCATTACTACTTAACCACTGTAACCTTTTTATCTATTGAATTAGTTATAGATACTCAAGGGTGGTCCTATTTAAAAATGTACAAATTTATTCAACCCCAAAGGGGGATAATACTGATTATTTGAATTTTATATATGATAACTCTCAGATACCAGGATTTTTTGAACTCATTTGACATTTCGTATTTTTTCTTCAAATAAAATTTTCATAAACAAGTAATACACGGACATCCTACTATATCCATCTCGCTTACTCTACACATGCATGAAATTGATGCGAGTAGTCCTGCCAAAATTATTGCCTTCCGCGTTCCTCGCAAACAAACTTTCAATCATGATAACGGAGTTTTTATTAAAATTTGTTCATTTAGTCGAGCCGATACAATCGTTATATTCAAACAATACTTTCGTATTTTTTACAGTCTTCCTGTTTATCTAAATGCAAGTACATATGCTTAAATGTTTTCGAAAACAAGGTTACCCCACTTCCGGTGTAACATTTATAAATTATTAATTATAATAACTCATTACTATTTATAAAGTTTGTTGAATGCGTTTGCGGATATTGCTTGTACCAAATATGGTATTCTTTCTCACTACGTGTTCCCACCGACGACATGTTTGAAAATCTATTTCCTGACAATATAGGGCACGGAACGTCATTGCAAAGTCATCACATCTATCGGTATTAGAAGGCCCTTCAAGTATTACGTAAGCGGAATATAACTTATTTTTGACCTGCGTTTTCTCCATTGTCAGCAAAAACAAGTAAACCCTGTTTTTTCATCGAGGAGAATCCCATCATGGGTACCCTACCACCAGGAGGGATAGCGGCAGGTTTATACTAGACTCCTGCTCACTCGAACTCCATGGTGTACAATCAGAATATTCAGGAATATAAATTATCTATTTTCCTGCTTGTGAAACCTGTGGTAGAAGTGTCTTAAAAACTCTAAGCGTTTTTTACAAATCAGTTTGTGCTTATAAGTGCTTCACATAAGGAAATTAATTTTATATTTATAATAAATACTATCGATCAATTATTGTTTCTATTACCAAAGATACAATCCTTCTTTCATTTTATGGTTTCACTTGTATGTTAGAATATTCCAGATCTTAGAACAGAATTACGTAATCTACTGAAGTCTTCAACAAGTCATATTATGGTGTCAAACCTCAAATAATACAAAAAACCTAAACGTACATGAAGTCGCAAAACGTTTCATACATATAAGCATTAAGTTTTAAACAACAGAGCATCATAATTCTTTAACAATAAAATAATTATCTTTTATTTTTATATCAATGTTGATGAATTTTACGAGTAAAAGATAAGGCGTTGACCGGCAAGGCCGGTAAAGTTCGTTAACGATTTCCTACACAAAAGGTAATAAGCGCGAATATTTAGACGCCATTACGCACCACGTGACCTGGAAACTGTCGCGGCTTACACCGCGCAGGCGCGAGATTTTCCATAAAAGGTCCGGATCGCGCCAACCCGGGTCATTCGAGGCCGGACTACCAGCACGCAAGGTCGCACGCTTTCCTCGTACTGGGGTGACTGACTCATACAAAAATTTACACTATCAAGCGAGATTAACGACTTTGATAACCGTAAATGGTATAAACAAGGAAGAATACGATTTTCAATGTTGCACGCCAGGCATCGTTACTGATTGATGATTGATTACGGGATGTATGTGTACAAACATTTTAATTACGTATGTTTGTTCGCTTCGTAGGTTCTAAAAACCTTACAACAGTGTAATTACATACTGACTCATATAATGAATCTACTGATAATATTTCAGAGAGTCTATAGATATTTGCAGTTTGAAAATCATCACCTTCCTACTCTTAGTGCAACATGTTTACCTTACCCACTGTCCTCTATCAGCAATCATTTTAATTTGCAAACATTTGTGCATTTATCATTCTTATTAAAATCTGTTTACATTCCTCGATCTTCCGTTACTCCTATATGATTCTTATCCTTCTTCATGACATGCCCATACCATAGTACTTTCAATATCTGAATTTCTCTGGTATTGGTGCTGTTCTAAGACTATATCTTACATACTCATTTCTAATCTTATCCATTGTAATTAAGCTACACAACTTTTTTTTAACTTGGCAAAATAACTTATGGATAACCACTTCGCCGGGCAGCTGAAGGACTCGCCAACTCTGCCGACTCGCGCGGACTAAAACCCTATAGTGTTCTGAACACTCTTTGGTCGGGGAGCGGAAACTGCCTATACATTTTATCCGCTGGAGAACTACACATCTATTTTAAGGCTTACCACTCTTCTAGTTGTAATCATTTCCATCAGTCTTTTCTGTAACCTCGACAAATCGACTCTTACGAACTAATCTCTGGACAAAGGAGAATTGCTTAAATCTCCACTTAATTCTGAATCTGAAGAAAAACATAGTTGATTCGCAAGATTATATTTGATGTATATAATACAAATAAAAAAGTAATTCGATATTAGGTTCAAGGGAAATTAATTTTCATGTGGTTCAGAACTAACTTGTATATCATAACAAAATCAAGACTAAGTAAATGGGGCTGGTGGTAAATCTTCAGAAATGGTAAACGTAAATGCAACAGCACATTAGCTTTATGCCGAATAATAAAAGAAACAACTACATAACAATATTATTGTTCAGATACTTTTGTAATATGTGAAGAGTAGTAAAAAGGTTTTTCTCGAGAGCAGATATGAAAATTAGGCAAGTAAATTATATACCAGTTTAGGAAATGTTTAATGGGTAATATCTTAATAGTATTGGCAGGTAGGCGAACGTGGTGCACCTTGCTTTGTAAAAATGTCGAATGGTTACTAAACTGCATCCACAAGATAATAGATACCAGATAGGATACTTTATTCAGCAAAGTTGGAGAAGCGAATCACACAGAGAATATTTACTGTATATTCATGTATCCGTATCTGATGACTCAGTTTTAAATTTACTTCAACATATCGTAAGCCAACAAAAATAACGCCAATATACTGGAACAATTATTTTATTGAGAACACTACTTAAAAATGTAATTGAAATTATAACTTTCTTTAAGAAAATCGGATTCTATAGATGTTTAGAAGATATTCAAGTGAGTAGGAACATAATTTGCAGGGATTCAATATAATATCATTTATTGATAGCACGTATACTGTAATTTCAATGACAATCTATTTAAAAACAAGTATTGGGTACATAAGGTGTTGCTGCTTAATTTTCAGGAGTAACAATCCATTATTGACTGATCTCAGTTTCAGGACTAGGGTCCTTTTTAGATTGCTTATAATTATAGGTTGCAGTAATTACTTGGCATCAGATGGACCAATACAGATTGCAGTGTATGGTATATAGTTGGAAACTGCTTAATATCCTGGAAAATCTTTCAGTTATTAAGTATTGATTTGAAAATTGATGCTAAAAACAAATTCAGGATTTACGTGAGGAATGTAGAAGCTGGTCTCCAAGTTTGATACACCCACGTTTATGTCAATAACGACGGGATTGGAATCAGATCAAAACAAGAATATATTATAAGCCCACACGTGATCTCCGCCCGTGACATTGATTTGTAATATTATGTAATATGTACTATTAAAACTATGAGCCTTCAATTTTGGATTTGTCTGATACGCTTTTTAACAGGCCCATAATGAGTATTGGCTTTAAACTACTGACATCTATAAATAATATTGGTACATTATGTCTATTGAGTTTAAGTTAGATATTTCAATAATTTAAGATTGTGACTTATGCCGGGTACGTTTTCAGTAGTATCCATAACATATCTTTTAGACTTGTTCTAATCTTTAAGGTACAATATCATTTGTAATCGCCCTATAGTTATCATATGTTGAAGATTATGTGGTTATAAACGCTATATATCTTACATTACCGCTTCATGCCCTTCAATTTCGAAGTCCAGCTTGGAATTTTAATTGTAGGAAACAGGATGTAATTTTAATTAAAAATTATGTGCAAATATTGTGGACATATATATATGAATATTATGATTTATATCGCAGTCACCTTGTCATACCGAGATATGCCCATATATGAAGGTGGACAATCGTGATATTGCCTTGGATCTACCAAGATTATTTAGTTCTCTGCTACACCGGAGACCTTTAGGTGATTCATTTAATGGCGTCTCATAACCTTACCCTGATAAATTCAGATTTTTAATTATGTTATCTTTGTTTCTTAGTTCTTAAGGATCGCGTGTAGATACATGGAGCTTGACACGACACGACACTTGTTCTACATATGTTATAAATATATAGACATATTTGTAAAAATAGCGACATCATTTTTGGGCTTTCATTAATTGTTTTTGAATTTGGTTTCTGCTACGTATCAACGACCACATAATACTTCATGTTGTAGGAGCGTGGGACTAGTCTCACATCGAACATGATAATAGATAGGATAAAAATAAATTTTCTAAAACTTCTTGATTTTCAATGTAGAAGGTTTCTTAAACAAAATCTTCAATAGTAATGAGAATATAGCAATTTCTAATTCCCATATATTTTTGAGCGCTGGTTTTGTCAAATTAAATTAAATTAAATCCACAAAGACATGACAGTATCCCTGTATTAAATTATAACTGTAGTGTAATGAACTCTATACTACTGTTGGGTCTCGTAAATCGCAATAATAAAACCTGTGTGTTGTTTTGTCAAGCAAAGTGACCACAACACACTGACCTTTGTTGTTAAATCTAGAATGTTTAATCAATCAATCGCGATAGTTATTGCTTCCGACTGTCCATCTTTTCAGTTGTTTTAAAACAATGGACTAGAAGCTTGGACTATGACGTTATTATCTACTATCTAACTCGAATGATTTATTGTTAATTTCAATTGAATAGGTCTGTTGTCGCTGCCTGGTATAAGATAAATGATGTGGTAGCCTCGGTTTGGGTGCTTTAACATACCATTGATAACCTTTTACAGTATTGTTAGGCCTCGGTATGATTTTATCGTATTGACTGATTGAATTACTCCTTATATTCTACTGAGAAGGTTATAGATAAGGTGATGTTACCAAACCAACAACATAGTTGATACAAAGTGCAAAGAACAACCGATTCCCGAGGATAGAGTGTACTTACCCATAAACTAAGGTTACTGAAAACAGATTCTTGGTATAGAAATAATGATTAGTTCAAAGATCTGAAAGGATTATCATGTAGAAAAGCCTTCGTAGCGGATATTTATAATTAAAATGTTTGTGATCTATTACCTATGCATATACCTATTCATTTTTAATAGATACGATTAGACTAGAGAAGTAATGATGTAGTTATATGATTTTTCTTTTGGGAACATGTTGTAAACATTGATTAGGTTGCATTAAAGAGATTAAAGGGTCTGCTGTTTGTTAGGATTAATCTCCAACACGGCTAACATAGATTAACGAGACTTTTTCTGAATGATACGCGATATTCCTGAGTATAATTTAGATTTATCAAATTTTATCTTGACGCTTTTGTATAGGGGCTGAACAGTAATAATAAAATGTAACAAATGTGACTTAAAGTTGGTAAAGGATTATCAACCTTCAGTGGTAATCGCAAAATTATAAAAAATACAGCCCCCAATTAGCCTAGATAAGGCAAGTAGTTCTCATGAACCAACAGAGCCATTTATACGATAGTGAAGTCATGAAACGAAGTTATGCGTAATAAGTGATAACAGTTTGTAAGTGATGCAATTTCGGGTAAAGATTTCACGGAATGCGAGTCTGGCCCGTATGAAAGTGAAACCGGCAGTGCGAATGTGGATCGCATCACGTGACCTTGAACTGTCGCCATGTGGACGCGGACCTTTCCGGTTTACGGCCGGTTGTCGAACTTAAAGTCAAGTGCAACGGTACGATGCGACAAGCACCTCGCGTAAAATATGTTAAAGCGTTTAATTTAAATCAAGAGAACAGTTCTATGATTAGATATTATCGATATGCCACATGTTAGTTTGTTTAACCAAAATAATCCAATTTTACATCTTAAAAATGTCTTATCTTAGTTACAGTTAACGCCAAAGTTTTTGACCGCTCTGAATTTGGGTGTGCAGAACACAGCTGTAGATATAAATGCGTATTATATTGTATGCACATGCAGACAACTTAAGAATAAATAAATGGCTATTTTAGATTCCTATAATAATGTTTTAATTTTGTTTAGTATTCACTCTTGATTGTATTACGCGTTAGCCGGAACTTCGGCTATATTCAGGGGACTGTAGCTAAGTATTTTGGTCAATCCAGTTATTGTCTTATGAGCTTAAATGATGTTTCTATATCAACCTCCTCTAAGTTTGGGTACCTGAGTTAATTGATCCAAAACGACGGTGGAATAGACAAGGACGTGAGGAATAGGATAAATGCAGGATGGATGAATTGGTGAAAGGTGTATGGGGCAGTTTGTGACCCACAAATGCCGTTGAAACTCAAAGAGAAGGTGTATAAAACTATAATAAGATTAGTCGTGTATTATAAATCCGAGTGCTAGGCTACGAAAGAAACGGATAAGAAAACGTTACATGTGGTAGAGATGTGAATGTTAAGATGGATGGTATGGTGTATACAATGGATAAGATTAAGTACGAGTATATCAAAGGAAGTTTGAAAATAGCACCAGTGACAGAGAAGTTGAGGGGTAATAGGTTAGCATGGTATGGGCATATTATGAGAAGACATGGAAGTCATGTAGCTAGAAAAGTTATAAATATGAAGGTGGGCGGATATAGGAGTAGAGGAAAAACGAAAAAAGATGGATGGATGTATCTATCGATTCTATGAAAAATATGTGTATAAATTGTATGAATACTGGGTTGACATCTGACAGGAGAAATTTGAAAAGGAAAACATGTTGTGTCGACCCTACGTAGGTGGCAAAAGGGTATATAGGGTAATATAGGAAAAGTATATATAGTACTTTGAAAAGCCTGTCTGTCAATATAGATGTTGTCAAAATAAATTCGGTCGTTGGGTAGGATAACCCGGACAAAATAAGATACACTTCGTAACGTTGGCACGTTCGTAAAGAGTTCTATTACTAATAATGGAATATTTAATTGCTAGCTTATTAAATTAACTGTAAAACTAACAAATCACGCTATTTTTTCATAGACTGCTAGGTACTAGGAATATTATTTTCCATACCTCTTAAAATATGGACCACATCTAAGTCTTTCAGACCAGGCATAATTCACAATACAATAAGTATTTGCAATACTAAACTTGATTATAATTAACGTCATGGTTTTTGAATTAGCTGATCATGACCATCCATTCTAGAAACTCATGACACTTGACAGCTTCGAGACCGCCTCTGATATTTTTAATTCGCAACGTAGGTAGTTCGAATACCTTGACCCTAATAATCGTAATCCGACAGTCACGATCGATTTGAAACAATCGAATAATCGGAATCTATTTCGCAATATCGATTCTTAGGTCTTGATGTGTCGCAAGTCAATTTGTCGTGGGTGATTTTATTTAATTCCTATCGAAGTGTAATTAGAGATGAAATAACAATAATAATTGACCTAAATCACACTTTAAGAGACTAATGGCGTTGACGATTGATCACAGCGTTACCTAACTGCAGAAGCAAACTAGAATCTCAATTAGTAATTGTGATCACATAAATACTATTATTACAGAAGTCACGAGATTGCTCTTTTTGGTTGTAAGAGCACGCCATTATATGAAATTATTAGTCAGATTTGTAGCCTGTTAATTTATAAGGGTTATAGGCTATGTAATATCATGCATTGGCACTTAGGAGCGCAGAAATTTCTGTAACTAGATATAGTTCAGAAAATACATTAAGCGAGAACGAAGTATGCCGCCGGCTGAGGGCGTGATGCGGCGCGGGGTAACGGGAGCTGAAGACGGGTTGAGCACTTGACGATAACTGAACATTCTCGAGAAAGTTCTGTGTCGGCGATGTACCATGCCACGTGATTTAGTTTGGCACCCTTGAGCTTCTTGTCGTTCAGCTAAGTATCCGAAGCGCTCGACTAAAAAACCCGATGAAGCTGTGAAGGCCCAACAGGTCAACAACGGTTAGCGAGTTAAAGAAAAAACGTGACTCAGTCGACTCCCTACGCAACAGTCGTGCTTTATACGATTTTGTTTTAAAGTTCACCTGACCGTGTTAGCTCTAATTTATTTTTAACAGTATAATCATTACTTTTCCATCATGTAGGAGTAATGCATGCTATTAGTATTTGTTATAATTACTTGAAGCGACGATAGCAGGATTTAACATCAGGTGAGATTGTAGTTAAACTCTAAAACTTATAAAGTATTAAAAAATATATCACTTCCAGCAGTAAGGTCACCAACAAACCTAAATAGTTGTATAAGGACCCATAAGCTTAACCTGTTGTTTCCACCTAATAATTATTAAACCAATATTTACCCCGAGTATTGCTCAATCAAAACGATTTAATGACATATGTACAGAGGCACTTAAATCGATTTCGAACGAATTTAACGAATTACAAGATTCAGTGGTCGTGTAATTTTTAAGGGCACCCGATCGTTAACATCGTTGTGAAGGCCGGTAATGGATCGTAATGAAGGGGAATAAAGACCGATCGTAATTGGTACGAACTCGAGTACTCGATATGACCGCTTTATTATGCAGGATTTGATTTATTTAACTGGCGACTGTTAAATTTGGTTCTTCATTTCTTTTTTATTTAACACAATTGTCACCGCTGAAGTATGGCTTATATAGCTTCTTAATTATGTAAAATCTGATTTTATTCGCTTTGGTCTGATTTTTTTTCTCACTTTGTTTTATTTTAATGGGCGCCATTATTATACAGTCATTTCATAAAATCAAAGATATATTTCGTTTCAATTTACTTAAATGGAACGGCTTATTAAAATAATAAGTCTTATTCTACTTTTTTATGGCATCGCAGATGCATTTGCCAGTGTCAATGTTCTGTTTCATCATGAATTTCAATACAATGTTGTCATTATACTTAATCCCTGGACTGTCCAAAACCATAGAGGTTTAGGCTCCATATAAAAGAATGTAGACCTCATGAAGCACAGGTCAACAGACTGTTGGCTGCATAAACTTAAAAAAACACCTGATTTATTACAAAACTATGAAAAATAACAAATTATGTATTGTAAAATAATAATTGTCATTTAAAATGTATTTTTAAATTATTTGTACGAACTTTTCTTACTAAACCATGAAATTTACAATGTACGATGTCGTGAAAGAAAAAAAAAACATAATCCACCATTTTGAGATATGGCTCTTAAAAACCAGCTGAGGGGTTAAGTATCAGTACACAAAACATTTCAAATACTCATTATTTGCTTCAATATTATAGCAAGACGATTTTAATATACTTCTTATTTATAATAATTAAGAATTCTCTGAGTTTTATTAAAACAACATACAAATACTTAAACAGTATACGGTTACCGAACAAGCAACTTACGAAATACTTATTTTATCGTATACACAGGATAATTAAAATCTTCTGAGTAGAACTGTAAAGAACGGTATAGAAGAATGTATTTAATAGGTAAGTAAAAAATAAATTAACACCTTATTTTACCACTTTAGCAAGCAATCCTCACTATTGGAGAAGATTATTACTGTAATTATCAAGTTGGTAATTGTTATAGTGTCTTGTGATGTCGTCAGTGTTACAATAAGATGGCGGCTCCCTTGTTACAACTTTTTGGGGGGCTTTTATCTCAGAATTCATACGCCGTGTTATTGTTTTGAATATACTTCAGTTGTCCAAACAATATTATGTAAAATGTCAGTAATATAATACAATATAAGGTTAAAACCACATTTTTATTATAACAATCAAAATAAGATAGATTAGTTAAAGCCATTTTTTATCGTCTTGTGTTAATTAAAATAGTAATAACGAAAGTATACTAGTTTGCCCAGTTATTCTTATTAGACTTAGTAATATTATAATTACAAAAGTGAGTTTGTTCGTTTACATATTTGTTACGCTTTCACGCCTTGAATACTAAACCTTTCATCCAGAAAAACGTCAAACTGACATTAACGTGAGCGAAGTCACGAGCAAAAGTTAGTTACATGTAGTTTGGAAATCTGTACTCAAGAATCCGTGGGTGTATTGAAATTGTTATTCTATATATTTCTAGACTGGCCTTGCTCCCGTTTTCGACTGTATCTTCTTCGAGTTAATATCGATTGAGATTATGGTTAAAGTCTTACATGTAAAACAATAAAAAACGGATAAAAAGAAAGCATTATGTCAGCAAACTCGACGCGATAATCGCTGCCATAAATTTGCGAATTACGCAACAAAACGATCCGATCACTTTAGGTGCAATCTTTAGCCTTCGATATGCAATTACGTCAACTTACGATGTGATAAATGTGTATAATAAACGTATAAGATTAGTGTGGTTATTACACTTTGTATTGATTAGTGTTGTTATTACAACGGTGTTGTAAAGCGAAATAGGATATCTACATAATTCGATAAATTCAATAGATGGTATAAAACACACAGAAGTGTGTTGTGTTATCTTAGTTATTCTAACTACATAGGTAACGACTTTTAAATCAGTTTTCACTCAAATTTAGAGAACTTCTTTTGGTAGGTTTTTATGTATAATACATGTATATCATATTTATAGACAGTAAAAAAAAGTTGACGTCTTGTAATCAAGTTGTGAAAATGTTTTACGGGCACTTACATTGCATGTATTGGATAAACCTTCTGAAATATTACAATAATGTACTACGGAATTGTATGTCCTAAAAGGTTAACAGAAATATTCTACACGTTACATGTACTCGTATATCTCCTGAGCATGGCCCGTAGTAATGATTTTTAATTTTTACATTAAAAAAAATCGAGTAATCCGAAGTTGTTTTCACCAATATACTATTAACCAATATCCAATTAATTATGTTACATACATTAAGCATCTTATGTAGACCAAAATTTCTCTTTGTAGATTTTTAAAGTAAAAACTTCTTTGTCGCGTTGAGCGATTAATGGTAGTGGAAATGCCCGTGACGTATTGCGCTTGTGCTAGACTAGCGACGCGTAGTATAGCGGCCTGTGTATATGTAATATTAGTTATTTTGTATTGAGTTCGTGCAGACCAACATATTTTTGATTAACTGATAAACTGTATAAAATTGTGTATAATTATTACTCGGAGTTGCAATAGGTGTGAAAACCAAACTAATGTTAATAATTTCAATTCACAAATTATGGAATTTAATTAATTCAAATTATAATTGATTTAAAAATAAAAAATAAAACAAACAGTTATTCCATTGTTTTGAGTTTTCTCTTTTGTCGGGAGTCCTTATAACAGCCTCGATTTGTTTATTTATTTTTCAATTTATACCTTAGAATATATCACAGATTCAAAATTACACAGAACAAAAATAATTCTTTGTGTCACAGAACTTCTGAAACTTTAGCGGTTTTGATGAACTGTTAACGTTAAAATACCAAAGAATGGAAGTAGTATTTGTGTCTAAGTACCTCTGACGGTTATAAAGCCATGTTAGTAATAGGTATATTGAGAATATTAAATAGACCCACTCTTAGCCATCACAGTAAAGTCCCGTGTACACAATGGTATTTATTATGCAAAGTTCTACTGCATTAATTATACTACCACAATTTTTGGTCTGAAACAAATTTACGCTTACTTACGTACTTACTTATTTACGTAATATTACGCTTTGCTTTATGGTCTATTTTAATTTATTTCTGAAGATTAACTATTTATCAGAGACTGGCCGTTAATTGATTTTTATTTCTGTTTAAGGTTGAAGGTATCAGTGGATCATATAAGTATATGGTATTTGTTTTCTCTCTTGCATTATTAACTTATTAACGTATTCTAACTTAATGTAGCGTTTCGAGATGCGTTTGAATAATTATTTTGATTTTTTTATGATCTTTGAAACCGTTGTCATTATTACTTTGTTCATAGAATATAAATTGAATTGAAGAATTGTTAATAGATTCAGAAAAGCAGAATGATACCTAGTATAAATAGTACTCTGTAAAGCTCTCTACCTACCAGTAAATGTTTTGTCAACATTGAAACAGTCGTTTCGATGATTAACTCGGATAAGCAATAGATAACATTTTAATCCACATGGAAATATGACATAAAATAGCGAACTATTTTACGGTGTACCAGATTTTAAAATATTCAAAATAACTTATGATTCTATAATTAATATCTTCAGCCACTTCAGAAAACTTTAAAATATGTGAAATTGTAGTTAGCATATTTTTCTTACGAAATCCGATTATTCAAACGTGCACATTTGTATAATTGGCAAAGTGTTATGGCTCGATTTAAACGAGTATAATTAAAATTGATTGTTTATCAAACACTATGGCATGGTAAATTATTCTTAACTCGATTATATATTTAACTTTTAAATTTTCTTTGCTACAGAAAAATATTTTCCTTGTAATATAATAAATGTTATGAATCATCTCCTACACTATATTTTGTCAAATAAGTTTCCACACTATCGTGTAAGTTAGGCTATGTTTTGTACTATTTCAATGAATATGTTCTTAGTGATTGAAAACTTAGCTATTGTAGTAAGTATTTTAGTAGGTAATACATGTTCGTGTTCACGCAATTATTCATGGAGTTTTAATAGATGAAAGAAAACACCACGTACAAAACTTATACATGTGGCATGTATTCTTTTAAAATTATGTAGCTTTCTTATACTTCACTTGTCTTTGTTGTATGATTTTTTTATATTGCATCCGCAATTATAAATATATTATATGTCATATTCCTTCATTTTCATCTATCTCTCTAGATTTATAGATAGTTCTTTCTTTTTTCATCTCTGGACAAGTTTATATTTTCTTTCTATTCAGCTTTAGAGTTTGACAATCAATAACTTTCAAAGAAGTTTCACATTAAAACTCTAAAGTACGCATCTATGCATTTATGACTTCACTAATCTAAATGTATTTTGTTCCAGCACGCCAATGCCGTACGTGAATCGGCAAGACATATCCTAGACTCAACACAAGCAGAATCCGAAGATGCCATGACCCTGGCGAAGGCGCTTCGCACTCGACCACCAGTCAACATGCTGCCTGCAGCGAAAGCTGGAACATTTTTTGCAAGGGACAACCTGTCCAACTTCATAGATTGGTGCCGTAAAGCGCTCGGAATTCTGGAGTGTCTCCTTTTCGAAACTGATGATTTATGTCTTCGCAAAAATGAGAAGCACGTAGTATTATGTCTTCTGGAAGTTGCCAGGAAAGGTGCGGTACTCGGTATGCCTGCTCCCTTATTAGTACAGATGGAGAAGCAGATAGAGCGAGAATTGGCCGGTGAGGAGCTACGTCCTGATGACAATGCATTAGGACTCGTACCCTCAGGACCGCAGCCCCAACTTGTGACTAACGATTTGAGAAGTCTTGATGAGAGAGTCAGGGATCTAGTTGAGAGGTGTTCCTGCCCGACTCAGTTCCCGATGGTTAGGGTTTCGGAGGGAAAGTACAGGATCGGTGACACCAGGATGCTGATATTCGTGAGAGTGAGTGTTTTAATCATATCATTTGAGATTTCATTAATAACTTTTTCGTAGACATCCTTTTATCATTGCAGTATTATTAAGTATATAATATAAAGTTTTTAGGAGATAATGTGTTTGTTATTTATTATTACAAGCTTTTATTTAGCTTGCACTGTTCATATAATTTGTTTAGGTAAAATCTTGCAAGTCGATATTTTTTTTTCGAACTGTCTTAAACTGTTAGCTTGGCAAGGCCTTCTCAGTTTCACCGGACTACTTAGGGGAGCGCTTAAGGCACTCACCCGGTTAGTTCAAGTCGAATTAGAAACAGTTCTTTTAAGCCTACGACTTTGAGATTTTGCTTGTTTGTTTGTTTGGCCGCCATATTTATTGTAAAAAAACGATTTAACTTTTTAGCAAAAGTTTGCTTTTAAAAATATTTTTTTATATTATTTTTTCTTTTACGGTGCTGTATTTTATGTTAAATTTTTACGAGAATATTTAGGATTCAACGAACATACAAACTGTAAATTATATATGAATACTAGAAGTTGCTTTTTACCAATGGTTTTGCGCACGCCGAGATAGCTCTCATTTAGCAGGATTTTTTAAAAGTTACTTAACACTTATAACTATATTTTGACAGATTTATGCAATATCTTTATTCTGATGTATAAGCTATATTACTCTAAATTTTCATCAAAATCCATGTAGTAGTTTTAACGTAAAAACGGTAACAAACATCCATGTATCCTCGAAAACTTTCTCGATCGTAATATTAATAGGTATTCTTAATGTTAACAACACGCTGGCTATTCTTGGAATGACTTAGTAAATATACTAAGTCGTAGGATACGACAGTCGTGCTCGACAGAATCGCAACTTCCAGCCACCCAATGGAACGACGGTAATAATAACACACTGTAATGTGTCGCATTGCGGGATCAGTCTTTGTCCAAATATGCAGAATTCAAGCGGGGCTGTAGGGTATATACTCGTATGCGGGTAAAGCAGCCAAAATTATCGTTTTTTCCTGGAGCAAATAATATCAGAATATCAATCTCAATTGAAGTTTTGCAAAAAGGTAGCGGTAACAAATTTGAGATCGAATAAACGCGAAGTAATAAATTTGCAGCTTTTCGAAATCATGAACTGCATAATTTTATTTCTTAAAAAGCAAAACTTAAATGCGACTTAGGACTTCTAACTTTAGGTAAAAATACAGCGTCGTTCATTGACATAAAATGTTACAATCTTTTTTGTTTTCTTAAATTTGATAAATCTAACGTCAAAACCACATTCAATATAAGATCATAAACTCCAATTATGAGTAATTATATTGCGAAAATATTAAATATTACAGGTTTTATGTTCTTTACAGAATCTGCCATAGTTTCTTGCTATTGTGTTACATTGATGTCATCGTAACATAAAAGTTACTATGTAATTTTTGTGTTATAAGTGGACGTTTAGGCGGCCTTACCGATGTACGCGATTGGTACATTCCATTTATTCATCATCTTATTACAATTACAATCGAAATAGTTTGAGAGGATATAAGTTTGTTACCTACTCTTTCACGTAAAAACCATCTAAACCGATCTTGAGGAACTTTACAGTAATATAGATTATACACCAAAATAGCACATACTGTATAATTTATAAAGATATCGTTTAAATTGGTTAATATGTATTTGTATGCAAATATATAATAATTTTCAAGTAAATCGGAAATGATTAGAGGATCGGAAGACTTTTTTTTTACTTTATAATTTTTACATCTGACTACAATCTCACCTGAGTTTGAATGACGATGTGGCTGAAAATAGTAAACACGCTAAATCTAAAGGGGCTAGCTCTCAAATGCAGCTGCTGAAATATATGAATGATGAATGCATGAAAATGAATATATAATATATATGCTGAAGTATAGGTGCTTGACCACTGTTTTTCAACTCTAATATTATAGTTCGATATGCGAGCTTAGAAACAGCCCTACCACCATGCTATGGTTTTATCACGATGTTTTCCGTCACCGAAAGCTTTTGATCAATCACAAGGAGTCGAATTTACGTCGAGATCGACGTGATATTCGAATACGCTAACTACTGAGCTATCGTCGGTTGAAAAGTATCTCGGTGTGCGCTACATGACCTATTAATGGAACAAAAATAATGCTTGATGTCACCGTCTATAAAGTACAAACACAGACACAAAGTCCTGGCCGGCTGCTAGTGTTTAATAATTTCAATGTTCACCCGTGCTTGTCCTCGGACAGGACCTTGACCCTGTACTGAGACAGTGCTCTGATGTCTCAAATCTGTAAATCGAATCCAACGAACCCGAAGCCTTGGACGTAGTCAGTTCGGTAATTTCAGGTCAAATACACGAAATTCAAGGTTGTGAATTAATTACAAATAATGAATTAGTCATACTTCTTGTTTTTGATTATTAAACGAATGGTCAGATGTGAAAATGTACAGTCTCGCCTTATAATATCTACATTTTTTGGGTGTGCCTTTTTTTGTTCTATAGTGTATACCTACAATTTTAAATATACGTGAAAATTACTGGCATATGTATAAAAATAAGCGTAGACAATAAAATAAGAATTTGTTATTAAAAAAAACATGTCTCGTGTCTGACAGATGATAAAAAACTGGTCCTTTGGATATATTCCCAATTTGACGGAGGCAGCGGGGTGTAGGTACAGTCATACAGGCACCAGTCATATCAAGTGTGTGTATAAGCGATAATTTATAAAATATTGACAACGACCTCCAATTCTTTATGAATAAAGGGCTGAATAGGTTATCCTTAGGTAAGAGAGTAAAGAGTATCCTTAGGTAATAGTGGTTCCAAGATCATACGTCGTGCAAAACACAATATAATTAACTGTGCAGTAAGAAGATATCACTCTCCACGTCCTCTAGCCACTAAAATGTTTACTACCGAACTCCTTTAAGATTACTTTATTCACTTTTAACATTTTAATACTTGATCAACAATTGATACTTTATTGTTTAAATATATTCTTATTACTGAAATATCAATTTGTTATTTATTTTATATAGATGACAATAATTTATATTATATATATGAATGAACTATCCTGTTGTTATTTTAAAATAATTGCTGTTATAAACTGTTATTAGTAATAATAATATGCTGTTTTGTGTCGTATTGAAATTTTTAATAGTGATATGGCAACGAAACGAATTTTCGTTATTCGTAATGTGATGTGCGAAATTTGAAATGCTCTTTTCTCTCTTCTTACATACCTATCAACTGTTGCATAATGCCTGTTCGTTGGCAGTTTGCGATAACACCTGCCGATTATTCTCATTGTCAATAATAATATTGGACAGTAGAATTATGATATTTTAATTTATTCTTATCCGTTGCGTAGGAATAATGCATTATATTCCTAGTTGCTAGCTATTGCTCGCGATTTCGCTCTTGCTAATGTGGTTTTGTCGCTACACTCAGTAGATGTCTTCTGTGTGGAATGGAATGGAAATTGGAACCATAATGATCGATTTAGTAGTTAAGGTGTGAAATCGCAACAAACAAACTCAATATTCACCTTTAAAATATTAGTTAGGCTTGTAATAATAACGACTTGTATTTGTAATGGAAAATATGAGCTCTAAGTTACTAAAGTATGGGATTAACTTTGATATTATCGCTGAGACTACGTTGCGTGGGCGGCAAACGTCCCCCACGTGGACTAGAACACACGCTGTGTGCAAATTAGGAGCCGAGATGAAATGATTATTTTGCACACGGTTGTAAACATAACTCACGTAAAGGTCAAATTTCTATCTATGTTATTAGTATTCATAACTATGTATATAAATAAAATTAAACCGTTTGTCCTGATTAATCTCCAAACCGGTATTACCAAGAGTTTTATTAGCAAATTGGAAGACGTTTAAAGTATTAGGCAAGGTATCGCTGTTCTCTATTAGGGCAGTGTAAAACAATTAAAAAATTGCCCATGAACAATAAAAATAAAATAAATAACTCTCACTAAACAAAAAAAACAACGATAACAAAGTTGTAGCCATTCGTAAATATCCAAAACAAAGTTTTAACAAAGAGAACTGATTACAAAATTAATTTATCAATGATTATTGAAACAACTAAATAAGAGACACAGCAGTTATGGAGTTCAGAAATCCAGTAATGATTCCAGTAATGGATCAATCAATAAGATATATATTTTTATTATATTTTAAAAATAACTTACTACTTACTTAATAGTTATTATTTTGGCATGTCTAATATCGTTTGTCAATTCTAATACAATCTATAAAATATTGACACTGGGAAATGCTTTTGTGATGAGAAATAAAGGTACAAAATTTAAAATAATTTTGTGATGAGTATCAATCTGTACTATCTATTATATTCTAAAAAAGTAGCAGAGTTTCGTGTCCTAACTAGCTATAATACAAATATGGCAATCCAGTTAGCCATTTCCAAATCAATAATCGCCAATAACACGCCGCCATTATTCTGAAGATCCCGCACAATGGGCGGCCTCGGCTTGAGATTCTAACCTCGCCTCCCTGCTTATGGAGCGAACGAACGGGCAGCCGTTCATTCTAACATGACCCGCCTCCGTCCAAGACCGCTTAAGCAACGGAGGTTTTGCTTAACTTGTTGTCACTGTACCAGTATTGTTAGAACCGAAACCGTATACGAACTGAATTGAGGCGACGTCCAACTGTAATCGGTCTTCGAAAGGTCGGAACTAGCATTTCCTTCACAAAGCCAATATGATTTGCCCAAAGATGGAACAGCTGGTGCGTGAATCATAGATGAACTTTAATGGACACATCACGTTGGGGCCTTAAAGGAACTTGCGCAAAATTGTTTGTTGCCTTTTTGAAAATGTCAGTTTCTATTTTTATATTATTTGTTTACGTTTCATTTGTGCGTATGAATATCCTTTCGTAAAGATGAGATGACAATATCCTGATAACTCTTCGATCCAAACTGTGAGAAGTTCTTAAGGATTTATTAATTAAAGTCACAATCTTTATGAATATTTATACTCATTTGATACGTTACCATTCCAACATCAAGGTTTGCCAAAATAAATATATTCTTCCTTTTATTCGTCTTTTGCACTCGTTCCACCTAAATAGGATCATAAAAACATGTTTTCGTACTACATGTTCTACTGTTTTGTGATCGGTTACCTGCCTGACATAAGCCGTGTATCAAATTTTCTTGTTTGTGATGTCTCTGATGATAGTTAAATAGCAACGTATCCTCATCTTTAATCGTAAAATGTCTAACTATAACTTTTATATGTCTAGATTTTTAAATTTATCAGATTCGTTTATAACCACTAAAATTATGCTTGGATTTCTGAAATGTAATCATTAATGTAGATTTGATATATCCCTCGAGAACATTTTTTTTTTCTGAATGAAAGGCTTTCATGTCCATTTCTGTACCCCTGACAATGTGTATGGACAATTTCATGATGAGTATCCAACAAACAAACAAATTCACATTCGTATTTATAATATTAGTGAGAATAAATTTTAGTATGGACCACATTTTTAGTTTTGTATATAATCAGATGTAGTATCTAACTGAAGTTGTTTTTCGCAGATTCTCCGATCTCACGTGATGGTACGCGTCGGCGGTGGTTGGGACACACTCGCCCACTACTTGGATAAGCACGATCCCTGCAGATGCCGCGCTCAGCACCGCACTTCGCTCTCCGCTCGTTTGGCCAGGCCTAAGGCCGACTTAGTTGGCGCTACAGTTACTTACGAGCGTCCTGACCCTGGCCCGACCTCTTTGCCCTACACTAAACCAGAGCAGAAAACTTATGAAACTTATGAAAATCACCACTCAAATAGATTAGAACCGACAAGTCTACCGTATTTGGGTGAAGAACGTGCACACTCTCCGAGTAGAAAACATTTAGCCCCTAGGTCCATCAGTCCAGGAAGGAAATCTTCATCACCTGATAGACGGACAAAAATAGTTACATCCAACCATCTGATTCCAACACCACATGGCTTGAGGAATAAGAGTCCACGGCCGGTATCTCCTGCCCCGGCTACAGAGAGCGCCTCTGACAATGGTTCTGAGGTGTCTGATGAAGGATATAGGAGCTTGGGCGTAGTTGCAGGGTCTACCCAGGGTTCTCCTTCAACGAAAACTTTGAACAGATATTCCATACACAGTCAGAATTCGATCGAAGACGCTGAATATAGTGGTAAGTTGTCTTTGGGTTTTTCTTTTTTTTTACTGTAGCATTATAAAATAATGGCACTGTACCTGATAATAGGAAAAGAGATTTACAATATATCGACAGGCGTCACTACAGACACCTGAATATTCATGGGCAGATGCTGAAACTCGAAGAATTAAAGAGAATAATTTTGATGGGTTTATCACCATGTCCATAGTGGTAGTAATCCAATCGTACAAACAAGTTCAAACATGCATTAACAGTAGTTGAGGAAATAAGCAACAAAATGGTTGTACCCAACTCGGTTACGACCACAAGATAGGTACGTCTGGACTCGGTGCTTTATGTAGCGAAAGGGAACAGTTATCAGGTTGCGTCACTTTGACGGAATTGAAGGGCTGGATCACGACAGTTATTGTCGATAACCCTTCATCTCTTGTCAGTCACCACTGTCTTCAAACAGAATGAACCCTCAGGCGAAATACAGACATATCACTGAGTACGAATAGAAAAAGTAGGAATGACTAATCAAACTCAATTTACGTTGTAAGTATTTATCATCGTAACGTCAAAGAATAATCCTAAGTAATAAACTAGACATTCATTGCAGTGAAGTAACTGAGCCATTTTTACTTACTTAAGTGTTTTCAATAAGGTAAATCCCACTATTAATCTAGTCTTAAATATTTCATCAATGAAACATACATACCTTCGTTTATTAGACTAAGGAATTGACTAACGCATTCCGGTTATCAATCAATTGTACTGACAACAGCAATTTAACGGTACGTCGCGTCGGACGTAGATTGCTGTCGCACACCGTCGCGTAATGTCGCGCCGGTGTGTCGCAAAAATGTTAAACCACCGCGGCCTTCAAGTTATAAGCTATAGCGAGAATAATTATATTTTTAAAGTGAACGTTTTTTTGCGACGCCTCAAATTTTTTGTCCATTTATCGCATGTCGTATTGCAGCCAGCCGAGGAGTTGATGTAAAGTGAGCCAAGGCTGAAATGGCGGCACCCAAGGCTCATTACAAAATGATTCAATGATATAAATAAATATAGTGCTCAGTTTTTAAAAATTGTCTTTAATCTGAATGATTGTATTTATTATGTATTCCGTACTGTAATACGCAGATTGGAATTCAAATTTATAGTTGGATATATTGCCTGCTATTGAATTTCCATTATCATTCCCATTTTCCAGTTGTTAAGATTAAATCGCGATTCGAATACCCTAAATCGCATAATTATCCGAAAATATTCAGTTAAACGCCTACAATCCGAAAGAAATTTGTATTAACAACAAACATTTTAAATTTATTTATATGTATATATACATCTAATTTCTTATCTGAAGTCGTTACTCTGATATTGTCACGTCTATGAAAGGTATCTCTTATAATAAATAAATAATTCCAAATACAGTTTTAAATATATCGGATTACTTTTTAAATGTTTATGAACAAAAATAAACGTAAACGCTGTCGCGTATCTCTTGTGCCACGTCCATTGGAAGCATTGTTAGTGCGGATTGCACGGCGGACATCCAGCACATATTGTGACAAATGTTGTCGAAATAGACACATGTCGCGTTAACTTCATAACTTGTTGAACTCCATACACTTATTATAATATGAGGACTGGTGCAAAATTGTCACGAAATAAATAATAAATAAAGGCTAAGTTTTAACTACAAGCAAAACTCTGGACCACATAACAAGTGATAGATTTATGTCTAATGGTACTACTATAGTGTTACAGGCAGCTAGCTTTTGGTGAAAAGGAATATTTAGTCGTACGCCACTTTCGGATTATTGTCTATTTAGCTCCCACAATGGTAGCGAACATTTGTCTATGGATCATTCTTCATAGCGTTGTTTCGCATATGCTGAGATAACGATAAACCGTTTGCTTAAAATAGCGATTCCCAACCTATGGTACGCGTATTTCTAGGGGTACGTGAAAATTATATTAGTAATTGCAGAAATACTGATAAATTAAAACAGTTTACTTATATAAACATTGTTATATTGTATAGTATATTATAGTAATGTAAGAATAAACAAATAATGAAATATTGTTAATGTACATAAAGTGACTCATACAGTAACTTTATATAGATCACAAGTCTCTAAATACTGTACAAATATTTCAAAATAAAGATTGATACCGGATGGACATTAAGAGACACGAAACACATTTTTAGAAGTAACTCTGGAGTTTCATAGGAAAGGTACATAGGCTCATATATACATCATGGAGGTATACCTTTGTTCTTGTTAATGCGTATTGGAATAACATTCCAGTGGTATGTTATTATAAGGCCGATACTTTTCATAAATTATGTCTAACGTCAACTATGTTTGTGCAATCCGATGCGTTTCGTATTCAGTATGATGCACTCGCGATGTGATTCCTTTGCGAATGTACACGATTATTGGACATTCGGAATTTATTATCAAAGTTCACTAACACGGCTACATATTTGTGTTGTATTAGAGTTTTAATAAAAGATGTTACATACCATTTTGTATACGGAGAATCGGAATTACAATTATGAATTTAATAGACAAATACATATATGAATATATTCACCAAATAATTGATTCGTTTTATATTTGTCAAAAAAAAGTCGTGGTCGTCTAGTGATCTGAACCGTGGAATATAAGTCCGATGTTCACGGGTTCGAAATCCGTCAGGAAGCAAACGAATTTTTCGGAATTCGTGTAAATTTACTAATTTCCATTGGTAACACTATTGGCTGACGGTGAAGGAAAACACCGTAAGGAAATCTGAGCTTGAGAAATGTTCTTGTAGTATCACCGTATGACGTGGTGGTTATGCCCATACTTTCCTTAGGGAAGTGACCTATAGTCCTGTAACAAGTCTCTTATAGACTGATGATGATATTTGCCAATTAATTTTTGAATACGGTTGGTAATTGTAGGCCGCGACAGCCATATCCTAATTTAATTACCCGCCATAATAGGATGCTTATGTGAATCATGTTGCGGGTTCAGTCTGTTTTTCTACTAACTAAGGAAGGTTAAAGGGATTTGTCCTTGATTAGGTCGTGTCTACCATACACTGTTGATAAACCTGTGATAGTGGCTCGTTCTCGTTCATTGAGAGGTTTCCGTCGAGATGTCTTTGCTCGCTTTTGTTTTTAATTGCAGTGTGCTAATAGATAGCACCTATAAAAATACGATTTTATGTTCATGATTACAGTTAGTACATAATCTTTCCTAACAAACATTGCTTTCATTTAGTATCCTTGTCTGGTTGTTAATTTTTTTATCGATGTCCCCTAAATATATTTTTTGATGTAATAACGCAATAACGAATTTTTTATTTATTAAATATAACACGTGGCGCTAGACACTGATTAGTTAATAAGCCGAATTTCTTAATTTATATACAAACTCTAGCAAAATAACTATATCAAAAATTAGCATATTAATTGTTAAAAACAATTTCGCGTTGATAATTCAGGCCCGGTCGTCGACACGCGGACGTCATCGGTTGCGCACGCGCAGACAATAGAGTCCTTGCTACGTCCAAAATCCGTGTATGTACGGAGCGAATTAAATTTGCATCGAGTTCTCTAACTAATTAGAAACTTCTAGATAATCATTTGCGTATGTTAATAAAAGTAATAATTTTAGACACAATCACTTAAGTGGAATCTGACTATTAGTTTGAGTTACGGCGCTCATACAAAAAAAAATAAGATTTTCTTTATGTACATTATGAAGCTTTAGCGTTAGACCACTATTCCACCTGATGTTCAATGATGGACTGGCTCTCAAGCGCAACTTCCCGAATACACCTGTAGGTACTTGGCGGCAGATTTTCCAACTTTAGGGTGGTAACTAGATATTAGAAAAAAGCCTATCACTATACTATGGTTTCACCACGATATTTTCCTTCACCGACAAGTCCGGCTAAAAAAGCCTTGTTAGCAGAAACGGTAGCGGTTTTAGAATGATAAATAAAAATTATTCGCCCATATCTAAACCTTGCCAAAACAAAAAAGCGATGCATTTGTATACGCAATACAAAAACATTCCTGCTATTAGTTCTATGGAGATGAGTAACGGCTTATCCAACGCACGCCGTGATCTTCTTAATGCTTTTTCTAGATCTATTCAAAATACATTATTTCTAAAGACTGGGTTGAAACAGTTCGTCTACCAGCAAATGCAACAACCGTGTCCTTCAAAACGTAGAACCAGATGGTTGACAAAAAAAAAACTACACTTTCATAGACACGTTCCGCCATTGTACTGCGGAACAGGAAGTTATCATAAACAAGCAATGGACATTTATGGTTGCGAGTGATAACCGCATGCTTAGGCTACCATATACGGTAGATAATTAAAGTTGAGAAATACGATCTGGTCATTATATTACGTACGGATACGGTAAAGATTGATTCTACTTGATTAATCATCATTTGTAGATATTTATGGAGTGAGTAGAAATATTTTATGTCCAAGTAATCAATCCATTGTATGAACTTAATTGTGGGTCAAGTCTTTTTTAGTACTCAGTGAGATTCTAGTACCTTTCGCCTTTCAATTTAATTATTTTATACAAAAACATTTACGCGATACCAATTCTCACGTGTACACACTCCAAATGATATTATTGTATGGCGACATAAATTTACAATTTTCGTTTATCGTCGTACAAGGAACTGTTCAAATTTTATAAATGTGGTTTTCGTTATTTCAGTTTCTGCATTTGTCTCTCTTTTGTTTCACTTTATTATAATAGATGTATTAAGCAATGATTTGATTATGATGCTTTTTCCAAATCCGCCTGGATAGCTATTACTCTCAAGTTGGATATCGGTCTCCAAACACCTAAGAGTGTATTCCGGCATATGCACTTGAGAGCCAGTTCCCCTCTGGGTTTAACGTGTTAACCATCTTCGATCATACAGTAATTTAACATCAGGTGAGGTTGTAGGCAAACACTAAAACATATAAAATATTAAAACAATATTTTGTTTATTCGACACGCAGAGGATTTCTTTTCAAGACTCGTAATTTATAGCAATGCCCTCAGATTTACTTAGTTTATGCAGAGAAGAACTCTCTATGATCTTCAGTAGAATATAGAAACATCTTAAATCACTGCATGAAAAACTTGTACCTACTAAATCGAAACTGTATTTCCTCACGATTTATTTTCTGATTTCAGAGCGTCTCGAACACGACGACGGATGCCACATGGACAAAAACGACAGAGATGATTACGTGAGCCTTAGCACCGGTCTCAGGAAGACCGACTTCTCGGATACCTTCTACGGAAGTAGAAAAACAAGCTCTGTCGACGACAAGTCCAGCCGTGGCAGTCCCGAAAGAGTAATCGTCTCAGAATGCAACGACTCGCCCAGCAAAAGCCTTAGAGTGTCCCGAGAAATGTCCGAGTCTCCAACGAAGACTATAAGAAGTCGTCAAGCGAGCAGAATACCACATTCTCCCGTCAGGAATCGTACACCGAGCAGAGGTAATACTCCAAGTCCCAAGCACACACCAAATCCTGTTCAGACTTCTCCAAAATTAGCACCGAAACTTCCACCCACATCTCGAAATACTTGGGCTGGTAGGACTGGCCCAAACCAAAGTAAAACTAAGGCAAGACCTGCGATTGGAGCTGATACTTTTGAAAATCCGAATAAATCGCCTAAGGCGAAACCTAAGGTTGCCTCATCAGAACCATTTAAGAGGAATTCACCACTGCGAGCCAGCAGTGCAACGCTCAGGTCTCCTCCAAATCAGAAACAGATGAGTCCTCTGTTGGAACAGATTCTAAAATCCGCAGAGACAGCTAAGGACGATACGACCGTACTAGAGAAAATGAAAGAAATCATCAGAACTTACTCGAAAGGGGATGATTCATTATCGAGGACCAGTTCCAAGGACTCAGATTATGCTGATTTCACGTCAGCTTGGGTTATGTCTGACGGTAAATTAGAAAGGTCAATGAGTACCAGACAATTGTCTTCACCAAGGAAAGATCAGAGAAACGGGCCCTCGAGGATACCAGCTCCGGTTTCCATAGGTTGTCGAAGATCCACCTCTACATCTCAGTTCCAATGACATGACTCTGAGAGCGTTGAGGATAGAGAGTGACTGCAAGGGTTGTTGTATCAAATGTGATTAATTTCGGTTGTATTGTAAGGATTGTTTCGAATATCTTATTGTCGCGTCGCATAATTGCGAAGTGGTTGTTCAAGTGTTATTCTAGATGGCGTTGGTTTTGTACGAAAGACGTTACACAATTTTTTGTAATTGGAGTCGAGAGATGGGATTAGCGTGACGGACAGTTATTTTTATTCGTGTTTATTGGGGAGAGATGAATGTTAAGGCATTTCTTCAGAAAGTTGATGTTATCGGAAGAATATATATCGCTAGCATATCTACGTGAAACCTTAGACGATTTTTTTAGCAATTTCGACGTTTGTCGCTAAACTACATCGCTTCCGCGACATATCGTTACTGAGGGGCGATCGTCTATTATCTCATATTTATGTATAATTTTTGGGTTTTATAATTATTCTTTTGAACTGTTAAAATGTTTTGCCGAAAATACTAATTTAGCAATAACTGATCGCTCCTGTTTTACTCTACAAGAAAGTTCAAGGGAGACAATATATTTGGCAATTATTGTCAATGAATATGTTAATATCATGGTCATACATATTCTTAATAACAATGGACACAATATATAATGTTAAAATTCTACTTCAATACTCTTTTAAGATTGTTCAGCTTTATCCTTGTTGTTTTGTCTAAAATGTTACAACGTATCGTCATTTGTTCCATGAGTTTCGAATCCACATGTATCAAAGCTTGAATCATCAATACTATGAACAAAACTACAATTTACGTTTACATCAGTAATTTATATCGATAAAAAACATAGAAAAGAAATCTTTCTAGAAATTCCACAATTTTGTAAAAGATTTTTACTGAAAAATTATTAACGTGGTTCCCTTTAAAATTAACATTTTCACTATTAACTGTCTAATATAGTCTGTAGCATTAATTGTACGTTTAGTTAGTAAACTATATTCGTACTAACACAATTGACATATAGTGTTTAAAGATCTTACCTAGCCTTTTAACGACGCACTGTTTATTTCGTTCACATTCTTTGTCTTCAAAATTTAAATAATATTAGAAGAACGTACAGAATGTTGTAACATAACAATTTGAGCGAAAACTGGTGTGAATGATATAATTTCCAACGCAAATGAGATTTTAGATAAATAAGTTGGCCTCAATATTTTTGAGTCATCTAAAATTGAGTCTAGCTGGCCTACATATTTTTAAATTCATCTAAGATCATAATCAAGTTGGCCTGCATATTTTTTAATTCATCTAATATTATAATCAAGTTGGCCTGTATATTTTTTAATTCATCTAATATACTAATGAAGTTGGCCTAAATATTTAAATCTGTCTAAGATTATAATCAAGTTGGCCTACATATTTTGAATTTATCTAAGATGTTAATCGAATTGGCTTATATATTTCTCTGGTGGAAAGCCAAGCAATTTTAAAAGATAAGTCGAAATAAAAATTCTTCTACCCACCTCCCATCGGTAAGCGCGATGGTTACTCGAGAATCTCTAGGGAACAGAGTAATTGGCAAGTCCCTTATAATTTGATCAATTTGTTCCCATAAATTTAGATGGTTACACGTGATTTATTATTATCGAAGAAACATTCTGTATTTCTTCTATGTTATATAGCAACAAGTAATCAATTTGGTGCTAAGTTAAAATATTAAGTTACATCGTTTACTTATTATTAAGAATAGAATAATTAAGATGCGAATTCACAATTATACTTAGTAAGATTTTTATTTTTATAATTTTGTTTAGGTGGACTGCATAAGTTTTTACTTAAGTTATGGTATTATTACATAACTTAAACAACCTGTTTCGGAACGAATGCACTCCACTTAGGAATATTAAAGGCCTATATATTAACATACTTCTAATAATTATCCATTATTTTATTTAATTAACGAATATCAATTAAATTAAATGATGGATTATTTTAATATTACTTAAGTACCTAAATTAATGTTCATATGAACGATATGACATGGATTATTATTATTTATTCTAAGGTAATTTTATTTGAATTAAAAAACCCGGTGTTTATCGATGAATTGACAAATGAATGAACATAAAAATAAAAAAAAATCGCATTGAGTGCATTTATTATTGAAAAATCATTCCATATTGAATTATAGCCGGGAAAATAAGCAATTTTTTTTATATATTTTGTAATTTTATTTCTTTTGACTCGTAATCTCATTTTATTATAATAGGTTCTGAGAATTTGATAGAAATTAACAGCAGTAAAGAATATGTATTATATAGCCTTTTTATTTTGCATATTAATTTCATAAAATTCACAAGACAGTTTTAAATGACAGTAGGTAGAGTAAATTAGCGAGAAAAAAACATCCATCATCATAAGCTCATTATTTTCATAGAAAATTATAATATAGATTGGAAAATATTTTTTCACGTATATCTAAATATAACTGAAGATGAAATTGAACGTCCATTATAGATTTAGAGTAACATAATTTATGAAAATATTTTGACAGACAATTCGATTTGAAATTAAAACCGGCATCGCGTAAGTTTTATAGTCTGTGACGCGTTTTGAGTCAAAATGTTTGAGTTACTGCATAAGAAATTTGAAATTATTGTAGACAACGTACACGTCACGAGTGGTGCATGTTTTAAATTTGCCATTTATCGCTATGCTTTAAATAGGGAAAAACGTAATAAAAGAGACGAATATAAGATTTCTCTTTGATACTTGGAAGCAAAAAAATATTGTGTTCGATGTAAAACCATAGGAGTACTGTATATTTTTGTAGTACTGTATATTTGTCTAATATTAATTTAGGTCAGTTTCTACTTGCGTTTGATGAAAAACACGTTACAAAGAGTTTGTATACTGTTATCAAATTAATATTGATTTTGCTATGATATTTTCAAGACAATATCTTCAAAAGTGCCTCGCGATAGAACGGGACGTCTCTTTCGAATATCGTTCTTAGAATGATTTTGAAGCTTTTTATCAATTGTCCATAATTTAAAAAAGGATCGCATAGCATTCGTTACAGATTTTAGGACATATAGCTAATTGTGGGATGTTTGTAGTCGGCTGGTGCACTACCACCATATACATGTAATAAATCCGTCATAGTGATTTTTATTTGTCGTGCTTGCAGGCGAGAATAACATAAGCGACTGCCTATGGATTGTAGGTTGGTCGGTTATAGTTTTAAAAAGCACTAAATAGAAAAAAACGATTTCCCGTTTACAGCCACCGCTAACTTCATCATTATTATGAATAATTTAATGTTTAAATTAAATTAATGATTGAAGTTAGCTATCGGATGATAGAAACTGAGAGTTTGTCGGAATCCGAACTTAAGGCTGTTAAAATAGAGCGGAAATAAGTATCGCAACTCAACGCCGACACTTACTCGAAGAATTTCTAAACGACCAAAATGTTTTGTAGTTTCGAAAGCAGACGACATGTTTATAAAACATATTTTTGTAGATAAATTGATTAATCTACCTTCCAGCTCGTATGGTATGCGATCTTCAGCAGCAAAACCGAACCGAATTTTTCCACCAAGCTTTGATTATACAGATTTAACTCCTATGGTTTTAATTTACCATACCGCAAACCGACTAAATTTTCGGAAATCAAACAAGCTATGCCTACGTCCACACGCCGTAGTACTTCACTCGACAGCTTTCAAAAATTACAGGCATTAAAGTATACTCTTTTGTGTGTCGCTTGCCATTAAAAAAAAAAAACATAGAAAAAAATCAAAAAGATTGTTTTATGTCTTACAATGTACCTATGTCTATAAAAATATAATGGATTCTATTAAATAAAATTAAAAAAAAAGTTTAAAAACCTACTCTATTAATTATAAATGTTCTGTCTGCAAAATAAAATGTAAAATAATACTACGAATTTACTGAATGAAGTTCTCAGGTTTATTGTTGTTTGTCATTGGCAGAATATGTTTAGTTTCATGATAAACGGTTAAAAAAAGTCTATGAACAATTTTTTATAAGTATTATTTTAAAATTATCAACAAAACCTTTGTAAGAGTATGTATGCTTTTTACGGCGTAGCGGTTTTGGCACTGAGGACGATTTGAGCGTTCGAGAAGTATATAAAAAAATATGTTCCTGCAATAATACAGTCACTCACAATAACTACGAGTATATGATAATATTTTATATTATATAACTCTTTTTTTCTGATTCAGTAAATACGTAGTGCAATTTTTATTATTCGCTAAAATGTTATATCAACAACGGTACGTTTCAAGGCCTGTGTTACACTATTAAAAAGGTTGAAGTACTGTCGAACTCTTAACACTAAGAAAAATATTACATTGATTTATCTATTTCTGAAGGAATTAAAAAAAAATTGTCTATGGTTGACAGTGTAACTCGGGTCTAAGTTAGAGGCTAAGTGAAATTAAGTTGTAAGCGATATCTTTGACGTAACGTTACCAATAATTATGCCATAGATCAATGTTATATTACACTGAATAAAATAAATGAAAATCCTATGGAATTTTTATTTCATACTAATCTTCTCCGTTTTCTTTATTAAAACGACTAAAATAAATGATTAATTATACTGTAAGCAGATCAGGGTTCTCGTTGTAAACTGCTTTTAATATTAAAAAAATTATGGACACCGTCGTTATATCAGCTTATAAGAATGGTCGTAATATTTTTAAAGTTAACAGACTGCCGATGGAACTAAATGGAGAAATTACTATTATAATTTATTATAAATATGAAGACTTTATACAGAAAAGTATGTCTAGTTACCGTGTAATTAAGAGATTAATTCAATTAATTGCTTTGAAGCTTAATGCGTCTTTACGCATATGTTTTTAGAATAATTCCTTATCGAATACTACAAAGTAAAGCCGTTAATAAGTTAATTCCTCTATAGACAATAAATTCCTAATTTCTACACTTGTTAACTGCTGCCCATGAATCATTAAAGAAACCAGAACAGATTGAAAATACTTATATTAATGTTTACATAAGCATGGAATGGCGGTTTAGAGTATTGCTTACTTTTGCTGACCAGGAGGAGGGGACAGTCAGAAATTACAAAAAATCTGCTTACGTAATATTTGAATGGCTCCTTATCGATATTTATATGTAAATAAACAATACTAATATTATAAATACGCACAATACACATACACTTCAAATAATATACTTATGACTAGCGACCTCGGCAGACGTTGTCCTGCGCTGAATATTAAAAAGAAATCTTAAAATCACGGTACCACCTACAGGCTGTATATGTGGGTCCATCCCATACATGGACGTATTTAAACATACACAGAAAATATCATCAAAATCAGTCCAGCCGTTATAGATAAGTTCAGTCACATACACACACGTATATAAGAATTATGATAAAGCTGTACAAAACATATTATAATATAATATTGTTTTATGATTATAAAAACGTAACTATTGGAACGATGCACTCGTTGTCAGGCTGTAAACGACGATTGGAGCCGAGTAAACCCGATTCAACGTCATCGACCGGAGCATCACGGTTTACTATCGTTCAATGCGCCTAAAGAATTTTTCATTTCAAAAATTGAAACACAAAGTGTGTAAGAATTTTTCACTTCAAAAATTGAAACACAAAGTGTGTGTCGTTAAAATATATATATATATATATATATATATATATATATATATATATTAATATATTGTAGCTGTGACTGTACTCGGTGAAAGATGAAAGTGATGTTCTTTATTGAATTATGACAGACACGCGAAAATAGTTGTGCAAATTTCACGCGTTTTCTCAACGAATTCCTTATTGTTCTGTTGTACTGTCTTCATTAATATCCCATGGTAGACTATAAATGTATGAATGTATATTGTCGCCGTAAGAAAAAAGGGTTGCATTGAAGAGAAAAATAAATTGGAGAAAGGTTTTCTGCGTTTGTATCTTTACATTATATATTATTTTTTTATAACTCTAAAGGTTTATGTAGCGTGTACCGAGGTAGCGGATATAGCTATATTATTATAAAATGTCATCAAAATATGATTATTCGATCTAGACGATTATTGTTCTTGTTACGTTACATGCAACCGGATCAATGGGTTTTGTTTCGCTACTGTTCTAAAATAGGGCCAAGGTGTCGCGACACACTTCTTGAAAAGCTCTGGTAGTACATACACAATGACACTTCTAGTGTAACATAGTATTCATTGACTGTTTAGACGTCGATGCTTTTTGGGTAATCTTTTATTAAGTCGTGATGGTTGAGTGGTTTGATCGGTGGAATCGGAATTCCATGTTCGCATGTTCGAACCTCAGCATGCAGCAACGAATTTTTCGCAATTCGCTTACATTTACTCATTTCAATTGGTAGCTAACTCCTATGAAGTAACGGTGAAGGAAAACATCGTGAGGAAACCTAAATCTGAGAAATGTTATATTATTATTTCTCGGAGTTCGAAATCGCCAATACATCGTGGGCTGGCGTGGTGGTTATGCCCATACCTTCCTTCGGGAAGAAGCCTGTGACTCTACAATGGGTCTCTTAAAGGCTGATGTGATGATGATGTTAATCGTTATTTACATTCATCCTCCTTTGTTGTATAACCTATTCGTCTTTGACAATTACGCTTTCATATAAAACCTTATGTGTTAATATTCACCTGTCATTGGCAAAATAACATTATAGAAGAAGCACGATGTAAAAACTAGTTAGATAGTCCCGATCGCGGTTGATTCTATTATGAATGCTCGAATTCTTGTTGCGCATTTTTGGGAAACCGCATTCTTTCTGCTAATATTGTTCGCTGCTTACCTTTCAATTAGGGGTCTTGTGAGAGCAACTAGAAGATGCTGAGTAAGTTTTTGACGCGCATACACATGTAGAGATCCAATATTAAACTTATAAGTATTGAAGACGCACAAATACTGAAACTCTAAGTTTAAAATATAGAGTGTTGAGGTAAGGCTAAATATATGACTAAATATATTCACTCAAACCAGAGTCTACCGAAACGTATGACATAAAGGTTGCATAAATTGTCAAAACTTCGATCATTGGAATGTAATTAAACTATAAAATAGAGCGTTTCATTCAAATTTCATCCTCTAGCTCCGGCAGCGCCATCTAAATGTCATGCATTTTTTAAGCAAAGATATATCTCCTTACCTCAACACTCCATAGCTTAAAATAGAAACAAAACATATTAACATATTTGAAAACTAACATGTGCACGCGACTTGCTTCACACGAGAATGGTTTTGTAATTTCATTGGCACTACTTGTTTTGTCTGAAAAACATATGTATTATTTATCCAGTTTTTAATGTAATGTTGTCATTATTACTTACTCCTACAATTTTTTCGGATATTTAAGGTTATCTCTGTTAAATTTTATCATTACTCCCTAAGTACTTATTGGACATCTTAATTGCAATTATATAGCCAATATTACACCATGGAAAAATCTTCTAATTGTCAATGAAAGTTCTGTCAAAATCAGTACAGTCGATTCGGTGATTGGTTTTTAGAAAGAAATGACACTTTATTATTATGTTATTTAGTTTTATTTTATCCTCATATAAAAAAATTGTCTGGCAGATGAAGTTCTGCTGCATTCGCAGTACGTAAGATTCGCCAGCTTACAGATATTGCCACAGCAAGAGTCTACTTTGCTTACTTCCATAGCTTAATGTCCTATGGACACCATATTTTTATTGCAAAAACGGGCAGTTCGAGCAATATACAATATGGGACCTCGCGAAAAGACCTAGTATAAAGAATTCGGTACCTTAACTTTGCCTTCCCAATACATTCTTGATAATTTAATGTATGTTCGCAAAAACTTTGAAAAGCTGGAGTTCGTGGAACACAGGCATGATCTAAAGACTAGAAATTTTGACAAATTGGTCATACTATGTTTTAGACTCAATAAAACCAGTAACATGTTTTTAGGTAATAGTGTTAGGTTTTATAACAAAGTCCCAAAGCATATTACCGATTTGCCAGACTATAAGTTTAAGTGCCATGTTAAGCGGGTTTTGGTGTCAAAGGACTATTATAGAGTGGATCAATATGTGAACGATTGTGATGTCTGGAATTGACTCCTCTCTGTGCATCCACTAAAACGATTGTAACGTATTTTAAATATATAATTGTATGTTATAAGATAAACCCGATCGAGTTTCTTGCCGGTTCTTCTCGATGACTGGTATGTTTTCCGAATCGGTGGTAATTTTGACGTTCATAAGCGCCGCCTCGTTAGGGCCTAAATTGAATAAAGTATTTTTGATTTTGATTTATATGCAACTCAGTGTTACCATTGCTGACATCGTCACCCAACTAAGATGAAATTATAAATTTTTATTAACCAATTATCAATTTAGATTTTGCTGAAATGCTAACTGAATATATTTATTATAGATATTTAACGGAACAGTGGCACACATAAACAAACAATAATTCTTAAGTACATTTTTAGATACATTCGATTATGGAGTTAGACGCTATCTTACTTGGTCTAGTTTTCTACTTAATTCTTGTTGGAATGGGTGAGTGTTGTGATGAACTTAGTTATCTCGACTCCTTTTCATATACTGAATCGTACGCGCTGGGCTTAGCGGATTTTAAAAGTTTACAATTCTTTATTACATAGTTGAAGCTCTGAGAGTATTCTGGCCCATAATAACGTAAAAATAAATTTATGCAGGAGAAAATGAAAGTGGTAACTGCCGATTGGTTGTGTATCTTTTAATGCCCGCCTTTGTTTATGGTTTTGAATGGTTAAGACATAATTTAGCTTTTTTAATATCTCTATAAATATAAGCAAAGATAAAGCAGTTCAGAACCTATTTATCCTCTTTGTTTGTGAACCGATTTTTAACAAACAATTGTTATACATTTCAATAAATGAGGTGATAAAAAATAATTTATCACGGTTGATTTTCAACCACCGGACGAACACTAGAATAAATAAATGAAAAAAGCATAATTAATTCTTCTAAGGTAATTTCACATTACAAATCAACATTTCAAATTTTATTGTGGAATTTATACATCAGTTTTTTTTTTTGATAACATTGATTTGCATGAATGATCCTCAGTGGGATGATATTAAATACATTTGTCTGTACACAACATGTAGAAAGCAAATTATTATACTTATTTAGCTTGATGTAGATAGATGAAATTGCCATCTAGTAACGAATAGGAGAACTAAAACCTTCTATTTTTTAGTAATTATAATAAACGAAGCCTTTTGCAAAACAACGTGTCTGAATAATGCACGCCGCATTAATAACCAAGACGCACCAGATGTAGAGATAAATGAAAGACGACCGAGACGTCAAGGTACAGGAGACGCTCTGTATATTCACAAAAATCCATAATAACGTTCTGTTCAACGGGTGATGGCGCTAATAACGTTAAGGTTTTTATAATCAATTAACCATTATGACGTATTCAGAATCTTTGTAAAACCTCTCCTATATGGATTTCATGTCAATATACAGAAATTGAAACCAGTTTTTCTTTACAAATGTTTACTTAAAACTATATTATATACAATATCTAGTTAAAGCATGTTCAATAAATACCACTTTTTATTC
This sequence comes from Antheraea assamensis, assembly GCA_035772565.1. Lineage (NCBI taxonomy): Eukaryota > Metazoa > Arthropoda > Insecta > Lepidoptera > Saturniidae > Antheraea > Antheraea assamensis. The sequence goes on from JAQQSE010000011.1 coordinate 5,405,315, forward strand.
ATTCTACCTCCCCTTTCTATTATTCCTTAATTTTGTACCAAAAACCGTAATACATTAACTATCTTAATTGTTTTAAATTGCTTCAGTATTATTAGAATTTAAATCAATTATAACGCTTAAACTGTCATTAACTGATTAATATAAAATGCATTTCGGTAAAATCTAAAAACATCAATGCTACTGGTTCATTTATTATTCAAGAAATATCTTGTTCATCGGTACTTTGTCAAATATTTTGTTTGTGACGTCTTGGAAAACAGAACTCAAGGCCTTTTCGTAGGAGTCTTTCAATTCGTTGAACACCAAGTCTGAATTCTCGTTGAGGAAACTGAAATGAAGAAGATTGTTATATGTAATAATGACATAAAATATATATCATTGGCTTTGATATATAAAGGACCTCAGTAATAGAGAGACAATTTTACTTAATATTTGCCACTTGTACCCTGCGCTTAAGTTATCATTGCAATTCTGGTGCCTTAAGGTCGAAGCGTGAACCGTAATTTAAAACTTTTCTAATAAATGTCGCCTCCAAACATACATTCCTTAGATTTATGACATTATAGGGTAGATATGCAATAAGTGAGCTTTAACGGAGATATTAGTATGTTGTATATATGCTTTAGTTTGTTCTATGCATCTGAAGAAGACAACACTAACGGGAAACAGTGGCGTAACTATACCATCTGAGGCTCGTGCGAAATTCATTGGATGAGACTCCAGTAAAAATCGTTCCTAATTAATTATAATAAATCACTGAAATAGTTATCCAACAACTAATATTCTGTGTATTTTAGTTAAATATCGAATGTAATTTTCATAACCACACATAATAAAATAACAATTTAATCTTAACAAGATTTTTATTAACAAAGTTCTTCTCTCCGAGCTTTCTCTTACTTAAAACTATGAATAACATAATCAAAGTTTAAGCATCGGAATATAAAATTTTCCATAGATAGAATAGCCAAGTTATTTAGTATGTCTTGACCCATAGAGTTCCCTAAATTGGAGGTTAAGGAAGTTCGAGGGGCCCCATCAGGCCGACAGCCCGTGGCATTTCGCCAGCTCTGCCACCCTATAGTTACGCCACTGATAAAAAAAATACTAGACCGAAGAATTCCAGTGAGATTTTAACCTATCAAATAGGGGTTTTTATAAATGAAGTTGTGCTATTCAAAGCTATAAAGTATAATAATGAGGGCATTTTACGTAATATAATTTGATAACGATGTGAATTGAAATAACAAATAGGAAAAAAGAAGTTTTCATAAAAATTGTCTATAAAGTTCTATCACCAGCTTCACAATAAGATCAATATTGAAGTGAAACTTCGTATGGGAGGGCTTTCAAAATTCTGATCGGCAACCTTTTTATGTGACGAAAAATGGTGGTGAGGTAAACATTGTGTCTGGCAGAATGTTGAAAACACCAGTTCTCATCATTCGAACACTGAAGTTAAGCAACGTCGGGCGCGGTCAGTACTTGGATGGGTGACCGCCTGGGAACACCGCATGAAGTTGACTTTTTGTTATATTTTTTTAATTATAACGTTTTGCTATTATACAAAAGTTTCACTTCTATCGTTCTCTATATATAACGACACACGCTGTTTTTTTCTATATGTTAATTTTATATGTCTGGTATGGCTGGTAAATTTGATGTGTCATTGTAACATACAGACTTAAATATACCACATACAGAAACATTTTAAATAAAACGAATGCAATTACTTACATATTCATTTGATCGCCTAGTCTTTTATCTCCGTTGAATAGATTCGAGAAATGTAGGAGGACTCTCTGCGGAATGAACTTGACTTTATAGTCACGGATGTGCATGTAGGTTTGCCCGTCACGTACTACTGGCTCTCCGATTAAATCATGTTTTACGACCAAGTTAACTGGGAATGAAAGTTTAAATTTAATATAACTATTGGACAATAGATAGCACGATTAGGTAATATTGAACATTTACATACCCATTGTTATATTAGCAATGCCTTTTCCTTGTATAGGTAGAACTAATATTCTTCCTTTCATCACGTAGTCTCCGATGAACTCCATTTTAGGGGTGAGTGAATCAGTCTTGAGTCGATAATGTTTAAGGTCAGCCCTGAAAGATTAAAAATAGTACAATGATTAACTTATAAGTAGTTATTCGTTTTAAAAATAAATATAAAAAACAATAAAATACAGTAATCGTTCTTCTGCTAATATAGGGTCTAATATAATTGTATGTATGTAAAATTGTGTAAAATAATGTAATATAGTGATGTAAATATGCTTACGAATTTAGTGATATAAAATTAACATTAGAATGCTACTTACCACTAGATGGCACTATAACAATATATAACAAAAATAAATAGTTTTACTTGTATGTGGTAAGAATAGAATCCGTGAGTCCGTGAATTTTAATTTTCTTATAATTCTGTGTGATAGTGACAGGACCCGCGCCAGAATCGATGTTAATCCCAGCGATAAGCAGCGGTTCCATCTGGGGCACCGAAAGTGAAGTTATTCCTATAAAACATAAATTAATTTTGTTATTTTTATATTTGTATTTATTATAAAAAAAAGTTACGTAGAAGTCTATTGAGAATTCTAAATATAGTATGTTATAATACTGCTATCTATTGAGAATAAATAGAACCAAATCGCCACAACAACGGAGGTTGTATTTTTTTATGTTTATCAATAATACAAAGTGAACATTTAAGTAAAAAATAATTTGTTTACCTTTTTTCATCCTTCTCAGAGCATCTGGTACTGCTAATTTGAGACAGTCGTTTAACTTTGCATCGCCCTGTCGACATCTTGTGAAATCGTCCGCTGTAATAAATATGATGTAAAAATTTTAAGTATAATAAACATATTTCGAATGCTCTATCTAAGAAAGCATTATGTATGAAAACTGATCGGTTTTTGTACACTCATAATATGTTCACCGATATTTTGGGTTTAATAATTTGTTATTCATAATAAATGCATCAATATATGCGTTTACTAATTGATTAATATATCTTTAATGTTAGCAGCTTATTTTAGAACTCAAAATATACGACTTACAATACAAAAAATTAAAAAATATATATATTTCTCGTCTTAGTGAATAACCTGGTTTCGTGGCTGCTGCACGCCATCTATGATACTTAGTAGCAATAACTAAATCTACTCGCAAATAGCTATTTGAAGAATAAATAGGGGCGAAATTGCAGAATGCTCGTAGGCAAAACTTATTTTTCATTTAAGTAATTTATTTATTATTGACAACTACACTACAACCAGCCTTATGGCTCTTATGTAAGGCAGTTGTTGATAATAATATATGTGTTACAAGGACGGCAGAGAGGTTTGTTCGCAATCACCGTTGTTTTTAGTATTGCACAAATTATTTCTTAACTTCACATTCTGTTCTCATGCTAATTTAGCGGTTTCGATGTCCGGGTTCACTCGGCTGTGTTTTTATATATAATAATTCTGTATTTAATTCGAATATTATAAAAAAAATTGACTCTGTACACCGATATCATCCACGTATTAAAATATCTGTAACTATATCAAGCATATTGACTCTTTTTTTCTATTGTAGTCTATGACCCGTGTGGAAAACTCCAGGATACTGCCTGCCGGTGTCATGTAGATTTTTATCAAATCCAAGGAAAGAAATTAACAAGAAATTTGAAGTTGATTTAGACCACCACTATATGCTTAAAAACATATTGACTCTAGAATGCACAAAAAATTAATGGCAACTGTGGTTGTAAATGGTTGTCAAATTAAAACCGAAAGTTTGTTGAGAGCAACAATTTCGCTGAAAATGGTAGCAGCGGGTCATTCCTGTATTAATACTGTTGTAGTCTTTGCAGCGGATTGTCATTCGGTCTCAACAAAAAGATGTTGGTATAATGTTACTACATTTGAATTTAGAAATTTGTACAATATGTGTATGAATTATATTATAATAAATGCATTTTTCAAGCTTTTAATATATATATTTTATATTTATATAATCAGGATACGACGACACTACTCAGTTTCTCCTAATAAAAAATAAGAAGTTTGCTCCTCTGAATGTCGACTTTCAAGATGGTGTCTATTGCGACAGTAGATTGCTGTCAATTAGTTGTTGCCAGCTGGTCGTAAGTTTTGGAATCTTAGGTTGGCAGTTAAATTGGCGTCAAATGATGAGAAATATTTGGATATTGAATGTTGCACAGTAAATTGTGGTTATTGGAGTCTAACAGTGTTCATTATTGTTTTATTAAAATACAGAACAAAATTATGTTTTGTGACATTACCGTTATAAGCATACGGATAAAACGGACACCAAATTAAGAATAATCTACGTATTGTAGATTACTTAAGCGACAAAACTGCCCTTTCTGAAATGATGATAAATGGAATCATAATTTTATTCAAATAGGTTTTTGGGCTTAAAAAGAATGAAAAGTAGGAAAGTCATATAGATTTTATTTTCAAATTAGTTCAGAAATGCGGTCGTAAAACATATTCGGTCTTATTACAAAAACAAAAATGAGCACGCGTTTAACACGAGTGTTACTACACAGTGTCTACATTTTTAAGCACATGCTTAAAATACTTTACTACAAAACAGTGTCTAAGCGGTCTATAGCTAAATATTTGGTTTTTGTTTTTTATGCCAACAACTCTGAATAGCATTCATCCAATTCAATCTCATCATTCAAAAACGTTCTATTTTACGAATAATATTTTTGTTTAGATCTTCATTAAGAATATTTATATATTTTAAGTAAAATTGGTTCTAATTATTATGACATTTGGTTGAAAGAAAATGATGTCATTATTAAAATAAGCAATGAAACGTCTTTTGCCGGCAAATAGAAGTAAAATAAATCAATAAAATGAGAACTGTGAACTTAAATAAGTATTATACAATTTTTTAATTTAAGTAGTGTCTATTTCTAAACAAAGGTAAGACAATTTTTGGGATTAAACTTTTCTGAAACAAGTGTTCGACGCGTTTTTAACATTTTTGTAATAACACGGATTGTTTCTATTACAACTAGGTGTGGAAAATATGCAACATCACTGTTAGGTTTCACATAAAATGAGAAATAATTTTTGTATCATATTTTTAAATTTGTATATTTTTTTTCTTTAGAGGCTTCTGTAACTATAGATATATAGGTTACATCATAACATTGACCTATATCAGTTTGTACCGATATTCATTTTTCAACTTAATTGATTTTATTTTCATATAGTAAATAGTTATTTAATGTTTAAATTACGGCCTGTTCGGAGTAGGTATCACAAGATCAACCGGTTAAGACTTCCACTTAATAATTCCTTTTCTTTGAAATGTAGTAGTAGGTTTTCATTTATCTAAAAATGAAAAAAAATATTTCACTGCTACACTACTATACTAAAATACCTGTGATTTTTTGCTGTGACGAAAAAATCTTTATCGTGAATTGTTGTAACCAAAATATGTATTACATACAGAATCCAATTGTCAACTGTTTGTACATACTACAGTATTGTGTCAAGGTGAATACTTGTCTCAACTGATTGACTCATTTTTTAAGGTTTTATAAGTGTCGGCTGTTAACGTGTGTTTACCTTCTTTGTACGTATTTCGTCAATTTAAGTTTTTACTAAAATAAATAATTTCAAGTGTCGTTCCGTGTACGAATAATAATGTATTTTCATACTAAAGTTTGTTTTAATGCTGTGCCTAATATTAATTAATATTATAAAACACATGAGAGTTTGTTTGTTTTTTACACTTTTACGCCGTAACTACTCGACCGATCATCATTTAAATATGCATATACCTTGTCAGGAGTACAAAAAAGGACAGAGTCCCTACCATCCACCTTAAATGTACTGTTCCCGAGGGATATATCAAATCTGCATTAATGCGAGAGAAGCCGCGAGGTAAAGCTAGTTCTGTATAAGTTAATCTCTCTGTGTCGTTACAGCTGGATAGTCGACATGTTACCTAAGATAAATACTTATGTAACTTAACGTACTCCGTGGTACCGCTTAGAATTTGCAATACTCATAAAATTATTACATAGCTTTCTTCCAGTCTTTTGCTAGACATATTCTGGTATTTGATATAACTATTTATAATTGTTAGAATGTCCGCCAGGTGGCGGTAATTTTTGTTGCAAAATAACAGCAACTGTCAAAAGATAAGTCGTACAGCCAGCACCCGGTCATTTTATTTCGTAGTCCGGTGAAACTGTAGATAGAGGCCTTGCCAGGCCAACAATGTAATCAGTTTGCAAAAAAATAATATTTGAAAGTAATTATTAATATTGTTCATTAACTAGCGAACCGTCCTGGTTTCGTACGGGCGCAATGTACTAAAGTGGCGTCATAGGCGTCAAACGAACGTTACATACGGGTTAATTTTATTGCGCCAGTCATTTTTTATGTACGATAAGTAATGATTTCATTTTATGTAATTAGATTTTTGTTAGTGAACATAGTGGAACAGTTAACATTATTTGAAGAATGAGCACGATATTCGATAGTTTGATTCGCAGTATGACCCAAAAATAGATGGTTCGAATTTTTCTCAAGACGGAATACGTATACATGTACTAATTTATATCAGTAAAACTATAGGCTTACAGTGAAAAAAAAACATCATAAGGAACCCTGAACCTGAGAACTGTTCTTGTGGAGCCACTGTATGTGGAAAAATAATAGAACTGTCGAATTTCTTAGAATTTGAAATCGATTGTACGTAGTGGGCTGGCATAGTGATTATGCCCATACATTCCTATGGAGAAAGGTCTATGACCAAATAGTGGGTCTCTTAAACACTGATGGTTATAAAGTCAGAAGACTTAGTATAATGCTTTTCTGATATCTGCTTGATGAAGCTTTGACTAACTGTCTCCTTAAAATCATCGTTAAAAGTTCTGTTAAGGCGATAAAACGTTCCCACACTTGTGTCATTCCCATAACTCGAAATTTTCATCTGTATGTTGCGTCTATCGTGATCCAACCCAACAGTTTCTAGTGCATGATGACGATGTGGTATCTTCATGGCGATAGAGGGGTGAGAGCGGCGGTAGAGGTATATTACCACGGTTGCAAAGCTTTGTAATAATTATTTTTTAACCATACTGACAGAAAAATCATTAAAAGGATGCGCAATTTGAAACAGAATCAATTCATAAATGTATCAACCAAAAGTATGCGTTAATATTTCGAAAAATGTTAATAAACAGTAAAGTATTAAGGAAGTAATGAATTTTATATGTTTAAATTGAAATAGGTCGAAATAAATATGCGAATATAAAGAATTGAGGTGTTTTATTCCTATCCGTCCCAATAAGAACGTGCCGTGATAATATATGAAGTAATGGCGAACAAGTATCGGGTGCAAGGTGAATTTGCTATTGCACTTTGTGCACCATTATATGTGCTCACATCATGAACGACCGTCACGCGTCAAACAGAGTAGTTGCAATATGCTAGCAAAATTTAAAGACTCGGTCGACCGGTCAAGGTTAGTGTTGACCACCACATGAGACAGTCGAAATTTAATAGACAGGACAACTACAACCGTGACATAGGGAGAAACGGTACGATATGTTTGTGTAATTGAATTGATAACGTAATAAAAAGATATGTAAGAGTAACTCGAGAAATGTATCTCTCGGATGTAGTTATTGTTACGTGCTTATCACTGATTTTTCATGTAATTATTTTACCAAATTACAAAATAAAGCAAAAAATACTTTATTCAATGTAGAGCCTGAAGACTCACTTGTGTGTGTGAATGTCAGGAAACGGATTAACCAAATATTCAAATGATCAAAAACAGATGACAAGAAAGATGATCGTGTTTTCTTCCTTTTCATAGGGATCCATATAGACCACTTCGCGAAACTTGGTTCTAGAAGAATTCACTTATCTACCGTAGTTACTTATAGAAAGCAAAGAAGAAAGAATTTTGTATGAAATAAGTTTGAGAATTGATGAATTTATTTAATTCCTTACATGTTACCGAAAATAAATCCCACTAAGCACATGGCTACTGTATATTTTTTTTTATTAAGATTAGAAAGGAGAAAGTTTGTAAGGTTGTTGGTTACTTTTTCACCCAAAAATTTCTCAATGGATTTTGATAAAACTTTACGGTAATATAACTTGTACATTAGAATAAGACATCCTAATCCTAAGTAATATTAGAAACCATAAGTCAAATCTACAGTGACACGAGCGAAACCACAGGCAAAAACTGGTAGGTTATAATCATAGAGATATTGTTTAAATTGGACTAAATGTAATAAAAAATACTAAGTTAGTTGGGAAAAATCTTACCATCTAAAATTTATCTTGAAGTGCATAAACTCTTAGAGTTACACGAAGATAATTTATTCTGGCATGATTTATAAAAGTACAAACACAGACGAAGTTTGCGGGAAATCACTATAGCTGACTTTTTCGATATGCCTATAGCATAATGTTAGCGTACTGAATCTCCATTACTAATGTGATGAATGGCTAGCACATTATTATGCCGGTGGTGTCTTTCCGACCTTGCCTGGTTATTGTTTTGGCCCCGGCTTTATGTTGACGATGCGTAATCATTTGATAAACAAAGATGTACTAAATGAAACGAATTGTTTTACACCTTAAATATTCAACGAATAACAATAGCGGTACATAAGTGTGAAGCCAATTACAAATAGAATTAATATTCCATTAGCTTTTATGGAAGTAATTAAGGCTTAGGACAGTCAAAATCAAGTCACAGCTAAGTATCGACGGTCTTCTTATTATTGATTATGTTACACAAATATAACTTACCTGTGTAGTCATTTAGAAAGGTACAAATATAAACGAAGTCGCGAGCAGCTGGTAGTTATAAATAAGCCTTAATGTGGTAGAAATACTGTTTATCAATTTTAATTCGAACCTTGATACGCCTCTCCAGGACATTTAAGACCTTGTACTTATATATTTCACAATCCCTTTACTCTAAACGATCACGTAGAAACATTATAACGTATTAAAGAAAACTATATAAACAAATCACGTAGTCTGAGTGACTTTAAATCACTTTATAGATACTCTAAATGGAGTAAATCACATTAATCCGAGGTCTAGACTTTGTAATATAGAGGAAAATGATTCTTATTGCAATCCTACATACCGAGCACATTAAAAATTATAAGTATGACAAATGGAATCTTCTGAGGAAGCGTATAAGCGTATAATATTAATACATGTGTTCTTCCAAGTTCTTTATACATTCATGTGCTGTATGTATGCATTGTTTTGTTTGCGACATCGTTTGATTGTAAAATATATAACTTATTATAACTTAACATGACTTATTAAGTCAACGATGAATGCGTAGTATGGTCGTTAATAAATAATAATTAATTCGCAACTATTCAGGTCTTGGTCCGCGTTATATAAAAATTAATAACAATGGGTAAAATATAGTCTTGTGCCATTTTCTGGCGAGTTATAATAATCATTTTTCATAAAAAAACATGTTGTGCCGACTTTTAAAGGTTTTTTTTATGCGATTGGAGACAAATGAACAGACGGCTCACTTACGGTAAGTAATCACCGTCAGCCATGGATGTCTGTGACAAGAGAGGCATCACGGATGCGTTCCCGGCCTTAAAGGATGGAGTAGGCATATTTCTTGAAGGTTTGTAAGTTATATTGTTTCGGAAACGCTGCCGCTGGGATTTAATTTCAGAAAATTGTAATCGATCAATCAATGTTCGGCTTTATAGATCGTAGATAAATCATCGTCCATTTTTAACACGCTTTTATTAGTTTCACCTGTACGTTTGTTTGTATGTTTGTGACTGACACTTTAGCCTCGATTTTGCCTTACATTGGGCGATTACATTTGCATGAAACTTGGCACTCATGTCAAGCAAATCGAACTATAAAAATATGTATGATAAAAATTTAAAAATAAATTATATTTAAAAGATCTAAAAACATGTTTTTAGAGATAATCAAACTAAAAAGTGAAAAATAATTCTCAGCATAAGAATAAAATTACTAATGAGAAAATTAATGTCAATATTATAAAATCGTGGGGTGCTTTGTATGACATTTTTCAACTAACTATCACATCTATTGGTTACGAAACGTAGAGTTAGTTTTGACATTAATTTTCTCATTAGTAATTTTATTCTTATGCTAAGATTTTCTTTTATACTTTTTAGTTTGATTATCTGTAATAACTTTTTTTTTAGTTTTTTTAACTATAATTTATTATATATTATCCGCGACTTCTTCTTTTACTAACTTTAGAAATAATGACGCAATATATTACCTTCGTGTAAGTCTAACGACTTTATGTAGCACACGTCAAGATAGCTTTTATCCAACTTACTTGATGTTTATCGTTATTTTTTAACCTATTCAAATAATAAGGTTCTAAGTTATAGCCTATATGTTATTCTGATATATCCTATCTAATATTATATATGTGTATGTTTATTTATTTATTTTACGCGTTGACTTCTCTAGTGTTTTTTTGAAAATTATGCTGTCAGGGCTAGAAAAGGACATAGAATACCTTTTATCATAAAAAGGTAAAATACAAAAACGCGACTGAAGCTACGGGCAAAAGCTAATAAGATATATTACTGTAAAGTTTCATAAAAATTAAATCAGTAATTTTTGCGAGTCACAAAAGATGCTTGTGACTTTTTGGATTTTAAAAATGGATGGATTTCATGGGTGTCGTATTTATGAGAGAGTTCCTTATAATATATATCTGCAGTGGAAATGACAGAAGGAACTACAATTTTATAAATATAGATCAGGCATAGGAATTATAGTCATTTTAGTAAAATAATATAACAGCGTAATTAAATTTTTTCATCATTGCTATTTCACAGACCAACTACAAAGATATTGTATGTAAACAATTCCCGATACCATATCTCCTTTATACCAAATATATATAATAAGTCAACTACGAATTTTGTGAATTATAATTACAATATATAGAAATTTTTGATTCATTAAATCGTAAATAGTAACGATACAAATTCACAAACGCATTTTTATCACGTGATAAATTATTTGTCATTTCACGTGAAAAGTAGCAGTGATCCATGAAATGTTCAATGATTATTAAGAATATTACTTCGAAAAATACCTATTGTTCCTAAGAACACCATAAATAATAGTAATAATAGTTATTATATATAATATTTTACGTACATAATAAACAGCATATTAATTACGAAAATATACTGTTTATTGTTGAATAGCTATTTTGCATTTTTGAATTTAATTAAACTTAGCGCTTCTTCTTTAAAGCTTCTTCTCATCTTCCGCAAGAGAAACTGTGCTCTAGAAAACAACCACGAAAAGTACAACAAGATATTTTAACTACACTTTTAAAGACAATGCGAGATGTGATATATAGCCTTAGTCATTATTATTTACAGTAAGGTCGGACTTACCCATAATATTATCAAGAATTTTATACAAAACCGAGTTAAAATATTATTAAAGGAACCTAAAATTGGCATTTATTTATCCTTAAATAGTCTCGATTGTGTACGATATCGCAGCAAGTCGATCTCACAATCGCGTAACTTGAAACGTATTAATGTAGTTATGTAATAAAACTTACCGTAGCGAACTGTTAGTAGATGTTATAAGGTTTTAAAACTTTCAATATTTATAATCATTACAAATAATCTACCTTTTATTAAACAATAAAACATAATTAATATAAAATAAACTTTTTTTAAAAATAATAGTAAAACTCTAAGATAATGGCTTAAATGCATTAAAAATATGTTTGGTAACGAGAAAACATCATTGTTTTTTATTTTTTTATCTATCGCCTATTAAATATAAAAAAATTCACTCTCATCATTTTTTCATAACGCGCCTAAAGAAGTTTAACATAAAAAAAAAAAACATTTTACCGAAACCGGTATTCTTCGGAATACAACGTAACCTCTCCGTGAAGCATGCAACCGTTGTTATTACAAAATGAAAACAAAACGCAACTTACGTAAAACATTCTGTGCGTTCACCAAACTAGATAGTGCACCAGCGAGCAGTATTACGTACACATACATATTAAAAAAGTATTTATTTATTTTTGTCATTACAAAATTAAGGTCGGTTTGATAACACTTCATGAAATAAAGATAATGTGAAAAAAGGAGTTATGATAATCTTGCTACTTTTGCGAAAAATATCCGAACGTGTTGCGAGTGACAGTTCCCGCGCATGCGCCGTATGACTGGATCGCGCGCGAACACGCAAGCTATATTTATGTGCTCATAAAAGCGGGAGATTGCAGAACGTCACTTGTGAGATGCCCGATTACCTCGGCATGTCGAGATAGTTGACTTATTTTGCAAAAGTTCTTGTGAAGTTCAATCTCCGAATAACTAACTATAAAATATCAGTTTATAAACGCTACGTTTGGTTTACCCAATAGATTTTCTTGAAGAACTTATAGATTTATATAATACTGTTTTTTTTAAAACTAAACTTTATATAATGCATACGAAACTGCATTATTTTAATATTATTTAGAAAACTATATGTATATTACATATTTCTGGTGCATGCATAAACAACACCGGACAATAATTGTAACGTGATCCATGAAGTGAGTAGATGCTTCAACTACTTATACATGCAAGTTGGTTAGTCCGTGACTCTATTTTACTGTCGCAATATTTAAATGTCTAGAAATACATTCTAGGTACGAGATACACACAGAAGAAAGAGACAAGTTGTCCCGTGAGAGTTTCTTATAAAAGTATTGTTTATTTGATAACATGTAAAGTAAAAATATAAAAAATGGTCCAAACAGTATCATTAATTAAAGGAAGTGTTTTTATTGACTTATATTTGACGCCGTTGCGAGCGTAGAAAGAGACAGTCTGCGGAGTCTGTGTGATAGAAAGATACGAGATGAAGAGAGAAGAGGATACCGGACTTACTAAGGTGTTTTTTCTGTACCTATGGTAACATGTATGCAAAGCTCCATGACATTCGGTTGAGTAGTGACAGACAAATAAACTCGCATTCATAACATGTGTTATGATACGTGGAGTGATTTATATTTTGTTTTATTTTAACATTGAGAAACCATGGCCAATAAAAATGTTAACACAGCTTTCAAGGAAGTTAGATATCGGTAAGCAAGGAAATGTTATGTATTTGTAGTTTATGTAATTGATAATAATAAAAAAACATCAATTATATAAAAGAATGGAACTTTGATGTCTAATTTTGTCAGGAAAAGTTATAGGTTTTACAATCACCTTGTCGACAGAGCAATTTTAGTTTACAGAACTCCAATACAAATTTGGAAATATTGTTCAACGCAGTGTTAGTAACTTTTTACCAAAATTATGTAAGTCAGGGAGAGAAGTGCGGGTAATGGAGGTTAGTGTTGATGCATCGGTAAGGAACCCTTACACGTGCACTTAGGTCGTAAACGTTGTCCTAGTCTCCTCGCCCTATTACACAATGCACTCGGCATTTTAAATAAAAATGGGAAAATTAAATGGTTTATTGTTTAATTAAATAAATATACATTTTCATATACAATTTAATTGGTTATTTGTTTTGTGAAAGTTTAAATGGCAGCCTTTAAAAACGAGATCTGAATGAACCACCTCCTCGCATCGTTCGAGGAAACAGTATATTTAATAATCATAACACAAGTAACTGTTGCGAGTTTCTCAGTTTATTTCCATTGCATGTATGGTAACACCTCGATTGTTTGGAAACGATTACGGCATTAATCCAACTTATATGCAGAAATATTACCACAGATGTGAATTGCATCGATAAAGTTTGTCTGCACGAGATACGAGATGGAAAACACCCGCCTGTTTCATGATTGCCTTATGAATTTGTCATTTATTAAAAAAAACTACCTTTGTTATGTGGTTCGATTTACTCTTGACATACATAGATATACTCACAGGCATTTTATATAAAGCACAACTAAAGCGTAGGAAGCTGACTGTGCAAGGTATATAGTATGGTATCTAGTTGTCATAATCATTTACAATTCGACCCATCTCGGTAGTGCTCGGTTCTCGTCAGTCAAGCAACTCATCCTCGGCCCGCAATACTCTACGCCACGTCACATTACGATCTGTTCTGTAATTTTGTTATCGCTTAACCTACTTCCTGATATACACTTTGTATGGTAATTGTTTCGCTCCTAAGGGTAATTTCTCAATAAATATACTACAAAATATAAGATATTTTTTTGTTCTTTTAGAAAATACCGCATCAAGCAATTAAAACACGCACTTAATAAATTATAATTTCTTGGTTAACTAGATTTACAGTTTTTCATATAAAAATGACATCGTCGTCTTTCATACTTTTATAAATCGGGTATTGGTTTCTAAATTGTTTAAACCCTTTCTGATACCTTAAAGCTAACGATTCATCAAATTTTGAATTGTTATAAATAGAATGCCCTGTTGAAGTTAACTTTATGACACCAAAGTAAATTTCTTCTTGCTCAACTTTCTCTTCCTTTCTTTTCTCTTTTATAATCAACGGCTCACGCGCAGGTAGAAGTAGCATTAGATCTTTAACTTCGTCACCTAACTTTACTTTGGCTTGTATCGTTCCATTAATTTTATCACCATCATCCCTCCTTAGCTCCATAGGTAAGTGACATTCGACGCATCGGATTCTGTTGTTAAAATCTGTGTTTAGTGGAACGGGGAATAGCCTTTTGTTTAGATAAAATCTGTAGACGCATTTGTGGTTTACAAGGTTCGTGACGCTCGGCTTGTGTTTAATTTTCGATTTCGCTGAATGGCATTCAAAATAGTTGTTATTTCGGAATTCTTTCAATTTTCTTATATTATCTATATCTGGATATCCCTTTTCGGATTCTTCGTCTGTAAACACTTTGAAGATTGATTCTTCTGGAGTCCGGATATCGGATACTTCTTTAATGGTGTTCAGTGATGGCATTCTCTTGATGTGTTGTTCTGTATTAACTGATTCCGTTGATGGGTAGAATTTTTCGTTTTTATAATGTACATTCGTTCTCATATCTATTATCTTGCCACTTTTTGTTGATTTAACAGAATTGGAGTTAATCGTTGTAGTACTAGCTTGTGTCAGTTTTAAGGGCAATTCTCGTATGGTGTTATTGATTGATTGCTCATGAAGAGAATCGCCACATTTTTTACAATAATCTAACGGGTTACGTATTATATTTTTATCAAAACTCACATCTGATTTAGTAGTTTTCTTGTGTTTTCTTGTTGAATTATTCTTGCTGTTACTGATTACACCAGCTGAACAGCTCTTCCCATATGAATAGGTGTTCGAAAGTACATTTTTAGAAATTAAAACCTTCTTTGGCACAACAACTTTGGTGGCAACTTTTTTATCACATCCAGAACTGTACGTCTTCATAAATTGTCTACTAAATTTCCCACAGGAATAGGATTCCTTCGTGTTTATATTATTTGACATTTTGATTTGTAGAATTCATTCTATGTAGTTGTATAACTACAACAAAAGGTTGTTATGGGAACGGATTGTTAACGGTCGCATTAATGTGGAATTGTAATTTACGCCATCTATTGATAAATAGTATTAAAATTAATACATCCTTTCTCAATAGAGAGGGAGCTAATATCATCTATGAACTATAATATATTGTGTAACAGTGTATGTAATTGAACAACGTAACAATAAGCTCTATTATTAATGTTAATTAAACTTTATGAGTAATTTATTAGTATACTTATAATTGCAACTGAAACTTTAAAATTGGTTACAATATGTCTCATCACGGACATGGATTTGGCTTAAATTTGAAGTAATCCTCAAATTTACAAGTGTTATAGTTATATTTCGTGACAATAATATTGAACATTATAGTAATTTTAAGTTTTATGCACAGATCAAAATTAGAACGATTGAGTTAAATAGTAAGATATTTTAAAAGACTCTATTAGAAAACACGTTTTATTGCTTTCCGCTCTATAGAAGAAACAGTATAAGTAATTGAAAAATATTTTATTTATGACATAAATTTCTACTAATTATTCAATTTTTACATAATTTTCGATTGTTTTCTTTTATTAAATGTTCCGCATATAAATATGTAGTGTATATATTATATATTCAAATTTGAATATTATTTATGCGATTGTATGTAAATTACTTCTACTGTTGGTGACGTAAATACAATTTAATATCTAAAACAAAAATAATGTCACCAGAACGGGTCGTAAAGTTGTGATATGATAGCGGATGTGTAGAATGGTATTTGAAGACTTCTGGAATAGGTACATACTAAAAGAGACTATGATTATATGAATGCTTTACCACCGTTTGTTTCGTGTTCGCCACCCAATCGGGTACAAATCTCTACCTTTTTTTGATCTGGCGAACGCTATTGGCGTGATAAGGTTTCACAGCGTCACCGCACTAGAAAATCTCTGTATTGCCTATGGATACCACTATAGTCGAAGTTAGACTTGATTTATGTTGGCCGCAATCACACTATACGTTCTACCGCTCTGTAAGACTCTATATAAATAAAATGACAGAGATCTGCTACTGTACGGGTATCATGTAAAAACTACCGGATAGATCTTAATCAATTGCATTTAGTTTCCCCTCTTAGAAATTTGTCCTTAGCTATGAAACAAATTTTCATGATATCTTCGCTTAATATAAAGTTATTAAAGTTTACGCGTTTTATAAATACTACACATTCTGTGATGTGTATTTTCTTGCTGTGTAGAAGTGGGGCAAGTGGTGTGGTGCACATGCGCAGGACAACACATACAAAGTCGTGACTATAGCTAGGATAGGTATATATGTGTACGACCACCTTAAACTATATAATATACCATAATTATATATAAGAAATATAAAAAAAAATATTTTATCGTAAAGACACACGATAGAAAAGAGACTTATGTATTACACGGAAATATTTTAATTAAAAAAATACAGGGATCGGACGAGAATCTGTGTTTTCAATTATCTACCCTACATCGTGTTTACCCCACACCACTTATCATACAAAAAAGTTGCCGGTCAGAATTTCAAAACCTCCTATAAGAAGTTTCACATCAATAACTCATAAAACTAACTTTACTATAAGAATGATGTCTAGCATAATGTTTGATTCATGTGCGCAATGAATAATCAATTGATCGACAAGGTGGGTGATGTTAATTGATTACCCGCGCACGAAGCCCGCCCGAGCGTTGAGGTCGTGTCCTACTATGGTGACCATAGTTTCGCGGGGAGGAAAGAATTCTTGTAATGGCTTACCTATTTTATCAGGTATATGTAAAATTAGCTGTGCGCATACCTTCGTACGTGCTTATTATTCAGTAATAAACAAGTATTATTGATAATTATTATTTAATTTCCAGCGAAATATTATATCCGTATAGAAATGTAATTGAAGTTGAGTGTAAATAAATATCTTAATGCACTATCGATCATTTTTCTAACGTATCAATTTTAGAATGCTTTATATTCCTTATGTCAAATGTTTTTCAAAATCTTAATTTGCAAAAATAATGACACACACAAACAGAAATACAGAGTATATAGTACTAACATAGATTAAATGTTTGATTTTTTAACTACACATAAAATATATTATAACTAGATGAATATCGTGAAAAAGTATGTACTTTTCGTGTTAGAGCTTTTTATAAACTCTGTTTGAATTATTTCCTTTTCTCTTATCCATATACTTGTAGAGTAGTGTGATATAGTATCTGTATCTGACTAGATCGCCATCATCAGTGCGTATCCTACTAATGAGATGATTGCATGCATTTATTACTGTGATGGCATCTAGATCTCTTGTAAGTCGCTATTGTTTTAGATTGTACTGTGCTTTATAATTAAATAAACTAATACCAGTTATTTTTCTCCAAATAACGCTACATATCACGTTTTGATTTATTATAGCTATTTTTTATTTCATACAATTTACGATTGCTACTAGTTTCACTTAATTGAAAAAAAAACGTTACGTATACATATATAATTTTATTCAAGTTAATATTATTAATAAGATATTTTTTTATTTATTAAATCATTCACTGTAAATATTAGAAACATTTTGCTATATAAATATAAAGAATACTGTAAATAATAATTATAAATATGTAATGGTCACATTACTCACCTAAAACGAGAATCATGGTTACCCTGGGCAGCGATCTTCCCCGACGCAACATTCGCGGATAGATGTGCGCGCGCGCCGCCCGACTATACCGGATCTGGCGATTGAAACGCAAGGCAAAATCGTTCTGGAAGTTCTTCCGATAATCAACATCAAGCGATTGGTTTTTGATGAAAAATGAAGAGTTTATTAACGTTATTGATCGTTTTTCTCTTGGTATGTTATTTTTAAAATATTTCTATCAATTGATATAAGATTTTATTAAGATTTTGCATCATAAATTGGATACAAAATATTTAATATTAATTAGCTACAAAAACAAAAATATATTTACTTCAAGAGAAATTTTGTTTCCTCGTAAATATTTTGAGCACGTTCTCATTTTGTTTTTGTAATTTTGTTTTCATTGCCTAACCCCTGCAGTTTTTTTTTTCGATATGACTACACTGTTGACCTGGCAAGGCCCCTACAGTTTCACCGGGCTACTAGCCCCTGTAGAAAATTATAATGATATCTAGCTTAGAAAATATCCCGAAAAACCGGGGACTGGCTGCTTGGTGAGAGAATTTGAACTTGAGGGTGCTAACTAAACATGCGGACTTTAGAACATATCCTGAAAATCCAGTAACTAAATCATTAGTGACAAATAATTTTTTTGTAACTTACACGAAAGGGAAAAGTTTCAAAACTTGCATGTATGTAACTAAAGCAGTGGAGGCAAACCCTTGCTTGCAGGCACATGTGCGCCCCTATAGTTGATCTGTAATGCTTACTCTGAAAAAGGATAGCCACCGCTGAAAAAAAAGGTACTTATAGGCCTGATGACGTAGTTGTACTGAACATTACTATTGAGTCAAGAAGCCGCGGGCTTAATGCTTAATTTGGATTAAAATTGCTGTGAGTCAAGAACAAAAACTTGCTGGAAAAAAAATTATGAACTTGTACTGAATGTCCTCGGACTAAGATAACATCAGATGCAATTTTTCCATGTCAAAGAGAGACTAAAAAATGATACAAATTCAAGTATTCGTGACGTCACTTGTCCGTCATTGACCGAAATAGTCATTGATTGTAACTCACTGAAAAAAAAACGTTTGAATTAAAATATTATTTTAGATAATCGTGAATCTTTTAATATAAATAGTTAGTTAAGTACGATTTTGTAGTATATGCTCGACGGTGAAAGAATACAGTGCGATGAAACCTAAACACGTCATAAACGAGAGTTGAAAATGTCGATGCTCTCTTCACACATACAAGTTCAATGTTAAATAAGAAATGATATTTATTTGGTGTTACTTTCACTACTTATACTGAAAGTGATAAAGCGTCATGATATGTAATTATTTAATAAATTTTACATTATCACTTCGTTCCAAAAGTTGTTCGATATTGTTGTCCTATAGATAGATAAACGGTATAAATTACACTTGCCAAAGATATTGCCCTAATAGACTAGATTAGATCAGTAAATTCCATTGAATAAAGTTTCTGACTTCATCCACACACACATAAAGACACTCCGATTGTGATATAAAAACTCGTTGCTAAATAAATTTGTAAATTATTGTTATAAAAACCATTTGTAGATAAATAATGCAATGTATTAATTACTACGTAGTAATCAGCAGGACCATGGTAAGTTGTAAAACTCTGAACACACTTTGTCTGTTCCATTGTCTCCAATCCCCCAATAAATAATTTATTACAAGGAATCTGGGAAGCCACTAGAAGTCGAAATAATATCAGTATATATTTTCCAGCAGTAAAAAAAATAAATACATTTAAACTCGCATATTATTATTTTATATCTGCATAGTTCGAAGAAAAATAACTAAATCTCTCGGAGGAGTAGTTTTTAAAAATTTATCCTAGTTTTCTAAACCCTTTTTGTAAGTGTGGAAACTTCTATATACGAATTATTTTACATCTCCTTCCGACTTCGAACTAACGAAGTTTCTACATGATTTCAAGACGGTCAAGACTACCGATATTTGTTTCATTCAGACGCGCGTTGAATAAAAGGTACGCGTGAAAAAGAAACGACACGAGTCGCGTTATTTATCAGAGTATTGTTTTTGCTTTGCATTGCTTATGCAATGGCCTCTGCAGCTTGTCTATGGTGTTCGCACTATGTGTAGAGGAGACAATGTTTTGTTAATACAACAAGGATCATTATTGTTGACTGATTCACAAAAAATTATAGAAAAGTGATTT
This sequence comes from Antheraea assamensis, assembly GCA_035772565.1. Classification (NCBI taxonomy): domain Eukaryota; kingdom Metazoa; phylum Arthropoda; class Insecta; order Lepidoptera; family Saturniidae; genus Antheraea; species Antheraea assamensis. Next base: position 5,425,721 of record JAQQSE010000011.1, read on the forward strand.
AACTAATATTACCGCTTTATTTTAAATTAATATGGAATATTTTATAGTTTTAAATTATTATATGAATAGAAATCTAGCCAGTGATTATATTATATGTGAATAAAAATTAAATAGTGAATAAAAATTAAATAGTGAACATTTATTTCATAACAAATCTTTCGTATTAAATTTGCTGTTAGAGACATAAAGGGGAGTTATTTTTAGACTTATTTTATATTTACTTTGGAGCCAGCCGTAATAGCATGTATGCTAATAAAAGCAATTAATAACAGTGTTAATAATTCAATAATATGGGATATTTATTCATGCAAATCTATGTTTTATGTTAATTAGGTGAAAATTATTTAATTTTATATAGCATCATTTTATTTATTGAACTTGATGTCTATTTCACGTATTTCTATACCTGCCAGTGATTAATGTTGTCTTTGACTTTAACGTAATGAGTATAAAAATATATAGATATGTCTAATCTTTGGTTCGGTTAAGTATTCGAACTTTGAATTTATAAGAGAGAGAAATGTCTGTGTATTAGCTGCTTTTTTAAATACTTTATAGGCTTTATCGTTTGACCACAATCTCATCTGATATTAAATAACCATGTGGTCTAAGATGGTAAACATGTTAAGCCTAAAGAGGGATTGCCTCCCAAGCACAACTGTCGGAACAGACTAACAGGTGCTTGACGACTGATTTTGAACTTGAGGGTGGTATCTAGCCAATGAGACTTAGATAAATACTACTATCATATTACCTAATGCTCCGACTAAGTTGTAAGTAACCTACGCCGATCTACGTGGTATCCAAACACCTTTTCAACTAGGCTATCATTGCTCTAAAGTGTAACTATACAATTACATAGGCGATATAGCCAAGCAGGATACCAAGTATTTCATAAAAAAATCGAATGAAGCGCTATCTCTATTTTTGTACAAACTGAAATAAGGAGAACAAACTCGTAAATCTTTAAATTAAGATAGATATATTTGTTCCATCAACCAAGTTTTGATGAAATAAAGCCCATACGTTACCTCAAACTACGTTCGAGATACCTGTGAAAACTATATGAAAATGCGTTTAATTATTTTGGATATTAGCGTTTTGAAACGGTTAGATAAACTCTTTTTTATTACATACTTGTTTTCGGTTATACTGCCTAAAGCAGAAGGTATCAGTTTTAGCTATATTTTCAATATATAGACGTGATGGTTCTAACATAACGTCTAGGTATTTTTAAGTATCCTGTAATCTAATACCGTTTGACGGATTTAGAGCGTTGTTAGATTCGTGTTAATTATGGGAGTGACAGCAATATTTAAGTATGCGGTTGGTAAATAAGCTTTCAATCACTTTACCTATACTCTCAACTGAATAATTCGTTCATAAATATAACTTTCAAAGTTTCAGTATCTTTACAGTGTCGATTTTGGCTTACTGTATTAATTATTCTACTTGTTATCTAAATTGTATTGGTATTGGGTCACCTGTTGCCAAGATCAAGCTTATGACTTCTATACTAGCGAATAAACTACACCTCGACTAAAAGAAAGCATGAATGTACTTACATGTGATGAGTATAATATGCTATATAGACATAATTATACGAATAAATTTTTTCAACAATACAATATTTAATAACATAAATAACAGGGTTTGATAACTACCAATGGTAACATAACGTCTTACGTAATATCTGAGAGACAGTAGGAACGTAGGCATTTATAACAGAGTGATCAAATTTTACGTTTATCTTTGATTATGCACATCGGTTTGTCGGACGCTCCGATTTTTCAATATGATACAAGTATATGTGAAAGTAGTTCCAAACTTTCATTGTATTTATGTAGTCAAACCTTAATCATTTATTTCATAATAGCAACTGCCCGCGACTTCGTCTGTGGTAATAAATAGTGATATGTTTGTGTGGCTCTAAGTATTTATGCCGCGCAAACTGTGATATTTCTCAGATGGTAGAATTATTTTATACTTTACATTTTATCGTCATATTATGAGAAATTTAAAAAATAGATGTGTATAAATTATAGTATATATATTATTCTGATATATAAACTATATTACTGTAAAATTTCATTAAAGTCCGATCGAAAGTTTTTACGGGAAAGAGTAACAAAATTCATCCATCCTCACAAACTTTCGTGCGTATAATATTAATGGGAACTCATTACGATATTTTACACTAAAGAGACCTTTTAGTATGTCAGCCTCGCTTATTCTTTAGTAAAATTTTCTTGGTGGGAGTAGTGCTAACAAACTTTGTCTTATCAAAAAAATCATAAACTTTCTAAAGATAAGCGGTAACTTTATATCTTGTGGGTTTTAAAAAACTTTCAGTTTTACCTTTCGTCAAATACGAAGGTGTGGGAACATTGTAGAAAGTAGTTAATTTGAATAAAAAATAACAGGAATTTCAAGTTAAACTGGAGATATACCTGTGCAGCAGATGTAGAGCGTTAATGACAAAACGTGAATTATCTTGAATCGCATATGTTACACTTACGGGCCCTCCAATATGAAATAAATAGCATTAATATTATGCACGAGAAAGTTTGTCAGTATAACTGGGCGTTTGTTACTCTTTCGTGCAAAAATAAATTCAGTAGATTTTTATACAAGTATAAAATAATTTATACATTGCAGTACCATATTATTTATAATATAGCAAGATATTCTTTAAATTGGGCAAAATTTAAGTGTCAAGTAAATTTGAAAAAATCCTGTCATCTGAGGACTATTTCGGCGTGCATTGCGTAAACAGTTGAGGTTACAAGAAGATCATTTATAAAAGCACAAGCGTGTATTAGGCGCGAACGGTCTCTATGCCGACGGCGCGGCGTCGCTTGCGTAAACTAGATAATTATTGATCAATTATTTTCTTTTAAAGTTTTTAACTATTGACTTATTGCACAAAATGTTTATAATCTCATTAGGTGCCGTAAATAACGAATATATTCATGTATGCTTTATTGTTAGTCTGATTTGTCGTGTAAAAGCGGGCACCGTGATTTGAGTAAAACAAATACATTTAATGTAATAATGGATTTTTAAATAATTTCCAAATTAGACAACTCTCTACTTACTACATTGTGCTTGTGAGTATTTAATAATTTGGATTAATTAAAAACATTTCAACAGAATGTACTGGTAGTTAATTAATGTCGATTTAATTTTCCTTTTAGTGTCATAACTTATTCTATATATCACCTAATTTAACAAAATATATATCAAGCCCTTACCAGAAAGTACACCAATTATATAAATAATACAAGAATATATTAACAAACAAATGAAATCGACCTCTAAATAATCTATTGTAAAAATGCACCAGAACATCTATGCCCATAGTTAAGTACCCACCTAGTTTTGAATTATCACAAATCTAACAATATAACTTTTCTATACAATTTTAAGGATTTTTTCCCTGGCGTATTCAAATTAAAATATTGCTCTTCCAATATATTTTTTTAATTTTTTATGACGAAGTTCTGAGATAACAAACATTAAGCAAAAAAACAACCCAGTTGAGAACCGCTTCCTTTATGAAGTCAGTAAAAAAAAAGAATTATGTAAATCGGTTGAGTGCTTTCTGAATTATAAGCGCACAAACAGATAAATAGCGGGACATTAACGCCTTGACTTTACTAATATATTTATAAGGAACATAACGGATTATTCATAAATCACTTCCATTCTTGATTTGTCTGTGGATTTAAACAGGTACAGATAATCAGTGCAGAACTATTGTTTATTTGTACCCCAAAAATATTACTTCATAGAATTAGATATATTATATTTTTGAAGTGAACTTTTTTTTCGCCGCGTTGAGCGAATTTTGGTAACGGAAAAACTATCAGTTCGCGACACCAATGGCCTCGACATGCTCGTGACGTATTGCGCTTGCGCCAGACTAGCGACGCATAGTATAGCGGCCCGTGCACATGTTATATTGAGCTTGTGCAGTCCATCGTATGTTTTATTAATCAATAATCTGTATAAAAATGTATATAATCATTGATCGGAGTACCAATATATATGAAAACCAGACTAATGTTAATAATTTAAATTGATCAATTATGATATTTAGATACTTCAGACTATAATTGATTTCAAAATTAAAAAAAATCTAAGACAGATATTCCATTGTTTTGAATTATCACTTATGTTGGCAGTCCTTATGACTGCTTCTTTTTTTGTTTTATAGTGGATGATGTTAAGTGCTGACGTGACTACGGATAGAACAAGCTAAGTGGTGAATGAGTCCTAAATGTAGCTGTGGAGCCAAAACGACAGGTGTTTGGTGGATTGCATTATACAACTGTTTTCCTACATCAAAGTACACTGTGCATATCGAGTAAGAATACCTTTGGTACTTGGAGTCTAGAAAGCCATTTGAAATATAAACAACGATAACAAACAATAGTCTAATAAAAATGTCATTGTCGAACTCGGACCTTATTCAGATAAAGTATCAAGTATACGTGATCGGCGTACAATATTGTGACATTGGTATCAAGGACCAAGATGAGACGCGACGCGCTCTCCGCTTGTATGAACGGTTATACACTCTTAAAATTCTATTATTAAGAGTGAGTGAAGCATGTCATTGATCAAACAATTATTTACGTGTTTTTAATCTTTTAATTAATAAAAATCTTTACATTTCTAAATGTTTTTGTTATTTAATTTTTTATTAATTGAAATTTTGATATTATAATGTGGCTCTTATAAATAAAAAAAATTAAGCAACCTCTACTATTTTTTATCATTACTGCTCTCTGTTGAAGGGTAATGACATAGTACAGCTTAGGTAATACTCCGAAAAACCGCCTATCCGAAACGGATAGATGACAAAATTGTTTGAATCCTTACGAAGATTAGCTAGTACAAACAAAATACACTTTAATTTTATTTATACGTGTAGAGTATACTAGCTGATACCTGCGAGTTCGTCTGCGTCGTTTAATATTTTAACAATATATTATATGCCCAGGGAAAACAACATAAGCACCACACCGTTTGCACCACTTTTCCACGACAAAAAAACTCATCGCAGAATATACGAGTATAGTGCTTATAAAAATCGTAGTTTTTAAAAACTTTAATGAAGCCACTTGTTGTTGTAAGAAGTAAATAAAAAAATTGTGCTCTTTTTTATATCGACTTCACGGTCTAGGTTATTGTCATTCAAGAGTTATCGTTACGCAAACAAATGTTAAGTAATATAATAATGAAGCGAAATGATGGCATGGTAGTCTATCATCGGTCGTCGTAAGTGCGATGCCTGCAATGAGCTGAATGGAGCTATCGGTAAAGGAAGACTTATTGTTGAAACTATAGTATAGTGGTAGGGTATTGTGTAAGTCTGTCTGTCTAACAACCACCGTAAGCTAGATATCTATTGCCAAGCATCTATAGGTGTGTTGCGGCAACTGCACTTGAGAGCCAGCCCTTTTTTTATTAACGTGGGGAAATCCATCATGGACACACCACCCTTCCGGAGAGAGAGTGAGTAGTGTGAGACTCTTAAAACCCCACGGTGTACCGGCCGCCGCTTGGTTGTAGCGACATGGGATCGTGCAGTACTATCAGGTGCTAACCCTCTAGCTTTAGAGTATTACATCCCAGACTACATCGTTGTTTAATATCAGGTGAGATTGTGGTCAAACGGTAAAACTTAGAAAGTAAAAAAAAATACGTTTCCTGTTTCCAAATATAACGAACCGAGTAACACCGCCATCTGTTAAGTTTTTTGACGAACTAATTTTATATTATCAGTAACGTACAGAAATAATTATATAATATTTTCATCAAATATACTGAATACTACTTGTACTGGTTGAAAATAATGATTTATTCAGTTTTCTCCACTTTATATCGTACTTGAAGAAATGATGATATTAGTGGTGCTAAATAACTAGACGCTAGATTATTTTCAATTAATTATACGATAAACTATATTTTATCTGCTGCTTTGTTCGCGTTAATATATATATTTGATTTCTTCCTAGCAAATAGTACATTTTTTCTAGATTAAAAGATTTCCGATATACTTTTCTGAAACGTTGTATGCAAAATTTTGTCATAATCGTTTGAGTAATTGAGACGCCAAAGCCGAATAAAAGAAATAAACGAACAAATTAATTTTATTGTTAGTTTTTTCAAAGGGAAAAAAATGGACAAACTTTTGGTTAGTTGTAACTTTATTGCGCTAGGAATACCGTTATTTGTTGAAAAATGGTTCTTCATCTAACAGGAATTCAGAAAAAACTGAAATGCTAGGCACGTACGCGATAAGAAAGGTTTTCTGTGTTATGACATTGATGAGGCTCCGATGGAGAAAATAACGCCCGGTCCATTTTACCTGAATTGTGTTCGTTGACGTAAATTAAATGTACGTTTTGTTACACTTTGAACTTTAGTATAAATATAATGTATAATAATGAGTCTGTATTTATGTTTGTATATATATTTTTCTACATTCTGTGATATCTATTACAAAGTGCACTGATTATGCATACGAGGTTAATTTTTTTTTTTTATGTTCGTCTCGATTTTCTTTCGAAACGGTGTATATTCATTTTGATGTATGCGGAGAGTATATATATGATTCTCCGATTTATTAGCTATATGTACAAAGCTTAAATTACCTTACCTTATTATTATTATAAATGCGAACGTGACTTTGATAGCTGGTTGATGTAAGATGTCTTTTATCCAGAAAAAAGTGTTGTTTCCGAGGGATAGGTCAAATTTGCATTAGCACGAGCGAAGCCGTGGGCAAAAGCTAGTACATTTATAAGTCATAAAAATAAGTACCATTTTTTTAAATGAATTCGTATTAATATAGTTTTGTACATAAGTTATATATTTTATTAAAACATCATATACTTTTATAATTATAAGCAATACTTTAAAAATCTTAAAATATGAGTAATTAAAAATAAAAATGTATAACGAATACCTTTAACTGTGTAATGAATATGTACTAGGTCACTGGCATTGCTAGTATTTCTCAGACCTCGTTTATTTTTTAGTACAATTATTTAAATTACAATAAGTATACAGCGTTAACGATTACTTTGTCAACAATCATACAATTACTTAATAAAGACTGAATGTTTTTACTTCACTCAATACACAATATAAAGATCGTTTTTACGTTATATACGTTTTACATAAAGTAAGACATTATGGGCGAATTAGATAATAGAGAAATGAAAAAAAAGACCACAGAAATACTTTTTTTAGTTACAAGAATGAACTAGTTGTTTAATTCAAGTAAAAAAATTATGTCTTTTCTCTCCTACATTAAATAGTATATAAGCTATATTACTTCCTCAATTGAAAAGAATCTAACGACCTCTCATATGCCAAAATCTATCTAGCCGTTTAGGCTACAAGTACGCCAAAAAATATACATACATCTATGTAAGCAAAATGATAGATTCTGTCATTGTGTGCGCATTACACTAAAACTATTGAATAGATTTCGATCATTTTTTTATAGAATTCCTTCTTAGACACTTGTTGCTTAGCTAAAAAGAATGACCCGATAGCTTTATATAATATAAAGTTATGTATAGTAAAAGAAAGTAAACGGATATAGTTCTTCTTGAAAATGAGATTACTCCTTTACAATTTAGTAGAAGTTACAAAATTATGTTTGAATGAAAACTTCTTTAGATGCATTGAAGAGTGAGCGAATATGAACCATCACGTTTGAGTCGATGACGTCCAATCGAATCGGGTTTGATCCACACGGGATCAAGCGCGCTCGGGTTCTGAATTGTGTACACTGGACTACGGTCGTCATCAACCATGTTTACTGTTTAATCTATGTCGTTTATATAATTAAAGAAAATAATATTATGTACGTTTTGTATATAAACAGTGTAGTATTTTAAGTGTATATATTGTGTCTATATAGTTAGTATTAAATGCTTTATATGAAAGTTTTCAGTGTCGTTATGTACTTTTTCGAAGAGGAACAAACACAAACAAGCTCGTGCTTCAAAAAAGTTGTACAAGTGACGCACTGGAATTGATTTTTTTGTAAAATATTAACGTATTTTTTTTTTATCTCGTATTACGTAATATACTCTTAATTACGTAATTGTGAAAACATCGTGATAAACTTAACTTTTACTAGCCAATAATCGCTTAGTTGATAGCGTGTTCGGACACAGCGTTGAAAAAGCCGTAGGTTAGAATCCTTGCAACTGAGTCGGAACTTTCGGTGAAGGAAAACATCGTGATGAATCATAGCATGGTGGTAGGGCTTTTTCTAAGCTCGCCTGTCTAGCTACCATTCTCAATGTGAAAATGTATAGCCAGTCACCTGTTGGTGTGTTCCGGCAGCTACATTTGAGAGCCAGTCCCACTCTAGATTTAATGTGTGTATCATCTCAGTCCATATCATCATTTAACACCAGACGAGATTGTGTAAGACGAAACGCTACAAAGTGTATAAAAAAGATGTCACAAGAACACAGTCCAGTTCGTTACAACGGAAAACATGAAGTGATTAATAAGGGCGTTTATATTCATTTGTACTTGTTGACTATTAAAACCCTTAAGCTTATATTGTTAATGTAAATATAAAACTACAGAAATCTCCTGCGGATGTTTTTCTATCGAAAGTGTCTTAACAAGAACTTTCGATAGTAACAATTTATATCTATCATATATTATTTAAATTAAAATTGGTTTTCATATATTTATGAAGTTAATTTATATTGAGCAATAAAATTGGTTTTCAAAGCATTATGAGAAACTCCGATTCTGTTGAGTGTTACGTTACGTTAATGTTTTGTTTTTCTATAGTATTTCCAAACAATCACATTATCTTTATAATGTTATTTTTGCTAATCAATCCTCTAGAACTTAGTACTGCCATAATAAAATAATTACTCGTTATTTTTTAGTGTTGCTATTCCTCGCTAGATGTCACTATTTAAAATTTGTGTTCACAGACTTCACCGCCATGTACCGGGAGATCGGTGTTGGAGACGGAGCAGTCAGTGGTCAGTGTGTACACGACGATACCGACCACCGCTGGGACCTCAGCACCTCTTGATGTCTACCAGCAGATAGCGAACAATATAGCTGAGCGAATCACTTCACCTATTTACAAGTAAGCTTGTTGTGTTAAAGCGAGATATTTTTATAACAATATATATATTGGCGGTGATTTAGTCTGACATAATGGCTAAATACTATCTTCCAATTTTATCAATATCCTAATAGTATTACAAAATGAGACATTTTTAGATATAGGATGGTCGTTTGTTACTCTTTCACTCGAAAACTACTAACGCATTTTAATGAATTTCACAATAACATAGTTTATATATCAGAATAATACATAGACTATAATTACTAAAGATATTATTTGAATTGGCCGATAGGTAAGCCAAAAGTAAGTTTGAAAAAACCAAGTCCTTTGAGAATGATCTACCTCTGAATAAACAGTTATGCTAATAATGCATACATTATTAACACCATAGTGTTTTCTTTTCTAAAATTACAAACTGATAGAAAGCGAGCCCAAAGTCGAATAGGATAGAAGAATTAATGCAAAAAAAAAAGCCTTATAACAACTTTTGTAACAGTCACGATTGTTAAAAGCTATCAACTATTCGGATGGTGTGACTCATATTTTAATTTAGAGTTAAATTAAGTGGTTTTTTTTTATTGTTATCTGGTTTATCCAGTAGCACAAGTAATAGAATAATACCCCTTTTGAATTCACTCGCAATGGCACTTCCATGTAGATAAGTCATATAGTACATATTACCTTGTCGGAACTCTGTCCTTTTTGTGACGTACTATTAACCTTTGTACTGCAACACTCATCGCACGTAACATAAAACTATGTTAATAAGAACTCATTATAGTTTTCAATGGCATGAGCTAGACATTAGTCACTCATAATCTATTTTATTTGTATATAAGCGATTAATGTTTTCCTAAAGTCTCATTTTGTATTATCTTTATTTTATAACTTGGTGTATTACGTATTTTTTGGTTTATTAAAGGGCTTTTCCTTGAATTTTCGGTGATGGCTCAGTTGGTAGAGTGTTTGGATACAGCGTCGAAGGAAGCAGGTTCAAATCCTAGCAAGTGAGCTTTCGGTGAAGGAAAACACCGAACAAAAGGATGAAACCATAGCATGTTGATAGGGCTTTTTGAAGTTCGCCTGGCTAACTATCCTCAAGTTGAAAATCTATCGTCAAGCATCTGTTGGTGTGTTCCAGCAGCTGCACTTGAGAGCCAGTCTCCCTCTACGCTTAGCGTGACTACCATCTTGGACCACATCCTCATTTAACATCAGATGAGCTTGTGGTCAGAACGCTACCTGTAAAGTAAATAAAACAAAAAAAAACTTAATTCCCAACTAAGCACAATATTGTATACCCAATACCCAAACACAGTACTGACCATGGATAGTCCGGTGAAACTGTAGTGGCCTTGACAGGCTAACAGTGTAGGTCAGTTCGAAAAAATAAAATAAAAAAAAGTACTGACCATTACGCTCTTAACAAAAAAAGTCCGTCCTGTGCAGTATTGAATCCACGCCCCTTAGCTCAATAGTAACACTACTTATCATTGCGCTACGAGCCATATTATAACGTTCCAAAATTGATAGGTAATTAAAAAATATATATTACCTCGGACTGACTTACTCCAGATTTTTTTATTGTACAGGTATTTTGGATATCGCTAGCATATAATTAATAACAGAACTATTTATTACTTTTGCCTGCGGCTTCGCACGCCTCAGTGTAAATTTAGTCTATCCGTTGGGAACAGTAATTTTCTTCGGGATCTATAATATGTCATTTTCTGTACCCGTGAAAACGAGTATGCAAATTTCGTGATAGCGGTTGAGTAGTTAAGTTGTGACATCGTAACAAATAAACAAACTCCCATTCGCCTTTATAATATTAGTTAGAATTATGCAAAATTGTTTCAGTATAGAAAAGAATAATAATAATGAAGATACCAAAACGAACTTATGAAATTCGTGTAAAAATAAATTATATCGAACCCACAATGGCGTGTCCTAAGCGAGGGTATGGAAGCTTGGGCTTGCACCCGCAATTCTCTCGCTTTATTCACACTACACGATTACTCGGTCTAGACGAGTCCGTAGGCCGACTGTACTTATTTATTCCATGTGCGTATTTTAGTACATTTTAAGACTCAAGTCACAATTCTGCGGACCTTCGCGTTCTGGATTCAGTGAGTAATATTAATTCTCGCAGTGGTTTTTGCAGTTGATGTCACAAGATGGCGCGGCGGTGATTACTGTTGAAAAATATTGAATTCCCTTCTGTACATTTTTTTTATAAATTGAGGAAAAAAACGACCTAAATAATCCACTCCAGACAACTGCACTAGATAGTCTCTGACCAAATTTAGGTCACTACCTAGTGTTGGGTTGTCATAAAGCTAGCAATACCTCAGTCACAATACCTTTTGCTTTTGGATTTTGATGAGTTACCTAGTGTATCTTGGAAAGCTAAGGTTCAGTGCTAATAAAATTACAGTGGGAACCCTTCAAAATACCGCCTTTCCAATACAAAAATATTGAAATCGATTTACAAATTACAACGATCTGCGATAACAATCATTAAAAAAAACATCCAAATTTATAATCATCTCCTTTTTGAAGAGTGTTAAAATCAAAGGAAAATAATATACTTATATTTACAGATTCCTCGGTATTTCAAACAGAACAGAAGAAAAGACGACAAAAAGAGTATGGGATAAGATCGAAATATTAGACGAACCCGAGGACATCTCCAAATCTGAGCTGAAACCAGTTGATAACGACATATCAAACAGAGACGTCGAGGAACTGTCACCGGACGTCACGAAGAAAGCGAATAAACCGGAGAAGATTACTCTTTTCTCCAGCTATCTCCCGGTGAAGGAAACTGGCAACGATACTAACGAACCCGACGATGACTTCTCGGAGTTTGACCTTGAGGATGATGGAGAGAAACCACGGGAAGGCCCATTCGTCTACATCCTTGAACTGGTCGCGAGCATATTTCAACTACTGTGGGGCGGTTTTCTTGCTTACTTCAAACCTACCAGTAGCTCTAGTTAGAGTTGAGGCTAAATAGTTTTAAATAGGTTAAATTTTAAAACTTTATTGGGGGATAATTTAAAAACATTAACTGTACGTTAAAATATTATAGTAAATACCAAATAATACATATAACATCAAATATAGATAGTGCCATTTTAAATGAAAATTATTGTAAATATGAAAACATATATAATTGATTTAAATGTTATAGTAATTTAGAAAATTGTTTACCTTTATTTATTCTCGCTTGTAGTTGTTTTTTTCATTATTGATAAGTTGTACTTGCGACTTCATACTTCTATTTGTATAATACTTTCGAAGTATGAGAAATGAGTACAAGTAAAAATATCTTGTTTGATTCACTAATAAAAGGGAGAGTCACGTATGGAAATACAAAAACCAACTGAGACAGAGGTCCACAGCCTGCAACCATTTATAATTTATATTGTAATATTGCAAATAAATTAAGTAATACCAACAATTTTGCAGTAGTTTTTTTCCGAGTGTAGCTATTGAACCTATATATATATATATATATATATATATATATATATATATATATATATATATATATATTATACAATAATATAAAATTAGACTTTAGGAAAACTTACATTCATCACTTATATACAAATAAAATAGATTAAGAGTGTCTAGCTCATGCCAGTGGAAACTATAGTGAGTTCTTATTGACATAGTTTTATGTTTTAAGTAACGTGCGATGCGTATTGCAGTACCAAGGTTAATAGTACGTCATAAAAAAGGACAGAGTTCCGACCAGGTAACCTGTACTATATGGCTTATCTACATGGAAGCGCCATTGCGAGTGAATTCAAAAGGGGTGTTCAATACGTGTGCTACTAGATACACCACAAACCATAAAAAACACTTAATTTAACTCTAAATTAAAATATGAGTCACACCATCTGCGAATAATTGATAGTTTTTAACAATCGCGACTGTTACAAAAGTTGTTATAAACTCTAGTGGCATCTTTTTTTGCATTCATTCTTTTGTCCTATTCCACTTTGGGCTCACTTTCTTTCTATCAGTTTATAATTTATATAGATTATATATATAGAGATGTATAGAGTAAACAGCTACTTACTATAATACAAACAATGGTAAGTTTTTAATAAAATAGCCATGCTCATTATTGATATTAAATGATGATTAAATGATGGTAGTCACGCTAAACCTAGAGGGGACCGGCTCTCAGGTGCAGCTGCCGGAACACAACATCAACAGGTGCTTGGCGACAGCTTTTCAACTTTAGAAGTGGTAGCTACTCAGATAGGTATCAGACATAGCTCTACCGCCATGCTATAGTTTCATTTTGATGTTTTCTTCACCGAAAGCTCCGGCACATTGCAATATTGGAACGTACATCGATCGATGCGGTATTCGAACAAAATGTGTAAAATTGTGCTCCAATCTTAATTTATCTATTGATTATGCCTATAATGAGTGTTAAGTTAAAGTTTTAAAAATTAAAGTAACATTAAAAAAGAATCAAATATGTCTTCAGAATTTAATATTCAGTTCACAGTAATTGGAAATTATGTAAATAATTTATAAATATGCTTAGCGTATTATTTTCCAGGAAAATTTATTATTTTACTGTCTCGCCTCTGCTTTTGTGGAATCTATTATTTCTACCCGAGTACGCAGAAGAGGGCGACGATCTTCGGGTGTACGTATATACATATGTACACTTGACATACTCTGTACTCTAAATAGCTTTATTTTATTTTAAGGTATGCGATACTGTTACAATAATTCATGTGGGGTAAAACACAGTACAAATTTATACATGCGTACGACGTCTCTAGATAAAAAAGAACAAAGAGGAGATGGAAATAATTTCTCTATTTTCTAACGCTATAAATAAAGCGATTTTTTTTCCGAAAACCCAATTCCACTTTACTGTGAATTTTGCTGACGCAATTATGCACGTGTAGCGGAATTGTATGGGAACGCTCGGACCGAGTTCCACGTGTTTTTCCATGATTTCCCTACAGAGTGTGCCGATGTAAACTTTTCCTAAAAAATATTATCATCGTTTGTGATTGAACGATACTTCAATTATATAAAAAATGACTTAGTCGTAACGTATTTGGATACTGCGTTGATCGACGTCTCTTTCAGTAAGTCTTGATCGTCTTGATAGAAAACACCGCTATGTATAGATTCTCTCGTAGTGTAATTGTTTATATCCATCATTCAATGGAATGGATCCTAAATGAAGTCAACGAACTTGACACCTGAATGAACCGCTTACTTAAAAATATCGAAGATTTATCGTTCTCCTTATATATATCCATACTATCGACCGCTTACGACTTCGTCTTTGTTTAAGTCATTGTAAATGAGAAAACCATACACTATCTTCGTATATGTAGCGTACGTTGAGCTAGTTCTCTGATAGCAGATTTTTTTTAATTCTTATTTGACACTTCAATATATATTGAAGATAAGTTAAATAATATTTTTATAAATTACTAGCTTTTGCCCGTGGCTTCGTATGTAGAATGTAGATTTAACTGTTGCGTTTCGTTCGGTCAGTGAGAGCGCCGGAGGCCCACATATATTAAAAGGCCGGCAACGCACTTGCGACTCCCCTGGTGTCGCTAGTGTCTATGGACGGCGGTGATCACTTACCATCAGGTGACCCACCTGTTCGTTTGCCCCTATAATATATAAAAAAAAATCCCTTCGGAACAGTATTTTTCTGTTCGGGTATTGAGTAGTTATGGCGTTAAACGGTAACAAATTTACCTTCGTATTTATAATATTTGTTAGGTTACCCGCATATGTGCATATGTATTAGTGTAGCGATACTTAATTGAGTTGAAGAAAAATACTGGGCTTTAGCGGTTTGTTTTGATGTGTTTACGACCTATGAAATAAAATACTCTGAGGCAGTAGCTAAAATAAGGGAAACAATGTGCTTACAGCATAACGAAGTAAGAGGACATAAATTCTATTCACGAGCAAAACATGTAAATAAATTTCCCTCTCCGTAGACTACGCCAATTATATAAGTCGCGATGAAGTAAATTATTCGATTTATTGTTGTAATTTTACTTGGAATAATTCTTTCTTTGGTACTGTTTATAGTAAGAGGTTTCATGTTTAGTGATAGTGGTTTTACTAATCAACTGAATGACCGTGGTTTCGATCCTGATGCGACGACCTAGCCTAGGATGAAGACTTGCTAAACCTAGACATAGGCTGGCTGACAATTGCAGCTGACGAAACTTTTAGATGAATGGAAACAGATTTTCAACTGGGGCGGGGTAGCTACCCAGGAGGATATTAGAAAATGCTCTATCATCAATACAATATTTATCCGTTATCAAATCTCTGAATTATTACAGGTGCCATTGACCGATGCAATGTCTGAATATATTGGCACAATTTCATCGTCGTTTCATTATTTATCTAGAAATATCATTATTCAGCAAATTATAGTCATTTTAAATCATAATATAGCAAATAAAACGAAATGTATTTATCGCTGCTATTTCATAGACCTGAAAAATTAAAACGTATTTTTTTTTATACTATAGGGGCAAACGAACAGGTGGGTCACCTGATGGTAAGTGATTACCGCTGTCCATAGACACTAGCGACATCAGGGGAGTCGCAAGTGCGTTGCCGGCCTTTTAAATATGTGGGCCTCCGGCACTCTCACTAACTGAACGAAACACAACAGTGCAACCACTGTTACTTCACGTCGGTTTTCTGTGAGAGGGTTGTACTACCCCGGGCGAGCCGACCCATTCATGCTGAAACCAGTAATAGCTTCAGCGTAGCTCTACCAGCTACACGTATTTTATATTACCTTAAAAGTTATTATCACACGTGACTTTTCATGAGCAATCTTCTTTCAGCTCGTCCCCACACTTACGCAATACAAAAAAGAAAAAGCAATGTTTCAGTTCTATTGTCTTTCCAGTGTCGTGGATACTTATGGCGATATAGAATGCTAATATTTCTGAATTGATCTTATAATACCGTATATACATGGTGAAATTTATTCAAAAGTTGAGTGGTCCAGTTATTTAGCGCCTTAGGCCTGTATCACAGTGATGGTTCATGGTGATGGATGTTTGCGTGGGCCCATGTATTTGAAATGTACGTAGACGCCGCGCCGCTAGCATCACCGAACACTTAGGCCTTAGACTTAATAGGCCTTAGGCCTTAAATACAGGCCTAACAATTGAAGATGGCCAGTATTGCAACAACTCGTAATGCGTCATTCCAAGACAACAGAAGAGACTGGAAAGAATTAATAGCAGACTTACCTATAAAAAATTAGGCAATCACAGTTTTTCTTACAAGATATAATTTTATTTACTGAAAATTGACTTTTTGCTCTATTTTTATGTATACTTTATAGGTCAGCATTTGACCACAATCTCCGTACACCATGGATGGGGTTTTAGTGAGTAAGAGTATCACACAACCCACTCTCCCTCCGGGAGGGTAGTGTGACCATGATCGATTTCCCCACGTCAACAAAAAAAAGAGGATTCGAACCTATGTCTTTCGACGTTGCGTCCGAACGTGCTATCAACTAAGCCATCATCGCTTCACGTCATCGTATCATAATAGTGTGAAAGAGAGAGCACTTCCTGTTGTTCATAGTCAAAGGCACGATACGAAGAACAAATTTCAGTTTAATTATCGTGTCATTAATAGAAATTGCAATACAATGTAAAGCATCAAATTAATCAACAGCAGGATGAGCGATAACGTCTTATTACTATAAATAATGTAAAAACACGTAATTCAATATTGATACATATTTCGTCTTTATTAGCATCTATTTAGATTATCCACATTCGTGCGAACGCGACAACCTTTATTAAACTGGTACTTCGTGGTTTTACCAAAACACCGCCTATTAAGAAAGCCACTGTAACGAGCAAAAACTTTGTGGATAAGTCCTTTTCAATTTTTAATCAGGTAACTTTCCAGCTGAACTCTTCAAATAAGTTCAGAAAATAATTTTTTATTTAATTTCACACCAGACGTTTTCAACAGCGTTAATTAGCTTATAATTGGGATTGGTAAATCAATAAATTCTTGTAGCACAGTTGAAGGAAACCAGTATCCTCACGTTTTTCTTAGAAAATGTATAGGAACTACTACAATAAGCCCATAAAAGTACTAAAATAACGAAGAAAAGTATAGAAAAATTTGCTATAGTAAAAGAAGACCAGTAATGTCAACAATTAAAATCGCAATATTATTCGAAATTCTCAATCAAGACACCATTTATTTTAGTATAATCATTTATTAATGTATAAATTCACAAAAACAAATAAAACTCATATTATCTAGATAGAATTATATGCTTATTTATATTTAATTTTTAATATATCATAACTTTAATTTTATTAATATGTAAGTTAAACATATATAAATATCACATTTTTTAAATTATAATCTATATGAAAATTATTAAACTACTTTAGTAAATAATTAGGTATCTTTCCTGATAAATAAAAACTTGGTGTTATGTTTATATAGAAATGATATTTTTTCTCGTGGACAGAGTCACGGGAACCACTTGTATATAAAAACGTTTTTTTTTGTAATTATTTGTAGAAAATTATATATAGTGTACGTAGATTTTAATACTTGTAGACGAGGGGCTGTAAATATCTCAGTTCTGATGATAATTTGGACTCATCTTTACCCAACTCGTCGACCATCTCAGTGGCTCTATTGTTCGCGTACTCGTGACCGCAGTCGTGACGTTCCACCATCTTTGAAAGCGCCATCTTAAGCTGAGCGCGCGCACCACCACTCGAAGAGTCTATCAACACCTTCATCACGGCGGGAGAGAAACCCTGAAATGAGTTTAATATACAGCATATAATTACAGTTCCAATATTTCTTAGTAGCTTCGTTGAGTGTTTCGCATCCTATTTGTATATCCGCAGCATTCAGAATGTCATTTGTATATTAGGATTTTCAATTAATGTATTTAATTTTGTTTAATAAGCGAATAACTATTATTATATAACTAATTGAGCCATTCTTGTATATACATTATATATATATAATTATTTCGTGTATCTTAAAAACGGTTCTAAGGATTTGGATCAAATTTTATATTTAGATATGGTTTTTCTTTTTGAGGTGGTTTTGGTGAAAACACGCGTTAGAGTTGTTAGCGCCATCTCGTACATGTTCATAGGCATTATTACCAATGGATGATAACTTATTCAAAATTTTATTAGATGGCCATTTATGACATTATTCGAATTGGCTTACATACAATAGCAACAACACAATTATTTTGTTAAGCAACCGAACGAAGCTATCGCTACAAGGGCATATAGAGCAAGGGTTATTAGCAAGTAATTAACAAGTATTGAAAAAATATCTAAGCCTAGAATTCCCGTTTACTTTTTTATAGAAGAACTATGTTTTTTTATTCAAGTTACATGTTCAAGATGCACGATTTATGCAAGATGGTAAGCACTATGCATATCAGAAAAAACGGCGACCACCAAGATGTCTACTATCCATCAACACTCAACGTTGTCATGCGGGCCTGCAACTTCACGGTGGATAGATGTATATTGGCTATACTTAAAAGGTGAGAAACCAAATAAGAGTCGCTGTGACTTCTTCATCACCATATATATGTAGCGATCCAGTCAAGTACAGACGCTCTGCCACACCACTTGTGTACTGAACACTTCCTACTGATGATGCCAAAATCAGTTTGATGCGTCCTTAGGATTTGGACCTCTAAAACCTTACTTGTATATACTGTATCCATATTTAATCTTCTGTTAACTTCCTATTAATAGTAAAAACGAAAGAGTTTGTGAGGATGGTTTGTTACTCTTTCAAGAATAAACTACTTAAAGGATGCTGAGGGAGCTTTACACTAATACTTATTAACTAAAATTAACACATAAGATATAATTAATAAAATATTAAGTAAATCGGCCAAAATATAAAGATATGTGTCAAGTAAATTAGAAAAAATATCGGCTGTCTCGACGTGCGTTATCATTTGTAAAGAAAGAAAGTCGCAAACGGCTGTTAGTTCGATAAAAATGATTTTAAACTTGATTAAATTTTACAAGTTTTGCAGACTACAGAAGTAGAGATTTAAATCTGAAATGGCAATGGAGAAGGGTATATTCCGAGTTTTTCCACGTAATGGAATTAGAAATCAGTGGATCTAATGATGAATCGGAGTAAATGATATTATCTTTAGATTTGCTAAACTTAAAAACAATAGGTGGGAGACATTGCTCGTAGAAGCAATATACATAACGTAGGAAGGCCCTTTACTACGTGGATCGATAGTGAAGGAGAACCGTTTATAATGGAAAAGATCTACCGGTCATTACTGAGTGTTTTTCTGCTCAATATAATGATGGATACAAGTTTCAATGAGAGTCAAGGAAAACAGGACAAACATCATTTGAAAAATAAACCTAAAAACTAAATTAAATTTATTGCGTCTTAAAATTGTTATTCACAAAATAAATTTTATATTTTAAAAGTCATCGTCCGAGAAAAAACATTTCAAAGATCACAAGTATATTACGATGATTCTTTTTTCCTTATTATATAAAACATCCATAAACAGTAGATTACCTACTATATTATTTTTATGTATCGCTAAATAAACGAAAGGATCAAGTTCGGGTATAAGTTTTATGATCGTATAACACGACGTGGTTTATTAGCAATTTCGTTATAAGTATTGAAGGGTAGTGATGCCGAAGTAACTGCTTTGGTGTCGTTCGTACACTCAACAATACTCCTGATAAATTAGGCTTACACTATGCCAACCCACGTATTCTAATTTGAATATCGTTTGCAAGATATTGTGATCTTGATTTTTACGTTTATTTTCGTTTTTACGTTATATTCTATAATGAATATAAGTCGATTTTACTCGCCCATAAAATATTTAGTTTTTTTTAGGATGTTATTAACAGCTAAAATTGGGCTTGATTCATTATGAAATGTGACGTCGCAATTAATGGATTTTAGTTGAGAATCACTAAATATATTTTAATTATTAACGAATACATTAACACAATTTGTTTTCTCTACTGTTAAAATACTTTTCCAAATTTCCGCTAGAAGTACTGGTAGTAGGTATATTAAAAAAAATACCGTATTCGATGATGTCCCGAATCACATTAACTAAATAGAAAAGGGTTATCATAATTATGTTTGAATTCTAATAAAAAGATTATAAAAATTGATATTTGTCGGACATTTTCAACTTTTATTCTATATAGCCTGCATAATTGATAACGCGTCGATCGACGTACGTTCGAATCTTTGTAACTGAGTCGGAGTTTTCGGCGAAGGAAAACATCGTGATGAAACCATAGCATGGTGGTAGAGCTTTTTCTAAGTTTACCTAGCTAGCTACCACTCTCAAGTTGAAAATTTGTTACCAAAACACCTGTTGGTGTATTCCAGAAGCAGCGCTTAGCGTAACACGTAACGGTAGCTTAGGTTTAGCATGTTAACCATCTTAGATCATACCGTCATTTAATATCAGATGAGGTTGTAATGAAACGCTAAAATATATAAAATATATATATGTATAATTATACTAACAGGTTCGGCGGATGTTGTCCTACCCTGATAATAAATATATATATTTATCTGCATGAAATGCTTAAAGAAACTAATGTATTTTATTTGATAAGGATTAATACTGTATCCGTCTAAATAGCCTCCCAATTACCAAATTACATGTGACCATTTTTAAAAGATAGATGGGTATAGTAAGCTATCCTAAAAAGATAGGCAGGTATATGCTATCGTAGACTTTTTAGTACATCTATAAAAGAGGAATATGAATTATGCAGTATGCATTGTTTTGTTATATCTCAAAGGGATTAGGCAGCGTTTTCGACGAAAGCTCCCAGGCGGCTTAACTTTTTCCGATTCTATCAACAATTATTATATATTTCAACCAATTTCCAAAAAAACCTTGACAAATTATATACCTAAACCTTTATTGGTGAAGACCGCATTATAATCCGTGCAGTAGTTTTTGAGTTTATCGCGAACATCCAAACGGACAGACAGACGCGACAGGCGACTTTGTTTTATTATCTATATACCCTACTATACCCTAATATACCCTACCTTAATGTTGTGGCCGTTAAAAAATTAGACTCATCTACCTTATCACTTAACATCATATAGTCTAGTTAAATAACAAAAAATACCCTAGTAACTTTCCAATATGTATCTTTACGTGGTGCGTACGAAATGTGTCGAAGATTTTTATTGTCTCGTGTAAAACTTTTATCACTTTATCCCCCCAAAAAGGGACCGCTTTATTTATTTATTGTTAAGTTACAGTAACATTTAGCCGAGCGAAGTCATCAAGTGTGTTTTAAGTTCGATAACTTGTGAAGGCTTTGATAAAATATGGTTAACTTCGACGCTGAATTTTCAAGTTGGGTTGATTTACATTTTGTTAGAAATTTACTTTGTACGCTCTTATATTATGAGTTGAATTTTATGAGAATATTTATACGATACTTGTGTTGGTGTTGCCTAATAAAAAAATGCCTTTGTTATCCTTTGTAGTATTTAGCGTTCAACGACAATCTCGCTTGATGTTAAATAAACAATGTGGTCTAAGTTAGTAAATACACCTAGAGTGTCGCTCTCATTTGCACCTGGTGAAACATAGAATTGACGAAAGATTTTCAACATTAGAGTGGCAGCTAGTCAGGCGAGATGTTTTGATTGGTAGTAAAACTAGACTAGTCGTGCTTAAGGCTTCATTCATGTGAACCACAAAACTATTGATAAAGTGTTGTTTTTCCTAATAAAGGTTTACATATATTATACATTTTAAATATAAATATTTATTACATGGCCTTTTTGTATAAAATATTTATTTATACAAAATGATCACATTCATTTGTCTGAATACTGTAACAACAATTACTAATTATTAAATATATAAATATAATGACGTAATTAATTTGTTTACAATTATCACTGCGTAGATCACGTTTTACGTTTTTTTTTTAAACCGTATTATATTACTTTATATTGAGCGGTTCAGGTTAAATTTTGGAAAATAATGTACTGGAAGTTATCCTTTATTGGCTTAAATTGCACATAGACTCATACCTTATTTCGTAAATTTTCTAACATATATAATGAAACCTGACTAGAAATTTATTTACGGGTTGTCGAGTTAAAGACAACTAACTCACAACAAAAACAAAAAGAGATACAGAGATATTACCTTTAATATTATATATAGAAGCAAGAATATAGATATGTATAAGTACAAGCTTTGCATTCTTTAAAAAAATTTAGATTTGAAATGAAGAGACGTTAACTTATTAGGTCCATGAGATCGTCATGAAAATTACAAGTCTCAGATTTTAGGAGAAAATGAATATAGTAAGCAAACCTAATAGGTTTTTAGATATCCCCTCTAGTTAAAAATCTTCTGGCAGACACATTTTAAAGTTTTTACTTATATTATAATTTTACGATTTTTAACTACATTTTCATAAAATTTTGATCAAACAATATCTAGAAACTGATAGAAAAAGCATTTATTCTAATACTTACAGTAAAATCAGAGAGTTTCTGCCTCTTGGCTTCCCTGCTGAGAAGATCATACAGCAACAGCAGCCTAAGGTTGGAAGATGAGAGCTTGGCCTTGGTAGAAGGATGTGGTCCCGATCTTACGCCCTCCCACACATCCACCACCCTATCCTCTTCAGGGTTCCTCGCCATTTTGATCATCTCTTTTACATCTTCAGAGAGGTATTGCAAACTGTCTTCGCTTAAGTCCTCATCGATGACGAATCCATCTGATCTACTAGAAATTTTAACTTCGTGATGCGGTGGGAGGAGGTGACTTTCCGGTCTTGGTTCAAGTACTGGTTTGACTTCTTGCTCGTGGATCGAAAGGAGGGGAGCCTCAGGTCTCCCATGAGGTTGTATGACGGTGTATTCTGCCTGCTGTTCCAAGGGTAAAAGTACAAAACGTTGCTGGTATTGGTTGAACCTGTCTGATGGTTTGGGTGGAGTTGCTGGTGCATACAAGCCTGGCTTGTGATAAGGCGTCGTTTGATCTTGCCTGAAATTTATATATAAATTGAACTAGAGTTAGAAATAAAGATGTATAAACAAGAACCAACGAAAGAAAAGTAGGTGATACTACCTGTAAAAATATATATATCATTCAGTAGAAAGCTGAAACCAATAATTATAAAGGAGAAAAAGAAACAATGCATTAAATATAAACAAATTATAACACAAATAAAATAAAAAAACAACACATGGAATTATTATACGATCAAAATACATAGACAACACATATTCTGATACAATTCATAACTTGTACAGAATAACAGGCAGCAAATTGTAATATTTAGATAAAATAAGCGCAGAAGCTGTAAATAAAAAAAAACATTACATAAAGATTTAACTTAGAAATTGAATTACTGTATTGAAAAAAAAAATCAGGCATCCGTTTTTGAACCAAGAAACTTTTGATTACTATTTACCCTGTGGTCGTGTCTGAGAACTACTATCAGCACTTAACAACAGCTAAACTACATGCATGTCTGCTGCGTTAATTGTTTATTAATATGTCACCACATTATGTCGATGCAATAAACGCATGAAATAAAAAGCAAAATTAAAAGCATATTTACAAAGCGGCAATTTTGGTACTGTAACTCATCCACCAGCCATTAGCAGTAGGTTGGAAGCTTCCATTATATGGAGAAGAGATCACATACGGCCTGCTCGTGGTTGGTTTCGTGGTGGAAGATGTTTCATCGACCTCGAAAGACATCTGATCCGTGAGATGTGCTATTACTTGCATCGCCACTGGTAGATAGGAATCAGAGAGTTTCAGCTGTTGTTGCGCTGAATGGACCTGCAGTAATTTACGTAATACAGTTTTTGGTTACAAAATTAGTAGTCCGTTTCAAAGAGGAATAAATGTAAGTGGATGAAGAGTAACCTGTTTCATAGATGAAGGTTTTATTTACGAAAATCAATCAACAACGTCCTATCTGGAGAATAAATGTAGCATGCCAGTAAGTTACCTTTTTAGTGCTATTTTGGCCAAATATCAAGATAAATTGACTTTTTATAGCAAATTATGATCAATTTAAAAAAAAAACCCTTATAATCAATATTATGTCTCCATTTGTATGCAAAGACAATTCAGGCCCGTGGAATGAGGTCATCTAACCATCGTCAGTAAATTAAGTCATTGACCCTAATCGCTTTTCACATTACACAAAATTTATTAGAAATCTTGACCCTCATTAAGGCTATAAATGTCTTAATTTTATGAAATTTGTCGAATATCTAAAGCACTTTGATAAGTAACATCCGTATCTTCAAGTAAATGTTAAAACAAGTATTTAAAGAATACCTTCGTTTATATTGTAGCAGTAAAATACTTCTGAGGACTGAATAAAAGCAGCAGAAGAAATGTCTAAATATGTATCACTGATTACTAGTCTTATCTCTATATACTTAATGCCAGAGGCTTCCTATGATAAAGTATTAAGGGAAGAGTAAATAGTTTAGTTTTTTTTTATGCAATTGGAGGCAAACGAACAGACGGGTTACCTGATGGGAAGTAATCACCGTCGCTCATGGATATCTGCGACACGAGCGGCATCACAGATTCGTTGCCGGCCTTTGAGGAAGATTGATGGAATTTCATTTTATAGCGAGTCGTTCGGTAATGGAATTCAGCGGCAGGTATCAGTCCGAACAGCTCTTCAGAACACTCTCCGTGGTAGATCTTTAAAAGAACGCTAAGTGACGCAACATCCCTACGAAGCTCCAAAGTGTTGAACCCTAAGGGAAGCACCCGGTCGTCAACGATTCGCGCCGCTCTCCATTGAATTTGGTCAAAAGGAAGTAGATGGCATTGGGGCGCTTCGGCCCAGAGATGAGAACAGTATTTTATATGTGGACGGACTTGCGCCTTATACAGCTGAAGGCGATGAACCGGTGTGAAATACCGTCCTGTCAGGCCAGTTTTGCTCTACCTTACAAATGACCACCAAACTGAACGTCGCTAGATATATCGATACCGAGAATACTAAAATGAGGCTCAGTAGCTAGGGGAACTCCTTGAAAATTAGGGATTGTGTCAAAGGGGTTTTTTGGTGGTGTGGTTTTGTGAGGTTAAATTCGACTAGATTTTGTCTTCCCCAATCCGAAACACGCTCCAATAAGGTCTCTATCTCGGACACAAGTTTGTTTCGGCACTGATTAACGCATTTCCGAGAAACACCTGCATGACTGGTGTGGTATATAGACCATCCACAGTACTATCGTCTGCATAACAATGAATGTTACAGATGTTCACTATATCATTGATATGCAGAAGAAATAAGGTAGAGGATAGCACACAGCCTTGAGAGACTCCAGCGTTCACGGGCTTGAGATCCGAGCATGCACCGTCAACAACGACTGTTATACTCCACTCCGTGAGGAAACTGGATACCCAATTGCGAAGTTTCTCGGGAAGTCCAAATGAAGTAAGCTTCGAGAGAAGCGCGTTGTGCCAGACCCGATCAAAAGCCTTAGCGATATCCAAGCTAACGGCCAGGGCCTCCCCCTTTTTTTCGACTGCTTCCACCCATCTATGAGTCAAAAATGCTAGAAGATCACCAGCTGAGCGGCCTAGACGGAAACCGTATTGGCGATCATTAATGAGCTGGTTCTCTTCTAGATGCTTTAGGAGCTGGTGGCTTATGCAGGATTCCATTGTCTTGGAGAGCAGGGATAATAGCAATGGGCCTATAGTTAGATGGATCAGAATGGACGCCTTTTTTGGGGATCGGGTGGATTAAGGCAGAGTTCCAGGTGGTAGAGACAACGTCTGTGGAATAGGACAGCCGGAAAAGACGCGCTAAAACCGGGGCCAGTTCCGGAGCACATGTTCTAAGCACGATTGCGGGTATTCCATCAGGCCCACTCTACTTAGAAACGTCCAAAAAGAAGAGTATTTTACGTATAGCTCTTTGCAGAAATCGAACATTTGGCATCGAGCTTTCACAACGCGGGATGGTGGATGGTAACTTCTCCTTGCAATCCAGAGTCGAGTTGGACGCAAAAAAGCCGCTTAGAAAAACGGGCTTTTCTTTAGCGTCATGGGCCAACGGTTCGTCTTCCCTCTGTAATGGTGGAAAAGATGGCTAGCAAAAGTTCCCAAGGACAGCTTTGACGAGAGACCAAAACGCCCGGGTTCCCGATGGGAGACGAATCAATCTCTTACCAATTCTGTCAATAAAAGCTAACTTAGCCAAGGCGATTGCTCTTTTGTAAGACCTGAAGGCAAAGTTGTACTCCTTCTTTAATGCGCTAGTGTTTACATCCTGTGACGCCAGAGCATCAGCACAAGCTCGGTAGCATTTGTGCTTCCGACGGCAGGCCATTCTACAGGAGCGACCGAACCAAGATTGAAAACTGCCTCCGACGGGCACCATGGAGCTCAGCATAAACGATCCCATCCCCTGGAGTATAACGACGGTTATGATGTTGGCGACGCCATCAGGATCATCCAACGAGAAGCAGACCAGGGGGCAGGAGTAAGAAGCAAAGGAAGTTCGCATCCCATCTCAGTCTGCTGACCTATAGTGCCAGACTTGACGTCTGCTCGCAGGGCGCGAGCGAAGTGGACGTGTAAGAGGTACAGTTGTCCGAACCAAGCAGTGATCCGACGTACCCTCAGGAGCATCGACGTTTACCTGATAATTGTCCGGATGAGAGGTACAGCGAGAGGTCCAACAGTGAAGGCATATGGTTCTCCACATCCGGTACTCGCGTAGGCGAAGTGGCCAATTGTATGAGAGAGTATGCCAAAACAAATTCAAAAACAAATCTCCCGCGTAGTCTGTGGTACGTGAACCAAGCTGTTCAGCGTGGTGAGCGTTGAAGTCGCTAAGAACCACGATTTCTGCAAAGGGGATCTGATGGAGAATTGAGTGGGTCATCATTTGGATGTGCTCTATAAGGCGATTAGTTTCTAAGTCACTGCTATTCGACCTGTATATGTATGCATAGACGCGTGGATGATCTGCGCAATCCACACGAAGAATGAGAAAAGAGAGATCTTGAGCTTCAAGATTCGCCAGGCGACGGACGCAAATATCCTCCCGGACAAACGTGCAAACCCCGGCTCAGGGCACGAATGCGTGCTCAATATCTTATAGCCAGGGTATCGCAAGTATGCAATGTCAGACGGAGAAGATATCTGCGTCTCATTAGGAACATCAAGGCCGGCTTCTCCGTCTCGAGGTGGTGGTGGACAGAGTTAAGGTTCGAGTGGATTCCTCTTATATTGCAGAAATACACGCGCAGCGTGGGAGGGGGTACCGACAACTTTTTCGTTTTGTTGCTTCTGGCCGAAATGACAAGCGGATTTTTGCCCACCCCAGAATACGAAGGGCAGCCTGAGCGGGTACGCTCAAGGGGGGTTCTCCTCCACAGTGAGTGTTGGTACCCCCCTGGAGTAAATCTCTCTTTAAAACCGCTATCATATTTTGGGAGGGGTGGGGGAGGGCCTCCGGTGCTCTCACTGACCGAACCAAACGCAATAGTACAAGTACTGTTACTTTAAGCCGATTTTCTGTGAGAGGCTGGTACTACCCCGGACGAGCCGGCCCATTCGTGCTGAGATCCACATAGAAATACAGCATGGCTTTACCACCACTAAACTCGAAAACATTAAATGATCGGTACATAATTTGTATTTGAAAGCTCCTTTGTTCTAGAACTTTAGCTGAAGCCCGCTTTCTTTTTCAATCTTATATAGGTATCAACATTTCACCACAATGTTACATGATATGAAATAACGATGCGATTCAAAATGGCCACATGCAAAAGCTAGAAAATATTGGCGTTTAATTGGAGTTGCTAGAATGCATATACAGGTGCATGGCGATAGGTTTTCAACTTGAGGTTTAAAATATTAGAAAAATTCTACCACGAGTAACGGTTTCATCATGATGTTTACGTTCAACAAAAGATAGGCCGATTGTAGCATTTAAACCGACACCGATTGTCTCGTTACTATTAAGCTATCGTTGCTTTAAATAGTTCTAGCAGCACCAAGATTACCGCACTAAATAAATACTTCGACAAGTGAAATTTGTACCAAAATTACATTTGTCTTCATAACAAAGCAAACATCATACTGAAGTGAAAGCTAATGAATTATTCATTACAGTTGACGGTTCACTTTGTGTTTTCAACTAAATACGACTTTGCGACGTAGTGTTGAAGCATGACGTCATGGTCTTAATTATCCTCATGTGACAAACTAAATACGCGTATTATTAAAGGGGAGAAAAGTGGCGATCGAATAGAAAACCAGTTGAATATTGATACTATTGTTTTGATGTAATCTTAACGTACAGTTTTTCTTAGAATTTGTATTTAATTAGCAATTGTATCTGCTGACAACATCATGACGAAATCTAAATTTGATGTTTGTATCTCAAAAATGTTCTAACATTTATTTTAATAAAAGACGTTTTTGTATCAAAGTATATCATTGAAATCTTCATATCATTCCCATGAAAAAAAAAATTGAATATAAAATATTTCAAACGCTAAACGAAGATGCCTATATACGTTAATGAATTAATTTATTCGAGAAAGATAATATGGTATACAAAGCATCGAAAGAACTATTCTGAACAAATAAAATAACTATAGACTATCACATTGACAGTTATTAACCGAAAATTTTCATAACTTCAATTGCAATAGTCTTTAA
This sequence comes from Antheraea assamensis, assembly GCA_035772565.1. NCBI lineage: Eukaryota > Metazoa > Arthropoda > Insecta > Lepidoptera > Saturniidae > Antheraea > Antheraea assamensis. The sequence continues at coordinate 5,454,652 of JAQQSE010000011.1, forward strand.
AATGTCTTTGAAAGATCTTAATATGACAGAGGAAACTCAAATAGTAAATACTTACTCCATATTTATAAACAATTTGGAGAAGTAACACGAACAACGCTGCTCGAATCATTTCTTCACCCTGAAACAAAATATATTTATTATTATCGCATTGCTTTTTTACTATTTTAGAATACACTAAAGACTCATCGTCTGCTTCTTACTTGGAGCGCTCAACTTTTAATTGTAAGAGTCTTTTTAGTATTATTCTTACCCTACTTATGTAGGGTCGGCCGAATATGTTCTCATCCTCTACTTTCCTTTACAAGATATCAGCTCAGCGTTTACTTTTAAACGCACATGAATCTTCGTACATCGACCATCTTCATACTCAATACATTTATTATTATTACATCAGTATTATAGGTTCTATTATTATTGTTGTTTTTCTTTTTATTATCTTGTATCTTTTATTTGCTTTTGTTATTATACTTGGTATTTTGTTAAAATTATTCTTGTTTTGTTAATTGCTGGTGTTAATTATGCTCGACAATTTTATGGTGTTTAAATGTGAATCTTGAAATATAAAACGGAATTAACTGTATTCATGTAGAGCCTCGATAACCTCATATAACTTAGCTAGACAAGACTCGATAATTCTGCCGTACAAAAAAGAGAAGTGCATCTGCCGTTTTTTGGGATTTTGAGTTTTATATATAATCAAAACAAAAAAAGAAAGGCACGTTTTTATCTGCGTATGAGCTTCTGTTCTCGAATTATATTTAATTTAAAAACGAAATAGTCGTACTTTGTTAAAGAGATTTTTCTAGTTTCTTCTGTTTGTGTTTTTGATAGATCCGCTCTTCTTTCTTAAGGTGGCAGAATTATGTCCGATTAAATGGCCGCCACCATATAGTCGCAAGGACTGTACTCGACTGTATCACCGTGATAGTAGGACTCTAGGACTCTCTCTCTTTTTGTGTGATTATTCTCATTTTCTTCATATATTCCGCCATTTCGTTTTCTCGATATGATATGAAATAGATATTATTCTCAAGAAATTGATTTCTTATTATGAAAGCGTATGATTTTATGTTTATTTCTAATATTCTACAATAAACATTTAAGATCAACTGACAGACAATGCACACTTTAAACCATTGTAAGAAAATATTTTTTTAAAACACTCCTATAATGGTTACACAGATTTAACCTATAGGGCCAACAGTTATTATATACATCAAATTATATGAAGCTCGCATTTCCCTCCGGCTTCCCTCGGGTACAATGTGCTAAAGTTTTCGATACTTTTTTTAATACTTTGATATTTACATTTTATAAAGGTCAAAGAAGATTTGTAAGCCTCATCTCACAAATAACATTGTTATGTTGCACGTAATATTAAAATCTGTGATATCTTCTAAGATATTCCTTTAAATGATATATTACTTAATTCGATTAATAGTACTATAACGTTTCAAATTACCTATTATTTTGTAATAATTATTTTTTTCTCTAGGTATCGTCCAGATGTACAGCATTATTTTAGTATCATATAAGCTTTAATCAGTGACTTCATAAGAATATCTCCACTTTTCTCTACTTTATATAAATACTAGCAGGCTGATAAGAAAAAATATATACTTATTTGCATGAAATGCTTAAGGTAACTAAGGTAAGGTATAGATCTGGTATAGGTATAGATAAGGTTATGTTATATCTCAAAAGGATTAGGCAGCGTTTTTGACGAAAGCTCCCAGGCGGCTTGACTTTTTCCGATTCTTTCAAAAATTATCATTATATTTCAACCAATTTACAAAAAAAACCTTGACAAATTATATACCCAAACCTTCCCCGTGAACTACTATATCTATTAGTGAAGACTGCATTACAATCCGTTGCGTAGTTTTTGAGTTTATCACGAACATCGAGACAGACAGACGCGGCGGACGATTTTGGTTTATAATATGTTGTGATAGTGATTATATACATTTATCCTGTACAGCAGAAATTCTTTAACGAACGTCACTTGAAAACCATATCAAAATCCGTTGCATGGTTTAGAAGAATTAACGGAAGACACAGATAGACACGAAATGCGACTTTGTTTTGTAATTATTATGTTTATTGGTCAATGAAAAGTGCTTAAGTCCATTATTCTGCCGTAAGATTCCTACTTGACAAGAATGACTTTGTGCCGTAAGAAACCACAGACCGTATAGGATTACTATTTACTTGGAAACGACGCGCGAGATAGTTGCGAGTAAGTGTCTATAAACTTAAGCCGGTGTATCCGAGTTGCTCGTAAAGTTTTACAATACCTCTAAAAGGCGTCTTTATAGAAATAAAACAATGTAAAGACCGAACGATGTGATTTACGCACGCGGACACTCCGACGCCTGTATTTTTTTATCTTGTTTTATTATTCGCCACCTTTGCTTGAATTTCTTGTTGCAGTTTATTGCGAGACTCGTTTAAATTGGCTGTTACACTTAGAACGGTTTTTTTTTGTAGCAAAGTAAAGTGGCACTGATCATAATAATCAGTAATAATCATAATAATAAATACAATGTAATACTAAGACAAACAACAACTAACAAAAAAGATATACGATTCAGCAGGAGTAGTCCGTAGTGGCACTGTGGCTAATGACGGTTACGTTCCAGTGTGGTACAGACATTATACTGAATTCGGTGGAAAATTACTTGCTGTTCCGTGAACACTATTCTGTCGGACACAATTGCCATGCCCTACCACCTGGCAATATATTTTCTTATTTACATTTTAAATTACACTTCTCAGCATGGTAATATGAAACACATTGAAATAGCATTTCAAAGTGCCAAATACGAATATCGTATATGTTATATTTGATATGAGGAAACAGTAAATGTATTAAATTATTTCTAAGTAGGTGATATCCGTAATTTTGTCTGCGTCGTTTATTACCTTAACAATATATATTATTTATGTACAGAGTAAAAAACAAGTCTCACAGCGCTTGCCCACTTCTTCACGGCAAGAATACAACTATCACTAAACGCGTAGAGCTTATTTTTTTTTTTTTTGTGTTTTACAGCCACACGTTTAGCCTCGATCTCACATGATGGTAAGTGAATATGAGGCCGACGATGGATCGTGCTTATCCGCTAGATGACTATTCACTCTCCTTTTGAATACTCCCAAGTTATAGGATGCCGGGAAGACAGACGCCGGGAGTGAAATTCACTCCTTAGCCGTACTTATAATAAATGTGAAAGTGGAATAATCAAGTGTCTAAGAAGACAAACTAGATAGTTTGATCGAACTCTAGCAAGTAGTATTACATTATGCGCGTGCCAAGGCTGTTCTATCATGTTCTTTATTTATAAATACTGCGTAGTAAATACCCCTGTGTGCGCTCACAGGTGCGTGTGTGCATGTCTGCATGCATTATGATTTTTATGCGAATTACATTATATGTTTTTTATGACATGACTATATTTGTATTTTTTTTAAGCTAAAGAGCTGCAAACAGGCAGACTGCCCATCTGATGTTAAATGGTTACCGTCGCCTATGGACAACTGCAACACCAGGGGCATCACTGTTGTCTTACCGACCTTGAAGAGCATGTTAAAAAACACATAGACGGTAAGTATTGCGACCCGCGCTGTCAAAGCCGATGGGCTGTATGGGCCGACTAGAGAAACTGAATCTAGCTTATTCTTATTCCTATTCTGTATAATTACTACAAAAGCAAATAGAATGGAGAAAAAAGGTATCGTTCGTTTAATTCATTATTAATATTACGTTAGTTCTTGGAATTCTTCTAATTTATTAATTAATATCGAATGTGATTGTCGGCTGTGAGGACTAATTGAGGCGTACCAAAAAGGTTTCTCAATTATATAAAAAAAGTGAGTCTTCAAACTTTATGACGACTAAAAATTTTACGACTGCATTCGAAATACAAAATTTAAACTGATTGCGATCATTTTGGTATTTTCCATTCTTAGGTAGTTCTAACATTTAAAAAATATCTTTATATTTATTATATAACTAGCTATGCCCATTGCTTCACACGGATTTATCATTTGTCTTAATGAGTAGTCGTGTTAGACCAAAATTAATATTTGTTGTTTTCAAACATCCATATGATACAAACATCAATTTTTATTATGATTATTTGAACAGTATAGACGTTGGTATGCTGTAACGCCACCAACTGGCGAATTATAGTAACATGGATAGCATAAAAATCACTTCGGTGTACGTATTTTCTCTTCTTGACCGATTTTGAAATATTTATTTTTGTACTTATTGGGCCACTTGAAATGTTCTTGCTTATAACTGAATCAAGTTGACATATTTGTGTAGATCTAGAAAATTATTGTAATATTATGACTATTTTTGGAAGTGAAACTTCTTATGTGAGAACTTTTAAATTCTGGTCGGCAACTTTTTTGTGTGACGAAAAGTGGTAGGGGTAAACACTGTATTGAGTAAAGTGTTGAAAACACCGGTTCACGTCCGATCATACCAAGCAACGTCGGGCGCAGTCAGTACTCCGATGGGTAACCGCTTGGGAACACCACGTGATGTTGGCTTTTTGTTGTATTTCTTTTAATTAAAATGTTTCCCTATAATACTAAAGTTTAACTTCTGTTATGTGTCTTTACGACATACTCTGTTTTATTTGTTATATTTTTATGGATTTCTCAAATAAAACACAATACTGTTTTTATGTTTTCCGGCACCTCTAAAAAATGTTCAACTCCATATCTATCTAATTCTGTTTTTTATATTATCCATCCAATTTTTATATCTAATTTAGAATTTGGATTATTTTTCTCTTATAAAGAATTTAATAAGATATGATTGCCTTTTCTTTCATGACAACAAATGCCATGACAATAACTTTTACTTTTACTCCAAACATTAGTGTATTATAAAATGAAACCGTTACAAACCCATAGAAAGATGGCTGACATAATGTCTATATATAAATTGTTACACGGTTTCATATAATCTCCAGATTTTCTTCAAATAATATTCCTCAGGATTCAACGCGTAGGTAGCAGCTTAATTAATAGTCAAACTTTTAATTTACCACTAGCAAGAACTAAGATAGGCCAACATTGTTCCTTTATATCGCATGCTTTCTTCAATATATTCTTTTGTGTTTTTTATGGCCTCAGCTAAAAAAAAAAACATTTAAATGTTTAATTTAAATTTTACTTATTTTCTCTTCTTTTATAAAAACACCTCTTATTTTGTGCATGTTGTGTTCACATTTTGCAGGGTTTATGTCAATCTCTGATCATCGAACTCAGTTTTGTGGAACTCAAATAAATAAATGAAATATATCAATAATTATTAGCTGGTGTTTAAAGTTTCCCAAGATCAGTGTAAGACCTGGGATATTAACAAAATCTCTAGCAAATTTCCTTATACGTTAAAAAAAAAAAAATGTTGACGTAATCGTATAAGTATTATTTGGATAATCCCTTATACATGTATTTTAATATTAACATAACTCTTCAATAGTTGCAGTTAGGAATCTTATCCGCACTAGGTACCGTTACCCGGATCTGGTTTGGCTCACTTAGAACAAGTATTCTGTATTTGTAACTGTGTATTTCCTTATATGGTCTTTAACTATGTTGCTTAGAAAGTACATCTAAACTCTACTAGTAGCTATATAGCTAGGCTAGCTTTTACTGCTTGCTTCGCTCATGTTAATGTACACTTGGCCTATCGTTCGCGAATAGTTTTTTTTTTCTATATGAAATATATATATATTTATACTTTTTGTATCCGCGACAACCTTTATACATGATTACCGTTTGAGTAAATAAGGACTGAAAGCGAAACAAATAAACTCTCCCATTTACAATATTAGTTAGAATTACGATGACGTTATTCATATTCAATTGAAAAAAACCATTTTCGTTTATAATATTACTATGATATATACCGTTTACTACAGTGTAAAGAAGTGAGCCCTTATAACATTTTTTCTTAATTTTCGGAACGCAATTCCTTAACACGGCTTGTCGGTCGGTCGGTGGGAGGGGGCGGCGTTTTATCCGTCTTCTCCCACCTCCGTAGCCAAACCTGGGGGGATGGGTCGGGGGGCCCATCTCCCCATTGCACAGGTTTGGCTGACGAGTAGGGGGTGGCTGGTGTGTACCCAGCTTGCCTCCTATTATGTGGACGACGCCCGGCGGACACCTTCCGCTGGGCTAGCCGCTGGGGTGACATGGTGATAGCACTGTACGATCCCATGTCACCCCAACCAAAGCGGCGGCCGGTACACCGTGGGGTTTTAGTGAGTAAGAGTCTCACACTACCCACTCTCTCCCCCGAGAGGGTGGCGTGTCCATGATGGATTTCCCCACGTAAATAAAAAAAAAAAAAAATGGTAATAGCTCTGCACGGTCCCATGTCGCCCCAACCAAAGAGTCGGTAGGTACTCCGTGGGGTTTTAGTCCGTGCGAGTTGGACATAATCCACTTTCTCCCCCGAGAGGGTGGGTATCCATAACGGGCTTCCCCACGTTAATGAATACTAGGATCAAGCACCGACGATGTACTTGTATTTCTGGTCTGCAGGGGGTGGAATCACAAGCGTGTATAGCTCCCGTTAGAGGAATGGTCTTAAGCTGCCTACCAGGATCTCCATAGCGTAGTGAGGAGCCACATCCTACTCGAGATGACCCTGTTTCACGGAACACTGCGTATATAGGCTGGAGAACCTATAGATACGGCGCCCCACACGATACCCCACTGCTTGCCAGAGAGGGCAGGAGATAGGAAATAGAACAGGCGTTTTTCGTCTCTCCGGTCATAGGTTGAAGGGAGAAAACTTGCTTAAAAAGTTACCGTGGAAGAAAACCACGTAAAAAAGTTACGGAGGAGGACCTTCGGGTTGAAGAAGTGAGAAGATCTCGTTAAAATATTACCGTGTGAGAAACCACGTTACAAAGTTATTTAATTCTCTCGTCAAAATCTTCGACTTAGTTGCAAAGAACCTATGCCGATGGACGCTGTGTCCGAACTCGCTGTCAACTATGCCATCTTCGCTTGACATGACACTACGTGCAATATGTCATACTTTTGACGTTCTGTCCTAGTATATAGTGGTCACAATTCGGTCAAACACAACTGCTATATCTACTAGACATCACATAAATATATATATTGTTTCTCTATCACCCAAACGAAACAATCATAACCAAAATTGCACCGGATTTTAAGCGACGATTTGTTCAAAGCTTGATTCACGCTAACCCTATGAAATGGGACATGTTATTATATATAATTGCTTAAGAACACCCGTAGATGCGTAAGAATACCCGTAGATATCTTATTGCACATTTTTCAATTTAAAGATTTCAATCAGACTTTTTTTCCTTTTTTGGAGACTTAAACGAATATCCGGTTCATCCTTTCTAGAATCACACGAACTCTCGCTGATGTTACAGCGTTACTAGGTCATATATTATCAAGTTATCATCATCCGAAAAAGTTCTGCGAAAATACCGCCAAAACAACTATATTTTGACAGTCTATATTCAGAATATTTATCAGGGAATCTCTTTCGTTCTGATTCATGGTACTCGCTATCAGTAAGTGATACACCGTTGTTCTCATGCGATATTTAAAATTTCCTTATAGACGATTTAGTCAGTAATATTCTAGAAAATTCCCTAATCCGTATTAATGAACTATGGTTTGAGGACTCCTTTAAAAACTCGGAATCGCTTGTTACAAAAATCGAAGTCTCATTTTATATTAAATAACTAGTCGGTTCCTGCGACTTTGTTTACGTGATAATAGGTTTATAATTTCATACGAATTACGCGCTTTATTTTTTTATGTCATTTTGTTATTCCCACTCAACCGTCATTTTGTTATTCCCACTCAACCGCTATAATATATGACCTATTTTAAATTACCTCCGATAAATATTACCTTTACTTCTTAGCTCCTATGACAAAAAGGAATGATTAGTATGATGATGATTTGTCTTAGCAAATACTTTAAAAAGTCCTCTATTTATTCGTAGAAGTCGCTTCACTATCGATCCAATTGTCTCTGATATTAAATCGGACAAATAATACATATTTCACTTTTAATTATATCTCAAGATACGTTTACATAGTTGTTTAAGACACCTTTGTAGAAGCGTTAAAAGCAGATGTTAATCGATTTCGAAGTTATATTCACTCCCCGTCCACCTTCGTTTTGAAGTAGTGGATGATTTTTTTATGCCTATCTGAAAAATACTCTTATCTGGCAAAGATCTCAAAGAAAAGTCTAATTTTTAGCATCAAGTCTAACTATGAATATTTCTTGAAACTATAAACTAAAGTTTACTGAACCTGTTTTGATTTACCGTCAGCTGATAGATTTACTAATCGTATTTAAATGAGTAAATGTGAGCGAACTCCAAAAAACTGGTTCGTGTATGACAAGTCGCGAAATAGGTTGCATTAGATTAATATCTTCTATGTTTTAATAATTGATTTATAATAGCTATATAATAATTACGATATAAAATATAGTTTAAACTAGCTACATGTGTTTTGTGCTCTGTTTTGACAATAAATATAACCCAAAACTTAATTAATTATACCATCTATATAAAATAATCATTATTGTAGGTTTCGTGAGTTCCAGGCTAATTAAGGTCAGCTCTTCCAATGTCAAATAAAGGAGGAAAGCCATTTCGGTCACAGTTTTGAACAAACAAAATATCACACAATCGTTGTAAAATTAAAAAGAGTATAACTCTTTTTAATTTTACAACGATTGTGTGATATTTTGTTTGTGGTTTCACATTATTTGAGAAAATAAGTATAAATAACAAATGTATAGCTTAAAGTATTATATAGTATGATAAATATGTGAAGCTTTGAGTTTGAGTATTTTTTTGAAATGAAAAGGATAAGAATGTATGATAATTGTCACTCGTTACTTAACAGTGGCTTCATTCATCCTAGTAAACAAACAATGATAATTGCTTGCCAGTGTTGAATTCTACAATTAACTTACGTTTTAAATGAACAAAAAACATCGAGATAATATTATACAACAACATGTCAGTCTTGTTTATTGATGCCCACCTTTAAGCACCTATACATATGTTTAAATTCCCTTTAGTCTTGGAAGAGAACGCTCCGTTGTCCAGTCCGTGAGGTAGTCTACTGAGCTCCGTTCACCACGTAACCTGTCTTCGACATGCGTGGAGATGCGCCGCACTAGCACCGCATCTTCCACATCCGCAACGCCGAGTCTTCTAAGAGTTTACCAGCTGCCGGCACGTCATCGCGACGAACGACCAAATTTACGTCTAGGGACACCGCCGCCGCTCAACCGACGACCACCGCTATACATTCTGGACTTTGCACACTCATGCCCAAACTTCGTGCTCCGCCTCGAGATGCACAACAGCTGCCGTCCAGTAAGGAGTCACTCCGATAGCGGTGTACAAGAGTGATATCCTCACTCTCACCCAGGAAATCTAAGTTGAGGTCCTGTCAGAGGCGATGATCCGTTGGATGGCGCTGTATCTGCGCGTCCAAGAGGCCGTACTTGACGGCAAGAAATCCTCGCCAGAAAAAGCCGCGATGTTGGAACTCATCGCTTAAGGTACCTTTACTCGCCAGAAGTACCAGCTACTCAGCTGAGCCTGCTCGGTCGCAGCACATCTATGTGGCGATTGCAGCGCCACAGTCCATTTGGCAGACATCAATCAATCAGCGATGTGATCAGCGAGCGTGATGTCGAGCATAAGACAACCGCCTACGCTCCGCCCCCGAAGCCGGTCAAGGAGTCTGCGGCAGCGAGCCTTACGATTCCAGCAAAGGATAGACAATGATTAGCAAAGACTACCGTGAAGTAGTCTTAGAATATTACTATCATATGCAACTCCGCCTCTTAATACCAAATGAAATTATGCTCAAATACTATAAAATTTTGACATAATAAGAAGTATTCTTATGTATAAGAAGTGTTCCTTAAAATGTATAACATTTATATGGCGCTGCTGATGCTAAAGCGGAACGTTTGAAAGAACGCGCTAATAATGTAATAATTAATATACTCGTATGTCGATAGTCGAAAAAAAGCACTGATTTCGTTTTTTGATAGTTATGTATGTTATGTTTAATGGTCATTCGGAGGACTTTTTATTACACATAGTACTAATTTCAAATAAATACCCTTTAGTTACAGTAGAACTGTTCTGGTAATTTATAGAACCTTTATTTCGAATACTAGTTTTACCTGTGGCTTCGCCAGTGTTTATGTAGATTTAGCGTATTCTTCGAGAACAGTATTTTCTCTGTATGAAAAGCACACTACGTCTTTTTCTGTGCCTCCGACAACGTGTATACTAAATGTCGTGATGATCGGATGATTAGTTAAGGCGTGAAAGCATAACGAGCAAACAGACTCACATTCACATTTATAATATTAGTAAGGATTTCAGTAGAGAATCTTTGTGTGAAGACCCATATGATATATTTCTCTTTCACTCAACACTCGATATTGACCGATACAGAATAATATGATTGTTAAATTCCAATAACTAAAACAGAAATCGAATGAAGTCATGCAAATCAGCAAGATTCGCAGTAAACGAAAATAAAATGACGCCCGAAATGCTGTGAAATATCACGAAACCGGTTTTATTAATAATGACATGTCATAAGTGACCTTAAAGTGGGCAAAAAACCCATTACTCTTGACCGAACAGAGGTTTTGTTTGGTCAAAACATGTGCATAGGAGATTGAACTCTATATATTGGTATGGAGATGGTAGTATAAAAGGATATATGTAGTTAGAGCTGGTGTCTAGATATTGTTTAAACTATATATTATAATTCAATTTTGATATATTTTTCCTCAAAAATCGGACTCATTATAGGATTGAAAGCCATGACAATCGACGCGGAATCGGAACGCGATACTATTGGTATCCTCATTTGTAAAGTATATGGATTTTCCACACATTCTCAGAAAAAAATATCACAGTCTATAAAAAAATAATAAAGATGTAAGCAAAATATATAGGTATAAATAATATTAAAGTCCTTTTACTTTTTACCCTGGCTAAACTCTAAAATGGATGAACCGATTTTAAGAAAACATTTTATTCACAAATAAATAATTTTTCAAAGTATTCTTTAGATTACATATCATACCGCCTTACCATAGGATCTGAGTAGTAGTGGTAAAGCTTGATAAAGGTAACTTAACATCAGTAAAAGGTTTATAGGGCCTGGTAGTAATGAGAAGAATACAATAAATAATTAGAAAAACCTTCAAAATGACTCCCAATTTTCATGATCCCAGTATTTTCTATTAAACTATAAACAATTTTCGCAGAAAGAAGATGCAACTATCAGTTATTTATTAAATTATTATAATTAGTGTGGTCCACTGGTTGAAATCGATCATTATTCGTTGTATTTTTTAAGCTTAAACATTATTGATGTTCTTTTATCAAAGAGTTGTACCTCTATAACCAACATCTTCTATATATATAAAAATGAATTGCTGTTCGTTTGTCTCGCTAAAACTCGAGAAATGCTGGACCGATTTGGCAAATTTTTGTTCTCGAAATATTTGTGGAAGTTCAGGAAAGGTTTAAACGACGAGAAACATAAATAATAAGTAAAGGAAAATATTAAAAAAGATAATTTAATTTTCAAATACCAAATGTTCCTAGCTTTGAAACATTTGATGTCTTTTGTCATTTTAGAAATCAAAAATTGTCATTCGTTTGTCAAATATTTATAGGTGCGTTAAGAAATTTATCAGTTTCATAGCTGTACTCGTAGTATGAGGTACGATCTCTTTGGTCTGTTTTGTTGGAATACAAAACAGTTCAGTTCTATATCAGAAATAAAAATATTACATGAGAAAGCTTTAAATTGATTAAGTGCATAACTGTGTTGCATTTATAATGTAAATAAAAATTGTGTATTAAGTTTTGACCACATTTAACACAAATATAATTACGTAAGTGATACGAAGTTCACCGGGTCATCTAGTTACATATATTTTTTTGAATCATATTTCATTGCTTCAGCATCGAGCATGTATAAATACGTCATCAGGCACTAACTTTCATTAGATTGAAGCTATTTGCCGTCCAGTGGTCGCAATTCGACCATAATAATGGATGCAATTTGTTTTCTTCACGGGTTAGTAGGTAAATTATTATTGCCTTGATTTATTTTTGTCTACACTACACTAGCTGATACCCGCTACTTCGTCTGCGTCGTATAAAATATCGTGATAATTTACTTAGACAACAACCAAGTATCTTAAAAAAAAAATAAAAAAAAAATGGTCCATATCTACCCAATAGTTTTGAGATAAAGGCAATCCTCTATTATTTTATCTATCTAAATATTCTATAGAATTACCTGGATTTTGGATGAGACTGAATTTTTTTTTATCTCTTACTTAACTCGTGCCGTCATTCAAATTATTATAACGTTTGATAGAATTAACCGATTTTAATGAAACAAAGCCTAAATGTTATTCGAAGTTACGCTAAAGATACACTATTTATATACTTGAATCATAATTAATTAATATTATTGTGCGTATAATATCGAGACAACTTAAGGATTAACGAATGCCAATTTTAAATTCTTATAATAATATTTTGACTTTGTTTTGTATTAACCTCTTGACTGTACTATGCGCAAGACCGAACTTAAAGCTACATACAGAGCGGTCAAAAAAAATGTTTTTTTTCGCTCTGTCTACACTGTTGGCTTGTTAAGGCCGCTACAATTTCACCGAACTACGGAGCGGTTAAAAAGTTTGACGTGGACTTATACTTAATGATATCACTACATATTATAAAACAAAGTCGTCCGCCGCGTCTGTCTGTCTATTTGGATGTTCGCGATAAACTCAAAAGCTACTCAACGGATTGTAATGCGGTCTTCACCAATAGATAGAGTAATTCACGAGGATGGTTTAGGTATATAAGGTATATAATTAGTTGAATCGTTGAAAGAATCGGAAAAAGTCAAGCCGTCTTAAGCGTTTCATGCACATAAGTATATATTTTTTTATTATCAAGGTAGGACAACGTCTGCCGGGCCTGCTAATTATATATAAGTGATTTAATGGTATTCTCTATTCAAAGCGACTGACAGACAAATATGTGTTTGATTTTTATGTTTGACATTCAGTATGAATGAATAATTATTTTTATTTTATTCGATGTATTTGTAATAAATATTATACACACATCTTATATTTCTGTACTTCTTCGCGAAATGAACTTTAATTACGTTAAGACAAACCTCTTTGCGCGCGATGTACACAGAAAAGGTACAAAGTTTTTCTTCGCGCACTAATATATAGATTTATTACAAGACAAAAGTTACCTCTAGTGAACATAAACGTAATAAAATAGTTGTATTATGTATTAAAATTTGGATCTTAGGTAAGTTTTTCTTGGTTTGCTTTAGCTAGTCACCTGTTCAGATACCAATCCTTTAAGAAATACTAATAAGGAATAAATTGTTTTTTGTAAAGAAACGCCTGCGATTTAGTCCGCGTTAAATTATAATGTAAAACCCAGTAAGAAATATATATCTTAACGACATCTGATGGCGAATTATAGGAAATTATTTGTCATAAAAGCTTTTTCCGTAGAAGAGAAATACCTCTTTTTATGATTATCGATCAAACGGTGTTACAGTTTATTAATCTCAGACATACAAACATCTATTTTTATAGATATATATAATATCTCAACAAAGAAGCTCTATACGTGTGTCTAATTTGGCGCGTCTCCTGCGTTTAAACAATCAGATGGTATCAAGTTCACACTGGACAACAATATCCTGACAACAATCTGACTCGAATATTAAAATGCAACCAAATACTTCATTTTATGTACTGATCATTTAATTCCGCTAGGAGTGCTACTAGAGAAGCCGAAGCTACCTGAGTTACTCCAAGGCGATTAAAATTCAGTACACACAATTCAATATTGGTTTACCTCGTATACACCGTAAATGAGATGCTTTGATGTCAGTTTTATGTATTTTTTACGTAACTAATATTCATGAGTAAGAATATCCTATTAATATTAAAAACGAGAAAGTTTGTGACGATGGAAGGATGTTTGTTACTCTGACACGCAAGAATCATAGAACGGATTTCGTTGAATCTTTAGAGTAATGCACCTTATATATCAGAATAACACACACTTAGGCAATAATTTATGTTTAAATTTGCCAATATATAATTATAAACGTCAAATAAGTTGGAAAAAATCCTGTCATCTGTGAGCTCTGAGCGTACGCTGCATAAGCCGTTATGCGTTTGACGAAGATGACGTCTGGGGTTATAAGTTATAAACCTAAATGAATTAACGCAATCAATAAATAATTTATATGAAAAATGGAAAAGGCCCTTGACAAATATGTCTTTTATAGTTAAAACCATCATTAAAATGGAAATGGTATCGCTTAGTATAGAAACTAAAATAAATGAGTATTTGAACATTTTTATTTATAAAAGTTTTATATAGTAGGTATTGAATTTAATGTTTGTTGACTATAGATTTACACGTATAAATAAAGTTGAAAAGTTTATTGTATGTCCGGGCTAATCGCCGAAATGGCTGACTCGATTTCAACTAGACATTTAATTGGCAGATAGAAACCTGTACATAGTATTATCTTCGCTACATATAATTGTAGCGTTGATAATAAATTAGGAAATAAGTGTTTAATCTGTTATAGAAAGAAATAAAACATATTATCTACATACATACAAACTATTAAAAATCACATTAAATTCATGAACAACTAGCGACACGTCTCGGCCTCAAACGCGTGTGTTGTACTAAGTGTTTAAGGCATTTATTTAGGTCACTTTTTGGTGCTTCAACGTACATCGAAGTTGCAAGTATTTTCAGACGAATATATTTTTCTTGTTGCGTGTAATATTAAATCAGTGATAACTTTTAAGTTATTCATTAAAATAATATGATGTAAGGACATTAAATGCCCAATGTAATTAAAATATTTGATTGGATAAGAATTAACATTATATTAGTCAAAATAGCGTCACAAATAACCTGTGGCTTTTTTATACGTGAGAGACACAAATGGTTACTGTGAGTTTTCTTTAAGAGATGGACATATACTGTCATATACTTTTCTGTAGGCATTTTTACGATACAATTTCAGCAATATGTTATTTTAATGTATATCATGATTTGGACCAACATTAAAAATGTAAGCGCCCAAAAATATTTTCTATAAATGTACTATGCATATTTTATACACATCAATCTGGAGTCCGGTGAAACAGTAGATGCCTTGTCAGGTCAACAGTGTAGTCAGTTCAAAAAAAAACATAGATCTTGCGGAAAACAAATCTTTAAATAATAGTGAAAGCCGTATCAAAATGTGTTGCACAGCTTAGATGAGGTAATTGAACATATAAACAGACGAAGATTGACTTTATACATTTTATTATTTTGGATACATACCATTTTATTTATATATTTCTTTGTCTGTTTTATATTTTTAGTGGAAAACAAAAGGTTAGCTTTACTTATATTCGATTAATGCTTATAAGGAACGTCGATAATGGAATAAATTATATTCAAATATGTTAAGATTATACATATACTATGCAAAAATATACATACCTGTCAATAAAAAAAACACTCGACAGATCGTGAATAAAAACGCGTTTCAAATTCGGTCGTTGGAAGCGGCTATCGGTTGCGCCCGCGCTGATGGACTGACGCAGCATCCCCCGAGGATAGTGACCTCGCACATCGCGTAACGAACTACATAGAGACGTTAGTACCAACTCGCGAAACCGGTTACTAATGCCCCTGTAACTAACGATACATTGTTTTACATCCACACCGATATTGTAAATGCGAGAGTAATTGCTTTTGTCTAAGATATTTTGTTATTCAACATATTAATACCATAAACGAGAATGTTTGTGAATGTTTGTTACTTTTTCACAGAAACACTACTAGCAGAACTCTTATGAAACTTTGCAGTAATATGGCTTATAGAATTTATAAAGATATCGTTTAAGTGCGCCAAGACATAACGATAAGCGAAACAGTGAGTTTGAAATCTATTATAGTATTGCAAGCTATTCCAGCGTTTACGTTATAAACCATTGAGTTCACGAAAATAATGATGAAGATATTAGTGAAGATGCAAACACAGACGAAGTCCCGGACGTCTGCGTGTATTCTATAATTTTATAATATCGCTTTTAGTACATTGGGGTGTCTCAATGGTGGCAATTGTATGGCAAAATTGACTCTTTTTTAGATTGCGACGGCGCGGTAGGCCGGCACGAAAACGACGCCTGAAAGTATATTGTAGACTTCGTGATGGTCGCCGTTGTTTCTGTATTGCAATTTGTTTTCCAATATGTACAGTAACTTCACTGTATGTTGTTTTTATAAAATAAATATTTAAGTTAATATAGTTAGTGTTGTAACAACTCTATATATATTTTAAGAATCGGTGCGGGTTGAACGACCGACCGGCAAAGAATTAACATACAGGTAAATTCGCCGATACGATTAGAAGCTTTGTATGTCGTCTTCGATTTATTGATTTGTGACAATGTAACGTAAAACAGGTGCAATTATTATCGAAATTAAATATTGTTTGTAACATCTCGTTTCGGATTTCATTTTCATGGGAAAGTTCTCGTACTAGAAGCTGTAATAGACTTTACAAAAATACAAAAAACTTATAGAAAGTACACCCAGGAACAGTTACCTGTGGATCACGCAAATAAAATTTTCCTATTTCATACTGAAGATTGTATGTATCAGAATATTCTTCCAGAACAAACTTCGGATTTCTCCACTATGTTATGTAGTTCGTTTAAATTCCTTTTCAAATGTTCTTTAATTTAGTTTTATAATTCTTTTCTAAATAGATGTAGGCTATGATGAAATGCATGTATCTATAGTGGTAACAGTTCCTAAATAACATTAAAGGAAAAATCTTATCATTTCAGTATTGTGTCACAAGCGTAATTCGTTTTTTTTAAGGCGTTAAGGTTTAACTCCTACACATCGTTCGTTAAATAATCCTTTGGAATAGAATAAATAATAAGCCGGATTTTTGTTTAATCGGTGCGTTTATTTTTAATCACTCGTACAAAATGGGGAATAAAATACAATTCCACAAACGTCCCCTATCACTTAATAAAATTCTTATACTGATTGGCGTTCATAGCCTTTGTGTAACCATTTATAGCTCTATATATTACAAATGGATATGCCTCTCTGTTTGTTAGAGCCTTTATAACTCTAAAACCAGTGGACCAAATATATTTATATTATAATAGGTTTTTATTCTGGACAGGTTGTATTGTATTGTTTGTTACATTAGAAAATGTATTTACAAGTTACGAGGTTGAAAGTAAATTAAGTCGACACAAATTGACTCCCAGCTCGTTCTATTTTTTGTAATTTACCTAAACTATATACTATATGTATATTCATCAACATAATTGTTGACGCGTTTTGTTGTTCCCATGAAATGACGCATTAGGTTACCATGGTAACATAGTTGTTAGAGAAACGACAAATTGTTATCTGGATTAAAAATTGGCTTTGTATATTATTCTAGTATTTTTTATTTAAATTAAACTTTATTTTAATTACAAAACTATCGCCGATAGATTGATTTGGATTCGTACAATAATGTAGTGGATGATTGTTTACAATAAAAATACTTTAGCAATTACTTTGTAATTCCCGCGAGTAGAGTTGCGGACACAGTTAGTTTTATATGTTGTTCGAACTAATGTTTTTCTAAAATCAGGACATAATTTTCTAATCAGTGATCTAAATG
Source organism: Antheraea assamensis (assembly GCA_035772565.1). Taxonomy (NCBI): domain Eukaryota; kingdom Metazoa; phylum Arthropoda; class Insecta; order Lepidoptera; family Saturniidae; genus Antheraea; species Antheraea assamensis. The sequence continues at coordinate 5,472,513 of JAQQSE010000011.1, forward strand.
GTGTGTGACGATATCAAAGCGTTTGGCGTGTGTTACTGACGTCACAATGTGGAATTAGTGGCGCTGCTTACACTAATATTAGGTACTGTATTACCAAAATGTAAGTGAGATAGATATATTAAACCTTATATTTTTTTTCTATGATTAAATATTATCTTGTAAATTATGTGTTAAAATATATTAACTAGTTTGTTTAACATAACTTCGCATCGTGTATATATCCTTATTATGTAGGGTTTGTAATTGAAATAAAGGGAACGAATTAAATGAAGTTATTTATTTAATAGTTATTCAATTCTCACTTGATAATTTCACGATGCAAGTAAAACAAAGAAGTATAAATAAATGTGTGTTACTTGGCGCTTGATTTTTGAATAAATACAGCTTTTTTTTATATTATAGGGGGCATACGAACAGGTGGGTCACCTGATGGTAAGTGATCACCACCGTCCATAGATACTAGCAACACCAGGGGAGTCGCAAGTGCGTTGCCGGCCTTTTAAATATGTGGGCCTCTTGTATATTTTGTCATACAAAAACTGTGTTCGTGGAAATACACATTTCTATTTCACATTATATCTGAATCTAGTTGGATAGCGAGTTTTTACAAACTCTCAAACATTCTAGAGTATTGTAAAAGTAGTTAGGTAAACTTCAATAAATGGCGTATAAAACACTACTGTGTGTGGTACCACACAGTCATTGACATTCGCAGGTCGAACCTTCTTGGTAATGCTCGGTTCTGCATTTCGAATGGTGATTATTCCTCGCATAATGCTCTTAGTGTGATAGATATATATACTATAATCTACCTTAATAAATATTAAATGCATAAAGAATAATAAACAATAGTTTGCCAGCTCATTCAAGAGATTGGCGCATTCAAACGAAAACAAAAAACCAAATGATCTCTGGAAATGTATACTATTACATTTTGAAGACTATTATTTACCTAACACGTTTAACTTTTTTTTTTATAAATATCAATAAAATAAAATTAAAATGATTTCATTACATTTAAGAGTAATTCTCAGAATTTTTATTTTTACTGAACCAATTGTGTATACCGTTGACGATGTCTTTTTTAATTCCGTGAAAATATTTTTTTATTCCTTTAAAAAGAGAATTGCTGTTATTATTATGCATTTGTTCGTCAAAATCTGCGTTTATGTGTAGGATACTTAATTTATTTCTCTTGAAATCACTATTTTCGTTATCAGTTTGGGCGGTATTGTCAACCTCGTTGTTATTATTAGGTCTCATGGCGATGTTCAACGGTCTCTTGGAAGTATAGTTGAATGTCAAAGGTCCCGGCAGAGGGCGCTCGTCGGGTACGTCTATAACATTTTCCGTGACTTGGTATTTAGCTGGTGATATGTTCTCAAGGTGTTCGTGATCTTGTGACACGTCTATGTAATTTTCTGTGGTTATTATAAGTTTTTCACCAATGTTCGTCGGTTTTAGAGTCACCGATGACAGGAAAAGCTATAAAAAATTAATGCTTGTATTAGTTAGTTATGCCGGTTCGTATAATGTTCTGATATTTTTTTTTCTTTTATTATGTTTTAGGCCTTACTAAGTACTAGCAACTGGCCACGACTTTGGCTGCATTTGTAATCTTATAAATACTTTCGTGCCACTCTTAACGGTTTCTGTAGTGTACGCTGACAGCATGCAGATAGCAAAATTTTTTGCACCTTATTTAACTCTTATCGTTATTTTTATTGCAAATTTAAACAATATAAAATTATAGCCGATGTGTTATTCTCACATATAAGCTATATTACTGTGAAGTGTCATTAAAATCCGTTCAATAGTTTTTGTGTGAAAGAGTAACAAACATTCATTCGCCTTTTGAAACTTTTTCGGTTATTTTATTAATAGGATTAAACTGGCGTACAGTCCACGTGATATTAAATGTTTAGTGTAACCTGAATCCATTTATAACAAATTTAAAAATACCGTAGTAGATTATTATAGCCATAGGACGGCTTATATTGTCATGCCCCTTAGTATATGTCGCGAATCATTCGTATCAGTGATACATATTTAGCAAAAGCGAGCGATAAGCAAAAACGGCTAAATAAAAACCTCAAATGGCAAAAACAGATGATGTAATCATTACACTAAAATTTATACTATTACTTATATATTCACTAGTAGGTAGAAGTGATATTATATATACAGATACATGAGCATATAGAGGCAGTACTATCCTTATCTAAGACTTGGCTCGAATGGATACATAATCTGAATGTGTAATATATAAGTCGATATTCTACTTTATCATTCTATTATCTTTTTATTTGGTATTCTACAGCGGGAATAATTGTAACCGCTGTGCCTGCACGGGTGAGCCTTACACAGCCTTTTTTAGAATTAGGGGTGGTATCTATTAGTGAGGTAGAAGGTCACATGTATTTAACAGAATCTTATCTACTGATGGTTAAAAAAATATATAAAACTGTTTTCTATACTCTATAGGTTTTAACGTTTAACCATAATCTCATTTGATTTTCAATGATGGTGTGATCTAAGATGATAAATACGCTAAGCCTAGAGAGGGAGTGGCACTATAGTGCAGCTGTCGGAACACACTAACAAGTGCTTGGCGTATATTCAATTTGAAGTGGGTTTAGAAAAAGCTTTACCACAATGCTATGATTTCAATATAATCTTTTCCCTTATCGAAAGATCCGACTCAGTTGAAAGGATTCAAACCTACATCGGTTGTAGGAACACACTATCAATTAAGCCCTCAGAGTTTCAAAATCGCTTTCATCGCTACTTAAAATTTCAACTATAAACACAAGTATATTCATGTGAAACTCTATATAAATACTTTAATGCGATTATGCGATAATCTCTCTTAAACTGTACAGCTTATTTCAGTAATTAATAATCGGTCGTGTAGTTTCTGACAAACTCGCGAACAACAGAACCGTTTCTTTGGCTCGCAACATAACATCATCACTACATAGTATAAAACAAAGTCGTTTTCTCTGTCCCTATATTCCTATGTATGCTTAAATCTTTAAAACTACGCAACGGATTTTGATGCGGTTTTTTTAATAGATAGAGTGATTAAAGAGGAATGTTTATATGTATAATAACATAAATTAAATAGTGGAGAAATACTGTTATTTTTAAGGTTACTCCAAATTTAACGCGTGCCGGCCACGGGCAATAATGAGTAAATCAAAACTATTGGATCGATATTAATAATTTTTTCAGTGAATGACATAGGCTATACTATATTTTATACCCGTGGGAAGCCGGAGCGGGCCGCTAGTTTAATATATACCTATATACATAGTGATTTCTATTTGTTCGTCGGTATATTTATGCATATTTGTCTATGCATAATAAACATTGTCAATTTAACTTTAACATGAGTAGTATTTTAGACACAGACAAAATACAAGTGAAGATAAATGTTATCTCATTTACTAACTGTACAATTTTATAACATACATTTAATATTTAGTACGTAGCTTTGTACGTAACCTCGACATGCATGTACTAAAGAATTTTTCGGAATTCGCGTACATTTACTAATTGAATTTGGTAACACTATTGGCTGACGGTGGAAGAATACGTCGTAAGGAAGCCTGAACCTGAGAAATGTTCTTGTAATACCACCATAGGTGAAAAATATAGCACTATCGATTTCTTGGAGCTTGAAATTGGTAAATTGGTTTATACCCTTATCCTCAGTAACAGGCCTTAAAAGATCTGTAAGAACTCTAACTAGCTGACTTTATTATTAAGTAAAAATCAGATTGTGTTAAAAATAGTAATTACAAAAAATCGAATTCTGTATCATTTACCCATACAAGTAACATCTTTGTAAGAGTTTCTAGTAATAAATTTTGCTAATTATTTAATTAGTTCCTACCGTATTACTTCGATTTATATTTGTATGTATTTTTTAACACAAAAATATTTTATTTAGTCACTAGCTGATACCCGCGATTTCCATTCACCACATCGCTTACCCTACTTCTTTACGGCAAGAAAATTCATATTGCTGAATACGTAGTACTTATTAAAATCGTGTAAAACTTTATGTTAAATAACAATATCGTAATATATATTTCTATATAAGGATGAATGAATAATGATCTAAGAAGTAAAAGATGATCTAAAACTTTTTGCGTGATGCGAACCTCTATAATTTTATTTACATAAGATATTAATCTTGAAGAAATTCGCGAATATAAACACAAAGCCACTTCCACCTACTGTGAATTTTGCAGTTAAGTATCGTATAAACATGGCACTTACCAGAAATAAAGTATTTATTAATAATATACCCATTATAGATATTTGTTTAACGGTCAATCAAAGCGAACTGCGTGAACGGTATTATTCCACCAACTGAATCCAATTTATGTGACAAAAAGTTTTCACAAAGCAAAAAATGCGGGATCCAATCGCTTTAGGTTTGCGTTTTTTTTATCAAATACCTTTGTGAGAATAATTAATACGGTTTCACTTTTTACCCCATTGTGATTAGTGAGGGGACTGTTGCGGATATACTGATTCGTGTCTTTATAAACTCAGACTGAGTCAGCCATCACTTGAAGTTAGGGTTGTCAGGTGTAGTTTTATACTTTATAGGTTATATAGCCTTTGGCCATAATTACACATCATTTTAAATGATTATGTGGAACATAGAAGAGGACCGACTATTTATTGCAGTTTTAAATAATACCTGCCCTCCATATTATGTATTATATACTACATAGAAAGATCCAGTTCGATGAAGAATTCGAAAGTAAGTTTTAGTACTACAAATTATTATTGTATGGAAATGAAAAAGTCACCTGTAATTTATGTACAGTTATTATATTATGGAGAATTAATAGATACCTGTACCATAGTCGATACGGACACATGACATGCTTGCTCGATTTCTACGATACTGTAGGTGAAATATAAACTTAATTTCCTTAACTTGAAATTACGGATATATTCTAAGCAATTTTTAAATTTAATAACAGAACTAAGAATTTCTTGTACAAGTTATGTTCTTACAATCACATAACTTAGTGCTATTTATTATACAACAATATAAATGTATACGAATGTGTGCCAAAGTTTTTCTTGAAACTTTAGAATTAAATATATATTTTCTGAAGTTTCAACCCATAATTACCTATTCCATATATAGTCTCCATATTGAAGGTACTATTGGTAATTTCGTGGCGTTCTATAAAATTATTTTATTTTTATGCTGCAACTTATGATGTATAATAATACACTGGCGATATAACCGAAATAGGATTTCCGATACTTGAATTCTATAGAACTGATTAGGCTTTTGTATGCCCATTTAATTGTTTACCAGTTATATTAATGTTTTGGAAATTGTTTGGGTGGCCACAATATTATCAGAATATATTGAGTCTGTATAAATACGAGCACCAAAGACGTTTACCGCTTTCAAATTCTATTAAGCGTAAAAGCACACCTAGCTACGCCGTACGACATCTTAAATAATACGGATCTATGTAAGGTCACCAATATTTGTTTCATAATAATATACTGGATACATTATGGTCTTACAAAATTTAATATTAATATTGTAAAAATGAGACAACCCTTCGAGTAATCATACCTACAAGCCTACGTATGGATGACTCATTATGAATAAATTATTTATAAATTACTATGTCCTTTTACCTGGGATTTTTAATGAAGAAAACCCTTGAATTCCAAAGAATTGCTGCCTCCGGAAGCGAAACATGCGTGTAAATGTCAAAGCATCGTGAATGCACAAAAACTGTATAATTTTATAGAGCATAAGATAAATAAAAAAAAAACAAAATTGTCCCAAGATATATCATCAAATTTAATGTAATGTTACTTAATAATGACATCAGAGAGCCACTGAGGACTGGCAAAATTACCATCCTTTTCACGGAGAGATTTTAAAGAATTTAGAGTCAATTTGTAAGTTCTGCGATATTTCAAATTAGATGCAGATTTTATTTTTCACATTTTTTTACGTTTAATGCCTTAATATTAATTTTATGTATATATAAGTATCTAAAAGACTTCAATATCATTACCAAGTTGTTATTTAAAATGGAAACACTCATATTTTTCAAAATACCATTGGATTTTGGAGCAATATAAATCCATTTACTGTCATTGTAGGTGGCAAACTTTATTTTTCAACTCAAGAATTACGAGTATTATTGTGTCTGTCGTATTACAGCAATGTTTTATTTCTTATGCTACTTTCCGTTCTTAAGGATATGTTTAACAGAACGTACGTACAAGTTTTTCAACTCCGTGTTCAGAAGTACTAAAGTAAATAGTTCACGACTCACAGACTTGTTGTGTCAACATATGTTTGTGGTTAGTAGGAAAAGTATCTGCACTTACCTGACGGTAACTCTTCTTCAAAAGAGCTCGTATACTTTTGGTAACTTTATCCTAGGTATATATTTACTATCTCAATATAGAACTCTGTAAGTTGCACTTTAATGGAGATGCGAAGAAATTCGAGTTATAGAAATTTCAAACTGTTTTAAGTGGGGTAGGTTTGAATTCTATCCTATCCTTGCGAAGATGAAACAAATAAAAGATTTTTATTACAAAAATAATGCAATCCATTACCTGCACGACGCAGTACCACTATTTTTTTCAAACTTATCCACCTTTAAGAAACATCCATATAAAGTGATGATTTTTATGAATAGCCATGGTTATTCTAGTTTTATTTTTTATTTCTTCGTCAGACTACCTGATTCCTACATATGCAGATAGCCCTCGTCATCCCGGATCCGCCGCTATCAGTTTGTCTGCATAGAAGTCCACTATTACTTTATCACGATTCAACTTACTGCGTTATATATTACATAACAATAATTTCTCATTCTGTGGTGATAGCTTCTGGAATTCGAATTTATGCTTTCCTTTAAATGTATGTAAAGATCTATTTTCTTAAAAAAAATTTAAAAATTTCAATTATCCATGATAATTATTAAACTCATGCCATATCAAAATAACTCCATTGTTCACGTTGTCCCATCACTATGTAATTTGATAATGGACGTTTATGTTAACCATCGTTTAGTTCGATAATACACGTCATTATAGGTACTATAAAAATTGCCTAAATATCGTAATATATTGGGATTATGTTTTGTAATACGAAACATGTAATTTAATTAAGGGTAAGATAGAATAATAATGCGAAATACTTTAGTAAATGGATGCACGCATGACCTAGAAACGTGATGTTAGCCCTGTAAATGTTATTATGTTGTTTGATTAGCGCCAGTATGATTTATATAACTCCGTGAAACTTTCTTACGACCCCTTATCAAACCAGAAACAGTGTCTGCCATAATTTTCACGTGAAATAATTATAATTCAAGCTGGTCAAATGCTTTGACCGATGGGATATCGATTTAAAATTCATAGATTATTATTACAACGATTTCTAACGAATTTTTCCGAATTTCTGTACATTTACTAATTTTAATTGGTAACACTGAACTGACGGTGAAGAAAAACAGAATCCGTGAGGAACCGTGGAACCAAAAAACCGTGAGACAATGTTCTTCTAGTACCAACATATATGGAAGAATATAAAACTGCATTGCTTGGGGTTTGAAATCATCAATACGTGGGTTATTACGATGATTATGTCTATACTGTCTCCTGGGTAGAGGCTTTTAGCCTAGTATTGGGACTTTTACAGGCTGTATTTGTACATGTTTTTTTGTACAGGTTTATACAGATGATTTATTATATGACTACTTAAAAAAATATTAGAATTATTCCAGTAAATGAATGTCTGTTACTTTAATATGTGTATTTGTATAACCTAATCGGGTTGATAGAATTTAAAATTTGAGCTTTCTTTAGAGTGAACTCAGCTACATTATGTTAAGGTATGTTTCCTGTGTATTAAAAAGGTTACGCAGTTAAGTTTTTTGATCTTTATGCATAATAATACGTGTTAATAACTTAGTGGCAAAGTGTAAGTGTATTGAAGTACGAAAAGCTCCCGTTTTTTTTATTTATTACAATATTTTCAATTAATTATATTGACTCTGAAACAAAAAAGAAACTGTAATTTAAGAACAGTCAAAAAAATATGGGTAAAGTCATAGGTAATAACTGTAGTAGTTATTCTAAAAATACTAAGCGGATTAAGGTCTTGTCGTTTGTGAAACTGACTGCTGGGCAGTACCACGTCCGCATTCTACATTATGCTCGTGACATTAGTCACCTACACTATTTTTTTTTTGTTAACTCTATAAAGCGGTCGCACGGCTCTATTTTAATTTAGTCCAAACGCTGATATTTTTATTCGAGATATGGTACTTGGATTTAATAATGTATAAAGTAAAATCGAATTTTTGGAATTATGTATTTCATTCATGTTACTATGTACTTGATGAAATTATCAAATTATGTAACTGATTTTGAATATTTTTTTGTAACTATGGAGTTATCTGAATCCTTTTTAGGCATACTTTTGCATGACAGATGGCACTGTTGTTGAGATTAAGACTGTTTATTTTCTATTGTCAGGTGTACACATATAAACCCAATTTTTCAGCCTCCCAACATTTGTCCGGAGAATGTCTTTCTTCCGGGTTTTTTATTCATATAATTAGCTACATAGCGCAATAGTAGCGAATCTTACTACTGAAACGAGAGGTCGTATCTCCGATTTCCATACATGAGTAACCATTGTATGATGAGGATAATCGTTAGTTCTGCATGTCTGAGTGTTTATTCTCCATATTCGTGTGGTATATCACTTGTTTAGTTATGTCTGTATGTGTAAAATTGAGGCCTCATATTTGTTCATTACTATTTATTTGTGTACTGTAAAGAAGTCGATATGTTAGTTGTTACTATATTGCGCAGAAATTGATAATTTATTTGGCAGTATATAACGCTGCAAACGGTAGTGCCGCTCAAACAGAAACTAAACCTACCACCAAAGCTAAACATCAATAAAAAAAGTATAAAGCTAAAAGATGGACCTATCTGATATCGTAATCATATTGATAGGTTGCTACCAAGGCTTAAACCTAGAGCGCTATTCTAACCATAGGGAGAGTTATAATGTTTGAGTTTCTCTTGAAATTGATGTCGATATTTTGTTATCCATTATTATAATAGCCATTTATATCACATGAAATATCTTCATAACACTGTATAGAAATGTTACGTAATATCAGTTTGTACATGTACGACTGCTGGTCAAAACTTTCTGTCTGGAAGAATCATCTAACATAATCATATAATGGTACTATGAAGTAATCCCAAAGAGGGTTGACGCTAGGCGCGTGCGGCCGATGGTAAAAATTAAGCCAATTCATACATCACAACATGACAAACATGTTGTACCGACCCTACTTAGGTGGGATAAGGATAAGCAGAAGAAGATAATGCAGCAAATTGATACGTTATTTGTTAGTATATTGCCTGAAAGTTGAAAAGTTATTAGACATTGTTTAGCACAGAAATTGATATATTATTCGTTAGTACATGGCCAAAAGTTGATAAGTTATATGTCAGTATACAGTGCAGATATAGATACTTTCCTTTATATAAAATTAAAGTAAAATATTAAACAGACCTGGACGTTAGTTACTGGTTATATCGAATAGAAATTTGTTTGCTAGTTGTAATATGTTGGACAGAAGGTAGCATGTTTTAGTAAACTATCTCCCATTGCACTTATATAATTAGCGACATCTAATGTTGAACGCAAATATGTTAGATATTGTAATTGTATTAAAAACATCAGCAGTCGCTAATTCTATATTGGACGAATTCATTTTCACTTTTATCAAAAGTATTCGTTTATGGGATTGAAGAATATTAACGACAAGACAATTACATTGATCGCCAGTAGATGTCTAATATGTTTTAAAAACAATAAATAAAGTTAAATGTCGAACAATAAATTAAGGAGCGATTGTGAAACGACCGATTTATTGCTTTCGCATTTACAATTCTCGTTTCAATTGATTCTACAACAAAACGTTTTCGATTGAAAAATGGTATATCTTTAAGTTTTTAAATAAGTATATAATATTGTTCGCAGTTTGTGATAATAAGCACAGCCGTAAAAAGAATAATTCTTTGCTTTGTTGCTAAATAAAACCTATATAACAAATTAACTCTGCTCGCGGTTTCGCCCGCGTCATCTATTAAATGATTGCCTTGATATTTTTTAAGCCAATCTAATTTAACTTTTATACTTTACTCGATTTTGTTTCGCGGCTTTGCTCGTGTTTATGTAAATTTGATCTATCGCTCGGGAACAGTACATTTTTGCTGGTTTTAATATACCGTATATCCTTTTGTACCCATGATAACGTCTATACAAAATATATTGATGATCGGTTGTGTAGCTAAGGAGTTAAAGCGTAACGTAACAAACAAACTCATATCGCATTTATAATATAAGTTAGAATAATAAATATTAAATACTATTGAAGATATACTACGTATGTAAATACTCATCGCAGAGACTTTTTGTACACACTAGTTTGATAATAAAACTATATTAAATAAAATAAATATTTATTGAAGACTTTTATAAAAATTATAATTATATAATTCTATTAAGTCTGTCGTAGTATAGTTCAGGTTAAGTCTGTCATATTTACCAATTTTAGACAAAGCGTTGACTGTGATTTAAATATAAACGGTACGACAGATTCTCTACCGCATCGTATTGATTAACATTTAATGGTGAAAGATAGAATACTCTGGTAGAAATTTTCTGTATATTTAATTTAGTTTTCATCACATCAGCCTGTAATAGACCAACTGCAGGGTAATTCAAACTGCGAAAAACTCACAGTTCCATATTTTCCCATATATTGTGGTACAACAAGAACATATCTCAGGTTCAGGTTCCTCACGATGTTTTCCTTCGCCGTAAGCCGATAGTGTTACCAATTTAAAATAGTTAAGGTACGTTAACTCCGAAAAATTCCTAGATACTTACCAGGGTTCGTACCTGTGGACATGGAATTGACATTCTACCGGTGAAAACTCTCGACCACTAGGACTTTCTTTTTTACTTTTAACTTCACAATTTTTTTTTATATTTTATGTAATATTGTAAAAACATATTTTAAAATTTGTCCAGAGAATAGAGAGACGAAGTTCTTATCTTTTCATGGATAAATCGTGCGGAAACCGTGCTTTTAGGGCTTGCGATACAAGTACTGGCTTAAATATATTTTATCGCTATCCATCAAGGCTCACCTTCACTGTCCGCACTCCTGTCCCTGTCTTGAAGATTCTGGTAAAAACATACCAGTGCCTTATTAAAGATTTTCTCCAAATAGGAGTTTATGAGTGGCATAATTAAAAGAAAAGAGTTTTAAAGAGAAGTTAATATTTTCCGAGGTTTTTGAAAACACATACACATTGTCAAAGACACAGATAAGGACATAGAGTAGGATAGGGTAAAAGCATTTTTTGCAAGGAATAGAGTAATATATTCAACAGTTAATGCGAGTGTAGCCGCTTGCAAAAATTAATATGTATAAGTATGAAATGCGATTAATTGATGTGTATAGTCAAAATTTTCATTTGAAATCATTCTATAGTTGTAATAGTGGACATCTGCAGTTGCAATTCTAATAGGCGCTTCACTTAGTACTATAGTTTTGTGGGCTGTTTATTTTTAACTGTATTTTCAAATCATTTAACAAATGTTTTGGATATTTTTTATAGATGTATTATAGTTGTTAGAGTATGTAATTACGTACAGAAAGCCACAAAATGACCGTATCTCTAAAAAAAAAAATTATTTCTTACCACTATTTCATCTGTCTTTAAGTGACAATGAGGATCAAAATGAGAACTGGCTCTCAAACGCAGCTCCCGAGATAACATATACAAGTGCTTGGTGACAGATTTTCATCTTCTGGGTTATAGGTGACGGGCATTAAAACCCCTATGTATACCACGATGTTTTCTTTCACGGAAATCTTCATATTATTGCAGGAATTTGAACCTAAAATTCAAAACTCTTTCTGGTGTAGTTTATAACCTCCTATTTATTATTATCTATTTATTTATCATGAGAGTGGCTAATAATCTTTATTTTTAATGAATTTCATAATAAGTTAACGCATCATTTTTCCGAATCGAAAATACCAAATGAAAACAAAGCAAAATATATATTTTATAATAAACACTATACCCAATTGAAATTAAATGCTCATTAAAATTGACATATTATTTTGAAATGGATAAACAATGTTATGAAACGGACGTCAAATGACATATTTATAATTGCGCCCCGGAGGCTCGAACCACCTCGGGTGGGGTGAAGTGGAGACCGCCTGCTTCAAACAACGGAAAGAATGCGACTGAATTCCTAGTAACAGTTAATTTATTTTTATTATTTTAAAATCGCTTTTTACTTAAATATCGATTTAAGACACTAATAGACTTAATTATTAAAAATTAAAATTACCTACCAAAAAAACACTTAAGTGTGCCAGTTTTCCTGTCCATTAGACAAGTGTTGTCCAATTTTATACCGTTATATCGATTTTTATTTATATAGTGGTTTTGTCTAGCTACCCTTCTTTAGTTGAGAATATGTTACCAAACACCTGTAGGTATTTTCTGACAGCTGTATTTGAGAGTACCTAAGTTCTCCTTTAACCTCCTAACATTTTAAGGTGAGAATGTAGTCAAATAGAATTCAATAACAAATATATCGGTCTGTTTTCATGCGCTTAGTGTTGCTGAAAATTACGTTTTTACTATGTATACAGTGAATACAAACTAGAGTATCGAGCTCCGAATATTTCTGTGTTGTTCTTTCTTGTTATGGTGTGTGAAGTAAGTTATGGCAAAAACGTGACCGAATTATCTCTAGTTTCAATAGATTACCACTGTCATTACCAAATCCAGTTGCGAAGGCTGCATAGATGTAAACGACGACGGTTACCATGGAGACGGAACGGCGCGCGCACCCAGTTCTTCCCAAACATCGACACAGGCCGGACGTGGCCTCGGATGCCGAAATACGATTTGTAAACAACAAATCAGCATTCGATTTTCGAAAATTTTGGACAACCGACTGTCATTTTGACAATGACTTCTGAATGACAGTTATTCGCGTAACAGTTCTATCCGTGGTTGTGATTTTTTGTGTTCGACACCTTTATTATCACGTCTGTTATGGTTTTAGGTGTGAAGCTTTTCGAATGGCAGAGAACGTCAAATGTGAAGGTGTTACAGTGAGTCTAATCATTTGCAATATAAATATGCTACAATCTGTAAACTTTACGAGCTTCGCGGTTTTTCCTTTGTTGAACTGCTTCGCAGAAAAATTGGCCAGTGTCAGTGTCGTATTTCTCTGTTATAGCACGTGGAGAGTAGAATATGTATCATAGCTTTTGTAGGGGGTTTTGAAGTAAAAAAATAAAAACATTTTTTTTAGTTCCAATGAATATACTATACAAAGCATCGATTGTCTTTCTGTCCTTCAGTATGATTATAACTCTAAAATTACTAAAGCGATGTACATAAGTTTATCTTTAAATCATAAATTTATTCATTGGCTTAGATGAAGTATATGTTTATTATAATAAGTAATATATGAAGCAAGTTATAAAAGTAAATTAAGTGACCATAAAATGACTAGCTGGTTATTATGTTACTATGTTTCATCTAAGTCGTTCAATGTTAACCAATATAATGCAGTAGATAGTTGTAAAACAGAAATTAGTTTAGCAACCGGTAGTAAATACCATAAATTTAACTGTTTATGTTTAAAACGCAGTGATCACTTTTACGCGATTAAAAATTGAAAAGAGAAAACGAGTTTAATCATTTTTTTAATTCACCATTAGTACTTAACGGCATCAAATTTGGTTGCTTTGTTTGTGGGATAAATATACTTTAGTTGAGCAAAATCATTAACAAGGATTCTGTAGTACACGCAGGCGAAAAGAGAAACAACGTAAATTTAGTAATTAAATACAGTAGGTACATAATCAATTGAAGTTCCCGCTAATGATTCTGATACAAATGACAACATAAGCCCTTTTACGAGCTAGGTATTAAGTATTGTTTTTTTTTAAAACACGTCGAAGTTTTATCTTTCTATAATATTTATACATGCGTTAAGGCTGTTCATTGATAACATATCGGTCATATAGAATTCGCACTATTACCTACATTGATAGTATAAAATATATACAATGGACTAAGGTTGTCACTCACAGTTCAAGCTAATCTTTTTGACCGCTATGATTGTAGATGGGTATAACATTAATTTATTTATAAATAGGAATTATATATATATATATATATATATATGTATAACATGGAGACAATTTGGGGATAAATAAATGCCTATTTTAGATACCTGTTTTAACTTTATTTTTATTAAACTCTTGACTCTATTGCGCGTAATATTTATTCGTTTTAGGCTATATTCGGAGTAACTGTCTGTCTATATTTAAACGAATTTAATTTGAAATAGATAAATATGAGCTTCACTTGTAAAACAGCAAACGAAGCATTCATTGAAGTATTTCAGGTAAAAGGCGAATGAGGGTAGAAGAAAATTACGTTTCTATAATAAGATGAATAGGATCTTTGCGAATGAACCTGGGCTTTCGGTAAAGGAAAGCATAGTTACGAAACCATAGCATGGTTATAAGGCTTTGTATAAACACGCCTGGCTAGCTACCACTCTCAAGTTGAAAATCCGTCGCCAAGAAGCGCCTTTTCGTGTGTTCCGGATGCTCCAATTGAGGGCTAGTTCCACTCTAGATTTAGCGTGCTTATCATCTTAGAACACAGCGTCATTTAACATCAAATGAGATTGTGGTCAAACGTTAAAATCTTTGAAGTATAAAAACCTTCCCTTTTTGTATATTTATTATTGGAATGTCCAGTACATTGATATTAAATCAGCTACTTACCTGTTCCGTGAAAAGATACAAGTCCTTTAATAATAGGATACAACGTAACCTTACAAATAGCGCTCCCTTTCCTGTTGAAAGTATTTACTGTAGGAAAACTGAATAAGCACTGGGAACTGCGTATGTCCGTGAATAACTTACGTAATCTCATGAAATGTAATCTCATGAAATGATATACATGGCGCGACAGTAAAGAAAATGGATGATCTGTGTAGAGATTAACAATTTAAATAATTAAACATTGATATATTGACTGATCCCGGCTACACCTAATATCTGGTAGATGCAATTCAGCCGGATAAATTACCATCTTCTAAATCCAGGTAAATTTGTAGTACTACCTTAAACGATTTAAATTTCATGGATCATTAAATCATTTTGAATTCACTTTTGAGAAATAACATGCATAAATCATCAAATATATCTCGTAAAATGTCATCAATATTCGAAAAGCATCTACATGATAAACGAAGTCCTTAGACACCTGAAGATAGCAACTCAAATTCTTAGTTTCGAAGGGTTTAACTTTACGTAGGGAAGGGTTCTATAGTATTAATATAAATTTATCGCGGACCGAAACAGATGCCTTCAATTATCTATGGGTCTAAACTATAATTTTGATAGAGGTTTACCCGTGTAAGTTTGCTACGAACGTATAGAGATAGTGAAATAAAACATTCCGACAACATCTGGAAATACCCCTGTCAGGGATAGTAAAACACGCGCCACAAAAATACAATCCGCTGTCTTGTTCAGCATTACCTAGCATATATACAACCATTTATTGATATTAATTCCTAGACTTTTGAAAACGAATAAAGGTTTAAACTCCATGCAAACGAATGTAGACCTTATGAAACACTCATCAACGGATAAATTAAAATCCCAGGGGTTAATGAAAATTATAGCCAACTTAAACATCATTTGTTTTGTTTTTATCACGGTATCACGTGTGATTAACCGCAACGAGTTACATATCAACGAACGCAATTTTTCGCATTGGCAAATTATCTCAATTTTATAAATAATGATTATTTTATTATATAATAAATAAAAGAGCCTTCAGAAAAAATTACTCTTATATAATAAGATTCAATAAGACGTCCTTGACCATGTTTAGATACCTACCTCGTGAAGTTGTCATAAACTTAACAATATCTCAATCATTGTATATCTGCTATTCAAATCTGAGAAGTTTCCTGGCCTATCCTCGAAATACAATGTCTAATGCTAATGAAATTGAAATAGGACTCCCTTGATTACATCCCTTTTCCAATATTTTCCAACTTGGTTTAATATCGTTCTGTAAAATAAAAGACGGTAGGGGATATTTAAATATCAATATATTAACATTCCGTTACTTTTTTATTACATTACACGGTCGTACTGTAGAGAGCTATCATTTTCTTAGTTAGTAGATCCGTACGAAGCCAGGGTAAACAGCTATTATAACGTACAAAGTACCAACCTTAGACTTTAATTCATAAGTTAATTTATTTGACATATCATATGAATATTAGCAGTGATGTACGAAATAAACAATGATTGTTCTGTTATCAGTTGAATGAAGTTATTTTATGAGCTCGGATAAAGCAAAAACTCAAGAAGCTTTGTAAACTCGATATCTGACTGAATGGTTGACAACACAAACAAACTACTAACTTCAACTAAACCACTTTAGTCCACGGAGCACCTAAAAAGTGAAGTTGTATGTGTATATTTTTATTTCAATACTCAATGCATATTTATGTACAAAACCCTCAGCGAGTGAGTTCCACTATTTGCCCAAATTTTCAATGTATTTACGATTTTCATATTTTTATAACTTAAAAACTCATTAATGTTGAACCTTTTTGATGTTTTGATTTTAAACTTTATAATGTGATAGAGGTTTTATGTTTTATTATGATAAAAAAAGACAGTTACTTGAGTAAATGGTTAAATAGCGAATACGTTATTTTAGTTCGAGTATACAATATAAAAGGAGAGATGTAAAATTATAGATAAAAACATTATAAATTATTTTGTTTTAGCGTTTCACCACAATCTCACCTGATGTTAAATGATAGTGTGGTATAAGATTGTAAACAAGCTAAAGCCAAAGGGGGACTGCCTCTCAAGGGCATCTGCTGGGACACATATATGAATGTGGTATCTAACCAGGCGGGCTTAGATAAAACCGTGTTACCATACTATGGCGCCATCACGACATACACAAGGATTCGAACTTAAGTTAGTCGACGCGGCGTCCGCACACGTTAACCACTTAGTCATTATCGCTATAAATTCGCTTCCTATAATAACGTTTTGATATCAGAACCTGCTGGACATTATGCTTGAAAATATTATCCGGTTAGTTGACAATGTGCTTTGGGAGTTCGCTGTAAAACCTAACACTTATTATGCTTATAAAGAAAAATAGCGGTCGTACTCGATCTAAATTATATAAGGGCTAATTTATGTTTATTTGGTATTGAAATTATCCTAGTAATCTTCAATATAAAATGCGAGTTCACTATTCATTTATTATAACAATATAAAATATAAAACATGAAATCTTCTACAAGACTTCGTAGTTATTACTTTCTTTACTATATTTTTTTAGGTTTTGTATCATAATAGCTATGTATATTATTCATATTATGGTGCTAACTCCTAAGGTGTTTTAACAGTGCTTTATAGCGTATTTTCTCTGTAAGTCAAATATGTATACGAAGGAACTAGTATTTTATAATTCAATTAAGCCGGATTGTCTATACCCTCCCTCTATACAGGATACTATGACCTTGACTTGAATTTTCTAGGAGACTATGATATGGATTTCTTCAAAAGAGGAGTGAACAAGTTTTTATATGATCGGCAATGCGCATGGTCATGCTTCCGGTGTCGCAAGCGTCCATTATTAGCCTCGGTAACCGCTTAACATCAGGCGACCCGTACACTTGTTAGTCATGATCGTGTTATAAAAACAAATTGTATTGTGTAATGCATTATGAATAAAAGGTTTCTTATATATTTAACGATAATTTTATTTTATACTAGCTGTGCCTGCGACTGCGACCGCGTGGAATTTCAGTTCTGAACACAGTAATTAATAAAATCATAGATAAAAAGGCGTATCAAAACTCGACATCGACCATTTGTGAATAATTTTGTTCTTCGAGGCGTGGCTTGCCACTACTATTTCTAGTTGTTTGTCATACTATGAATGTATAATTCTGACTTTTGACACAAAATCACAGTCAAATAACAGTCAGCAATGCAATCTATCACCATACCAAATTTCGTAAAAACCCGTCCAACAGTTTTTGCTTGATGCGCGTACAAAAGGCAGACAGACAGACAGACAGACAAACAAAAATTCTAAAAACAATAGAAATGCGTTCTGTCATTAACTCTCATACCCCCAGAGTATTTTTTCTTAAATATATTTAATGTACAGATTTCGTCTCGTTATTCTTTTATTATAGGTATAGATTATAACATGAATCTCAAAGCCCAAATTTGGTAAATTTTACTATAGCTTTGTCTTCACGAAATGATTAGTTAAGGGGCCTTTCTGAGAGATGTTGTTTACAAAACTCATAATCACACGATCTATTCAAACTCGGACTCTATAGCCCCACTGTATTTTGTTGTACTGTGTCATAAAATAAACAGAATGATTTCAAGGGCTCCTTTTTATGTAAAGATCGTAAAAAGACAACTAGAATAGTCGAATTAAAAACGCGACCTAGATTAAATATAGACCAGTGATGGTTAAACGTGGAAATGCTATTCGTATTATAGTTGAGGATGGATGGATATTTATTACTCTTTCACGCAAAAACTACTTAGCCGATTTTGATAACATTTTACAGCGATATAGCTAATACATCAGAATAACAGATAGAATATAATTTTTAGTGGCATTGGTTAAATTGGACAAAATAAAACGATAAGTACTAAGTAAATTTGAAAAATCCTAGCATCTGAGAACTATCTTTTAATGCGGTACATAAATCGTTACGAGTAATATGAAGGTAATGTATCTCATTTATAAAAAATATAAACGTAGACGATGTTGCGGGCAGCAACCAGTGTCAATATACATGGATAATTTAAATAAAATTCAAGTGTCTCTCGTTTATTTCATGTAGGTGAAGAAGTAATAATAAAATGTAACAAAGTTAACATAATATCTGTAAGAATCTTGTAAGGGATAGTCATAATTATAAAAACAATGAGATATATTAAAAGACTGCCTCAAATGAGGCTGGATAATTAATACACATAATATTTGTTGAAATAACAAAATCAGTTTTCCGATAAAAGAATATGCAATTAGTATGAAATGTAAGTAATTAAGTGGTTAAAACTAAACTTGCAATCCGTCAGTAATTCTATTCTTTAAAGGTTTTAGCGTTTGATTACAATATCACTTCTAGCAATATTAAAATCACCTCTTTCAGCACGAAATCAAGCAGAAAAAGCTTTAAAATTCATTATCATGAACAAGCATAATTGTTATTAGGTATGTTTACAAAAATATAAATAATATAGATGGTAGCAAATATAGCTACTGAAACACACCTATAGGTTCTTAGTAACAGATTTTCAAATTGAAGGTGGTAACTAGTTAAACAGGCTTAGAAAAAGTCTTACCACCCTGCGAAATAACGATCAATACTATACTTTTTTTTTTATTTATATAACTATGCGGTGTCTGCGACTATACTGTTAGTAATACTACGTGTTTTAAATCAATTAATTTTGAGTTGTCTTTTATTTATCCAATTATCTATAATATATAAAAATGAATTGCTGAATGTGTTGCTAAGCACAAATCTCGAGAACAGCTGAACCGATTTCGCTAATTCTTTTTTTAGAATATTCCTTGAAGTACGAGGATGAACTTTACGGAGAAATTTTTTTTAAAAAATACCTGAAAAAATCTAAAAACAATACTTTTCTATACTCCCATACAAACAATTCGTAATAATACTTAAAACTCAATTTGAACTTTAATACCATACTATAAAGTTTAAGTGTTAGTTGAGAGGTGTTCTGGGAAGGCAAAACAATTGAATGTCGTTAGTATCGTATAAATATGAATGTCAATATTTATACGATGTTCCCGAATAGCAGAATAAGTATAAAAAAACATTTAAAGAATCGACTGTTAGGCGTTACGAAGTTAGCCGGGTCAGCTAGTCTATAATATAAAAATGAATCGCTAAATGTGTTGCTAAGCGCAAAACTCGAGAACAGCTGAACCGATTTCGCTAATTCTTTTTTTAGAATATTCCTTGAAGTACGAGGATGGATCTTACGGAGAGAAAAATTAAAAAAAATACCTGGAAAAGTCTTAAAACGACACTTTTCTATACTCCCATACAAATGATTCATAATAATACTTAAAAGTCAATTTGAACTTTAACACCATACCATAAAGTTTAAGTGTTAGTGGAGAGATTCCGGGAAGGCAAAACAATTGAGTGACGTTAGTATCGTAAAAATATGAATGTCAATATTTATACGATGGTCCCGAATAGCAGAATAAGTATTAAAAAATCGACTGTTAGGCGTTACGAAGTTCGCCGGGGTCAGCTAGTAATTTTATAATTGTTACTTACCAGTCTCTATGGAATAGTATAAGGATAATATGTAGTTTTCTATCTGCTAGAATACGTCTCTTTATAATTGGTTCAAGTCATTAGCCCGGAGAAACAAAAAACACTTCCTCTAGTTGATATCATATTTTCGCATAACTATGTTCGACCTAGCAGTGATTTCAAGTCTATTCATTAATGGTCTGTGATTAAATATCATAAAAGAATTCCCCTCCCGAGTTTTAAAGACGTTTGCTCAGTCCTGTGCTTCAGCGTTTCTCAAAACCTTTGTTATATAAACTAAAGGAATTCTTTTCTATTTGAAAGTTCACAAAGGCGAGCGTTACGTTTCTTTATTGCAAATTCTACGTATTACATTTTAAAAGCTTCAAGGTTAAATTCTTTCTAGAAGTTTCATAAATTTCTAAAATTCAAGAAAAGCTTACTACTATTATTTAGTTATTAGTTATAAACCGATTAATATATAATTTTACCGGTTTCTCTTAGAAAGTAACTGATAAACGTATATTTTCCTATGCGAGTATACCGATGGAATTCCAGTTTATGGCATAAACTTTCGACGTCATACTGAAATAATGAGTAAAACTAGCGTTTTTAATCGAATCTAATGAACCATCAACGAAAAATTATACATGATCATAGTCCTATGTCGATACACTCAGTAATTTTGCACGTGATGGAGCCTCAAACGAACTGTATTTTCATTATATATATAGATAGTAGGTACAATAGAATTGAAAGAAGAAGAAAACTAAAAGTGGAAGAGAAAAACTTTATGCGCATCAGCTATCCTTTGACAAGACTTCGTTGATGTATCCATTACTGTGTATTTTATTATATCTGTCTAGTCCGACGACTCTCTGGTCTCATTCGGTTTATGATCCAATAAATATATACGAGAAATGTGTTTACAGCTAGCGACGGAATTAATAAATATTGTTATATTCTGTACAGAACGACAAAGAACAAAAAGGACAGATGGTTCAAACTCCACGCTTAACAGATATCTCATTCACGCAAATATAAGTTTAAAAGATAAGGTAGCTCAATAAAAATTGATTTGTGATGCTCTACCAGTATTTTTATTTAACACAAGAAAGTGAAAACAATGGATCTGATGGTAAGCACAATACAATACAAAAACTGAGCGAACCACTATGGTAGGTATTTAGTATATGATGGTTGTGATCTCTAGGACCAATTACCGTATCCTACCGCCTTATAAAACCAAATGAAAAATATACTTTATTTCAATTTAGGCCCTAAGAATACGTTTATGAATGTCAAACTATCATCGATTCTCAAAACAACCCAGTTAACGAACAACAAACTTGATAGAATTTATCTTTTCTTGTATTCATCAGAGACGGGTATAATTCTCAGACATCACTATCGTTCACATAATGACCATTCTGTAGGGGTTTGTTGACGATAAAATCTACATGGGGTTTATGTTCTTTAGGGCCTTACTATTGCCAAGTCTAAAATAGTATGTTTTTTCAGGTAAATCAAATTAAATCCATTTCTTAAAAAAAAAAACAATTATATATAAATAAGCGTTTTAGATAAAACAAATACACCTAGACGTATAGAGCCGCTATGTACGTTAGTCAAACATATTTATACAATACGCTTTTGTAAAATTCCTATTCCTAGGTAAAGAGCCTTCTCAAGGGAAAACTCAGCAAAATTATCACGTTAGTCCACGACACTAGCTGTACCTTATGGTTTTGTCCTTGTTAAGTTTGCATTATACACGATACCCATATCGTCTGTTGGCACGGCGGAGCCGCACTGCCCGTATCGGTTTGTTATCCCTCTGCGTACTCTATGGCTTACATTTTGTATGTTAATTGTTCTGCTCACTGTTCTGTTTTGCATCTACCTCAATAAATCGGCAGTACAATACAAAAAAAATAAATTCGAATGTAACTTGTAATACCAGCTAATAATGCTTTGAAATACACAAAAACAAACAATATCCCAAGGTAAAAATACCGATATGTCTGCAATCCTATAACTCTACAGTAAAGTGATATATGGGGATTATTGTACGATATATAGGTTTCTTCACGAGGTTCTTTGTCACCATATACAAGTTTGAAAATACGCGAGAATTCCGGACAAATAATGTATTACAATTATATTGAACCGGTCTTAGTTGTTAACCATCGCGCATTTATATATTGTGCAATACCTTTAACCTTGACAGTATACCGGGGCGTGACCTTATGAGGTCAGTTCCGGTTTCGTAATAAAACAACCTCGTTCCACCCCGACCCACCCTGAAGCTCGAATTTTAGACGTTAATCCACCCTTTACCTATCCTTATTAAACAGAGATGGCTTACCCTCACTCGATAAAAATGTATCGGCGATCGCAGACGATCATGTGTAATTGTTGTGCAAATGTACTTAATAGATTATTTTTAGTGAATTGTAGATAAGCGTTTGAATTCACTATAGTCACACTGAGTGACTTTGATTCAGTTGAGTAGTTTTGACAGTTACTCGCGTAAATATTTAGATTTTTTTTCCTTGGGCATTAATTACGTTTTGTTATTTTATATATTTTATTTAATTTTATAACAATCGCACATAGATTTTAACCTTATACAACTGGAAGAAGAAGGAACATGACAACCCACAAAAATTTTCTTGGACTGCTAGATTACTTCATTAGATAGAAAGAATTCTATTATTTTTAAATCGTAATATCGTGCAATATACAACGTTTACTTAATAAATTTATGATTTAATTATGTAGTCATCGTTTTAATTTAGCGTCCGCCATTAGGATATAAATTTCACCCGACTGATATCGCGGTGAGGGGGCTAGGGGAAAAAAATAGCTATTATTCAAAAAAAAAGAATGCGGAATGGACTATATATTTTTCTAGTTTAAAGGCCATGTTTCACAAACGGTCTAGCAGCTTTTTTAGAACTGAACTCTTAAAAGGATTAATTACCATAATCTATAATATAAAAATGAATCGCTAGATGTGTTGCTAAGCGTAAATCTCGAGAGCAGCTGAACCGATTTCGCTAATTCTTTTTTTAGAATATTCCTTGAAGTACGAGGATGGATCTTACGGAGAGAAAAAATAAAAAAATTGCCTGAAAAAGTCTAAAAACAACACTTTTCTATACTCCCATACAAACAATTCGTAATAATACTTAAAACTTAATTTGAACTTTAATACTATAGCATAAAGTTTAAGTGTTAGTGGAGAGGTTCCGGGAAGGCAAAACAATTGAGTGACGTTAGTATCTTATAAATTTAATGTCAATATTTATACGATGGTTCCGAATAGCAGAATAAGTATTAAAAAATATATTTGAAGAATCGACTGTTAGGCGGTATGAAGTTCGCCGGGGTCAGCTAGTTATAATATAAATCTGTTGCCAAACTTACGCTGTTCATATAGAAAGTGTCAAAATATGCTTTGGTCCCCACAGTCGCTATATTTCAATGTAATAAGTTATTTTCAAGATAATTCGTACCCGAATCGAATTTAATTGGAAAACTTTAATAATTATGACTGCGGGCATAGTTTAGGCAATAAGTCAAACACCCAAGAATTCAATAACACATTCTAGATTTACTGAGTGTTAATTTGTTTTTGCTTTAGGAAAGATATATGAGTTAATGGTAGCTCAGTATGAGGCCTTCATACTACGCATTGGACGAATTCTCTTTATTTACTTATGCTCTTTTTACAAAGTCATTATTAATATAAGTACAAATTTTAAACTATATCGTCCTATATTACAGAAAACTTCAACCTCATTTTGCATTTCAAAAGTAGAGTGAAAGATTAAACAAAAAGATTGCTATCTGCAGCGCTGAATTCGCGTCATTTAACGACTATACTAATATTATGCTTAGTTGTTCTTTTACTACTGACTGTACTTACTTACTGTACTAGATAAAAAGATGTTATGGCATTGATTTGGAGGTGATTTTTAATGATCTTGAAAAGTCACGTGATAGTAGGTACGAGCTCTGTTGTTATACTTACAATTTAAAACATATTTTAACAAAACCAAAATATATATACGGTTATTTCAATAGTTATAATTACCAGCGAAGTAACTACAGCGAGAAGTTAACTTTCAGTGAAACTGGAACGTAACTTGGTTACGCTATGTTTTACATGAATATACGCCACGCTACACGAGTTAATTTAATTGGCTTCGTGTTCTCGTTGGATGCTATGAGTTTTCAATTAAGTTAGAAATTGCGAATTGTATAATAAATAGGTGTGAGCATTCATTTGGAAATCAATCGGCAAGCACCTACAGTTTAGTTCTAGCAACTACACTCTAGAGCCAAACCTCTAACCCGCCATGTGTCATAATTTTAGATCAGACACTTCAAATTAGGTGAGATTGTGATCAGAACTACAGAATATAGAAAGAGCAGTTTTTACAAATTCCTTTATAGATAAGGTAGAAACTGAAATCTAATCAGAATTAAAAGCATATCTCCTGAAATGGAAATCAGGTAACATTTATGGTATTTTATTGATGATGAATAAAACGCAATAGAAAAAGAACGATGGCTGTTGCTAGATCTATCGGTATTGATATTATCCGTATTGTACAAAAACTGGCTTTATATTTCTTTAGAAAAGATAAATAAACTGAAGCTGAGAACTGGTATGTCAACTTAATATATTAGTTCTTAAAAATCTTGACGCATTTATCAAAAGTTCCCAATAAACAGAACCATGGATGTTATTTCAATTTATCAATAAACCGAACTATACTTTTATTAATTGCATATTACGTCGCCAATGGCATGGTGAATTTGTGGTGGCCGAGTGATTTGACTAATGGAACGTCTATTCGATGTTCGCTGGTTCGAACACTGGTACAACAACGATTTTTTTGGAATTCGCGTAGATTTACTAAATTGATAATACTATATGAGGCTGGCGATGGTGGAACCATTGTGAGAAAACCTGAACCTGAGAAATATTCTTATGGTACTGACGTATGTGGTGAAATATAGAACTGTAGGTTTTCTGGTCTTTGAAATCGTCAATACGTCGTGAGTTGACGTGGTGATAATACCGATACCTTCGTTTGAGAAGGGGCCAATGGCCCTACAGTGGGTCTTTCACAGGTTGATGTGATTGTATGGAATTATTTATTCTGTCTTTTACTAAATAAGCCCTTGTAACATCTCAATGACATCAGGTATTTAAACGAAAGCAATTTTATTACAATTGTATAGCAGTGATATTATTTTAAACACTACTATTTCACAGATTCTTTTTTGTTTTTTAACAATTCGTTATCCGATAAGGTGAGCAAGTGTTATAAATAGTCCTTATAGAAGTATTGTATTGTTGTTCTGTACACATAATTCCACATTATTCAGAGGCTGCAAATGTTCAATTACTTGTGCATTATTATCTCAATGGAACTTAAAAACAAAGGAAAGATGTTAGAATAGAAAAAAATCCTACACTCATTTTCTTCATGATAAAAATCGTCCTTCTAGGTCACACATCATAAAAAGAACGACATAGTTCAGTGTTAAAAAGCATACCCCCTCTACAAATTTTGATATTGGGGGCCTGTAGAGCTAATTTCGCCACTGAACTTAAGACAAGACCATTTTGATACGTAATTTTCAGCGCTGCGAGCGCTTGATAAAACAAACCCACCCGATAACTGTTCACACTCCGTTACACACTAATAGAGTTGGAAGTTCCAGCCGCTTTATATATGCTTACACTCAATTTCACTTCACAAATGGAATAAAAGGTAGACAAGTTAAACGTAGAATAAATAAGTATTTTAAACTAGGTAGTGCTCGCGACTTACCATGTAGGAAACTACATGAACTTTTCAACAAAAACAACAACTAGGTTTTTTTTTTACAACAAACAAATACTAAATCTAACCCGAGAATACACTTATGAATGTTGCGGTAGTTGCGGTAAAACTTTCACGAGAAGTGTTAATACAATATGAATTTTGCTGCTTAACTATTTATTGCATGAAATAGTAAAATATGTATATTTGGCTACGATATTTATAGGACGAATATATACGTAGTACGCGGTGTTGTAAAATATAAATTAGATTGGTCGTAGCTACCGTGTTGCCGGAACGTAATTACACATCGATCGAATTCGTTACAAACAGACAGCCTTCGTGAACAGCATTTTCATGACGAGATTAGAAATACCTATATACAGAGACTTGCTTTTCTTTATAACTTCGCTCGCGTTATTGTAAACTTAACCTATCCCTCGGGAATAGTACTATGGATTGTTAACTAATATTATAAATGCGAACGTTAGTTTGTTTGTTGGTCTATTTGCTTATTATGCTTCTACACCTTAACTACCCGACCGATCATCGTGAAATTGTATATACGTTGTCAGGAGTACAGAAAAGAAAATAGGACACCTTTCATCCAGGAACCTGTGAGGGTAAACGCGAGTGAATCATGACAACTATATACACAACGTATTACATGCTATAGTCGCACGTTTAAGCGTGTGGCATTCTGGAATAAACTGTCAACCAGTCATAGTGATTCTGTTTTAGTTTCGGGATCAGCCGGTGTATATTCACAAGTCGAGTGGCTTGCATGACGCCATAGTAGCGACGACTGCCGATAGATTATGGGTTACACGATGGTTGCCATTATTTTGGACTCGTACTGTGTTTACCGTCAGGCATAATGTCGTTACAATGTCGTACTAGTATAAAAACCATGTAATTACGCAGAAATATCCTTTTCAGTCGGTATATTCTTTGTAGTTTAAACATTCGAGTTGGGAAATTAAGACAAACTTTCAAGTCGCCATACCTAATCAATAAACTTCAATTACAATTGACAATTGGCAACTAGACGTAAACTTTGGATATTGTCTTTATCGGCATAATTTAAACACGAGATCCTTCAATAGGTATTTTAAGTTAGTACACTGTGTTGGATATTCAATATTAGTTTATAATAAAACAAGTTACAATTGTATTTGAAGTCGAGAGCGGGAGATACTACCCACTGCCCCCCACTGTCTAGCTAAAAGCATCTACGAACTTCAGAATATATAGCTACGATACATAATTTTGTATAATAAATAGTTACCAAGATGAACGATGCGAGTACCTATAACAAAGAAAACAATTTTTTTTAACTTTTTGTCAGTTTATTCCGGCTAATCTCCGAAACGGTTGGACCGAAATTGGCACGATTTATTATTTTAGATAAAAAAAAATGGGATCCATGTAAATATAATAACTAGAGAAGTACTGTACAGAACCACGCGGTCATTTTCACTTAACAATTTTTTTTTTATGCGATAGTTTATACGGTTGATATCACGAGAAATGGGTAATAGTGAATATTATTAATATCGCATAGTAATAATTGTATCTATATCTCTGTAAATATGACTAGTGCTTTACTGTCACAAATATTTAATACTTGATGGAGTACCAAAACGCAACTGTCAAGTGACACTCGTCAGGTATTTGTACGCCAAGAACTTTTTAGCAAAATCTTAGTCTGTTATATAGTGGATTTTATATTTCAATTCTAACAAGGAAGCCAACACCTTATTAGAACATTGAAATTATCACAAGATACTTACTCCTGAATTGTTAATTATGAAATAACGTTTGACTTGGCTACATGGTCTAGATACCTTTGCCTTTTCGTTAGAATGGACAAATAGAAACCAAAAAAAATAATTGGAACGCCAACTTCGAGTTTGTGAAAATTCGTTACGCGCCCAAATTTATTATCATCTCTGTGTATTTCAAGTTGTGTCGCGACTTGACTCCGTGTTAGATTATCTCAACAAGTGCAGAAGTAGTCCAAAGTATGCGTGTGCATTTTATTTGCTACAGCCCAAATCGAACATCAGAAATCGTATCGTGGTTTTTTACCCAGAGTAGCTCGAAGCCATCAGCTATTTCGGCTCGTTGTGCAAGCTACCAATAGTAATAGATATTAATATTTGTTTAAAATAGAGAATTTTGGAATTGCTAACCATTATGATGTTATAATTTATACAATTACGGCAATGCACGCGTATATTACATACTATTTACTTTTGTCTTTCAATTATATAAGTTAAAAAATATTGCTGATAGTTCTTTACAGGATATCAAGTTTGAAATGATATATACTACCTGTATACAAATTTCACCTTTTTTTTATAATTTATTTTATTGACTTTTTGAAATTTCATATGCTTCCTGTGTACAACATTTTATAAAAACGACACAATCACTTAAATCTGTCGGACTTTGCTTCAAAATTTTACAATATTTAAATCTTCAAACTATGATCTAGAGTCTCGCTATAACATGTTACATTGAATTTGCGGTAACGTTTAAAAGTGCAAAGTCGATTTATTGTAATACGGTGCAGTCACCGTATTGAAATGAATGTTCGCACAATGTTATTAAATTAGTTTTAATCATATCTATTCTCAAATTCGACGACATTTTAACGAAAAACGAATTTAATCTAAAATATTTCACACGACCGCACTAAATAAATAACAGAGTACTCTTTAACCCTTCGGCCGATATTTTAAGACCCAAATCTCAAAATAGCGGATTATGTTTTTTTTATGTTTTATTTCGACGACATCGTACATTGCAAATTTAATAGTTTAGTAAATAATGTGGTACAGAAAATAAAAAATAATTTAAAAATACATTTTACATAAATATTACAATTTTTCAAAACATAGTTTGTTATTTTTCAAAGTCACTTTATAAAACAAAGTCGTCCACCGCGTCTGTTTGGCTGTCTGTACGTTCGCGATAAACTCAAAAGCTACTGAACGGATTGCAATGCGGTTCACCAACACATAGAGTTATACATGAGAAAGGTTTAGGCATATAATTTGTCAAGGTTTTTGTAAATTGGTTAAAATATTACGATAATTGTTGCAAGTGTTGGAAAAAGTCAAGCTACTTGGGAGCTTTCACCGAAAACGTTGCCTAATCCTTTTGAGATGTAATAAAACAATGCATAGTGAGATATTCCTCTTTTATAAATCTACAAAAAATCTGTGATGGCAAATACCTATCTTTTTAGGATAGCTTACTATACCCATCTATCTTCTAAATACATGGTTACATAGAATGAGGTAATTGGAAGGCTATTTAGACGGATACAGTATTAATAATTATTAATTTGAATACATTAGTTACCTTAAGCATTTCATGCACATAAGTATATATATGTTTTATTATCAGGGCAGGACAACGTCCACCGGGCCTGCTAGTTTTGTAATAAATCAGGTTTTTTTTTAAGTTATAATTCTGCCAAAAATCTGTTGACCTGTGCCTCATGAGGTCTACATTTGTTTGTATGGAACTGAAACTTGTATGGCTTTGGACAGTCCAAAGGTTAATGTAATACAGTGCAATTGTTAAAAGATAGGTTTGCCACTAACGCCATGTAATGAATGTAAGCCGAAGTAACGATTCTCATAAAAAAGTACTTTTGGGTTTCCCGAAACCACCCCAATATTAAGGAGAACAAATTATTCAACAAGAGAACAAGTTATTCAAATCGATCAAGCCATTTTCGAGTTTTTGCGATAGTAACACATACCGATTGATCTTTTGACATCTTTTATACACATACTAAAAATGAAGTGTCTGTATGTAATATCAAAATAATATCTTATGACCGAGTAGATATGAGAGTGTACATGCCACTTATGACAAAATCATTTTTTAAATTTCTGACGGTCTGTCTGTCTGTTTGTTCCGGGTAATCACCAAAACGGTTGGACCGATTTTCACGGAACTTTCACTGGCAGATAGTTGACGTTATAAGAAGTAATGTAGACTATTTTATTTTAGACTAGCTATTACTCGCGATTTCGTCCGCATGAAATTCAGCAAAAATATTCTGTCCACTGTAAACATATGCGTCAGGCGTGCGCTGCACTAGACTCCAAGAATATATATAACTGAAATTCATACATTTGTATATATATGTAATTTGGATTATATTGTCTATTTAGTCTATTTAGCAGCCATTTTGGTTTATTTACCGCGTTCGTGTTTACATAACTCAGTAACCATAGCAACGTATAAGAATATTTCATCGAGATCAACAAGCACTATTTAAATTGTGAAATATTCAAAATTGCTCACAATATGAAATAGAGTTTTATATCTTGATTCCTATTAATGCAAATTTTGTATTTAATTATTACTATTTTCATTTCGTATTTTTAATTAAAACAAATAGTATCACCTTATTGTTTACAATTCAAAATTACATTTAATATTAAGTTTGAAGATAGAAGAGGTATTTCTAATAAGATATTAGATCATAAACGCATTACCTTACGAGTTCCATATTATATTTCTTTCGGAATAGATAAGTGATTTTTGTATGGTCGCAAATACTTAACTATATCAAGATTATGGACTATATTTATATAATAACATTCTTAAGACATTTTATCAGATAATATATAGCTTAAAATTTTCATTACTTTTTTATGTAGCGTAAGTGAGCACTGAGGGGCTTATTTAGTGGGTTAAAGTTCCCATAATGTTGCTGATGGTAAGTTCCATTCGAGACACTATTAGTGTTTAAATATTTAATGTACATGTTACAATAGGTGGCGTGCGTGTCGCACATACAAATGTTTTTGATAGAGCATTTCTGTAATTGTACATCGTCTCATAATTTTACATTTCTTTAATACAATAAAAAAACACGCGTGGAGCGCCGTGCATCAGCTAGTAAGAAATATTGTATAAAATAAATAATTATATAATGAATAGGTATAACAAATTTTAAGTAACATTATTGAAACTAGTAAATCTTCACAAATCCTCTCAAAGCTATTTTATTTATCTAGTACAACATAATCGTACTCTATTAATTAAACTGTTATGTAAATATTTATTAATATCGTAAAAAAAATATTCATATTTTTTGTACCTCTGCATATGTGCCACTCTTTCTAAAAAAGGAAACCTTACCTAGGACCTTACTTACCTTACTTAGGAGTACCTTCTAAAATGCTGTTACTAAATACTGAAATGTTTATAGGCTGATATCATCATAAATAAATACACATACTGATATATTACATACAACTTACGTGTTATCATTACATCGTGAGTAGGGTTGCCTGCTTTGGGTTTCAGTTTTGAACAAAATAGATAACTCTATTTGAATTATATAGATTTCGATCGAGACTAAGTGAGATCTTGCGAGCGAAACTTTGCTTCAAGTATATGTTTTTATTCATAAAAAGTGATGGGTATAAATAAGTACTTGAGTGATATAGCTCATACCGCTTAGTTATTATCATTATAATTTTCTAAGCATATTTTTTATCGTCTATCACAGAAAATATTATTTTAGTGTAACATCAAAACTGGTAGTATTATTAGCTATAGAATATTTGTCTTAATAAAAAGTTTAAATTAAGATCAGCTTAATCCAATAAAGTCATGGAATTCACTTGTTGTTAAGATTAACATTACATGTCATAACTAATATAAAACTGATATCGTAAATAGTTTTAAGACTGAGAGGTTGTTAATATTTTATATTTTTAGCGTTTGGCCAAACTAACAACAAACTCATCCAATGTTAAGTGAATGTGGCTTCACATGGTAAAGCTTAGGTTAAACCTGGAGAGAGCTTGGATTGAAGAACAACGCTACAATATACTTGCATGTGCTTGCTAAGTCGACATAATAAAATGCTTTACCAACATATTTCATCACGAGGTTTTTTTATCACCAAAAGCTCATACAAAGTGTGTTCTAAACGTATTACCAATAAGCCATCCTCATTTCATGAGGATTTATCTAAAACAGCTAACGATGCAGTGCGTAGTGATAACTACAGCCTTGAGACCAGAATAAATGATTTAGCACTGCTAATTGTGGCACAAAAATTTCTGACCTGGGTATAATCCTTGCTCAGTTACCACAACTTTTGTAAAATAATATATGTACCTTCCACAAATACAGGAAAACCTATTAGTAATTTAAAGTTTGTATATATATTCTTCTTTATATTTTTTCCTGAACGAGGGGGAGTGATGTGGTGCTGATAGCGCATATTTAGTAGCGCGGTCCGACTATCCGCTAACGAGTCATTCGTTTACGCCACTCCGTCTCGTCCAGACTATAATTAGATCCAAACAAATAAACATTCTGAATTAACCAAGTGTAATATTTATCACCACACAAATAGCCTACTCAGAGCCAAACTATTATCCCACCTGAGTAAGATCAGCACAACTTCGCATTGTCTTCCATAATCCTGTACCAACTTTCATATTAATATTCATAACTTTTATACATATAATATTCATCGTGCAGTTATTATGTCCTTTCTGCGGGTTTCCTCTGCTTCAATGCCATTGCCACTTTGTATTTAAAATTAATTTAGTTGCCCATGTCTGCCACTTTTCTACCGGTTACTAAGTTAATCTATTATTCTCGAAATTCTAATCACTACTTCAAATTTCAAATATTCTGTGATGTAACCGTTCTCATATTATCCGTTAATTACACCATAACTCTATCTTAACTTACATAATGATGAATGTACATATTTGAGTGCTAGACAAGGAAAGAGAAAAAAGAAAACTGATAGTGAGTTAATAAATCTATATAAATAAAAAGCAGTTGCCGAAAGTATGTATGCATATCAATTCAGAACGGCTACACCTATTTCACGGATTCTTTTGTTGTGTTTGTAATTGTCGGGATAAGGTTGGTATTAAAAAAAAAATTTCGAAAGTGAAAAATTTCCCATGAGGAGGGTGGTCCCCACTTACCATCTCGTGGGCGACCCAACGCCTGGCCAGGGTTAGTGAATTATGCTCATCGTGAACCCGCAACCCTGGTCCACATACGCGCTAAAGCGGCACAGGGGTTTTTAGTCAGTAGGAGTCTGACATAAGCCTCACACTGTCCCCCGGCAGTGTGAGAGTATCCGATGTAGGATTTTCCCATGTATGAAAAAAAATGGTATTAAAAAAATATTTCAAAAGTGAAAAATTACAATAAAAAAGTGATTGAATGAAACAGAAGACAGTAAGAAAATCTTTAAAAATATTGATAGAATTGACAGATTGGCGTTTATTCGTTCAGTTGCTATTTAATATCAGTTCATCCAGGTCGTATTGTAAAGGGAAGATTTGATTTCATTTTCTTCGCCAATACACCCGTGCCAAGCCGGGGCGGATACCTAGTTATGACATCAATCCTTATTTATTTAATTTAATCACACTATCTCATATGTTAGTAAGCTTTATGACAACAAACGTGTTGAAGACCCCAGAAACGGGACATCGGTCCTATCGTATAAGATACCGTTAGCAACCCTGAACGTAACGCTTAAAATTCTGAGAATCTTCATCAACGAAGTGAAAACCCTCAGCGAGTAAATATAATTAACAAAATCAATTAACAATTATCCTGATACGAACCTCTGGTAGTAAACTAATTAAAGTGCGGGACTCGTGCACGGCCCGGCTTGCCTTGGAAGTTCAAAGGAAATATCTTAACGCTGTACCAATTATTGTGTTGTAAACAGAGAAATTTAACAGTATAACATTGTTGAGAAATTTCACCTTATACTATTACAACCTGTTGTAATAGTTGTAGTACTACTATCAAACGGTATTCAAATTATTTTTGTCACAAGAATCCCTGTTATGAATCATCAAGTTACCCAACAGCAGAATAATTAACAACAGTCAATAAAATTATTATTGATATAATATAGTCATTATTGCCAACCAAAGCTGCTGGGTAATACAGAAACCGCTAAAAAGAATCACGCAATTTATGGCACATAAGTATGTTTGAAATATATATTTTGAAGTTATACTTCTTTTGGCGCGTTAGAGAAAAATGATGAGAATAAATTTTTAAGATGCGCGCGCACACTGTCACGAAAAACCGACACCCTGAAGCTAGCTATAATCAACATTTTATTAAAAAAAAGTATGTATTTTTTCTATTGTTAGTGTCGTTTTTTCTACAAACGCAGAATAAGGCGAAAGATAACATTTTTGAAAAGATTTTTATCTTGTTGCCCCAACGAAGTATAACTTCTAACGCGTGTACGTACACACACACTTTTTTTTTGCATTAATATATTATGAATTAACAATATATAGGGAGAGAGAGGTGGCTGCAATTTGATACAAGTCATCTCCTTTCTCGTTGACGCATTACTATTATTAGTACATTATTATAAAGTCACAAATATTACTCATATCAAGGCTTAGATGCAAGGGAGTCACGGTGATTTCAAAATCAATTAAATGCATTGAGATTAATTACTACATGCTTAACAAAATCATGACATAATTTGATGACAGACTCCTTGTATATCGAGCCCTAAAAACAAAGAAATAAGCGCCCGAATCTCTTCGAATCAAATCTGGGAAAAACATTGAATAATATCGTTTTGAATATTGTCGGAGTTATCGAGATAAACCATCGATCGGCCGCTGTTTATCTCATGTAAGACTGATCACCTGTAGCTAGATTATTAGGGCTTGGCGTATCTTTCAACTCGTTCATTATAATGGCCACCGTATACGCAATAGTATAGGATAAAAAGATTTGTGACCATTGAAATAATAGAATTCGATTGTAGAGCTTTTATACCTACAATACCGTGAATAATCACGGTATTGTCTCTATCGGTATAATGAAAACTGCGGGGAATTTGATTTAGTAGTATTTTACAATCTGTCCCCAAAAAATGTAAGGCTACCATAACCTGACGATATACTTGTATTGCATGGTATAATCAAGGAGTTTTTTTTAATACTTTATAGGTAAACGTTTTGACCACAATCTCATCTGATATTAAATGATGATGTGGTCTAAGATGGTAAGTCACGCTTAACCTATAGGGAGACTTGCTCTCAAGTGCAGCTGCCGGAACACACCAACAGGTGGTTGGCGACAGATTTTCAATTTGAGGATGGTAGCTAGCCAGACGGAATTAGAAAAAACCCTACCACCATGCTATGGTTTCATCACGATGTTTCCTTCGACGCTGTGTCCGAACACACTACCAACTGAGCCATCATCGCTTCAAAAATTATAGAACAGTTAATCGTTTATGTGAAAATATTCACGAAATGGAATTTAGAATTGAATTTATTTTATAGATGTAATATCAACGTCTCATTAAAGACTTACTCGCTTTTACTAAATTTAATTAATTAAATTAATTATTTCAGATTTATAATGCACAACCATACGCCGGTGACTTTGTTCGTGTTAAATGGCAATAAAATTCTCCATATTGTAATGTAGTAAGATGGATAACATATAAATCTTCTTCAAAAAATTATATTGTGACGGAAGAGAAAAAAATATACCACTTTTTAAAACATTTTAAAATATATAGACTAATTTCTCCAAGCCTCATCAAGAATCATTCAATAAAATAATTACAAATGAATTAAGTAATATATTAAGAGTTATTGGCAAAAGTGAATTAAAAGTGTTCATAGAAAATCAAAGCTATTTTCCTTTTTTAAATATTAGAAGCATATGGCTTAAAAGTCGTAATGGTTTCCAAGAAAATATCAACCATACTTATGATACTTTTAGATTCTGTTTTATTATCCCAGTAATTCGTTTAATCGAGAGAAATGATTTGTACGAGATCGTTTTTCACAAAATAGCTTATAAGTACCAGGTCGCGATTTTATAGAAAGTAACGTAATTCTGTTAGAAGGAGTGGCACACTCAAGATGCCATTCATTAATTTAAATAGAAGCACCCTTTGGAGGATTGACATCTGATAATATTATAATCGATTAGAATAACTTTTGAGTTTATTTATGCAGTTATTAGTGTATGTTAATACATCTTTTCTGTATTTACTAAATACTAGTTTCTGCTAGTTTCGCCGGTGTTAATGTAGATTTGATTTATCCCTACGAAAACAGTACTTTTTTCTGAATGAAAATGTATGGCCATTATCTATATTCTTGAAAATGTCTTTGCAATATTTGTAATAATGATCGGCTCAATACTTATGCGTGATAGCGTAACAAACAAACTCTCATTCGCATTTATATTATTTGTAAGGATAACATTTATAAATGTTTATTGAAAGTATTTAAATAATTATTCAAAAGTTACTCTCAAAATTTGTATATTATTTATGACACAGAGAGATTTTTTTCAATTTTCTCTTTTACTTATTATACTTTATTATTTTTGACAAATGAGGAGATGAGAGGGGACAGTTGACCACTAAACGTGGTTCACGATGTTTCGTCTGTATCACTGAACATAATTGTTTGATGTCTGCCTGCAATTTATCCCCGGTATCTGTGTATCACATATTACATATAATCATATGATAATCAAACCTAAAATTTATGAGCTGAATGTTAAATAAGCTTATAATTACCACAACAATTTCAAGAAAAGAGTATTGTTGACGTTTAATAAATCAATATACATATTATAAAACAAAGTCGTCCGCTGCGTCTCTCTATCTGTTTAGATGTTCGCGATAAACTCAAAAACTACTAAACAGATTGTAATGCGTTCTTCACCAGTAGATAGTGTAATTCACGGGGAAGGTTTAGGTATATAATTTGTCAAGGTTTGCTTGTAAATTGGTTGAAATATAATTATAATTGTTGAAATAATTAGAAGAGTCAAGCCGCCTTAAGCGTTTCATGCACATAAGTATATTTTTTCTTATCATCAGGGCAGGACAATGCTAGTATAATATAAACACATGTTTATAATACTCTATGATTTAAGTTTATATAGACTATGGCAAACAAGATATATAATTTAGTGCACTGTATGGTACTACTATAACTTGCACCGATCTACATTTTTTTTAATATTTTTATTGTCTTATTATTATAATCATGTAACAAGCAAGCATTTTTCATTACATTCCAAAACTATAGTTGTCTCGGAATAATCCAACGAGTATTAATATTATAAAGTAACAAAAGATCTTACAAAGAGATTTTATCAACAGAACAGAATTTTGAAGGCATTACGAGAAGCCAAAGGCAATGTTTGCAGTAAATTTGTAATAAATGAAGCTATATTCTAGAAGTAAACGAGAAATATGTAGACAATACATCAACATATTCTGTCTTAATGATTGGTAAGCCTATGTCTTTATCATTGGCGTAAGATTCAGTTATTACTAAGCTGTTAGGAACTCGTAAGCTATACAAAGTATTTACACCTACGAGTACATTCTATTTTGCATCTGTATTCCACACGGAATAGGTACTACAATTTTTCAGATCAAATAACCTTTTTCTTTTTATGTATCTGAATCTAACAAAGTTATAAACCTTCTATCTATATTACTAAATCTGTAGTCATGTCTGTACATTTAAGTTTTTCCCAAAATTTGTGATACACATTTATTATAGTCGACATTGATCATAAATTTAATATTAAAATAATACCTTTTTGTATGTCTTTTTACTCCAATGGCTTGACCAATCTCTATTACTATTATTCCCAAAGGTAAATTTAATGACGGTTGGGTCGAAGGAAATTTATTGTTCTCTTGAATATAGGAATTAAGCATACTTACTGTCATAAAGTTACACTATGATTACAAAAAGCAATATGGAATTCTCTAAAAGATACTGTCGTTATTCGAGAGATTCAACAAAATTTAAGACGAGCTATTTATAGTTCCTGCGATCGGTGATTCATTTATTGTTTATTTGTAGTAACGGTTTACTTACGACCTTTTGTATGCGGGAAGAACTTGCTATTTTGAAATTGATGGCCTATAAAATATATCAGTAATATATTTATAAATGGTAAAAAAAATTTTAAGAAATAAAACATTTATTTCTTCTGACCCGATTTTATTTAAGCCCAGCCCAGAGTTTTCCAAAGGCTGGGTCGCGACCTGCCTATGGGTTCCGAGTGAATGTGTGCTCTGAAAATTAGGATGATACGAACTGAAACTAAAAGCCGAAATAAATTGGATGTGTCCAAATGACTGAAATTAAAAGCAACCAACACTGAAGATGGATGCTTTTTTTTATAGGTCAGCGTTTCACCAGAAGCTCGTCTGGTGCTAAAAGATTATGTGGTCTAAGATGATAGTCACGCTAAACCTAGAGCGAGACTGACTCTCAAGTGCAGCTGCTGGAACATTCCAACAGGTGCTTAGCGACAGATTTCCAACTTGACTGTGGTAGTTAGCCAGGCGGACTTAGAAAAAGCCCTACCACCAAGCTATGGTTTCATAACCATGTTTTTCTTCACCGAAAATTCCGACTCAGTTGCTAGGGTTCGAACCTACGTTCTTTCGATGATGTGTCCGAACACACTGCCATCTGAGCCATCATCGCTTCAAAGGCTAAAGCTATAATGACAAAATAGGAAACAACTCCATCCTTCTCATTAAAAAATAGTATTTCTTGTACGTAAAT
Source organism: Antheraea assamensis (assembly GCA_035772565.1). Taxonomy (NCBI): domain Eukaryota; kingdom Metazoa; phylum Arthropoda; class Insecta; order Lepidoptera; family Saturniidae; genus Antheraea; species Antheraea assamensis. Next base: position 5,511,542 of record JAQQSE010000011.1, read on the forward strand.
ATTATTTCTTCTTTTGTATGTTAGAGCAAAGCAAGTGTTATTTGAATATTCGTTAATTCATACAGTTATACTCTTTTTTTTCTTCATAAAAACCAAGAGGTGTGTCTCGAATTTGGAGCTGTTGTTAGATGAGTCGCAACCCGTTCAACTTTGCGAACCGTTTGTATAGCCTATAATAATGACTAGTAATACTTTTATAAATTATTAAGTATGGTTAGGAATAACATTATCACATGAATTAATGCGTGCAGAGTTGCGGGCACTGACAGTGTGCCTATACACTGAATAAAGATTTTTTAAGTTACTTAAGTAGAAATCCCTTAGAAGGTTATAGAGAAGGCAAAAATAAGCATTTCTTACCAAATCACATGATACATAAAATAACGAGCGACAAAACAAAATTGTTGGAAGCTCGCCAAACTCTGACAATGGAAAGCAAGCCATTAGGTAGGCTGTTCAAGATCAAATGGGTCAGCAGTATCGTACGGGCGTGCTCTTGTTATTTAAGCATTTCTTATTTATTTACTTCTCATTTAATTGCGTTATATACTTGAACTGTTTTTTAGTAATAAAGTTATTTATTTGATAGTGTCTTAAGAAATGTCTATATTATAATAAAACTGTAGAACCGTCGTGTCAGTATATTGAATACAGTCATTTTTTTATCAAAAACAAGTTTCGTACCATGAAGGAAGTGTAACAAAATACAATAATTATATTTTTTTAAAGTCGTATGTTTGAACACGCTAATTTCCAGTATTCATCATCATCATCATCATTTTACCCTTATCCCACTTAACTATGGTCGATACAACATGTTTTCCTTTTCCACTCTCTCCTCTCAAATGTCATCTCAGTATTCACACCTTTTATAGTCATATCATTTTTGACACAATCCATCAACACTTTGTTCGATCTTCCTCTACCCTTATATCTGTCCACTTTCAAACTCAAAACTTTTCTTGTTACAAGACTTTCATCTCTTCTCATAATATGCCCGCACCAGGCTAATCTATTACTCCTCAACTTCTCTGTCACTGGTGCTATTTTCAAACTTCTTCTGATGTACTCATTCTTAATCTTATCCATTCTAGTTACACCACACATCCATTTTAACACTCGCATTTCTGCCACATGTAATCTTTTCTCATCCGTCTCTTTCGTAGCCCAGCACTCGGATCCATATAACACGACTGATCTGATTATAGTCTTGTACACTTTCTCCTTTAGTTTCAACGGCATTCGTGGGTCACAAACTACCTCAGACACCTTTCGCTAATTCATCCACCCTCCATTTATTCTATTCTTCACGTCTCTGCCTATGCCACCGTCGTTTTAGATCAATGAACCGAGGTACCGAAAACTGGAGCATGCTGGTAAGGGTACATACACCGTTTAAGGTAATATCACAAAAACTGGATGGACCTCCGAAGTCGCAGAACAAATGTTCAGTTTTTATCCTACTAATCCTTAGACTAACATTCTCCAGTTTTTCTCGCCATTTCTCTAGACTACTCTGGACCTCGGCAGCATTTTCTCCAACAAGAACAATGTCATCAGCAAACAGCATACACCAAGGTGCCTCTTCCTGTATATCTGATGTTATTGCATCCATGACAAGAAGGAATAAATAAGGACTTAAAGCTGATCCCTGATGTAAGCCTACAGCCACATGGAAATTTTCAGTAACTCCAGCCTCGGACCTAACATGTGTTTTCGCTTGACTATACATACAACGGATAAGTTCTAAGTATTTCCCAGGCACTCTTTTCTTTTTCAGCGCCCGCCACATAACATCCCGAGGTACTCGATCATATGCCTTTTCCAGATCAACAAACACCATATGCAAGTTTTTATGTGCACGTCTGTATTTTTCTACAGTTGGCGAAGTGGGAAAATGGCATCTGTTGTCGCACGTCTAGGCATAAACCCAAATTGATTCTTTGTCACTCCAGTTTCATCTCTTATTCGTCTCGCTATCTCTTTTTCCCAAACTTTCATACTATGTGACATAAGCTTTATCCCAAGATAGTTATTACAGTCCTGTACATCACCCTTATTTTTAAACATAGGAACTATTATGCTACTGTATCATTCATTTGGGATCGCCTCCTCTTGAAACACCTTATTACAAAATAAAGTCAAGCACATCCATCCATCTACCTTAAAAACATCCATACTCAATAAGTATACCATCTGGCCCTACTGCTTTTCCATTCTTCATACCATTCACAGCTTTTCTTACTTTATCCTCGCTTATCTCCTGCACAACGCCGAAATTTAACGGTACAGCCTCTAACACTCTGGTCCAATTTTCTTCATTCATCAGTTTTTCAAAATATCCCTTCCAACAACTCTTTATATCTATATCATTCATAAAAAATTTTCCTTCACTGTTTTTTATACATTTCACATGTATAATATCCCCTGTAATATTTTGTCTTGCTTTTGCTTATCGATACAGATATTTTTGTGTTTGTGAGCTCTCCAGTGATTGGTACAGATTATTTTGCACTTCAGCTCTAGCAATAGCAACCACTTTTATGCATTTCTTTTACATTCTGCATACATCCTTCTGTTATTTTCTTTAATGGTGTTATCCCTGTCATCAATACTTCTCCACTCTTTAAAAGTTGTTTGCTTTTGTTTCAATGCCTTTTGTACTTCTTCATTCTACCACCAAGTATCCTTATCTATATTTCCTCTTCCTTTCGTTTCACCAAAGATATCCCTTGCCGCGTCCCTTATACACGTTGCCATTTCATCCCAACATTCATTCACTGTCTTTAATTCCATATCCCTCATTTCTATCACTTTGACAACAACTATTGTCTTAAATTCATTCGCATATTCATCTTTTTCTAACAAAAACTATTTAATTCTGGTTGGGGGTCTCGACTTACTTCTGTCCAATCGTAATTTAATTTTTAAATCGAACACTAACAAATGATGTTGAGTAGTTAATACCTCTCCTGGTAAGACCTTGCAATCTTTTACTATTTTAATGTTATTTACACTAATTTCCAGTAGTAATATAGAAATTTTCATAGGGTTTTTAATATGTGATTTGAACATTGGGACTTTCATTAGAATTGACTTATGAGAAAAAGACATTTTAAATTTAAAGCTTAAGTCAAAAGTAAGTAAAAAAACGCACGAAATCGCCTAGTTTAGTTTACAATCAATATTTATAATCTATATAGATAACTTAACGTATCTATTTTGCTTTCTTTTAATGAAACTATTATATTCACTACATATTCCATATTAAATACAATATGCTTGTAATAAAAATGGAATCGTTCATATTAAAATATGTCCGATCTAAAAGAATATGAAATCTAAATCAATAAAATGATAGAATATTGCCGTTGTGCAAGCAATTGTTCAACACGTTGGTACCGGACAGGCTTTGGAGATTTTTTTTAGTTTTACTTTTTATACTTATGCGGTCTTATTACTAAAACAAAAAGGAACACACGTTTAACACGATTTTTACTAAACATTGTCTAAACTTTTAAACCCTAAGAAATAGATGCTTAAAATACTTTACTAGAAAAGAGTGTTCAAGCGGTCTCTAGCTAAACATCTGGTTTATGATATTTAAGCAAGCAACACTGTATAGCATTCATTCAATTCAATCTGATCATTCAACAACGTTCCAATTTACGAATAACATTTTTGTTCAGATGTTCATTAAGAATATTTATTTATTTTATGTAAAATTAGCTATAATTATTGTGATATAAGGTTTTAAAGAAAATGATGTCATTATTCAAATAAGTTTAAAATATGATGCCAAAGTGGGCGTAAAGTGGAACAACGGTATAATCTCTGAATAAATATCAATAATGTTACAGTGGTTGTCATTTACTCGTGAATTTCCAAAATTATTTAATTTATATATACCTTTCAAATTAATTATACCCACGAAACCCATAATTTACTACCAAACGTCTTTTGCTAGCAAATAAAAATACAATAAGTCACAACAATAAAATAAGAACTGTGAACTTAGACAAGTGTTATACAACGTTTAAATTTAAATAGTGTATATTTCTAAACAAGGGTAACACACTCTTTTGGGGATCAAACTTTTTTTGAAGTGTTCGGCGCGTATTTAACTTTTTTGTAATAACACAGGTGTACTTTGTTTAAAAAAATATCACGATAGCTTTATGTAATAAAAATATTAGACTTTTAAGACACTAAGATTTTTTATCAACAGAAATATTTTATATTAAGAGCTGTAGCGTTTATGTTCTTTCCTATGTACATAAAGTATATAAAAGATGCAGACAAAGTTGTATCAGCTAGTTCGAAATAAATGGCGTTACTGCATAAATCAGTTTATAAATGAAACATTTTGTTTATCAATATATAAGGCATATTTTTCTTGGATTTTTTGTTAGATATATATAATAGCATAGTTATATAATAACAAACCGACCCTGTAGGAAGACGTTGTTGTGCCAAAATATAATGGTAAGTGTCAAGAAAGTTTGAAAAACGGTTATCTCGATATGCGCCGCATAAACCGCTACAGTTATGCTACTCCCACATCTGCGCGACGAAGGATCGGTCACTTGTGCCGCTAAAAAGTAACCTCAAAATTAATTCCGATAGAGGCGTAGAATAACTTTTGCACACCATTGTCATTTCAATAGTAATTCGAAATTAGCGTCTTTAAGTTCCTTTGATGTGTGTAGAAACCGCGACCCCAGCTGTCGTGCTGCGTATATTGTTACGCAATCCGATAGTTCGTAACGCATAACGATAATGTCTTCCCACATCAGCATTTACTCTGACCATAGACAAAACTTCGTGCCGATACACGCAGGTATGGGAGTACCATTATGTAACGTTATAGTGGTAGTTGATAGTTAATCAAACGCAGGCGAGGCCGCGGGCGGCTATAGTTAAATATATTTACCAAAACGTATATTTGAAAGAACGTTTGTTTGAATATTTATCCATCAGTCACACTCAAACGACTGGTAGAATTTTATACTTGTTGTATAAGTTGATTACCTACGTAAAAAAATAGAAGAAGAATCAGCGTATAATAATAAGCGATGAAGGACGTAGGTTTTAATATCTAGCAACTGAGTTGGAGCTTCCGGTGATGGATAAACATCGTGCTGAAACTATAGCATGGTGGTATGGCTTTTTCTATGTCCACGTGGCAAGCTACCATTCTCAACTTGAAAATCTATCGCCAAGCACCGTTGGTATGTTCCGGCGGCTGCATTTGAGAGCCAGTCTCCCTCTTGGCTTAGCGTGACTTACCATCTTAGACCACATCATCATTTAATATCAGATGAGATTGTGGTCAAATGCTAACATATAAAGTGTAAAAAAAATACATTTGTAACAAACAGTCGTGACCGTTACAAAAGAACTCTCGATAAATGACCGCTTGGGCATTACTGTAAACAAAGAAGAGGAACCAGTTTCCAGATATTTTTTTTTTATTAGCGTGGGAAAATCCATCATAGTCATGATATCGTCTCGGGGGAGAGAGTGGATACTGTGCGACTCTTACTCACTAAAACCCCACGGTGTACCGGCCGCCGCTTTGATTAAGGCGACATGGGATCGTGCAGTGCTATCACCATGTCGCCCCAGCAGCTAGCCCAGTGGAAGGTGTCCGCTGCGCGTCAACCTAATAATGGGAGGCAAGCTGAGTACACATCAGCCGCGCTCCCTCCTCGTCAGCCGAACCTGTATAATGAGGAGATGGAAATGCCCGAACCAATACCAACCAATGACCAATCGCAACACCGAACAATTAGGTACTTAACCAATTTGTTTAAAAGACAACTGTAAAAATTATTATAATCTAACTGAAGCTAATTATGAGAAATTGCGATCTTCAAGGCAGTCTTATATGCTAGTGCGTATTGCTAACCAACAGTCTAAGCACTGCTGCTTTATCGCTAGAATCTTGCTCAGCTTCTACGACATCTTATCAGTATGCCAACAAAGTCAAGTAAAAATACGATGAAATACCATTATATTTATTTCAACATTTCTCCAAATAAACTTTGAACTTTTCCGGACTTACACACTGTTATCTCAGGGGAAATATTTATAAAATTTTCTACAGTAACTGTACCATTCTATTTTGAACATTACGTTTTCGCTTCCAAAGTTGTTTTTGTAAATTTGAAACGCTTTATTTCTTTTCGTCAAACCCTTGTCCAGCGGGTTTATATCGGTCGTTTTATTAATTTGCTTAGAATTGTCCCGGTAAGTTTGCGCTCCGGGACATTCTCGAGGGAATACTTTGATGGGGGATTTTCTCGGCTATTATTATCATTCTCGACCTTTGGAAATATATTCTTCAACAAAACATTACAGTAACAGTTTATGTTATACATATTTGTTTCGGTCGCGTATTGTTCGAGTATCTTTGTATAATACAAAAAAACTTCCTCTACTTTGCCACAGTTAAATACTAACTAATATTATAAATGGGGATGTGAGTTTGTTTGTTATGCTGTCACGACTTAACTGTTCATCCCATCATCATAAAAAATTGTCAGTGACTTACAAAAGAACACAGGATATCTTTCATCTAGAATAAAAGATACACGATAGAAATTAAACTTTTGTATTATAGGTAAACATTTTAATTATAAAAATACAACAAAAAGCCAACGTCATGCAGTATTTCCAGGTGATCACCAATGCAAGTAATGACCGCGCTCGAAGTTGCTTAAGATCGTTGATCGGATCAGAACCCATGTTTTCAACTCTCTATAGTGTTTACGCCAACCATTGTTCGTCACAAAAAAGGTTGCGGATCAGAATTTCAAATTTCTCCCATAAGAAGTTTGAGTTCAAAAAAAATTATTCCCAACAAGGGGTGAAATATTAGCGAGCGAAGCCACAGATAAAACTAATTATGATATAAAACTTAAGTATAATAGATAAAATATATCCTAGCACCACCTAGTAGCGAGTTATAGTTATAGTATATTAATAGTTTATAAACATTTCCCATGAAAAAGCATTTAGGAGTGTCACTTTTCATGACAATCAGTGAAACGGTTCTTGAGATGATCGATCTCATAGCACTAAGTACAGAAGCTTAAAAACTCATCTGCAGACACACCTCCGAAATTGTTAAATCTTTCCAGAGTCAGTCCAGTTTCTAAGATAAATATACTGCAATTTTGATGCCCCATCTTAATAACTGGGATTACTTGTAGACAACCATAATTTTCTTTTTACTCTCTTGAGATACTTTAAAAAAATTATTCCCTTTACACATCCTTGAATGCCATAGAAATTTGAAGAAAAAAGGCATTTGTGGTTTCAATGGCCTCGGGTCTGCGTAGATTTATCTTCATATCTCACGCTTAAGAGATTTATTGCAAATAATACATTTCTTTTACTACAAAGAAGGCCATTATATATTAATTTTGTAATTCTTTCTTTTATGAAGTTTAAGTAACATTTCGTAATTTTTGTTGGGTTAAATAAACTATTAGACTAATGTCAGCATTACTATTTTAGCATTGTCGGTATGCGTACATGCTTAGTTAATAGTTTGATACAATATCAAATTAAATTACCTACATTTTTATTTTTATCAATGTCTAAACTGACGTTTGAATGCAATATTGTTTGATATTAAATATTAGTCCATTGAAATGTTACATTTTTTAGGCCTTACCTTGCGTTTTTTAGAGGACGCAATTTTATTTTTTTGATGTGTAGGGGGGGTCAGTGTAAAGCTAAAATCAAGTTTGTGGGGTCGCCACCCTTGCCCCACGGCCGCCATCTTGAAAATAGGGGTTGAAATGGTTATTACGATTTATCTCTTAAATTATTCATCTGATAAAAAAAAATTGTTAACATTTTTTGTTGCAAATTTAATTCTCTACAACATTGGTCCAGTATATTTTTGTCGTAGAATTATAAATTAAAAAGTTATAAGCGAAGATGTTCAGAAATTCGAGAAAAAATTTATATTTTTCGATATAACTTTTTTATTTATAATTCTACGACAAAAAGATACTGGACCAAAGTTGTAGAGAATTAAATTAGCAACAAAAAATGTTCACTAATTTTTTATATCAGATAAATAGTTTAAGAGATATATCGTAATAACCATTTCAACCCCTATTTTCAAGATGGCGGCCGTGGGGCAAGGGTGGCGACCCCACAAACTTGATTTTAGCTTTACACTGACCCCCCCCCTACACATCAAAAAAATAAAATTGCGTCCTCTAAAAAACGCAACCCCAAATGTAACTTTTCAATGGACTATATATATATAATACATAATAACATTAAACGTCAACTTTCATACTTATCAGTGAAATGGTGTTACAGTTTATTAATTTCAGATATACCAACATCCATTTTATATATTCATCTATAATTGATACATCATTATTCATATAACACAAGAAAATATTTGAATACGTTGTTATTAAACAGTTTTTTCGTCCCGACCGATTAAGGAGAGTAAATATAATTCGTTTTATAAAATACGTTTGCGCTAAGAAGAGTGCAGATATCTACATTATCCATCAAATTTAATACTTTATGAGTGTGTAGCGAGACCACTCGAGGCCCTAAATAAACTTTTTATGGCCTCGCAGGGTGATGACCTCGAGAACTTAGAGACGACTTTCCATTTTATTCACACCAAAAATACAGCAACGCTGTTTATGTTACGTATATAGAAGATCTAGAATTAAGAATTAGAACTTACTGTGAGAAGTTTTTGCCCTTATTTATGATTGGTAGTTGTTTCTTACTCATCAAGGTGTTTCAAATTCTTATTAGCACTTTAAATACCATATCACTTGAACCAAAGTTGTTATATGTAATTATTAAACAAAGAATCACTAAGACAGAAAAAGTAAAACAAACGCTATATTTTCAAAATAATACTGACAATAGTTGTAAAACAAAAGTATGGACTACAGTCATATTCATGGGAAAAAATAACAATGCTGTGATTTCAATTCTAAGGTCTATGTTATACACCGACTGTGTTGGTCATATGATAGACACAGGTCACACTATGCTTTTACATTATACTGCACCACTCATAAGTATAAAGAAAGGTGGATCTCTTCAGATGTGCATTGCATTATATTTTACTGGTAAGTCTGTTCCATTTATTTAATTTTAAAAAACATTCAAAATATCTATTAAATATTACGTCCTCCTGAGCACTTCGGAATGCGCCGCATAACATTACCATAATTTCCATTTAATGACGTATAACAAAATATAAATTCATGTACTTCTTATACTGTGGAAGTATAGAACCGTTTTTCAGGTATATTGTCATTTCCTCTTATGAAGTTATATTTTTTTAAACATTGTTTTCTGAACTGACTATCACTGTTGACCTCACGGGCTTATACAGCTTCACTGCTTTTTTAGGCAAACGCTTAAGGTACTCATCTGTAATGGCAATAAACCCAAGAGTGCCAAAGTAGCCGAACCTTAACTTGGGCTGTTGCCTTGAATACAAATACCGCAAATCTGAATCGATTTAACTAACCATTTAAGTTACGTTAGTCATACATATATGTTGGTGAGATACATACGAACACGAACGCATACATGTGTTTGGCATCTGACCATTTAGGGCTAAGACAAATTAATCCTATAAAGAATAAAAAAGGTTTCTTATAGAAGTTATGTATATACCGTGTATGTGCACGTATGTGGGATGCCGTGTGATGCGTGTTACCAGAGATTGCAATCATTGCATAGGTAAGGAATTGGAGGGTTTACTGCTCGATCGTTTTGTGCTGCTACTTTTATATTCTTCCATTCGTGGAAAATCTTTGCGCCACCATAATTAATAGTTTTAGACAATTTGTTGTCATAACATATATCTTGTCTATAAGAAAACTTATAAGAAAACTTTAGATATATTGAACTGATCTTATTCTGTTAATATTAATTATGAATAAAAATTATCTTGTCCAGTGAAATTAAAAGTGTATTATTATTACTCAATTATGATCTAGACGTTTTATTATGATATGCTCGAACTATTTTACTGTTCGCTTCAATAAAATATTATTGCTAGAACTTTCGAACTATATTTTACGAAGGAAGAAAAACATGACATTTGAGTATGAAAGTATATAGTTACTGTAAATTACTTCAAGTAAACAGTAACCCGTATATTGAATCTGATTGATTAGTTTCCGAGATTCATAATAGAGATTTCCCTTTCAATGAAGGTTACTCAACGTTCCTTTGAGAAAGAAAACTTCGCAATGAGTTGGTAAACTTTGCAGCGCTTTGAAATTTCTTTGAAACATGCCCTAATTGGTTCCTCATATGTATCGAATACTATAAAGTTCGTGCATTCATTAAGAATGATAATAAAGAAAATAAAATTACCATTACACTATTCTTAAAGTGAAATACACCAACTTTTCAAATTGACACTTTTGAACAAAGACCCTTTCTTCAGGAAAGTTACAGGCTTCGTAATCACGTCGCTTCACAATGCATCTTCTTTAAATATCGTAAACAAACGTGTATTTTTCATTATTTCTTGACTGGTACAAGTGAGTAAGCATATACTAGTCGTAAATATGCCTAACATACGACCGCAAGTACCTTCAAAATAATACTTAAATGACATATCGGAAATGCAAAGGCCTGTAGCTAGCTTTTCGTAACAAAACAATGCATGTTAAATATTGAAAACTCTGTGAAAACTTCAGGTATATCGTCAGGAATGATTGAATATGTATATTAATAAACTTGACGTTCGTTCGTTTACAGTTTCTCACTACTTCAACACTGATCCGAAATATCGATAAACAAGTTGGCACAAGCGATTTTACTGCCATTATACTTTTCAAATTATACATTATTATCAACAAATTTAGGTAAGCTTGAACAACTGTTTAGATTAGGACCTTAGCATCCCTATGTCCCGATTACGCACTAACAAGATATTCACAATTCGGCTTTTTCGATATTGCTCGGCTCTCGTCGATCACCGATACCAAGCATATTTTGTAAAGTAATTGTTCCACTTTTGAAAATCATAGCATGAAATTATATAGCCTATAACAACTGTTCTGAATAAATTGGCCATGAAATGCGAAAAGATTTTTTTTAATTTAACAAGTAGTTCCAAAGATTAGAGCGGTCAAACAAACAAAAGACAATGTATTCGAATTGTATAATATTAATGCGGATCAACAATTACTAAAGCTTTGTCGGTATCGTCAGATCAAATCTTACTTATGATGAAATATATTTATTTCGAAACTGCTTCGTAATACACGACAAGATTTATGAGGACGAATGGATGCTAGTTACTCTTTTAAGCAAACACTAGTAATGGGATTCTAATCAGTAATATAAATTGTAGGTCAGAAAAACACATAGGCAATAATTTGTAAAGATATCGTTAAAATTGGTCAAAATATAACGATATCTATGTGTTAATTAAGTTACGAAAAGTCGTGTCACCAGAGAGTTATCTCGGTGTATGCTGTAGAAACCGTTAAAGTGATAATGTGTAATTATTAAGGAAGATGTAAACGGAGGTGAAGTCGCAGCCGGCTGTTAGCGACTTAATAATTGTAAGTGATATTCCGAGTAAACAAATAGCAATCTCTGTGCGCCGTTCGCAGTCCGTCCACGAGGCGTGATCCGCAAACTATGTTTGCAAATGGTGTTATTTGAGAAAGGCTAGGCGGAATATAGGGCACTGCGCCCTTCGGGTCAACCTTATTTTTAACTGTCCCAGAATACGTTATGATATTATCAAATAAAGGGCATTTCTTGTATTTTCTTACAGCGTTTCATCTAAAGTTCAACTTATTTTTCAGTATAAATAATGCAAAACTGCTTTATCTAAATTTAAGTGTTCATTTCTTGGAAAGGTTATCTTACGATAGTTACTTACGATACTTAGCATACGTGCTACTATCTAAAGTCACTAATTCGTGGACTACTTCTTAGGTCTGTTATAAGATCTCATGTCCCAATACGTAATTTCTTTTAGATCGGAACAGAATAGGACGGCATTAGTGTCAAATTACGTGTAGTGTTTTACCTTGTCGAACTTTGGCACAAAACCTGTACTATCAATTATATCCTAAAATATATTTTATATATAACATTTTATTTGTTTTGAATAGCCAAAATTTGTATTATTAATTCAATAAGAAACAACAGCTACAATTGTATCAGCCTTTGAAGAATATTATAAGCATATACTTTAGGGCATAACTTAGGTGTATGAGAAAAATAAAAAAATCACAGAAGAGAAGCAGCCTAGAAGGAAAATTGATACATAAAATATAACACAAAGATAATGTTAATATAATATAATAGTTCTAATAAAATAAATAAAAGAAAATTAGTAATATGATTTTGAAACAGTAATTTAAAATAAAATGGCGTGCGACTTGGTATGCTTCAAATTATTATTTTTATTTATTAAGGCACAAATACCGAACGGTATAATGGATGATATTAAAAATTATAAACGTCTTTGTCAAAGAATTTCATAAGCATTAAATATTTAGTGTTTTTGTAAAAGAACGCAGGTGCTTTGTAGTAAAGAATTTTTACGAGCTAAACAAATGTTAAGTTGTACAATAAAACACATTGTTCTCTTTAGTAATATTTTTCATTTCTTTTCAGATGGGTGTGTTGCCTATTACCGGAGCCGTTCGTCGGGGCAGAGCGCCGCGCCTTGCAGACATACCCAGGTACCTTGAAAGAACACTTGATTTTATTCAATGTATTCCATCTTATCTATGTAAATAGAAATGGATCACCGACGTATGTACACGCATGAATTAAGAACGAACGTACATTTTCTGCTAATTATTTTGTCGTTGTTTGTAATTGTCAGGAGAAGGTTAATATGAAAGAAAATGTTTGAAAAATCGTATGGAAAAATAAAAGTATTGGATTAAAACGTCTCTATACAAAAAAGGGAGTGAGCGCGACAGAAAAAAAGGAAAGTTATTTTATTACATGGTCGTACTGAAAATAAAACATTTGTCTTCAGTATACCCATGCGAATCCGGGTGGGTTAGCTAGTATTATAATAGCAACTTGAATGAAAAATACTCCGTACAACTTTATAACTCAATTAAAACGTAAAAACTATGACAATTCTATTTAGGCAAATGCCTATTTGGATATTTAGTTTTTTTTCAAATACATTTTTTCATTTCAATTTGATATAAATGTAATGATTAAATGCATTATATTTACATGGTAGTCAGAATCTATATCCGATTTCATTAAGACCACGATACATATGATGGTAAGCCAGTTAAAGTGGCTTTTTTATTTTCGAACAGATTACCAATTCTCACAGGAATCGGTCAAACGGTGTTGAAGTTTACTGATCTTACTGCGAATATTTATTTTCATATACATAGTTTACAAAAATATAATGTAAAAAGTAAAAAAAACTATAATGCTTATTCTGAAATCAGTAATTCGAGTATTAACATGTAATAAATATATATTAATGTCGGATATCGTATCCGGTACTGTTTGTTAACAAACGTATGTAAATTGTTTAAACAAATGATTAAAGTCGGTTACACTTAGGGCTGCCATACCTTGTATACTTCCAGAATTCTTGTAATCCAGGGTTATGTCTGAAATCTGCTACAGGCATTTTCAATAAAACAAATGTTGTTTAAATTCTTGTTATAGGATTTCTGTACCGGACTGAATCGTTTTCACTACTATCATGTACACTACGCTTATTTTGTCGTGTTAAAATGAAAAGGTTATTCTTTGATAACCACCGATGTTCAGAAACATCTAGGGAGATTGGAATTACGTATCACTTCGAATCTAACAAATTTGCAGAGACCTGTTGTTACTTGATACTCGGTAATGATTCATCCGCTTTTTGTTTGTCTGAAATTCTAAACTTTATGCCAATACACGCAGATGTAACTTAATTTGCCTAATGTTGGACAGTTTTCCCAGTTGAAAGCACTCTGCTATGCATGGAAGTAGTTTTGAGATGTGTAGTGTACAAAACATATCAATCAATAATTACATAAATAAACATTTTCAAATATAAACAATAGTATCAATTCCTTTTATCCACTGCTTAATTAAAAATTTACGATCAGTATATTTTACTTTTACATATTTTAAATAATTATTTCCCAAGGAGTCAAGACAAATTAGATGACTCAAAAGAAAATTAAATTATATGAGTACTAACGCCAATTACTGTTTTTGAAAAGGAGTAACTATTTATAGGTGCTAAGTCATTTTTTAGTAATTCCAACAGTGCTACAGCATCTAATTTAATTACAAAAATAATGCGGAAAAATATACTTGGCCTTTTAATGCAATCAGAACATACTATAGACATCTATAGATATAAAAAGAATGTAAATACAATATGTCTGTACTTTTTTGATTTTTGAGAAACAAATTGTTGCAGGTATCTAGGAATAAGTAATAGAATCAATTTCAATCCTTTTTAGAAATGTCTGTCTGTTTGTTTGAATATGCATCACTGGTAAAGTACTAGGTTTCTGATAAAACTCCAACAAGAAAATAATCAAGTATATTTTGGAGCACCCTAATTTTTTTGTTTCATTAAAATCGGTGCACTCTATCAAAAGTTATTGCAATTTTAATGACGACTGCAGTTAAGTACGAGAGAAAAATAGATAAGTAAATGGAGTTTATCCTCATCCAAAAACCAGCGTATTTTATAACATAAATAATCATTACTACATTATTACATTACTAAAACATAGAACGAAAGAAAATAACAGTAACAATAACAGACTACATTTTTGACGACAACAGATGGCGCTAAACTAATAATTTGATTGATTTACTGTCCTAAGAATATTATTGCAAGGAAGAGTATAGATAACAATGAGAAAATTTCTGTGTTTTTTAGGTTTAGTTCGAATTATAATTTTCATAAATTTACCTTGATTCTAATGTCTTAATTAACGCTTTGAATTAATGAATACTTTTTGGTTTATGCATTAGGGAGCTTGCATTTTACTCCAGCGGTACCATGGAGAAAGAAGACTGCAGGCAGTGCAAATAAAAGAAAGGATTACATAAAAATAATAATAAGAATGAGCTATGTGAAGTATTTATGAATGAATATTATAAGCCCTCGACTGATTTTTTAAGACTCAGATCTCAAAATGGCAGATTATGTTTACAATTAATTTTTAATTTCACTACATCGTACATTGTAAATTTCATGGTTTAGTAAAAAAAGTTCGTACAAATGGAAAAACAATTTAATGATACATTTTACATGAAAATTATTATTTTACAGTTCGTCATTTGTTATTTTTCAAAGCTTTGTAATAAATCAGGTATTTTGTAAGTGTATGCTGCCAACAGTCTATTGTGTTCTATTCCTCAGGTCTACATTAGTTTGTATAGAACTTAAATATTTCTGGTTTTGGACAGTCCAGAAGTTAATATTGTTTTTACAGTTATTAAATTAGAATATTAGTGTATTACTCGTATACCTACGTGTATCGTCACGAAGTTTTGTCCATGTTCGCAATAACTGTAGGTGTGGACACATATTACCGTCGTGTGTTACGAACTATCTGACTATATGACGATAGATACAACACGATAACATGACCCATGGTTTTTACATACATCAAAGTAACTTGGAAGCCCTAATTTTGAATTATTATTGAAGTGACAAAGGGGTGTCACCATTATTAGGTTTTACCCTGACACTTTACAAATATACAAGATATACAGATATAAATTCAGATTGTTTCATTAATCACTGTGTTTTGTATTCCGTTCCACGCGGACGAAGTCGCGGGCACAGCTAGTAATGTAATAAAGTTAATTTAGGTTGTAATAAGTTAATAAACATTATTTCAATTGCTTAAACATAAAAAGAATCACTTTGCAATATTGTGTTCAATAATATTAGTCTTTAGTAACTTATCATCCCGTATATAAAAATTATCGGTCATATCCTTTATTTTCAAGGGTTTTAAATTTAATCGAGAAAATTAACTTTCGATTATTTTTATATACTTAACTATTTTATGAAATGAACTAATAGAATAATTATTTAAACTGAGGGTACATGGCTCAATATTATTGCCTTTGTGCAACAAATGCCATCATTTTGCTTGAACTTTATTTTCAATACTATATTAATTTTAGGTTCAGTTGATTTTTCAATATTTCAGGCTATTTGAGAGTAATATAAGTGAACTCGTTTACTGCTACTTTTTATGCGGTTTAATTAATCTTTACCATCACTCAAACCTATCGCACCCTTAATATAGCAAGGGCACATACCGAATTTTTAGGTATTTTATTTTTGCAATAGAAGGGCTCATTATAAGTAGTTCTACAAGGTATATCTCACAGAAAGAGTAAATTTTGATGCCAATGACGTTGTAAATCAGGGAGCTAGGGATAATTTTGTAAAAAATTGTAATCGTCAATTTGTTTTTGCCGTTTCCCAAAAAACTACTTTTCTATGTTGAGGCTTTATTTTACTAAGGGTGCAATATACTGTCTCATAGGACGTATAAAAATCACGTAAATCAAATAAGTATTTCTCGGCCTAAAGCACAAAACATAAAATTATTTTGTAATATATAAGGATATAAAATTATTTATGTATGCAAGGCAGATGTGTATTAAATTGTCAAATAATTTTAGCTTGACCGAATGGTACATAAATACAGTACAAAAGTAGGAGATACGATAAGTAAAAGCCACGATGAAAACCTTGAGATTAATTAATATAAACTTTCACCATATGTACCACCAAGGTATGTAGTTACCTTCGTATTCTTTTTTCACCTTAGTAGAATTTGTATAACATGTTTTCTTCTTCCACTCTCGTCTAACAATTATCAATTCAGTATTTGCGTCGTATATATACACATTATTCTTAATATAATCGATCAATACCTTCTTCCATCTTCCTCTATTTGTATATGTTATAGGAATAGAGAATTAAAAGCCTTACAGGCTATGTTCTTTACCGACCATATTGAAAGATAATTACTTTCTGCGTTATTTATTAATGATTGACCATTTAACAAAATTTCACCTTTTTTGTGAGGTACCGATTACCAGCGTTTTTGTTTACAAAGCTGGCAACCCCGCAGAGCACATAAAACGTAGATCACGAACCGAGAACGTAGGCGATCAATATCACTATAAATTTAGATATGTTACAATCACAAATAGGGATACTAATACTTATGACGTTTGTGAACATATACTGTTTGCGTACAACAAATAACACTAAATTGTTTGTTGAGATATTCTCGAACAGCGTAAATATAATATCGAGTGTGTAACAAATAACGTGTACGAATAACATAATAAGATGTATTTCGTCATCGTAAACTAGAATTTGATTGTATTTTTATCTGATTTTGAAGTAGTAAGTACTGATAAATACTTGAAGTCAACAAAAGAGAGTTGTTGTAAAGTTTAATTAGCCGAAAAATAATTAATTTTTGTTTCAAATACGGTAGCTAGTTAGTTGAATCTCACAAAATTTATAATGGGGCGAGCGTTTATGGCGCTCAGACGCTTGGCAACACACTCAAGGGGCCCAAAGTGGCCGCACCTCGGCTTGGGTTCTTGCGTTCGATGCAACAACTGCAATCTTACTAAGCTAAGCTAATGTATATATATTTTTTTATTGTACTACGACAACGTTATCTAGCTTTGCAACCTCTGAGGAAAGTAGTAAAAAATTAACAGAAGTAATTTTAAAATTTATGATTGGGATATAAAGGAATATGTAGTAAAGACAAAATTGTAATTAAAAAAAAAAATAGCTGCAATATACTAATGAGGCGTTATGAGTAGGTACTTGAACTTTTGAAATCTATTTTTTGACGATTTTACATTTATAGTCCAGTAAAGTTAAAGAAACGTACTTTTTTTTATTCTGCGCGGCATTTTAAATTTATGATATCTTCCAGGAGATCAATTTAAATTATATACTGTAAAGGGCAGTTCTTATCTACATTGAATGCCTAAAGTAACTAACATATTTTATTAAATAAGTTAAGGAAACATTTTTTTTTTCGTACTGTCCTACACTGTTGACCTAACAAGGCCGCTACAGTTCCACCGGACCACTAATGAAGCATCACAGATAACCCATTATACTTAATAATATGTGCTAGATATACTTTTCGTGCGAGGAGTTCTCCTATAAGTATTTGTAAGGTATACGATGTTGTAGTTCATTATTTAGGTGTATCTCTCAAGGTTTAACCAGGTTAACCAATGTAAACGCTCGAAAAGTATATTTATAGTTTGATTAAAATACATTAACTATTCTGTACCTTAAATAAACATAATACATATGTATTATACGTATATACCTTCCAGGAGATGTTATCTAAATAATAGTGTAAACATTATTCAGATCCGTAGCATCATTTTGAAAAACTAAGTGACCCCGTAGATAGTTACGAAAAGTGATTTTAGTTCATCCCAATTCCCATTTAATAAATTGATGTCACTAACATAATTAAAACGAATCTGAATCTAACCACACCTTACTCATTAATATCCATCAAGTCGATTAGGTGACAAAGCATGGCAATTAAAAATACATACATACAAATCTCCTTCTGTGCAGTTGGCCAATTAGTTCAGCGATAATTTATTGAAAGCATCGCGTAACAAATATACATTACGCATTCTACTATAGAAACCTATCGTTATAAAACTTTACGGGAAATTGTACACGATTGTACAAATGTATGTATGAAACATATATAGAAACGTATGTATATTAATAATGCATATAAGATATATTTTGATAGTGTTAGATCACGCTTCGTCAACCTTGTCACTTTATTTAAGTATTACCATAAATATTTGATGCTTTATCTCATGAGACTTCTTATGCATGACGTAATTTACGATTGACCCCTCATCTGAATAAAATTCATTTTTGTGTAATTTGTATGAATATAGTGGTATATGCTTCAAATAAATGAAATATAAAGCTTAGAAATGGGATATTCATGGTTATTTTGGATAACGGAAAATATACCATCAACCACACGATGTCATTAACATGTCAGTCAAATTGGAAAGGGAATTATTAACTCCAGCTTTTTTTAGGAAATAATGAAACGATTATGGCTCGATGTTTAGCGTTTTTAGGCACAGCAGCGTGCAATCTGTAGTGTATAAAAAAAGATATCGATCATTGAGTTTCTATATTTCTTCACATAAAATTACACAAATGACAGAACAAAATCCCTTACTCAATGCCACGCTATTCGAACTATATCATATGAGAATTACAATCAATTACAACATGTTGATTTTTTTGTTTCAAATGAAATAAATTTATATTTGTTAGACTCGACGCGACGGGTATCCAGGCCTCGGGCTATGTGGCGAATGCGAAAGTCAAACTTAAGGAGAATAATAAAACAGGTGGTATAATTCACTCGTAGTGTGTTCTCTCTGAAGCTGCTAGTCGGCACCGACAGTATTGTGCTTCAACTTCTAGATACATAGACTTTAAAGGCAATCTGATGCCGTAATTAAGTGATGACGTGGCGATGATATCGACAATAACAAATGTATTCTTACCCTCGACGGTGTGATGTTTTACGATAAATTAATTATTTTAATTACGTTGCTGCAACAATATTTTGTAATAAATCCGCCAATAAAAAACCCACTGCAGGGCCATAGGCCTTTTTCTAATGGAAGTTATGGATATAATCATCACGCGAGTTATAGGCGATTAGAAACTCCGAAAAATTAATTGGAACATTCCACCGGTCAAACTATTCGATTAATTTGAGCTTGTGTGTTTGCTACGCTTTCACACCTTAAGTATTCAATTAATTAAACCGATTAATATGAATGTTTCTATAAATGTTGTCAGGAGAACAGAAAAGGATATAAGATTCCTTTAACCGAAAGAAAAGTGCCGTTCGCCTGGAATAGGTCAAATCTGCATAATGTGATCAAAGCTGCGGACAAAAGACATTTTGTTAATAAACATTTTTCTCCTTCAACTGCATCCTAGAAAGATTAGACGACATTGTTTTCTTTACTTCCTTATAGACTTCGATTTCGTAGTTACATTTTTCATTTTCATAGACTGTATAATTGATTTAGATACAATAAAGTCAAAATATTGCAAAATTGGTGCCAGTTTACCAAATCATTCTATAGATATTTAAAGGCAACTAGAAATACAAATTCTGATCTAATCCGGCGAAGCTGGAGAGAACTTTCAAGACAATAGTGTGTCAGTTCGAAAAAAAAACAAGTTCAAATATATTATTACAAATTCAATTCGCACTTACCTATATAATAAGCCCTACTGTGTCGCTTAAATAGCACTAAAATGACAAAATATATAATTATATGTTGCTACTTTACGAATCTTTACCTAATAATGTTATGGAGTTCAAGAGGTTGTTTGTTTACATCTCTGGAACTGGTTATCTGGACAGTAACTCAAAATAAAAAAAGAAACTCAAGTGCAACCGCGGGTTACAGCAATTATTATACAAACAACAATGTTTACGTCCAAAACGTGTGTAATATTTAGAAGGTTGTAGATTACCAAAACAAGTGGCGTTTGAACTCTTGACGGGTTACTGCGGGTCAGTGAACATTTGACTGGTGTCTTGTGATATATTGTGGCACAAATAATAACGGTAGAGCGAAACCATGGCGCGGATACTCTGCCGCTGCCGGCTTTCTGGCTCCATTGAATTTGATCGATGCCTCAATGATAAGCTTATAACGATTTTCAGTTATATAATTTTAAACTTAGTTAAATTACCTAATGGATTAAGGATATAATCAAAGTATGAACTTTAAATGCATTATAGGCATAACAATAAAGAATAGGAGAGCATGCGCGTTTAAATACAGAAAGGTTAAAAATTATGAACAATTATATTACAAATGTTAATGTAAGTTTGCATGTGACACTTTCACGTCTTAACTACTCGACCGATCCTCATAAAATTTTCCATACACGTTGTCAAAGAAATAGAAAAGGATATAGGATGCCATTTTTCAGAAAACATGTACTGTTCCTAAGAGACCGGTCAAATCTACATGAATGGCAGTAAAACCTCGAGAAATAGTTAATATTTTATACTAACAACTGGCTGCATTTTATCTGCGTTTGTATTTTTATAAACTATGAGACTATACATTATCTCCATATAATTAGCAGTTTATACAGCACGCGCCGAGATAGCTCTCAGCTGACAGTATTTGTAAAATTGCTTGCCACTTGTAATTATATTTTTACAAATTTAAACAATACTTTTATTAATTTAAAAAACTTACCACGATATCTCAATTCAACACAAAGTTATTCAAGTTTTAAGCAACTTAGATTTTATGAACACTACTGATTCAGTGATGTGGGTTTTCTTGCCGAAGTAGGGCGCGGTGTGATTTTTGGGGAAATAGGGCATGGGAGAAAACCGATAACATTGTTTATAAAGAAATTTTGTACGCAGAGTATACTTTTGCTTTTAATTTTTTATAGTTTTCGTCTGTATCGAAAATATATTCTTAAGATAATAAACAATGCAGAAATTTCTGGTTAGAAATAAAATGCGGTATCTCATGACTTGGGGCGAACATGAATTTTTTATATGTACGTCAGACGGCGCGCCACCTGCTCCTGATTTACACCGCTCTCGCCGATGGAATGACCCAATTCACTTCAGGGAATTCGAATACACATAACTATGTACACTTAGGAATCATTTTATTTACGTTTTGCGCGCAGAAGTGGTCGTAAATTATCGGTTTGACCTTTTATTTTCTATAATTTTATTGTTGAAATAAAAAAAAATATTTAGGCCCTAAGAAGGCGCTTATGAATGTCAAAAGTACCACCGGTTCGGAAAATGACCCCAGTCATCGAGAAGAACCAGCAAAAATGTCGATCTAATATTGAGGATTGATTCCACTTTATTAACTTAATTGCTACCTTCAGTATCTACATTCTTGTGTTGCTTAACTACTATTTCCACGGCGCTGTGTATTGTGGATTCGAATATCACACATTACAATTATTTGAATTAGCCACAAAGGATTGTTCCGTGCCTAGGTGTATTTTGCTTCAGTTGACGTATATGTGTAAAATACCCTGTGACTCGGGGCTTCATCATTAGTGTGGGAACTGCCATGTTATGTTGAGCAAAATTGAGCGAATATTTTCATGTAACTTCAATGCACTCGTGGATCATTTATAAATAATAATTTCACATCGTTCCGTTTTCAAAAAAGAAAGTCTATTGCCAAAACTCTTTTAAAATAGCAGAGAATATATATGCTACATAAGATTGTGATAACAATTATTACTTATATAGTTGCAATTAAAGAATATATAAAGAGGTTTAAACCACATTAAAGTTTCTGTCGGTTATTCTCAATGACAGAGTTATTTGTCCCAACGGATCGTCGTATTTTAACGTGCATAAGCGCCTTCTCAGAGCATAAATTGAATAAAGTGATTTTGTTTTTAAATTGCTTATACAAAGTAAATAAGTAGCTTAACGTAATAAACAATCTGTTTGCGAATGTACAATTACCGCAATAGTGTTAAATTGTAAAACACGAGACACGACGATTTCCGATTGTACAACAATTTTGTATATAATAATAACAATTTTATATATAATATTTTCAATTTATTAATATTTTATAATCATTTTTTTTTAAACAACTCATACTAGTATTTACATGATCCCAAACACTTTTTTACTCCATTCAAAACAAAGCAACTGCGCTGTATCTTTCTTATATAGTAGATTTTGCTCGCAGCTTCGCTCGCATTACTATAGATATGAACTTGGGAACAGTACTTTTATTTGAGATGAAAGATATCTCTTTTTGTATACCTGACTACACGTATACAGAAGTTCATTACTATCGGTTTGGTAGTTAAAGCGTGAAAGCATAACAAATAAACAAACTTACATTCGCATTTATAATATTACTTAATACTACCAAAAGCACGTTAATTAAGATGTAGTTGAATCTTTAGTCCCTTTTTTTCACTTTGAAATTCTTCGTTAACAAGTGTCGAAGTAAAATGCGTGATCACATAATTACGTAACACAAGAGTTACGTGTCAAAAATCACATCGCCTTGCCTTGGAGGGTAAAAGAAAAAAAAACAAAATCAGGATACAAGTATAAGGTAAATCTACTTAGTGAGAAGCATCGATTTCACAGTAAAACTAAATGTTCCTTCAACCTAACCTAAATTCATGAAGCTGTCATAATTGTAATGAAAAATAAAGTATAAATAATTAGTGAAACAATTGCTATAATCGGATCAGTAATTCCAAGCATATTTATAATCCTAACCTCTATTTAAATATTAGTATGGATAATAAAACATAGGAAGATATATATCAGATACACCTACGTGGAAAACGTATACAATTTTATGCATTTATTAAAAAAAGTGTTTCGCTGCAAGCGCTTTAGATCTGGTTTCCATCAGGGTCCTCCCACATTCAACAGTTTCGGGCTGTCGTAAACCCACGCTTTTGCAAACAAATAGTCCAGAAATAACCGATTATAAATCTGTATTCGTTTTAGCAACAGAAGCGATGATGGAAGATTAGATCGGATGTGCAACAGAAAGTGTTCTATTGAACTTTTTGATATTGTGCCCTCATCACCAATGCTGGTTGCTCATCCACATGCTCTGAAATCCATCAAAAAAACGACAACTGTAAATTCACTAGAACCTTCATAATGCGCACGACAGGGTTCTGGAATATATTACCTGGTACGGTATTCCCCTGGGTTATGATATGGGGTGTCTTAAGATGGTATTGCAACACGTTCTTCAAGGTCGGCAATAGAACAGTGAGGCCCCTGGCACCAGTGAGGCAATTGTATATAGTCAACGGTGACTAATTAATACCAGATGGACCGTATGCATTTGCTGCTTCTTGGCATAAAAAATCATGTTAGCACACCACCTTGATCGACATACGTTAAACCTAAGCTTCCTAATAGGAAAATATTGTTATGAAACCATATAGTGGTAGGGGTTTTTCTGAAATTACTGCCCTACTGGTTACAACCCGCCACGGATTGTAAGATACTTTTGTCAAATTATACCATTACTACTCATCCCCTATAGATAAGCGTAAAGGTATTTAATTACATAGTACTCTGAAAAGTTTTCTATCTACCAGCAAAAATCTTATTAAAATCGATGAAATTGTTTGAGAGATTAATTTAATTACCCTGGGAGAATAACAGATGGTTTAATTTTATTCATATGTAAAGAATACTCAGGATAAATTTTATGATCTTATACAAAAAAAAATGTTTATAACTGCTATTATGACTTCCTACAATGTTTGTGCTCGCAGCTCTACGCTTGCTTATTACAGCAATTGTTTTTTTTTATACAATTATTACTTATAAAATATTTTGTACTCAGAGTCATATTTACTTTCCGCGTATAAAATTTTGTTCAAGAAATTTGGCAATAATATAAGAAATTATTTTAATATATCTATCTCAAAATTTGGAAATAAATCAAGAATCTGAGATGAAAATATATTAATAGAGAAAAATTTACACTACCTTTTGAAGGATTTAATAAAATAATAAAACTTTCTATTGCAATAAGATCGATCAGTTAAATACACCCATGTAACTGTGTAAATATGAAGTCAGGTATCACAGGGGACTTTATAAATATATAAACAATTAAACTAAAGTACACTTAGGCTCGGAACAATGATTTGGCTAACTCTAATAATTTATACATGTGATATTCGAATTCACATTACTCAGCGCCGTGGAAACCGTAGGGGACAACTTAAGCCCCTGCATCACGTACAGCGACACAAATATGCAGATATTGAAGATGACAATCAACTATTCAAAACGGATCTCAAACGCATTTGCCATTATCAAATCACAGATAGATGCGTTCTAAATTACAATGGGGTTCTCACATTCAAAAATTGAGGGAAAGATTAAGTTATGCAGCTTCGTAATAACTAGTATTTGCCCGCAACTTTGTATGCATTAATCTATATATCTATACTACTATTAAAAAAAAAGTTTTCCCTTTTTGTTTGTAATGAACAATCTCAAAAAATATTTTATTCATTTTAAAAATTCTTTAATCTAGTTGTATAACATAGAACAGTCGAATTCGGTAGTATAAATTAACCAGTATACTTTTCTGCTTCTTACACTTATTCCACTTAAGTAGGGTCGGCACAACATGTTTTCCTTTTCGACTCTCACCCTGTCAGATATCATCTCAGAATACACACCTTTTATACCTACACATATATTCCTACACATATTTCACACAATCCATCCATACCTTTTCCGGTCTTCCTCTACTCCTATATCTGTCCACTCATAAGTTGTAATTTCTACCCAGGTACCTTTTTATTTTTCAGCACCCACAACAAAACGTCCAGACCATATGCATATTCTTATATACACGTCTGTATTTTTCGCACAGTCGGCGAAATGTGAAAATGGTATCTTTTGTCGCAAGTTCAGGCATAAACCCGAACTATTTTATGTAAATATTAGTGTCCTGAAATTATCTTCATAATTTTGTCTATAACCATCTAATTATAAATAGGACGCAAATGGAAAAAAATTGCAGCCAGTCCTACTACTTAGAAAAGTTCTCTGATATTTGTCAAATATTCTACTAATTACTTAAAACTTTTCATATTTTTCACTACATCAAAAGCACGATGTGTACGTACGCACCTACAGTTACCCGTTATTAGGTATCAGTTTATCGATTCGATTGTTACAAAAGCTATATTACTCACTTCTATCTATACACAAAAGAACGATCCTAATCATTGGAAAGTTAATTTAAAGTCTAGTTTTAAAAATTAATGGCTCATTGTGTAACAAAGAAATTGAGAGAAATCTTTTGAAATTTCGGTAAAGTTTTAATTGATGATTATTCATTAGACTATAGTATTCTTAAGGTCTTTGAAAACCTATTGAGGATTATTTCACTCAATGGGCATGGTCCCTTTTTGTAAGAAGCTTTTCCAATTTAATTGTTTAACATTTAAAACGTTTTACCAATAGAAGGTTTATTTAAATAGATAATAACCATTATAATAATGAATTCTCTATGAATAATAACCAAATTTTAGTAGAATAAATAATAACAAATACAATTATTCCATCGAAGAAATACAATTTATATATAATTGCTATAATAAAAAGTTCCATCAAATAAAATATTAATATATAGTATGGAACTAAACACAAAATATTATGCAATAACATTTTTTTTCTATAAATTTCTAAGCGTCATGAATAGTGACAGCGTATTTTCGATTAATGATCGAGCAAGCAAAGGTCTGTTTGCCAGTTGACCACAAAAGTAGTGCTTTTTCAAAGATTAACATCTTTTAAGCAAGATTGTAATCAAGTCGTATCTGATAATGAAAATAGTCTGCTGAATTAGTGCACCGAGAACCAATAAACAATATATTAATGTATTCACCAATTTTTTGGACTGAAACTTCTTATAGGGCTTTGAAATTCTGATCTATAACATTTTTATGTGACGAAAAGTGGTGGAGATAAAAACTGTATTGAGTAGAGTGCTGAAAACACCAGTTATCGTCCAATCACCGAAGTTAAGTAAATTAGTCCGGTGAAGCTGTGAAAGCCCATCAGGCCAATACCGCGAGTTCAAAAATACAAAGGAAAAAGTTAACCACCTGGGAATACCACGTGACATTGACTTTTTGTTGTACTTTTTTGTTGAAGTGACACGACAAAAGTTTCACTTTTATGGTTTGTCTTTATGACTAGCCTGTTTCATTCTTTAATAGGTTTTAGTGTGTGACCACAGTATCACTTGATGTTATATGGCGATGTGGTCTAAGATTTTAAGCACACTAAATCTAGACAATAATTGGGCTATAAACGCAGCTCTAGGTGCACAGCGAAGGATTTCCAACTTATAGTTAGCTCGACGCGGCTATAAAAAGTCCTATCACCGTCCTATAGTTTCATGAATATTTTACATCGAAAGCTCTTGCTCATTTGCTAGAAATGGAACCCACGCCGATCGATACGATGTCCAACCACTATGACCACTGAGCTATTATCGCAAATTGCATTTTCTTATATTCAATACTGGATACTTAGCATGAGTGTAAGATTTAATACTATAGATATATATTATATACAAACAGATCGACTGATATGATCGGCAGATACGGCTATAAAATATAAAATTAAACATTGGGATTATTTTGTACTACCATTATATGTGGGAAAAATATGTAAATATATGATTTACAAATTTCCCCCATATAGTGGTAGCACAAAATAGTCTCAAAGAGGGCTGATGTCAGACAGGCTTACCGCTAATATTAAAAAAAACTTTTATTATCTTAACAAGCTTAAAACATGTGATGGCTAATTTATATTTATTTCTAGTATTAAAATAAGAGCGGTTTTTTTACAAAACCTATCTGATTTAAATTTTCCAGTTATACACTAAATTATCAAGCATGTATTGGGAGGTCATTGTTGACCAACTGTACAAACAATTCTGCTGGCCTGTGCTAGAAAATTAATGTAAATGTTTTTTTTAATAAAGGTTGTTCAACATAACGGAGATTATTTTATATATAAACATTTATTTACCTTATTGTAAATGATATTAATTATCTATACTAGAGATTCTCAACTTGTGGTACTCGTACCCCTGAAGGTACGCGAGGTTCTATTAAGGGTACGTGAAAATTATATTGGTAATGGTGGAAATACCGTAAAATTAAAACAGTTTAGTTATATAAACATTATTACAATTTGTTACGACTACAGTACGTAGTTTAAAAGGAACCTTATAATTTACTAAGTTGCTAGACTCTAAGCGTTGAGCTGGTATAATACATTAAGGTGGTAAGTGGAGAGGTACTCATAAATGAAAAGTTTTATTAAGGGGTACGGGAACAATAAAAGGTTGGGAATCTGTGATCTAGACAATGGGAGCAAAATTGATTGCTGTAAAGAACTATATTTAATTATAATTACGAAACTGCAAGTTCAAAAACAATAATACCAATTCGTGTTCATTCTATGAGTAGTTCTAATTCAGTACGTGTACATTTAACTTGGTTTAGTCTACTATTCGCATTGTACTGCATCACGCAGTCCAATATTGCTCATTGTTATGTATTCCCAAGCTTATTGTAGCCACTGTTCAGCCGGGATAGTGAGTGGCATTTCGACGTGCACATTTGTAAACGCACTTTCAATTTTTACATCACCTTGCTTTGTAATATTTTTATTTCTTTTGCCGCGTATCTGTATTACTGTTTCGCATTTTTTTTCTTAGTTATATAAAATTTATGTTACGTCTCCGTCTATACATCCGTACATTATTATATTGAAAATTATGAAAATCGCCATTGAAAATTAGCGTTGTAGTACATTAAGTGGTAATACAGCATGTAGTTAAATGGGAGTGTTATTCTTGGACATTTTTGAGTCAGTATATGTATGGGTTATTTATTTATCATGATGTATCTAACCGTGATGTGTTCTGACAATAACAAAAAAAAATCTTTAATTCACCAAGGATAGGTCGCGTTAAATATTTTCAGTTTTATTTGTCAAGTAACAATGAAAACTATGACTTCAATATAGAAGTGATATTTTTTTTATCTTCTAAACATCTGTTTACTGCATTTAAATAAAATAATGTAACAAAATGTTCTTCAAATCGTTCTGTGTCGACTTAATACATTTTTAACATTGTAACTTATTCGATACTAGCTGTGCCCGCGACTTCGTCCGCGTGGATCGGAATACAAAACACAGTGATTAATGAAACAATCAGAATTTATATCTGTATATCTTGTATATTTGTAATGTAAATTGTCAGGCTAAAAACTAATAATGGTGACACCTTTTTGGCACTTCAATAATAACTTAAAATTAGGGCTTCCAAGTTACTTTGATGTGTGTAAAAACCGTGGGCCATGCTATCGTGCTGCATCTATCGGCATACAGTCAGATAGTTCGTAACACACGACGGTAATGTGTGCCCACCTACAGTTATTGCGAACATGGACAAAACTTCGTGACGATACACGCAAACAATATTAACTCCTGGACTGTCCAAAACCATAAATATTTAAGTTCTATACAAACGAATGTAGACCTGAGGCATAGGTCAATAGACTGATGGCACCATACGCTTAAAAAATACCTGATTTATTACAAAACTTTAAAAAATAACAAATAATGAATTGTAAAATAAAAAATTTCATGTAAAATGTATCATTAAATTATTTTTTCATTTGTACGAACTTTTTTTACTAAACTATGAAATTTACAATGTACGATGTAGTGAAATTAAAAAATAATTGAAAACATAATCTGACATTTTGAGATCGGAGTCTTAAAAAATCAGCCGAGGGCTTATAATATTCATTCATATAGACTTCACATAGCTCATTCTTATTATTATTTTTATGTTATCCTTTCTTTTATTTGTACTGCCTGCAGTCTTTTTTTATCCACGGTACCGCTGGAAGAAAATGCAAGCTCCCTAATACATAAACCAAAAAGTATTCATTAATTCAACAACAAAGTTTCTAATACAAATAATATAATTTGAATACATTATGATCTTTCGTTTTCTTCCAAACGTCTACAGGCAGCATCTCTAGAAAAGACGCTATATAACTGAAATCTATTGGAAAAAGTAAATTCATTTATATTTTTTATTGATTTGAACGCTAATAACTGGAGTTGGTTGAAGTTTGATTTGAAAAAATATACTTTTTCATTTTATAGCCTAATTTATTGAGGAAACATATAATCTATACTATTGTAACCATTTTTCTTGTTTTGTACCGTGTTTGAAGTCAAGCAAAGTTATGTAATTTACGGTGCGACTATTAAAAAAATAACGATACGTTTGAAAGTATTAAACTGAAATTATATTTTATTGTCTTACACTATAACATCTTTGACACAAGCGTATTTGTTAAAATACGATTGATCAATTCATTAAATGTGTCGCCGAGAGTAATCAGTTACACTGAAATGTAATATGAAATGACATCATATTGTATTATTCTCTCGAGTACTCCAACGACAATAATAAGCGGTAAACTTACTGTGATATGATCTTAAATTAACAGTAACATATATGTTATAGTGTAGAAACGACTTTTATAGATGACTGAAGTCTACAACGAAAGGTATAGAAACAGAATATACACATTTTTGCCTCCAACGTAAAGTTAAAGAGAATTATAATATACCAAAAATATTTTTTCTAAGGCGTATCTTTTTACTAAATACACAGTAGAGGGTAATGTTTTCGTGTATCTGTATGTATATTTCTTTGGTACGCTCTATAATCTAAACTATTTGACGCAATTCAATTGATAAGGTGTCGTTAGATTCGTCTTAATTTTAGAAGTGGCATTCTTTAATAATAATATAAGCGCGAAAGTTTGTTAGAATAAATTGATATTTTAATATTTGAACTGCTGAACAGATTTTGATGAATCTTTATAGTAATATAGCTTATACATTCAGAATAACGTACATTGTTTAAAATTGTCAAAATATAACGTTATGTATCAAATAACTTAACGAGTTCTCTCGCTTCGCACTACATAAACTATTACAGTTACACGAAGATTATATATGGTTTATAAAGTGATACTATGACGTATGTGAATTAAAGAAAAAAGCGTAATAAAAATTTGTATTTTGCTTACTAATACTCAACTGTATGAACGACTCGATCATTACTATGAATTTAAAAGAAATCATGGTTATTTCAGTCGGGTTTTTTATTTTCCGGTATTAAGAATTCCATTAGTTTTCCATCATTTTAATTCGCTTATAGTAAATGATTTGTAGTAATATAATTAATGTCTGAATGATCGCAGTTAATCAGCAACAAGGAAAAGGGAAACAAAGAAAACCTCTTCTTGGAACATAATTAAATAACATCTATCTGGAGAATTACTGCGCTTTCAGTTGATCTCATAAAACATTGAAGCGCTAGATTTTGGTTGCCGTTTGTTTATCCCCACGTGTTACAAGGACCGACAATATAGAGATACAGTATTCAAACGGTTCGTCCGCTACCGTTACGCTTTATATACTACGGAATTCGATTTAACATCAGGTGAGACGTGCGTCTGTTTAACGCCAATATTTCATAAATAATACAGAATAATCGATTTCGTCGTCAACGTAACACAGCTGTCTGAACGTAACAAAGTTAAGTTGGGGAACAGGAAGCTCGAAAAAACAATTTCCCGTTCCCCATCTCGTGGAAAAATGACAGCCAATTATCAGATAACCTTATATCTCTACATACCACTCAGGCTGCGTACAATATTTTTGGGAAGTTAATTAATTGCGCATGCCTGGTCAGTTATCATCTCCGAATGGAGATTTTTTCTATACATGTACTCGTATATTTGCTTCGGAGCCATACATAAGAGCTAGCATAGTATAGTTGCGTGTTTTATTTTTTTAACATCTAGTTCTTAATTTAGTAAAAATGTTGGGCCTATATTGGAAATTCAGTGCATTTTTTGGAAACGGGAAAATGAATAAAGCATATCGCTACCACCCATACGTAAATCAGATATTGTTTGTGTTTAAAGAAATTTATCTCTAATTGTAAAAATAGAAATTAAATAGGCTCACTATCACATAATTTAGCTATGGTCGTACTTACACCCTATAATGCTGTGTTCACAGTCCGCATGTGGATTTATTCATTTTATTTTTCTTTGTATTCACTACGATGGCCAGGAAAGAGATATCCTGGGTTACGCTGCGGCTCACTTATATACCCTATCAAACGTTAGGTGGAACTCTGGAAGGCTGACGCCCCTATTCAACAAATGCAACCAAATTCCGAAGGTATTACTTTTAGAACCCTATAATATGCTTACAATAGTTGGAGTGATTGGATGTCAACGTATCTTCCTTTTTTCCCACGACTCGATTACTCATCTATTGTTTACTTTTAACAAGAAGTTTTCGTATAGTGTATTACGGTATTTTGCTCGTTTTATACTGCTGACTCTACAAACATCCTGTTGTTGGGCTTTTCGTTAATTATCTTCAAACGAGCTTGTAGTAGAATTAAGTAAGAAGGTGAAAGAACACACTTGAAAACAGAAAATATTAATAACGTCGAAGAAAAGAGCAATTATAGTCCTAGATGAACCTACACATGAGAAAAACACGTTATAATCTATACGTCAAGGAATGCAATGATTTAGTTAATTATCTACAAAGCAAACCGACCCTTAATTGTCCAAAAGATAATATAACTACATTTTTATAAAATCACAATTTCATCATTATTAGTCTTCCAGACATCCTTTCCAAGAGTCCGTTAAATTGCCTAGGATAAAGTTTCAAATGGATGTACATAATTAATTCCAGTTAATAGTTGCTTTCAATCTAATTTTCTGAGAACATTTTTTATTATAAATGTAGGGATAATATTTCGTTTCGTATTCTTTATAATATATATCAAATCTTAATTCAGTTCTCCGTAAATGAATGAATGTGTCTTTATATAAAATAACGAAAACCAAGAAACTATTATATCTATATAAATAAAAATCAATTGCCGAATGTTTGTCAGCGCATTACTTTAGAACGACTAAACATATTTGGCTTATCCCTTTTTTAGTGTGCTTGTGATTGTTACGAAAACGTTTAAAAAATAGTACAAAAAAGTGAAATATACAAGTGAAAAAACATATTTCACATACAAACGTGAATTCATCGCGTAGTCGTACTGTAAAGAAAAAACCATTAAAACTCCCACTACTGGATCAAAGGTCTTTTTCGAACAAACGTCTTCACGACGGTTTCTTTCACCGTCACCCATAGTATTGACAATTTCAATTAAAGAGTGGATGCAAATTCAGAACAGTTGTCGGCACACGTCAGGGTTGGAACCTGACGTCGTCAAATCGATATTCGGCTGGTCAAACTATTAGACCAGTACGACTAATGAAAATACGATGTTGGTCATAGAAACTCCATGGCCCTTGGAAGCCTGAATAGTTTTGCTAGATATCGAAGAACAAAGCGCAATGTAAATGCAGTAATAAATATTTATATCATACTTAATAACAATAACATAAACTAGCATCATCTAGTGCCAAATTATAGGAAAATGGATAGCATAAAAGCATTTAAGTATGCCAACTTGTACGATGATCAGTCAAGAGATATTTGACTCTATCAATCATAGGTAGACCGATATCCATTTTTACATACATATATACCTAGTCTTGCCATAAATATTGAAACAAAGAAAAAAGAAAAATTTCTATTACAAATAACATTTATTACTTTTACAGTAATTATTAGTTTAATACATAAACATAAAACAATTGAAAATATAAAAAGCTTATTTGAAGTGGTCTCCATTGGCTGCAATACAGTCCTTTAAACGTTGAGGTCAGTTATTAATAGAAGCACGCACTCTTTCCATGAGAAAATTCGTCACCGCCAATCGTACGGATTGTTTTAGGGACTCCAATTTATCATGGCGTTTAGAGCAAGAACCCATACTCTCTAAAACTGACCATAAATCATAATCCAGCGGATTAAGATCGGGACTAGACGACGACCAGTCTTCAACTCTGATGAAGTCCGAAACGTTTGTTTCCAACCAAGACTGCGTAGACCGAGCTTTATGACCCGGCGCCGAGTCTTGCTGGAAGGACATTCTTGGTTATTGAACATGGTGTTGTTAAGGGGCTTCACCACCTTCTTAAGAATGATATCTTGATACACTTGTGCCGATGTTTTGATGCCTTTTTCACAAAAGTATGGCTCAGTCACTCCTTCACAGATAATACCCCACCAAACCATCACTGAAATCGAATAGTGCCGACGTTGCTCTCTGTCGACTAATTGGGAAGCTTCCTTAGAGCTTTGAGCATAAATACGGTCATTTTGTTTGTTAAAATGTTGCTCAATTGTAAAACTTTTCTGTGACCTCCCTTTGCGTACTGTTTCAGTAGTTGTATTGATTTAACCACCTTATTCTTTTTTTAAATTATCGGTTAAGAAATGACTAGTACGTCTCTTATAGGCTGCAAGTCCTAGGTCCTCTTTTAAAATACGCGACATGGTTCTAGGTGCTATTTTCATCTTCCCAAATAAACTCTTTTGCTTTCGGACAGGATTTCTTTGAATTCTTTCCCTTACTGCTTTGATCACCTTTTTCATACGAACATTACGTGGACGGCCGGATCTTTTTCTGTCACAAACAGAGGTCTCATTGTACCTATTAATAGCCCGGTACACAAAGATTTTACTAATACCAAGCATATGGGGTTTAAAAATTGCATTTGGGTCCATACTTACTTTGTGTAATGCAATCACAGCGATTTGGTTCTCTTTATCACCCCACTCCTTTTTATATCGCAAAATATTGTACAATGTATTAGCGCCAAAAGAAGAAAACCAATGAACAATCATATAAAAATGACAGACTCCGAATTGAAATGTAATATTTTATTTATTTTTAATTGTAACAGTATTTATGGCCAGACTAAGTATAAATAGTTAAGTACATTTTCTTTTCTATTTGTCAACCGATTTTAGGTTAAGAACTATTGACTAGTTTTAGTGTTATCAATATTTTTTAAAATATAATTACTTGCTTTTCCTTACCACAGAAAAGTCGAATTAATTTAGCTATGCGTAATAGTTAATTATATTAACTATCCACAATATTTGTGCTTAACTTTTTTCTTTATTTTATTTTATATTTAGGAGCTTTTATTCTATTGAAAATATCAGCCCCATGCCTAACTTTAATATTAATATTGGTGATCTCTGCAAAAGATTGTTTCATATTCTTTTTTATAAAAATAACATTTGTTTTAATAATCCGATTGCTACCATGTGCCGCTCATATCACACATTATATCGCATACAGAGTCGACATTGACATGGACATCTTTCACATTAGTCTGAGTTAATTTCGACGCGTAGTCCTCAAATATGTAGTGTATCATTCTAATACTATTTTAAGTTGTACATATGATTGTGTTTTATTAAGTGTTGATATGGACGCTTAAATTTGGATAACATAACATACAAAACACTGCTAATATTAATAGTAAAGCTTAAACATATATGTTTATTATTATGCATAGTGTGTGCCTTATTACATTATTAAAGCCTTACGTTTTACGTCTCTATTTGCCATACTTCACAATTCTTACGTCCACAAATTTACAACATTAAAACCCTTCGGCAAAAGAAAACCACAACAATATTGAATCTTACAAAAAATGTTGAATTGTGATCTAATTTCGGCCACTGAACGATTGTTAGTTAATATAAAAATTCTGTTTCGGAATTTCACCTTGAGCTTAGAAGTCTTTTGAATTGAAGAGAACAACAAATGATATTTCCAAGAAGAGAAAAAAGTCTAATAAGAAATTTACTGCGTACAGAGTTCGCGTAAAAGCAATTATTTCTAATCTCGAAGAAACTTGATGTCGAAACCGATTACGCTCGTTATAGAAAACCAAAGGTTGCATAACATTGTCAAAGAAATGTAGTTATCCCCGTATACAGCGTACGAACGAAAAGAAAATGAGTTTTCGTTGATCATAAATGACTTGCTTTTGATCTTTCACGTGACTAATTAGAAGTAATATACATTTCTTTACTATTTTTTTATATTTTATAAGTTTTGAAATTTGAACAAGATTTCACCTGAGATTAAATGACTATGTGGCCTAAGATGGTAATAACGTAAAATTTAGAGGGGGGAAATTCAGCTTGAGAGTGGTAGCTAGCGGGTATTTGATATTATCGCCATGCTAAGCCCCAGCTCATGGTCGGATGTGAATTTACATCGATCGACGCGATGTCCGAACAGCATCTCCACTCGCTTTAATAAGATCGATCAGCGTATTTAAAACAGGTTATTTAAAGTCGGAAATAAGCAAAATATTGCTAATAAGCATTTTTATATTATACTAGCTTTTGCTCACACATTTACTCGTGTTAATGGAGATTTTATGTTTATGTTACTCGCACATGTGAGTCGTTGATAAAGTAGTAGTTTTTTATAAGTGAAATAATTTTTAAAGTCGATTATTTTTTTTCAAATTCATCCATAACAAACAAAATACCAAATCTTTTCTCTTTATAATAGAAGTTCAGATGGAACTTTTGATGACATGAATATTTGAATGACTCGTATGGTAGGAAATAAATACATAACTAAAATAATTAAGTAATAAAAAAAAATAATTTTATATTAAAATTTGAATAGAAAATACACTTCTAATAATTGTGATAAATAATAAATAACTTCATTGGTTTCTGAGTTATCAGTACATGAATATAAAGACAAACAGAAGTTGCTTTCATAATATACAAGATTTGAGACTTATAACGAAAATAAAGTGATACCCTGATCAGATCAACTTTTATATAGCATAATGAAAATTCACTAAAATCCTTTTCCAAATCGAAGCAAGTTTATAGCTATAAATTTTCACGGCCACTTTTTATACAATGGTTGTCCACTTTTCTTCAAAGTGTTATAACGTTTAATGTATAATATATCTGTAATCTATAATAAGTGCCTTCTTAGGGCCTAAATTGAATAAAGTATTTTTGATTTGATTTGATTATCAAATTAAATACATTAGTTACCTTTGGCATTTCATGTACATAAGTATATATTTTTTATTATCAGGGCAGGACAAGGTCCGCCGGGCCTGCTAGTAATGTATAATTATATCAACAAAATAAGTCACACTGGCATTTATAATATTAATTTGGAACGTTAGGATTATTTTATTATCCACTTTTTAAACAATACCATAGACTATCACTATCGTATCGCGCAGAAATTTATCACTATACCTTGCTATATATATATTTAGCTCTAATTGATTACCAAAATTTTATTTTAGCTTTCCAAGCAAATTAATTTAACTTAATTGTTTATTAAATAATAATTAGTTTACACGTAAAGATTTTACTTATTACTAGTATATATTTTATTGTAATTTATTTTAGGTAAAAATGTTGTTTTTTGTTGCGAAAAGAAAAAAATATTACTAGCAATCATGTTTTTCTTCAATGACAACAAATTTTTACAACACAATGGAATATAAAATAATATGTTTGATTTACTGTGTAACTAATTCTTATATTATTTTTTTTGTTAATTATCTGTAAAGTGATGAAACTAATACACTCATCAAAAAAGTCTAAGCAACATGTTCTAATTTATATTTTATGATGGTTCTTCACATTATAACGTTGTATTTTATTTTTAAAATAATATCTTTAGGGTTCTATGATGTAAAAATAACAGCTGTTGTCTTTATAAGTTCTTTTAATAACAGAAATGAACAATATTAGAATATACTGTAGAAACTAAGATACATAAGAAACTAAACTTTTTTTTTCCAAAATGAAATTTCTAAAAAAATGTATTTATTGTGAAAGAATAGAACAATTTAATACAAAGTATGGTCTCCTCTGCTATTCAGAACTTGTCAGCAACGATTATTCATTGAATTAATGAGACTGTTTATGTCATCTTGCGGTATTCGCTCCCAATGGAATTGTAGCAAATCTTTCAGCTGTTGGGTTGTTGTCACTCCGTCCAAGTCCTTCAAAACACGTCTCTGGAGCATGTCCCATGCGTGCTCGATGGGGTTGAGATCTGGCGATTGTGCAGGCCAGGGCAATACCCGGATGTTCTCCGTTGCAAAGTATTCACTGGTTCGCCGAGCTGTATGTGAACGCGCATTGTCATGCATTAACCTAAAACCGGAGCCAAAGGTTTGTGCAAATGGATAGACATAAGGTCTGAGAATATCCTCAATGTAATTTTCAGCATTCATGTTTCCATTTACAAAAACGAGCTCAGTTCGCCTGTTTTTCATAATACCCGCCCATAACATAACTGTTGAGCCGCTGTATGGATGAACTTCCTGAACGCACCTGAGCCTTTCAGTACTTCCGGACCGACGATACACTCGTACCCTTCTTGTATCAGGCTTAAACCCGAATCGCGACTCATCGGAAAACATAATTTTATCCCATTGTTCCTGGGTCCAGGTTATGCGTTCTCTACACCATTCATATCGACGAGCGCGATTCCCGTGACGTATCGGTGGGCACCTGATTGGGCGTCGAGCTCGTAGGCCGTACTCATGCAGTCGAATTCGCACAGTTTCAGGACTTACACCAACACCACTTGAAATTTGTAGCCTCAAACTTATCTCTCGAGCGGTTAACATCGGCTGGCGTCGTGTAGTCAGTTGTTTGTACCGGTCTTGCCGAGTGGTTGTACTCCTTTTACGGCCTGGATGCTGTTCAGCGGGTTCTCCTGTATTATTGTAGCGCTGCCAAAGACGACAAATAACACTTCTATGAATGCCAAAATGTCGAGATACCTGAGATTGATTACTTCCCGCTTGCAACATCCCTACAGCTCTTTGCATTTCATCTGCCATCAAATGACGTTGCTTCATGACGTAAAGAATATCTAACAATTCAATTGTGTCGCTAACTTTATTTAAATGGTTGGTAAAATTATAAAATCAAGACTAAACGTAACAATTAAAACGCACTTAAATTCAAACAAATTCGCAGTCATTTGAATTTTATGAAAAAACAAAACATAGTCAAATTTTTTTTTACAACCAGCCAGTATGTCATCAATAACAAAAAAGTTTACTTACCTACGCACTTTGTTTGAGCAAATACTTAGAAATTAATTAATATGAATGGTAAAATTTGTAATATCACGCATGTTGCTTAGACTTTTTTGATGTGTGTACATCTCGACGCGCTGGTTCTAAATATTAACTTGTTAGTAGTTATCATTAGCCGGTTGTTAGAGTTCCATTCCTAGAAAAGGAATCTGATTTCATTAAGCCTACGTGCTATCTATTTAAGGCATATTGTATCCTTTGAACCGTATTAGGTAACCGGTTGAAATTTTTCACAGAATTTGAGTTATCATATATAATCGAGATCCCAAACAAGACACACGTTATTCAACGTCCCCTTTTGTTTATGGTACCAGATGATACAGATCGAGAGATCTACCATCCACTAACAGTCACCTCCAATATGTCCAACCTATAAGCCGGTACTAACTCAAATATAAACGTGATTAGTTATAATAATGTTAATTTGTTTATCACTGAACGGTGAGCGCTACCGTACAGTGTGTTCCCGCGCACTGTTGACGTGGCTTCAACTCCGGTCAATCGTAACTCAGTTTAAAAATTATTTTTCAATTATAAAGAAATTTAGACAGAAAATTTTATTCTGAGTTACGACTGACCGGACTTGAAGCTACGTCCGCGTCGCCGACACGCGGGAGCGCTCTGTACCGGCAGTCCGTCGGCGCGCGCCGCTCGGTAGTCTGGTGAAACTGTAGAGACCTTGCCAGGTCAACAGTGTAGTCAGTTCGAAAAAAAAGCACCGCTTGATAATAAATAAATTTATATTGTTTATTTTTTTTAACCAAGCATTCATTTCAATTCCCATTTTAAAGCTAAAAGTTTACAATATTACAATAAATAAATGATATTTCGATTCGAATATTGCATAAAAGTATGGATATTACACAATAAATCCTATCAATTTCATTACGATGTCCCTAAAAGTCTGGTTGAAATATATTTTTTTTAAAAGTCCTTAAAATGTTTGCTATAAAAATGGTAATTTTAGTCATTTTCATAATAAAATAATTTTATTTAAATTCCATGCCCAAGTGGAAAATTAAGGGTTCTTTTCATGTGATGTTACCCTACTCCTTTCGTGCCGAAGTAAGTTAGTTTTTATTTTTTGTTGTTGCTCATCAAAATACCGCAGGTTTTTTCCGCCACGCGATGAAAAGTTCGCAATATGCGCCTGCCCTAAGCTCGCAGTATGACTTGAAAGAATACTACTTATCAATGAGGCAATTATAGACCGATATTATTATAAAAATAATAATTATTGATGGATGAGTAATTAATGTCAATGCTGACTGACGGTGTGCAGTCAATTACTGTATCAGCTAATAATTATATACATGTGTAAAAGTATAGGTAATAACTTTTTAGACGGTAATCAAACTAAAACTGACCAGGAAACTAAACAAAACCAGTGCTATTACAAAAAAGTTAAATACGCGTCGAACACTTGTTTCAAAAAAGTTTGATCCCATAAGAGTGTCTTGCCTTTCTTAAAAAAATAGACACTATTTAAATTTAAGCATTGTATAACAATTGTCTAAGTTCACAGTTCTCATTTTATTGTTGTGATTTATTTTATTTCTATTTGCCGGCAAAAAACGTTTCTTAGTCAATTATGGATTTCGTCTGTGTAATTAATTTGGAAGGTGTAAATAAATTAGACAATTTTGAAGATTCACAAGTAAATGACAACTACTAGAATATGACATTATTGACATTTCACAATGTATTTATTCTGAGATTATACTGTTGTTCCACTTAACGCAATTTGGGGTATTATTTTAAACTTATATATTACTTATTTCAATAATGACATTATTTTCCTTAAACTTCCTTCCTTACACTCTTTTGTAATAAAGTATTTTAAACACGTGTTTAAAATTTTAGATACTGTTTAGTAAAAGTCTTGTTAAACGCGTGTTCATTTTTGTTTTTGTAATAAGACCGAACATGTTTACCAGAGAAGATTGATGAACGATCCAAATATTTATTTTCAGAGAATATTTATAACACATAGCTGTGCTTGCGACCGTACACGCGTTTTATATTAATTTTTATGATAAATAGTTGAGTGTTCGCAAAATTGATCTTATGTATATATTTTCAGGTATACCAATTTTCATGACAACCGGTTTTACGAATTATGTAATATTCCTATCGCATCGAATTCCGAGACAATTTGCTCTGTAAAGTATTCGTCCAAGATGTATAAAGTTTGTTATTGCTATATATCGTTTATTTTTGCGTAAACAGTGTTTACGATTGCGCGCGCAATATTCGCCCAGCCCGCGAAGCAACTGGTTTTAGCATAGATTACAAAATTTAAAATATAGACTCGATATTTCACATTACTGGTTACTTTTGTCTCTAGGAGACATAATTCATTTAAAGAAATCACAAAGTTATAGTTACGCGAAACTTCGATTCGTTTTGTACTTATGTAATATTATTTATTTATAATTTATCTGTGACTTATAATAAATTTATAACCATTAAGCGTAAAATAAAAATTGTATTATATAAACTAAATTACATTGTAATTAAGTGATATATAATTTTTTGTTCACATGATCTTCCGAAAATAAGCGTTGCTCTTCTTATATGTATTACATATAATTATTTTTTTAATAATTTATCAAATTATCTAAATTGTAAATTTATTTAGCGTGGGCTATTCCTTCAAACTTGCACAATTGGCAGAATACGTCATATTAAAAACGAATTCATTAAACCAATGGTTTGTATCGACACCCTTATGATTTTATCACAAGTTTTATGAAAGACGGTAATAAATCACAATTTATAATCGGTGCCACATCTAATTATGTATGCTTCTTACTCTATGAACCATTCCACTTTCGTACCACGCGGATTCCGACACAAACGCATGGCGTCTTAGCCGAAACAGACGTCAGTGTTTTCTTTTTATTTCCATTTTTATTTACGTAACATCTAACAAACTTTTTATTAATGATCTTGTAAAATTTAATAATTAAAAAAATTACATAGGAGCGTTCTCGTTGCGACTTCTTCAAAGTTTTATTTTACTTGTCACTTATGTAAGTGGAAGTTAAATTAAATTTAGTGTATTCACTAAATCTTTTTAATAGTTCGAGTGAAGTTATGTGTTTTTTAAACAATGAACGGTGTTATTTTGGATTCTGATCGGTTGCCGCAGAGTACCGGAGCAATAGACAGGTATGTTTATACGAGGTTTAAAATAGTATTTCCTGTGCCAAAATGTAATAATGCATCGAAATGGATATAAAGCTTTAACAACACATTGGAAAGTTTTTCTAGTTACTTAGAGTCGTCGAAGGATTTGCATGTCAACCAATATTTGCTATAATATTTTTAGCGACGTTTTAATCAGCACACAATTTCGTAACTAATTTCACACGATTTGGTCATAATAATGAAATTATGTCAAGATAAAGTTTCAGAGAGTTGAAAAGTAAAATACAAATACATAACATACGGTTATAGATTAGTATCTTTGGAAAATAAAAGGACTGTTACGACTTTTAGCGTTTGTACATATTTTTTATAATAACGTTTTATTTTTGTTATGTTTCATTTCTTGATCACATCATTAGTAACTTATTTACCATTTAGAGCGTCTAAATTAATCATATAAATATCAAGCATAATCTTGTATAAAAATGGTTGTTATAATTTTTGTACAAATATATCTTCTTTGTTTATTAATAAGTAAATCTATAGTTTGGTATTTAACCATAATTTTCTTTCGTATAAATTTTATGATATAACTACTAAAAAATCACTGTTTTTATTTGCCGGGATTTTTATGAAATTCTTTAATTATTGCATTATAAGGATTGTCAATAAAAATTCAAGTTAAGTCGTAGAAAAAATAATCGACGAAAATATTCTTATTTCTTCTAAACTGATTTTGATAAAAAACTATACACAGAAATTCGGTGTATGGTTTCAGGATTGATTAGTCTATAAAAATTATTTTTAAGAAACAAACTTTGCCGCGCTTTTTTTTTATGTTTTATAAGTGTGAAGAATTGTCATTTTCTGATTAGAATAATATGAACCAAAATCTATATATCACTAACTTGAGCCTGTGACTAAGCTCGCGCGTCTAAGTATAATATGAATTATTTTGCATTGAGTATTCCATTTAGATAATATAGATGATGACATGATAAGTTTTTATTTGATATATTTCTATACATATATAATGCGGTTCATATCATTTGCGATATCGAAATTCCATAACTTATTATAATCATATTTAAAATGAAGTTAACTTAGCTAACTTAAGTAATATTTATATACAACTTTTAAAACACCTACACACAAAAAAAATCCACATACTAAGTAAGTGATTAAACAGTTAACCTTAAGCTCGAATAATAATATTCTTGATAACATTCTATTTACCTATCATCTCACCAGATCTTATCTGGGGTATGCAGAAATTATGGAGTAATAATTATATCTCACGCAGAAAGCTCATTCGCTTTCTTCAAATTCGTAGAACGCTTAATGCATCAGCGGAGGTTCCGAATACTTTTTACGTTTGCTAATTTACTATTCTTTGATAACTAACCACTAGTTTATTTTTATTTTTAATAGTATAATGTTTATTCTAGGAATAAACTAGCTCGTGCACGCGGCTTCTTTTATTTTCTTCATTATTACTTTATTTTATTGACTATATTTAGCACACTCACAATATTACACATAGGTAAAATTACTTATTGTTAATTCTAACATAAAATCACAGGGTAATCATTTAGATTACAGGCATGCATGACATTTATACTTATATAAGGATATTTATTTCGTAATGTGTTTAAATACAGTAGGAACAAACAATCTAATTCTAATTACATGGTACACAGGTAGTAATTAAAATTAA
Source organism: Antheraea assamensis (assembly GCA_035772565.1). Taxonomy (NCBI): domain Eukaryota; kingdom Metazoa; phylum Arthropoda; class Insecta; order Lepidoptera; family Saturniidae; genus Antheraea; species Antheraea assamensis. The sequence continues at coordinate 5,555,254 of JAQQSE010000011.1, forward strand.
TGTATCGTGTACAAGTACACATGGTTATATTTCATTTTAAAGCAAGGATTTCTTGTATGTACCGAACAAATAGAAAACTTACACCCCTTTACCGATTCTAAATTACCTCACATAGATTACTGCTTATTACCTATGAAAACCCGTAATGCTATATAGCCTTGATAATACTTTGAAAATATTTCTATATATTAGTAAAGTTAAAATCCGTTCGGCTTTTTCAGAGATTAACGCGGACAAACAACAGAGACTTCAATTTCAGTTATATGTATAGACTAGCGGTCGCCCGGGGTTTCACCTCTATTTATACTTTTTATAAATAATGTCAACATACATTACATTCGTGTAACTCTAACGGTTTTCTAACACACACTGAGGTAATTCTCAAATAACCGCCGGGTCGAGGGAAGTTAATGCATACGCAAGTGGGGCTCCTCGGTCAACAAGGTGCATGAAAAACATCATGGGTTTTAGTTGGTGAGAGTTATACATAACCCACCCTTAGCTGCCCGGCGGGGTAGGTATCTATGATGGATTACCGCATGTTAAAAAAAGCTCTCAAATGACAGGATATTTTCCAACTTATTAGACATTGTGTTAAACGTTATATTTTGGCCAACTATAAATATATATATATAATATAGTCTATGTGTTATTCTGATACATAAGTTATATTACTGTGAAGTTTAATAAATAATCCTTCAGTAGCTTTTGCGTAAAAGATAACAAATATCCATTCGACGTCACAAACTTTCTTGTCTATAATTTTAATGGAATTGTAATGTTATACGATAGTTAACATAGAACTATTCCGACCTTTTATATTACTGCCTATAATTATTTACACCGAAACATGTCAATAAAAGGAAAATATGGGAATAAAATGACACGTTTGTGCCTGACGTGTCGGGTAACCCCAGCACTTGTAAATAATTGCGGCAAATATATGAGTAATTAATTAATCATTATTATAAAACGTCTTTAATGTCACATAAACAAATGTCCAAGAAGAACGGCTAACTGCGAGCGGGAACTGCCTACCGAGGGTTCCGTCTCAACGTCCACACTAGTCATCAGCAAGTAATCTATACAAATAAACAAAATAGAAAATTTTATTTGTAATATCCAAACAACAGCTTTTACTAAATACTAAATGGTTATGAACGTATATATAGTAAATATATTTATGACAAACACTCTGTGTATTTGTTCCGGGTAATACCTGAAACGGTTTTACCAATGTTGCCGAAACATTCACTAGCAGAAAGCTTATGTTATAAGGAGTAATTTAGGAGTAACATTTGTTTAGAAAGAAAAGAGGTTTCGTGCAAATATAAATCTTGATAACGATACAAACGCAGAAGAAGTCGCAGGCGAGTGTTGTGATCACACTGCCACGCCTAGCTCGCGCCTCGCTTAAATAATTTCGCATTTAATTATGAACAGAATAAACCGGCGTGTTTATGTCTATTCCTCTCTAAACTTCGTAACACCAAGTCTATCCAACCCTCTTAGTAATGCGCGATCGCGCCCACGCTCGCGTACCCTCCGACCACTCCGCAGTTTCCGAAGCGATAATAGCACACGAGTAGCGACATCTGCGACAGTATCTCGAGCCAAGGTTCGTTCCCACAAAGTGGAGCCCTAGATCATTCTGCTTATGCGAGACAGTGACTCACCGTAATCACTAGCTCACAACACAGCTTATACGGCACTCTACAGACGTGCATACACACACAGCTTATGTATTCACAATGTCGGAGGGTTTTTCTTTTTTCTCTCATTTTCGTTTTTGGTTCATTAGTATTAGCCAAATTACCAGATACGAAATACATGTGCGCGTTGGTCAGACACACATGTGTACCTCATGAACGCATATATGTATAAATAGCTAGCTAGATCAGTTAGTTTAGCTCGTTGCGCGTTTGTTGAAATTTATGGCATCAACACAAGCCAAGGCTGACCTTAGGCTCTTGTGCTAGTTGCCCATCAGCTGAGTGCCTTAAGCGCTCGCCTTAGTATTTTGATGAAGCTGTAAAGCCAACAGCGTAGGTCGATAAAAACGAAGTTGCAGGCGACTACTAGTATTAAACAAAAATACAATCGGCATCTGTCTTTGTCTGTACTTAGCTCTTCTAAGCCACCCGGTACAGTGGGACCGCGAAGGTTTAATACATACTTATGTTCATAAAAAATTGAAAATAGTCTTATACAATTCGGGCAGGTATATTGCCTAATACAGGCTAAACCTTATCAGATATGCCAAATTAATGTACCTACAATGGAAGAGTGTACATCTTAAAAGGACTTTCAGAAAAGTTTGCAGTGGAATATCTTTTTGTCCAATACATATTGTTATAATATAGTTATAGTTATATTGTGTTTATAACAGTATACATTATACAATATAGTAATGTATTGTAATAATATAATAATAATAATAAATCCCTATCTTATTACATATGTTACGTATTTGATATAGATCAGAATTGTTCTATAAATTATTTGTCGTTTTTAATGAATATTTTAGAAGACATGAAAGTTTAATACTACACGTCACAAAGAAGAGTTACTTGTATGATGACACTTAAATCATTCACAGTTATTTTTGTATACTTTAAAGATTTTAGCGACTCACCACAATCTCACCTAATAAATGAAGATGTGATGTAATAGGTGAACACGTTAAATCTGGAGGGACTAGCCCTCAAGCGCAGCTGCAGAAACATACCAATAGGTTATTGACGACAGATTTTCAACTTGAGGGTGGTAGCTAGCCAGGCGGGCTTAGAAAACACCCTACCACAAGACTATGACTAGTGACGTCACTTTAAAACTACTATAAAAAATCATAAAAGACTATTCACGACTGTAATAGTTATGAGTAAATGTAACTGGTATTTATGTAATGCTAATACTATTTTAAATATATTTTTACACATTTTATTAAAGTGAGATTTCAATAAATAGATAGAATAATAAATAGAGATGTGAAAATATAGCGTACAAAACCTAAGTAACTCATGTATTTTTGGCGAATAAAGGTGCAAAAACAGTTATTGCATGCTTATAAAAAATGCAGAGAATATAAAAGTTAGAAGTTTTTGTTAAATATCAAAATTTATAAAAAATATCATGCTATTTTTTATAGTTAGATTCTTTTTCTGCAAATTTGATACAAAAATATCTAAACTGAAATAAAATAGTTAAACATATGACAAAGTTAATAATTTAGATTTTGTCATTGCCGCTTTGTTTGTTTATTAACTATTTCATATTTATATATTTTGTAATGTCATGTTACGAGTACATATTTTCTGTGGGAAACACTGCTTGAACACTTACGACATGGGTTGCAAAAATAGGTAGTCTATGTGGAACTCGTAACACTTCAAATCCACCGTTTCTTTCGAACTGACTATACACTATTGGTCTAATGGACCTTCAGCTTCACCGAACTCGCCATTATTAACCTTTACATTTCATCCCAAGGTAACATGAATTTCTAACCTTTTTTAACGTATGTTCCGTGCAAAATAGTTATATTAGACTCCTACTCTACTAAACTTATTCGATGTACCTGCTAGTCGCCGTCCAAACGGGACGGCACAGGATCCTATGAGCTTTTACCGCGTCGCCCTTTTGGTTAGTTCTATCCTATCTTAATCTAGCATTATAAGATCTATATATAGATAGGAGAAGATAAAACGTTTCCCTACGGTGTTTTGTCAATGGATCTTTTTTTATATTATTGGTATATATGCTATTAAGGAGCTTTAGATTTATCAAAGAATTGGAAACAGTTTATTTTTTTTTTTAATTTATTTAATTAATGACTTTAATTTATAAGTCTCTATTCGTTATACTTCACGATTCTTACGTCTACAAATCTTAACTAATATTATAAATGCGAATATGAGTTTGCTTGTTACGCTTTCACGTGTTACGTACTCAACCGATCAACATGTAATTTTGCAGAAATAGGTATGCATAGGTACAGAAATGGATTACTTCATTTCTTCTCGTTTCTTTTCACCCAGAAAAAATACTGTTTCTGAGGGATAAATCAAATTTACATTATCGAGATCGAAGCCGCGGGCCAAAGCTAGTCTATAATATATGTACACTCTTTGGCAAAAAAAAACTGATAAATATTGGAACTTTAAAAAATAGCGAAGTATATTTGACGATTGAATGTAACTATAAAACTAAGAAACCTGCCATAATTCACGCACTTAGAGCCAATACATGCATTATATCGTATAAAATAATCAAAACAATGAACTTTATATGTTACTAATGATTATACCAATAACTAAATACTTAAATTCAATCATATAATAAACCGGATCGCTAACAGTTTTTTAATTAGGAAGGAAAATTTATAAAAATACGTCATGTAATTAACAAATATGGATAATAATGATTCAAATGAATATTTTTTGAACAACAATTAATATAATATTAATATACTTATCCCATGCAATTAATAGAATTGCGTTTAGTGTCCAATCTGATTGATTAATCTATGATGGCTGAAACGGCTATCCACTGTACTCTCGTGTGATATCACTACTGAGAGTTTTTAAATTGTTCCAGGTTTTGCATTTGACCATAATCTCTGCTGATTGTGAGTGTCGAGAGGAACCAGTTCTCAAGTGCAGCTTCTGAAATACATCTATATATGTTTTAAAACACTAAGCCATAATCGCTTCAAAGCGAACGTTAGATTCTAGTATTATTAAGTACTAATATATCTATTCAACTCAAATAGAAACACAAGATTACAATATCTTATAAGGTTACCACCTCTTCTTTGTCATAAAGTATTGTAAGTAATTTTGGGTGTATATACTCTATACTTAATAACAATAATATAGATAGTACGTTAGAACAGTTATCTTACGTCATACATTATTTGAATACAATGTAGTCATCTACATTTAAAAACCGATATATTTCATTAGTAACATGCTTAGATGTGCACACTGTGAAAAACCCGCCATAGTGATCCTCTCTTAGAGGTACACGATTAGTATCTCTTATAGGGTCGTTACCTCTATTTTATCATAAAGTATTGTATGTTATTTCGGCTATTTCTACTCTATACCCATGGATTGTAAATCTCTGCGTGGTTGCCTTTTTTGCAGTGCACGGTACTTATCAACACGAGTACCATTATTTTATTTGGGTACAATAAAAAACTACTCAAAAAGTGACAACCCTAATGTCTTACTGCATTCCATTTAACAAGTCTCAAAGATCACATTTGTATCTACGAATATAAATCATTATTCATAGTTCATCTCTAGGTTATCGGCTGTGAGATAAACCGGATGAATACAATGTGTAAACACATGGAGTTGTTATTGGTGAAGGAATGTATATTGTAATAGGCGGGGTTATTCTAAGTTCATACGAACATATGTCGTAAATATGTTGTTGGAATATTTGTGCGAGATTTGTTTTGATTTTATTCTCTTTACTTAAACAACAGTTATATTTGAAAAGATCGTGTAGCCTAAGTTCAGTTTAAGATACACTAAACTTTGTTTTACTCAAAAAAGCGCATTGTAGACCTATGTAGTGAGGGTTTTGATATTAGATATCGGCTCAATTATATAATTATTTTCTTACAAATGCGTTCAAATAATTACACGTCAGGCACCGTGTCGAGAGGCGTCGATTCCAATCCTTGCAATGAGCAAGAGCTTTCAGTGGAGAAAAACACGGACGGTAGTGGTTTTCCTAACCCCCGCCTGGCTAACTATAGCCTACATTTTATTAATACGTTACAGAGCACTTATAGATATTTTGTATAAGTTACATTTGTTAGTTAATCCTCCTCAAAAATTTGTTTACACTATCTTAGATTTCATTGTCTTTTAGTACCAAATGGTATTATGAAACCTACAAATTAAGCAAAATGAATATAGTTCATGAGGTAACTCCAAGTAATGGAATACAGAGGTAATATATTTTGTAACAATATATATTAGCATACTCTTCTGTTTGCCTTACTATTGAGCCAGGGCCCTACTCAGACTAAAAGCTGTCACCTGTCACTCTGTTGTTAAACAACTACAAGTTGTATAGTGATTTTGACCAGTAAAATAATACTCAGTTACATATCGATATTTGAAACGTTGGCAAGTTTGACGAGATTAATGAGTGACCATAATATTTATCATTTGGACTTATAAAATCAAGTATAGTGAAGTACTAGCTTTTACTGACCATTGAGCAAAAAATGTTTTTTTCAATATACACGTGCATGTGGAACGAGCGCAATTCTGGACACTGCTTGTTTAGTTTAATATTCTTACGTAGAATCCATCTTTTTTAAAATAAAAGTATCTACTCCTTATAATATCAGCTATCTTCAGTGAATGTCGCGTCAAAATCGGTAGAGCCGTATCGGAGGTTAGCCAGAACAAACAGACAGACAAAAAAATTAAAAATTGTTTTTTTGTTTTAAGTAGCGTATTACTGGTATTTCACTAGCAGATAGCTGATAATATAAAGAGCAGGCGCGTAGCTACCGCCGTATCGTCTATATCAATGATACGGGACCCCCATGTTACAAACTAGCACTAGGACTTAGGAACACTGTCCTTATTTTTATATTTTCACGATAAATTCACTACGAACGCATTATTAACAAGAATTTGAAGTCATAGGTAACATTTTACGATTTTTTTCTTGTATAGTTATATAAGACATGTTACATTTCGTGAAGAGAAAGATATAATTTAGCCATAACAAAGATTCATCAGAATTATAAAAACTTTTGATATCGGGCCCCTCCAATTGGTGTAGCTAACTACAGATAAAGAGTCCTTTAATTTAAGAAAAATTTCATATTACATACTTCATTATTCATTTAGTAAAAAGTTGTTGTTTTGACATTAGAGAGAGCCACTTCAATTTTATTTAGATACTAGCTGACCCCGGCGAACTTCGTACCGCCTAACAGTCGATTCTTTAAATATTTTTTTTAATACTTATTCGCGACCATCGTATAAATATTGACATTAATATATATACGATACTAACGTCACTCAATTGTTTTGCCTTCACGGAACCTCTCCACTGACACTTAAACTTTATGCTATAGTTTTAAAGTTCAAATTGAGTTTTAAGTATTATTACGAATCGTTTGTATGGGAGTATAAAAAAGTGTTGTTTTTAGACTTTTTCGGGCAATTTTTTTAATTTTTCTCTCCGTAAGATCCATCCTCGTACTTCAATGAATATTCTAAAAAAAGAATTAGGGAAATCGGTTCAGTTGTTCTCGAGATTTGCGCTTAGAAACACATTTAGCGATTCATTTTTATATTATAGATATAGACGTATAGACAAAATAAACTATGTAGTTATTGAACATTGTTGAAAAAGACTTAACAAAACATTTTGTAGTTAACTCGAGCACAGCCGTGAGCATAGATATTATTGTTCACAAATAGTAATTACTAATAGACATAAAATAGATAAATATCAAGGGGTATTATAATGTAATACGTATTTAGTTAAGTACGTGGGTTGACAAAATTCTCACCTTGATCTACCCACGACGAGCTTTGTTCTCTTTAATTCACTAATAAACCAGATTAACAATAAATATATCATTTCTTGAATAGGAAAAATACAATATTCCGAAAATCCGGTGAATTCTTTAAATGAAGCATGACGATTATGATTAAGTTTCTCTATTTAGAAAATGTTTTACAATTCGATTATTATTGAAATTATATAACTTTTTGCCAGCGATTCCCTGTCTCTTGAAAAACGCATAAAGAGCCCAAGTGTCGGCTCTGGTGTTAATCGGATTGAAACTCAAAACAATAAATTTTGTATAGTTCCATCATGACCGATTAACTCTTCTTATGTCCCCTTTAGGATTACGTTTTATAATTCAATCAAAACCTTGTAACATATATTACCTGACTGCACCGATTTTTTTTTTCGAACTGACTACACTGTTGACCTGGCAAGGCCTCTACAGTGTCACCGGACTGCTAACGGGAGCGCTTACGGCACTCACCCGATTTTATATAGGCAACCAGCACAAGGGCGCACGGCGCGCCTCGGCATCTACTGTCACCGAATATTCCGAGTCAATTTTTTTTTTTTATTTATCGTGGGAAAATCCATCATGGACACGCCACCCTCCCGGGGGAAAGGGTGGGTAGTGTGAGACTTCTACTCACTAAAACCCCACGGTGTACGTCCACCGCTTTTGTTGAGGCGACACGAGATCTCTTAAGTATTCATCGTGTCGCACCAGCGGTTGGTCTGGCGTCAATCAGCGCCACCGGACCCCGTCTTTATCAGGAGATGACCGTGTACACATCTTCGGCCATCTCCTCCATCCACCGGACCTGTGCAATGGGAAGGACTCGAATTCCACCAGAGGCCGGTTCGGGGAAAGATAAACCCCGAGAGTTGCGATATCTCGTGAGGCAATCGCCACGAATCCGGCGCCCCTCTCCCTGATTGAGAGGGGTAATCCCTTCCCAGACAATATAGCCACGGAGCCATCCACGTCTCCAGCCCAGTGTGGCTGGTCTGGGACGTAGTATGGCTCCGCGACCATCGCCATGTCGATATCCCACTCCGCCACTGTCTGCAAGAGTAAGTCCTGCGCAGCGGCAGAATGGTTCAAGTTTCCCTGGAGGTAGCTGGTATGGATGCAGTCCATTAATGATCCATAGCAGCAACCTCCGTTTTCCCTCCTCTAAAAAGGGGAAGCTTTCCCTTAACAGGGGGAGGCCTACACTCTGCCCCCCCCCATTATATGACTCGCCGGCCTACTGGCGTCCGCACAAACGGCGCACCGCAGCTTTTCCGCAGTACAGTCTTCTGCACGGTGCCCTGCTTCTCCACAACGGAAGCCGGCCGCTCCCCGTATCACTGATGATGGGCACATCGGGCGGGTGTGTCCCAAGCCCATGCACCTATAGCAGCGCAATGGTCTGCCATCTAGGAGCTGGACTCGGGCCACACTCCAGCCGATGAGGAGGCGGCCCACCTCCACCAATTTTTTAGCGGCGTCAATGGGGAGGGACACAAACAATGAATTGTTGCCCCCTCCACGGGCATGGAACTCACCCACTCTAATTTGGGTAAGCTCGCACCCAGCCACCTTTATAATGGCCTCCACGGCCTCCTCCAAGGACACCGAGTCATCGATGCCAACCATTCGGATGTCCGCACGCCGCACCGGCCGCACAACTGTAGCGAGCCCAGCTACAACCGTTCTTACTCCCGCCGCCAGCTTATCCACCTGCTCTGGGGCCAAGGTACCCGGTACCTCTATCACTCTGGCCCCAGTGGCACTCTGCCGCACCGAGATTTTAGAGATCCCGCAATCGGCCAACGAGACCTCCTTTCTGGCGTTTAAGAGGACGTCGCGGTAGTCAATCCCTTTATCTAATGCCTCCGGCCGCAATGTAACCAACACTACGGCCGAACGAGGGGAAACCAACTTCCGCTTCGCCCTCTTCTTCCGCTTCCTTCTCGGTCTTGCTCCAGGTAGAACCGAGTTCGGTGCTACGGCCACCATGATCGCTACAGATGTCGTCTTCTTCTTCTTTTTATTGTTCTTAGGACGTACCACTGTTGCCCATGTTTCCGAATCCGCCTGAATTGAGATCTGAGCAGGAACAGGAACAGGTGTATATGCGGCTGATGGATTGGGGGCTGGAGTAGGCAGACTCTCACCAGCGGAGGCCTTCTTAGCTCGCCTGTCGTCTGTAGTAACCAGTCTGCGTGCCACAACTTTTGCCGCTCGTCTAGAGGGCTCAGAAGCGGTTTGGGGCTTATCTGCGGCTAGTGGCGGCCTGATGGTCTTCCTTGGCAAAAGGCGGTCTTCAAGAACCTCTAATCTGGCATTGAGCATCACTCCAAAGAAAGTCTGGAGGGAATGTTCAAGTCTGCCAACAGCCACAGCTAGAGCCTCTTCCCAGCTTTGAGAGTTGCTTGCTACGGGACGCGGTGGAGGAGGAGGTGGCATCGCCTTTCGCTCATTGGCCTCGCGCCGCCACGCGAGAACCTCCGCCTTTAGATCCTCCACCTGGCGGTGAAGAATTTTGGTTTCTCGTTGGAGGCGAACAGTCTCCTCGGATTCCGTCCTCGTTAGCAGATCCTCTACCACTTCTTTTAAGGAATGGGCTGCATCCTTCAGCTCTTTTACGCAAGGACCTTTTAGATTCTTGGACTTCAGAGCAACATCCAATATGGCGGCCACCTGTCTTTCAGACGGCTGCAGTCCAAGAACACAGTATGGCGGGGCTCTTCTTCTGGAGCACTGTCTTCAGCGCTCATGTAGGCACGACCAGAAAGGGCACTGTCGTACGAGCCATCGGCCTCCCCCAATGCAGGGCACCTGGCAGAAACCGAACGAGTCGCACCTCTCCGGCTCTTCCCCCTTTTGGCCGTCGTCACCTTGGGTGCCTCAGCACCTGGTTCCATAACGGAGCTCGACTCTCCAGACACATGAGGACGCTTTGCAGCGCCACTCATGTTTGCCGAAAGTCGCACTTTCCGAGGTTTAGAGTTTTGGATCTCTCCTAAATCACGTGCAACGTCAGATTCCATGTTTCTCGCTAAGGTCGTTTGTTGTGTATGGGTAAGCAAAAGGGTGCCCCCCCCCCTCCAGAAAACGAGGGGCTGCCCGAACCCGAGGAATCGGGGAGGGATTCTCCACACGCGGAGCGAGTGGTACCCTCCTGGGGTAATGCTATTTCCTGTTTTGCCTCCATATTATCTCCCTATCTACGTCAAGTTTGCAGTACGCCTGCCGAAATCAGTGTAAAATAACTGATCTCGCCAGCCGCTGTCCGCGACTGGGCCGTTGGGGCTCAAAGTGAGCCCTCATCCGCCCCAGCCCAGTACTAAATGCGCTGCGCACATACCACACCCAGAAGTTTTACGGCTCTCCAGCCGGTCAGACATCAGCCGTCAACCGAAAAGTGGTCGACGTTGCCCGGAATGCACCACGAGGAAGTTTCTGACATTGCACCCCAATATTCCGAGTCTAACTAAGCTAAACTAAGCTAACTATTATTTCATATATATATGAATTCGTGAAACATACATGTGTACCAATCATGTATGTTTCACGAACTTATACATGTATCTTGAATCTGACTACAAGGACTGCACAGAAAGAGGATAATGTTTATACTGAATTGCATTATAAGAAGGGTCATGCTTTTACCCGGATCCGGAGAAAGAGTGTAATGTTTTTGCCCGTCTGCACAGAAAGAGGATAAAACTATACCCAACTGCGCAGAAGGAGGGTCTTGTTTTTACCCAACTGTGGAGAAAGAGTAATATTTTTATCCGACTCTACAGAACAAGGATAAAGTCTGTACCCAATTGAACTAAAGGAGGTCATCTTTTACCCGGCTGCGGAGAAATAGCGTAATGTTTTACCGCCTGCGTAGATGGAGAGTACCTCATATTTTTCAAATGTATGGCTATATGGGTATAATTCTATGGCACGTTCTATGCCCTAAACAAGTTGATGGATTTTAACATATGTAGTGTCGTTAGATTTATTGTTTCAATATGTCGCCTACGAATAAAAAAAACGACGAATAAAAATATGTTTTTGACTTCCAATACCTTGAAAAAGATCCAGGATTTTGTGGCTGGTTAAATTTTTTGTTTTGCTTTGTTAATTATTCTATATGTCTGGGTATTTCTTACATGATACGAGTTCCACGTACAAACATAATAAAAAGTACTTCAATTTGAAGACGTAATTTGTAGACCCCACAAAATAGATATAATACGTTGCTTATGTTTTCAACGTATCAAAGTGCTTTGTTTGCGATCCTTTAATGGTATACCACGTCTTTAAAATTCAAGTAAACGTTTACACAGTTAATAAAGATAAACAAGCGAGATATTTAAAATTTCGTGGTCTTGCCCAAGCGTTGAAAGTAATTTGGTTACGTAACAGGTGACGTCACTTGAATTAATTTCATATAGTTCACATCAGTGGCTTTGTCCACAGTTTTGTGCGTATAGCCCTCTTGGAATAATATTCAAATCGTTAGGTGGCGGTCTTATTTTTAAATGAAATCTGTGTGTATAAATGGTGCTGTATATCTGAGATCGATAAGCTTAATTACCATTCAACCGTCCTGTACAAATAGTCATGTTTAGATATTTAGACACGGAAAATATTTAGATCATTTCCACTCTCCTATAATTCTAATATTTTTTACAACAAGTGGAAATTATAATAAATAATACTAAAAGCCCGCAGACCCGAGTGTAGAAGATAGTTAAATGATAATATTGTGGAAATTAGTATCACACTAAGTCTAGAGGGGCCGATACATAGTGGGGATAGATGCTTGGTAACCGATTTACAACTTAAGTGCAGTAGAGAAGCCGAACACTAATAAAGGCCTTACCAGTGAACTAAGGTTACGTCACAATATTTCAAGATATGTATATTATGTCTCTTGATATCAGCCTACCAGAGCACACTGTCACCCAATCATTGAAATTAATTGAATACTAAATTTAAATACTCCTTTTTCAAAATGGCCGTGGTCCGATACAGATTTATTTCACCGCTTAATGGATTGTTAAAAAAAATCAGAAACAAAAGACGGTTCAGAGGTTTGCAAATATGTAAATTTCGATGGTCTGCAGCTACCTCTGCTATCATTGAGGTATAACTAAGCGATTGAGGTTCTTCTATACGCTACAATACTGTATACCATGAATTAATAACACAATAAAATTAAATGGTAACGTGCTAGACCTAAAAAAAAGACTGGCTCTCAAATGTATCTGCCGTAACATAGACACCGATACTTAGCAAGAGATTTTCAGCTTGAAGGTGCTAGCTAGTCAGCCAGACGGGCATTAGATAAATTGCTATCACCGTGTTATGGTTTCATCACGATGTTTTCGTTCACTGAAAAGTCTGGCTCATTGCCGAATTCGAATCTACGTTAATCATCGCTTAGATCTTAGTATAACTGTTTTGTGTGATATTCGTAATAAACTTGTAAAAATATAAAAAACCAATTCTAAATGTGAATAAAAATAAGAAAATATGCAATATATATTTCTACAAACCAATGCCTATACAAGTACATTGTGGCTAGAGTTACCAACACTCTTGCAAGAGTCAGGACGTACCGTTTTTGGACATTAAAGAATACGTCCCGCGAAATATGTTTACCGTACGCCAGTTACCCCATTTTAAGGTACGACTAAAGTCTCAGACAGATGTGAACGCACATTTTGTATACATGTTCATGGATTCAGTTGTGCAACACATGACTTCACGATCAAGTCACTTAATTTCGGATTCCAATCGATATTTCGCCGACGTAATCTATTGAACTACACTTCAAATGGATACTTGGTTAACAAACCAAAATTATATCAATTAATAGAACAAATTTTGTAGAAGGTATATAAAATCACGCTTTCCCAGAGAATTTAATAAAGCACTAAGGTTGGCAACATTTATTGTGATCCCTTAATATTTCATTTCATAGTACGGCAATTTTCATATACATATTGTTATAAAATTATTTTATGGAATTTTTGATAAATATATGTCGCATCCGGGTCATGAGTTTGGAACATCAACAATACACAAACGTCAAAGTGACGTGTACAGAACCTAGATTATTGAGGGGTGATGTTTATAAAAAGAAGCGTTTTGTTAATCGGACTCCCTGAAGGCATACATATGTGTCTCACTAAAGTATACATGTATGGTTAGTTTAGCTTAAATGGTTAGTTTATTTCGATTTGCGTTCTACCCAAAGCAACTGCCAACCCGAGGTTCGGCCACTCTGGCACCCTTAAGCTTGTTGCCTTTCGGCTGAGTGCCCTAAGCGCTTGCCCTAAAAACCCGGTGAAGCTGTAGAGGTCCGTGAGGCTAACAGCGGTTAGTCAGATCGAAAAAAAATCGGACTCCCATGTCATTCCGAACACTGTTTTTTTCGATCTGTCTACACTGTTGATCTGGAAAAGCCTCTACAATTTCACCGGACTACTAATTTCCGAACACTCTAAGTACTGTGTGTTTGAGATACCTGCTAAGTAAATAGTACCTACCTATTGTGATTCACGATAATAGTTTATTTTCTCGCCCTGATCCCTGCTGATGCCCACAATGAGTGTCGAGAGGATGCATTCTTTCGTTAGCGGTCGGCGCGAGCGGTCGCCTGCCTACCTATATACTGTCTGTAATATAATCGTTCACAAAATTGATGTCTAATAGCAATCTAATTGGCATCTCTGAATTCACGTGGTATTATTTTACACCAACTTCACTTGTGCACAATAATCGAAGTATATTACATAAAATGCCACAAATTTTACAAAATATACAGTGAAATAACACAAAATTATGAATCAAATATAAAAGCCACACAGGTTAAGATTCCACCAAAAATTACCTCTGAACTGTAAAAAGCAATAACGCAACATTAAAATTACGTTGCAATTATTATTATCTAACAGTATCAAACACCCTCTATAGTCGACGTTCATTCCAATACCACAGTCGAATTTTTTAATGTTTTTTGAAAATAATAATGAGTTTAATAATACTCAAAACCGTTTCGATTACAGTATAAATTCGTCAGAATATATTTAGAAAACAGGTATACGATAAAATATATACTCGGAAGCCCTACGAGTATTAAGGTCAGCTAATGGCTCGCATTTCGGATAATCATCTGAGGTCATTGCTAAACTAAGCCGTCATTAAAATTAAATACAGCATATGTGTTTGAAGCAATGATGGTTCAATGGTTAGCATATTCGAAAACCACGTCGCTCGACGTAGATTCGAATCCTTGCGAATGACTCGGAACTTTCGAAGAAAAACATCGTTATGAAACCTTATCATAGTGGTAGGGCTTTTTCTATACACGCCTGGCGAGCTACCAGACTACTAACTACCTAGATGTGTTTTGGCTGCTGCACTTGAGAACCAATCCCCTTCTAGGTCTAGCATGTTTACATTCTTGTACCATGTGTGAGATTCTCAGCCGTACGACCATTTCCTAGGAAGACTTATATCTTCCTTCACTTGTTCGACTATGCGAAAGCTCTCTGAACCCCTGTTTTATTTCCTTTCATTTCATAAACCCTTTTAAAATACTGTGTCCACGTAAATTTCCAACTGGGGTTTTGAAACCAAAAATTTATTGGAACGGTTGATGTGGCAAAGGTGGTGTTTATTCCACTAATTCTGGCTTAATCCACTATTTTAATAAAGTAAGTAAGATTTTATGTAGTTATGAATTTTTATATCTGTGGGTGTAATAGGTAAAGTAACGGTATACAAAATATATAATTTACTTTTAGTAAGCGTTGTTTCCGTTGTCCTAATTTGGTAAGTCGTACAGTGCAGTACACAAAGCAAAAACAAATATTGCTAGTTCCAAGTAGTAAGCTCCATCAAAATGTTACAATTAACCGGTTTAAATAAAAGCTCATATGATTACAAAAGTATCAATTGCATATTTTCAGATTTATGCGAAATTACGGCCTGTCGTTATCTCATATAAATTTTTTTTAGGGCAACAAACAATTAGACTCAGACATATGTATAATTAAGATTACAGAAAAAAACATAGTTCTTAAGGAACAATCTACTTCGCCGCCTACTGAGTACGTATACAAATATTTTTAAGGCAATTATTACAGTAAAATAGACGAAGAAATTAACTAGTAAGGTATAATTAAAAATACAGTATTAACTTAAAGAAATGGAAATGGATGATGGAGATAAAGTGGAAAGAATAAAATAAAAAGCAACAGAAAAACTAGGCTTACTAAACATACCACAGTTGAATACTCAATAACAAAATAAGATATAACTTTGATTCAAGATACAATACTCTGTTTTGTGTCCTTTTTAAACAAAACCGGCGAGTTAGCTAAATTTTCAATTTCTATGAAATGATTATTGTATAATTTAGTGATTCTGTGTAATGGTGCTTGCTCACCGGAATTTGTCCTACAAGGAGTAGAAGTATACATGAATGATATCATAATAATGTAAATCAATTTAGTATAAACATACAGAATTGTAAATTTACTTAAGTTTGTAGACGCAAGCACTCCGTTGGCAGTCTTTACCGGTTTGTAAATATCATAGCAAAAGCTTTTCTTATTGAGTATAAAACTGGGCAAGTAAGAAACGCGAAGCGTTTAAAAAATTTTGTTTTAAGAGTCATGCCATTGACCTATTCGAAAATGATAGAATATGAACCGAAGTTTTACATTTTTTAAACGACTCAGTGCGGCGCGGCGTCGCCTGCGCATTTGCCAGTCTCAATGTTTGGCTTATGACTTAATAGACTATGAGAATATTGAGGCTTTAAAATTCAGATCGACATCTTTGTTTTCCTTTGTTGTGTTCTTTAGAGTCTAAAACATTATTATGTAAAGAGACGGGTACCTTACAAAATCTTTCAATATGATCTTAAAGCAACCGAAATGAAGTAGGTCGTTGTACTTATTTGGAATTAAAATCACTTACTAAATTTTATCAGGTAAAATATCATCTACGTTACAGCATATACACGTAAAATGTAACTTTAGAAAAGAAGTTCTCGCCAAAACTTTCTCGAATTAAATATTCATGTTAACATTTTATAGCGTCTACATAACAGGAGGGATGAAGGGAAAGGTCATAAATCTGTGTATTAAAATTTAACGATCTTTGACATTAATACACCTAATAAGATTAAAAGTTTGTTTACTGTCTACCAGTTATACAATATAAACTTATAAATACCACAGATAACTACAGCTTGTTTATTAACAACAAAACTCGTAAAACAGATTATACACAGGTGCCCCGCTCATGTATTTTTATGTATTAGCTCTCTATTTGATAACGTGTTTTGTAGTTAATTTACACTTATTGGCTTTGTATATTTGTTAAGAAATAATCTGAAACTAGTGATGTAACTTGATCAATATTTTGAATGATATAAAGTTGCGTTCTATTGACAAAGATTATAGAAACATTGTAATAAAGCATACTTTATTCTGTTTAGCATCCGAGAAGGCACTCGTGAACTTTTAAATAATGCCACCGGTTCGGAAAATAGCCCGGTCATCGAGAACAGCCTACAAACTCGGTCTGGTTAATCTCGTTTCTTTTTGTTATATATTTTTTAATACAACTATTCAAGTTGTTGTTGTCAGTTATTTTTAGCGGATGTACCCTGAGGGGCGTAATTTCAGATATTGGTATCGTTCACGTTATGATCCACGTTAATAGCCTTTTAACATTAAAATGTGTTTGACGTGGTGCTTAAACTTACTATCCGACAAATCGTTAATATGATTTTCAATTTTGTTATAGAACCGAACACTATTACCTAAAAACCTATTACTGGTCATACTGAATATCAAATCTAGCTTGTCTAAGTTTTTGCGGACATATATTGATCAAATTATCAAGGATGTATTGGGAGGGCAGAGACATTGAATTCTTGGTCTTTAGTGGTTTGCGAGTTTTAATACTATAAATTTCTCGAATCGCCCCATACAAGTATTGTTAGAAATAATATATATTTTTAATAAAGTAACATAGAGACTCGAAAACATTTACTGCATATTAAAAAAGGTTGCAGAGCCTCGGGCAGTTGCTAGTTTAAGTATAAAAATTTGTAAACAAGATCATACAGATGTACTCCGCCAGTCTCAATTGAAAAACAACTAGACTAAACGTATCTAGGGAAATATAATTTTACAAAACTGACACGGGCAATCGTTTGACATTCGCTAATTTTGCCACATTCAGCCGAATGAATCCAAGGCCAGTGTCTGCTGAACCGGTTCAGTTAGCCGTCTTAGCAAAACTGAACGCAACGGGTATAAAAATTTTAACATAGTTCTGTCATTCTATTTCTCTTATTTACCACGTAAATTATCGAAGATTATTAAAGTAACACAACATAGTGACGATAGTGACAAGTCATTGAGACGGTGGTCAGCACAGTGTTATCTAACAACGGTAAACATCGACAGATCTTATAGTTCCTCATCAATCACTGTCGGTAGTTGGGCATATACTGGGTGATCGAGAAACATGACCAACTAAAATTACTGTGACAGGTATATAATCCTGTATATGATGGTCGCAATCCTGTTGGATACAATTGTCATGTCACCCGTCACCACCAATATTTTCATTGTGATGACTACCATGACTAATCTTAGTATCTGTCGCTAAGCTTCTATAGAAGCGTTCTGGTGGTTATATTTGAGAGTCAGCCCTCTTCTAGGTTTAATACTATCTGTGGTCACATTGTCATTTAATATCAGGTGAGCTTTCATCGGCGATAGCACTATGGATAAAACATCGGTAAAAGGGTTTTATAGGTAAAGTAACATAGTAATGACAAAATTATATAAAAAACATAAAATGAAAGTACTTCTCCTTACCCTCTGAATGTATATTATCATTACTGAGTAATGTTTTGGAAATGGAACGACGACTTTCATTTTTGTTATATAATTTAACACATAATCGAATTAGCAGCTAGTCCACTTAAGACAGTGGAAAATTAGAATTTGTTCACGTATACCGAAGTTCAGGATCTTCGTGAACATCGCAAAAACAGGAACAAGCTTCACTTACAAATGGTGAAGTGAGGATATGACGAAGTTTGTTGACGATAGATGCTCATCGCTCCGCATCGTATCTTACCATCACAGCAGTCTCTTCCACTCATGTAGAGATAGCAATCACCACGTACTAATAACCTTGTAACTTGCAAAAGTAATTGCGGCTTAGACACGTGTTGTATCACGTTTAATTTGTTCATATCCGTATATTTGCTTTAATCTTAGTATATACTGATTTCAATATTAGCATCTGCCTTCTTTTCTTTTTCCTATTCTCCAACCAATTTCCACTATTGAAACTCATGGTGATATTATCAAGTGGGTAAATATCACAAAGTTTCCAATAACTTCAATGTCTAATGATATGGTGGCTCCCTTGTTAGACCTTTCCAGTGTGTTTCCATGATATCTCAGAATTCATGCTCTGTAGTATTACTTTCTATTCAATTCTCTTAAACGCAATAACCAAACAATATTACGTAAAATATCATTATTATTATCGCAAAATAACGCATTCAAATAACGCGAGTTTATGAATAAACACAAATACTACGACTGGACAGTCCACGATCCTGCCAAAAACTTTCAACAACAACTGCCTCTGGAGAGTTTTGGCAGGATCTTATTGTCATGTAGTCTGTCATGCTTTTATATTTTATTCATAATTTTACGTTGTTTTATTCTAATTTTGTAACACTGGTGATATTTTATGTGTTATAGTTCGGTTATTTTACATGAGTAAAATGGAGAAGAAAAAATACCACGGAGAGTGAATTTTGAGATACCTCAAAAAACTCCCTGGAAACTTCTAACAAGGGGGTCACCATCTTGTTAGGATATTGAAATAATCACAAGTTACTTACACTATTGTTACTTACTCGACAATGACAACAATAATCTAAAAAATTGATTGCTAAAATAAAATAATGATAATGCTTTATGTGCATCGCATATTTCATTAGACTTAATTCTAATTACCAAAGATATTTTTAAAAGCGCGTTAAAATTTGAAAAAGAAAAAAACACTCGTTTAAAATGTGCATCTCTCTGATGATTTAAACACGCGCCAGAAAACCATTAATATCGGCTACTGTGTGTATTTATTTCTGCTTTATATGAATTCTAGAAGCTTCTCTCATTTATCTGTGGTATAAAGTTCTTGCAATACTCTTGATCTCGATATATAAAACATGAAACTGTAAAGGAGCTAGTCTATTTACCGAATTAATATTCTTATTATTAATTACACTTTTTTTTAAAAGGCTCAATTTACGTATCTGCCTATGTCATATTTTTTTCTCATGTGGTCTTTGTAACGGTTTTTATCAAATGAGATACGTATTAAATTAATGGCTTTGCTTAACCTAATACCTTTATTTTGTACTGAAATTAACGTCTTTATATACATATACTATACATATTGTAAAATAATAAAGCACTGTAAATTAACTCTCGATATTTTGTAGTGTATATATTTATTCTAGAAAAGCGGATTAGTCGTATCTCATTAAGGCTAAGTGAGGGTCCCGATACATGGACATAGGTAAAGTTGTATGGCATAATTATTTAAATTAAATTGTAAAATCATTTTGCCGATTACCGAATTTTCACAAGAACTTAGGTACTAAATTGCCCAAAAGTACTAAACTGAAGAATCAGGATAGTAAATCTATTTATCCTAGAAGTACCCGGAATTACCCGTCAGTTCTGAAAAATTCTTATTGTGTTTTATAGCCTATTTATAGAAGAAGGTTAAAATTTATATATTATTACACTACGACTTTAAGAAGGAAGCAGTAATTACAGTACAAAATGTAGGTCAAAAAGTACACTATACAAAATCGAAGTCATAGTGCGGGCGGACCGTGTGGAGGAGAGGCGCGGGATGTCGGACATTGAAGGCGGATTGCTTGCCCGACGCGACGTGAATCGAGCATTACCTGGAAGAGCCGAAATATGAATGCCCACATCAACGAATAACCATGCCACATAGCTCAGTTATGCGGTCAACTTCTTAAGTAATAGTCGTATTTTATATTAGTTTAAGCTTTTCTGGTTTTGACAGTAACTTTGTTTTTAAATTAAGCCCGAGTATATCCGCGACACATGTAATGTGTGTATTTAACATAGTAAGATATTGCACGTATACAATTCATTCTCAATATGTTTATATAATTTATATAATCCTTGGAGTTTAAACATTTAATATAGTACCTCAGTAAGTTCATTTAATATACAAAGAAGATATAGCAAATCTAAAGTTATTCAGCTACCTGCGTCATCGTAGTTCTGCATATTTTATTTAACTAAATTGCTTCTAAGATTATCCGGATTTACATTAAGCCTTAGTTGAATATGAAATAGTGTTCTGGAATATTGTATTCAAGAATTTCTTATTCGATAAAATAGTTGATACTATCTGGGTTTTTTCTCTCCCTAACCTTTTATAAATGTGCTTTGTTATATCAATTAAAATACCGTTACCCTGCTAGTATGTATGTCCTCTTATAGTAGTAGTACATGTCGTTGACCGCACTCCGACCGTTCAATGGAAGATGATCGCGCCATCTGTTACAACTAATACACAAACTTTGATGCAAACACATGTTTAAACTTGGTGGGTTATATTAATACTGATTCAGGGAGCTGTTATAATTAAATAAATTTATTGAACAATGGGTGTACTCTCCTTCCTGCCAGTGTGCTAACGGGTAAAGCTTGATGCACAAATAAAGCTAATCCGGAACAAAGAAATTATCCGGGATTCATGAATTTGTAACAATGACGCGCACTACGCGCTGTTTTATTCATGAACGAATCGTCTTACACGAACATCCTTACATCTTCAATTCTCCAGGAACGTGAGGTGTGTTTTGAAGAAAATTAAAATTTGTTTAATCAGGAACATAAAATTACATAATAATAAATAAAACCAACAAATAATATATGTGTGTGCCTTTACTTCTCTTAAACTATACAAGGATTTTCATACGTTTTTCACTAACATTTAGATAATTCTTTTCGGAAGATTTATTGTACAATGCATGCATATTATATTTATGGTAAGTAGAAAAAAGTCAATATACTGTAAATGAAGTAGTAAAAATATATTTCGAGCGCGTACACTGCGTACAATGTCTAAAATTTATGAAGTTCATCAAAATAATGTAGTACGCAATTGTATATCCTTAAAAGGCCTACAGAGATGAATATGTGTATCTCCTAAGGATAATCAAGAATAACAATTTCTTTATCTTTTACATTTTATTATAGAATAATGAGTTATTTTCGATGCTGTTTTGTCTCATATAATATTAATCGTTATCCAGTTGAAGTGATGATGGCTCAGTTGGTAATGTGGTCGGACATAGCGTCGAAAGACGTAGGTTCGAATCCTAGCAACTGAGTCGGAGCTTTCGGTGAAGGAAAAACATCGTGATGTAACCATAGCATGGTGGTAGGCCTTTTTCTAAGTCCGCCTAGCTATCTACCACCTTCAAGTTGAAAATCTGTCGCCAAGCATCTGTTGGTGTGTTCCGGCAACTGCACTTGAGAGCCAGTCTCCCTCTAGGTTGACCGTGACTACCATCTTAGACATTATCATTTAACATCAGATGAGATTGTGGTAACACGCTAACCTATAAAGTATAAAAAAATATATATACGAGTATGTTAGTTGATTTAGAAGTTTAATGTACATCAAAATTGCTCCTTTACAACGGATCAATTATCATGTTCAGCCCGCCCTGAATATAGCCGTAAGTTCGGGCTTGTGCACAATATCGTCAAAAGTTTAATACAGAACAAAATTAAAATATTATTATAAGTGTCATATTTTTTATTATCTTATTATATTTTAAGATACGCCAGCACACTCGATGTTCAATTGTTCTGTGAATGCATAGCAATGCATAGAATGTATGAAACATAAATATTTATAGATAACCAGTACACTAAAATAGGAATATAAAATTGGCATTGATTTATCCTTACGTTTTCTCTATGTCATACATATTAAACAATGTTTTACTTTAGAAATAACATGTATTTCCAAATAATAATACAAAAAGCTTCACAGCAATGTACAAAGGAACGTACGCCATTTTCGTTATACAACATTGCCAGATTAAAAAAATAATATTCAGAAACTGAACAATTCGTATGTATACCTAAATTTGTGCTCTGCGCAGCTATAATCAGAGCGGTCAACTAGCTTGGCGCAGACTGTAAATATGTTAGAAAACATGACAGATGCAAAATGACGCTCAACCAAAGGTAGTTGATTGTGTGACAAGATTTACTTACGAAGCTTCTTTTTCTTTAATGAACTTATCAATAGATAGCGTAGTACATGTGTCTAAACTACATGGGAATTTATGACATCACATTAATAAATACTTTTTGTCCTTGCAAAATCGAGGTGGGTCGCTAGTAACAAATGAAATGCATATTTTTAACACAAGTAAATATAACGAATCAATGGGAAACACATAATAATAATAAACAAATAACGCAGTTCGACGAACAAGATCGATCGAAGTTGCTAAATATTATAACAATGTTATTTTAAAAAATATTCTCACTTTTTTAGCTTTTGTTTTACTATATAAATATAGGACTTGATGAATTCTCTTATTCAGAATAATATTAACCGTTGACAAATTCTGGTTTGTACAAAAGCTTGAATATAAACGGTTTTTCTTTTTAAAAAAATAGTGACATTCGACGAATTCTCATTTTTACAATAATATTGACTCTTGAAGAATTTTAGAATTTATGAAAATATTAACTGGCGACGAAATCTAACTTTCAATGTTGGTACTGTTCAAAGTACCAGGAAACCATTATTAGTGAGAAAATTTAGATTCGAAGGTCAACAATTTACATTAGTTTTAATATTTTCTGTTACATTTCCGTATTAACTGGGTTATCAAGGTTGCGTGTGCCGAGGTGGCGACCGGTCACGCAAATTTAACCGACGTATGCTTATCTTATCGGCGGTTCGGTCGGTAACTTGTACCGACCACACTTAACTACTTAAAACATTAACAAAGTTACTAGTTCCGTGTCATCGGAATTTTTATGATGGCCTGATAAATAATAACGGCTGCACCACAAAAATATTGAGTAAAATGTTACTCTAGGTACTTGATATACATGCACGGTGTGTTGTTATTCGAAACGAAAAAAATTCGGCAACACTAGCCGAGTAAACTTAGAATTAACTTTTCAAATAACGTAAATAAGTACTTCGTAGAAAGTCAAATAGGCAAGCCGGGTCATTTTCGATCACGCATTTTTTGCTATTTAGTCTATGGGAACCGTGAAATCGCATATTTCTGCCAGTGTCAAGTGCGACAGATTATTCAGTCATATGCGTTTCTGCTTTGGTCTGTAACAACAAAGGGTTCTTAGAAAATATGCTAAAGAGAAAATAATTGTTTTTAATTCGTTTGTAATGAATAAACTCAAATAAGACTTAATCGACTTTAATTATTTTTTACCTATTTAAATCTACATTCTAAAAGTATAATATGGGTTATACTTTATTTAGAAAATCTATATTAATTCAAGCGAAGCTGCGAGTAACAGCTAGTAATAAATATAAATAAGACATGCACCTATTTAATGCCTAGTTGTTGAATATTTCTTACGTTTAAAACACGGGTAAACTCGTCAACAGTAATTAGTATGGTTTAAGTGAGTGAAGACTTTAAGATTTCAGATTTTAATTCTATAGTGTACACGTATGATGTGATAATTTAAAACACTAGCTGTTGGCCACGACTTCGTTCTTCAAATAATTGCATGTTGGCTTTACTTTTATTCATTGTAATTTGGTTTTTACTACTTAATCCATAGCATGGTGATAAGGGCTTCTTCTAACGTCTACCAGGTTAGCTACCACCCTCGAGTTGGAAATCTGTCGCTAACCACCTATAGTTGTGTTCTTAATAGCTGCATTTGAGAACCTGCCTTCTTCTAGGTTTTGCATGTATACCATATCATCTTAAGCCACATCGTCATTTAATATCAAGTCAGATTGTGGTGAAAAACTAGTATAATTAAAAGAAAACTGCTTAGAAACTACGGAAAAGAGTAAATATATATAGCATAGACAACGAACTCTATGGTGTCCGTATAAAAGTTGTGTAAAAAGACAAAGGAAATATCCTTAAAGTTTATATATAGATTATGATTGAGAAGTATTCTAATATTGCAGATGAATTAATTTGGTATTTTATCATAAGTTCAGATTGTACTTGGCCAAACGAGATATTTCTTATACTGTTTAAATAAAAACAAGAGACGAAATGCGCGTAACAATCACTC
Source organism: Antheraea assamensis (assembly GCA_035772565.1). Classification (NCBI taxonomy): domain Eukaryota; kingdom Metazoa; phylum Arthropoda; class Insecta; order Lepidoptera; family Saturniidae; genus Antheraea; species Antheraea assamensis. Next base: position 5,580,229 of record JAQQSE010000011.1, read on the forward strand.
ATCCTAATGCTCTTAATATTGTAAGGGATAAAATTTGTGTTGATGGATGGATGTGTAACATACTCTTTCACGCAAAAACCACTCCACGGATTTTGAATAAATTTTACACAATAACACATACATTATTCAGATTATTTACCAACCAAGAAATTTAGTGACCAGCATAGAACAATAAGGATCAAGTAAGTTTGTGAAATGGCACCTGAGACTTATCTCGCGGTGCGCTGTATAAAACCTTAGTTATATGAAGATAATGTATGATATCATTATTTATAAAGGTACAAACGCAAGCGAAATCACGGGTGACTCCTTATATAATAAATATAGAGACCACTATGATAAGTATATGAAACTTATCTATATAATTATGAGTCGTATGTAATCGTAATATTTTCATAGGTGGTAGAGCTACGCTGAAGCTATTACTGGTTTCAGCATGAATGGGTCGGCTCGCCCGGGGTAGTACCACCCTCTCACAGAAAACCGACGTGAAGTAACAGTGCTTGCACTGTTGCGTTTCGTTCGGTCAGTGAGAGCGCCGGAGGCCCACATATTTAAAAGGCCGGCAACGCACTTGCGACTCCTCTGGTGTTGCTTAGTGTCTATGGACGGCGGTGATCACTTACCATCAGGTGACCCACCTGTTCGTTTGCCTCCTATAATATAAAAAAATAAAAAAAATAAATAAAAGCGACAGATAGTAGTCCGGTGAAACTGTAGAGGCTTTGCCAGGCTAACAGTGTAGGACAGTTCGAAAAAAAAACAGCGACACAGTATGCGAGATTTATAATTTGATAACTGAACATTAATGTGCATGTATTTATTTATAAGTTTTCACTTCTATCGTATGACCATAACACAACCCACTTTTTTTCAGGAAGAAGTTTTGTGCTATACATTTCGAGTGACCACTAGATAGCGCTAGACCATATTTTATTGTTTTATAATTTTTATATTGTAATACAAAGCGGATCAAGCCGCGGGCTCCTATATTATAAGATATATTCTCGGTTTCAAAGTATTTTTAAATTTTGTTGAATTCCGTAGTATGAGATTGGCATTAGATAGAGCTTTAGTGCTCAGTCGCGGTCCTTACCCTTCGTAAACTGTGATGGAAAACCCGTTGCAGTGGCTAGCTTTGAAATCGAGTTCATTGCGCTTGGAAGTAAATGCTTTGCTCTACATGACACTAGCAACCACCTACGACTTCGCCTGCGTTATAATAAATATAAAGAATAATAACAATAAAATACAAGTTAGCGCCACCTGGTGGCCACTTATAGAGAAATGGATAGTATAAATATCTCCACGAAAAAGCATTTAGCCGTCTTAACTTTCATAATTATTGGTTAGATGTTGAATTATATCGATCACGAATATCTAAGTAATGCGGTGTTCACATGGTTTGACTTTTTAAGCGCAACGACTGTATTTCTTTTTCTTTACTTCCATGCATTTATTCGGCAGTTTCTTATTACGTACACTAAGTTTGGATTAAATGAACGTAGTAGATATAAACAAAAGGTGTGGGCATAGACGTGAATATATTTTTGTTATTGGATACAATTATCTACGAATATGTCCAGATTCATAATGAATGATAGCTGATGACAGGTTGATGATGTAAATGAATATGAAACTAGAATATACTTACATGATAATAGAATGTATAAGATAGAATATACTTAGTACAATGTACTTACAACTAGGGTATGGGTGCAAAACATGGTATGAAACTGTATTTAATCATGCAAAATTATAAAAGAATTGAAAAATAATAGAACTGTTATTCAGTTTGAATACAAATTACCACAGGTGACTCATCACTTTATATTACACAAAAAATTAAAACTGTTCAGTTAAGATATTAAGAAGGTACTTATGAACGTAAAAGGACAATATTGAGAAACAAGACAATTTTGACAAAATATATAATCGCCTTAAAAAGTTAAGTAGTTACCTTTACGTAGTCCTCAATTCTCGAAAACCTAATATTTTCTCAATCACTAGTCACCTCCTATTAGATTTTGAAGAGTTCCCTGATCCTCATCTATCTTCAAAGTCCAAGGTCCAATCCTACTGAAATTAAAATAGGACCCCCTTGAAAATATAGCCTTTCGAATAATTTCCCTAATAATCACGAAATTGTGGGGGTAACAAACATTTAAAAACAAAAACAGCCAAATTGAAAATCTTCTCCTATTTTTGAAGTCAATTAATAATAATACTGATCATAAAAAAAAATGTAAGAAACTCTACAGGTATTCTTGTTCATAATCGTTTATTCATATTTTTTAAGTCATTTCCCAGACGTCACTATCGTTCACGTATTGAGGATCGAGAACATTCCTCAAGTACAAATAAAGTGAAATAAATTGTTTGTTCAACAATGTCCTCGGAAAGACACAATGATAAACAAATGTACAATAAAGACAAGTTAAAGTTAGATTTCATTGTATTTAAACAACTAGTTTTACCGGTAAGTCTACACAGACTGGTGTTTAAATCCAAGGTCTATGTCAGATGAATGATATGCAATCTTCTCTCTGCATACATTACCAACTAGGCTTACTAGTTATTCTTGTAAAATAATTACATGATTAAGTACACTGATAACTCTATACATATGAAAAAAATCTAAGCTATAAATCTAAAACGGTCAAACCCATTCTGATATGACTTTACTGTTACTCGCAATATAATTATTCTTTTCTATGTGGGCTAAGCAATAATGATAAAATTTAACAGATGTTGACTAAAATCAGTGAAAGTGTTACAGGTGAGGTATTTCACGTCAGGCGGACAAAAAAAAATTGAGGTTCTGAAATTCATTGATGTTCATCCTAATTGGACTTCTAGTTAATATGAATGTGACCACACAATTTTTTGGTGATGTTTTTTTTGTCATATAGTCATATTTGGAATACGGATTTCTGGGATATAGTTATTCTTTAACTTTACAATAAAATATTAAACGCAGCCATTTATCCAGAAAATTTATAGCTCTTTTTAAAACTAAAATTGAAACTTGAGATAAAACTTTTTTTAAATATACAAAACTGGAAGTAAAATTTTTAAAAACGAAATATTAGTTAACTTGAACGGTCGCTTGTTAATTCGCTTTTCCATCAAAATATACCTTCAAATACATTTGTAATGCACTGAAACTTTGAAAACGGGATTTACATTCGTTAAAAAGATAGATCAATTAGTGTAGGTATGTAACATGTAGCGAGTTAACGTCTGGCGCTTGCCAAATATCGCATTTAAACACTGTGATATTAACATATATAAGTTTGAACAATTATTTAGTATAAGTATTATTAAAACGAATAAAGTATACATAAATATATAAATGTAAAAATGTAAGGTCGGGGTGTCGATGTAGTGAATTAAAGAAATATCAACACGGCGATATAATGGGTCTTCATATTGCAAGTAATCTAACCAAAACTGAATAGTAATCAATTCCGTCAATTTAGGACAGTGGGTAACTGTAATTAATTCATCGTGACAAGTTAACATTGCACAAATTAATTATCAAGAGTCTAGGATAAGCTACTAACACAATACAACAAGTGTACTGTACCGAGTCAAGACTTCCCGAACGGCTTTTTTTGTAACTTACTATACTGTTAGCCTGGCAAGGCCTCTATAGTTTCACCGGAATACTAAGGGGAGCGCTTAAGGCACTCACCCGATTTTATATACACGAATAGAACAAAGGCGCACGGCACGCCTCGACCTGGGGTATCGCCGAATATCTCGAGTCTAACTAGCTGAGCTAAACTATCCTTTTCATACATATATGAATTCGTGAAATATACATATGTACCAAGCATGTATGTTTCACGATTTCATACATGTATTTTGTATCTGACTACCGTGTTATTCTAAACTAATTCAGTTTGAAAAAGGGGTGAATAATAACCCAACCACTATGTGTACCTACATGTGCCTATGTGTGCATTTGCGTGAGGTGGTCGATGTTATGTTGTAAGAACTAGGGGACTACGCGCAGACTACGTGCTCGAAGGCTCCATTCCGAAGGATCGGACCTCAGGCCGAACGGCGGTCGCTCCGCTCCTTTAATAGTGTAACAATTCGAGTAGTAAGGAAAGTGGGGTAATTGAATGACACGTTATGTGGGTTAAGAGCACTTGTTGTTTACAGATTCATTGCTAGGTGCGTACAGCGACGCGGGCGCCGACATATACATCTGACCAGAAATATTAGTAGAAAGTAGTAATAAACAACGACAATATTGTGATAACGAAGGACGAGTAATAGTTTAATTGTCCATAATTTTTTTGTCTATTACAACTGCCTACTAATATTTCTATTCAGATATATACATATTTATTTAGGTATGCTTTATTTATTTCAATAATACCTACCCTACTACTTACCCCAAATCATTGTTAGAGGTAAATATCCTTCAACAAGATCGTATATGTTGATATCACATCAGCCTGTAAAGAACCCACTGCCTCTTCGAGATCGAAGTTATAGGCATAATCACCATACCAAACCACGACGTATTGGCGATCTCAAACTCCTAGAAATTCACAGTTCTCTATTTTCCCACACACGGTGGTACTACAAGAAAATTTCTCAAGTTCAGGTTTCCTCACGATGTGTAACTTCACCATCAGTGATACGTGAACCGTTCAAGTTCCAAAAATTTCGTTTAAGTTTTACTTCTAGTTTTTATTTTTTAAAAGAGCAATTAATTTTCTATATACATCGCTAAGTTTAATATTTTATTCTAAAGTTGTTCAATTCGAATATCTGTTTCGGCAAAATCAGAATTGCAAGTGCAATTATTCTTTAGAAACTTACAAGTTAACATATAAACATCTTAAAAAAATGTGTTAGCATTCATATCTACTAGAAGTGTAATTGGGTTGAATATAAACAAATTTCAGAACTTCCCTTTTTTTGTTGTTCACTTCACGTGAAATGCCGCAGGTGTTAAATATTAATGAAAAAATTACAATAAAAAATACTTGAACCAATAATTTCATCCGATATTAGGCTGTCAATCAAACGCCATATTTACATCTGATAAAGGAAGTGAACAAAGGACGCTTGAAATAGAAAATTTTGTAATTTGATTTCGTAAAAATAATTATTATTCTCTCTCGGAAGGCACGACTGACATGTTGTACAGATACTTTAGACCGTTATGACAGACTGACGAGCTAGAATGACTCGAGATCATAACTTGGTTATACTATGGTCATATTTACACCTTATAATGCTGTAGTCGCAGCCCGGTTTAAGATTTCTTCCTGTTATTTCTCATTATATTCGCCCCAAGGTCTAAAATAAAAGTGAACTCACATGTGCCCTGTGGTCCGCCTACAAAAGAGAGAATGGAAATCCTAGAAGGCTGTCATCATTTTTACAGAAATTCTACAAGAATCGAGATGGGCTATTTTTAGAACACACTTATATCTGGTTCCCACGATTGATGGTTCATAACAATACATTTTGGATAAGGGAGGAATATCCTGAACAAGTTTCAACTACGAAAGCATTTGGGCAACATCTATTTGTACCGCGAAGCAGCACTGTTGCCGCTACCGTGCTTCGGTATGAAGGGTGTGATATACAACATATACTGGATGGTGGACTATTTCAACTCAGTTTTCAAGAGTAAGAACCTATTATAACTGAGCTCGGTACCTTTTAAAATTAGCTGACTAATTATAACGAGATTGACTGCCTCACTGAGATGCCTATTTGCTACCTCAGAACATAAAAAGTGGTGTACAATCACTTGAAATAAAAAGGTTTAAATAAAAAGAAACAGTAAGAAAATTGGTAGTGTGCAGATTACTGCGGAAGAATCTTCGGTTCATTTAATTCTACCACAGAGCGGAAAATCTATCACTGTTATGTGTTAAGGTTGTGGTGGTGTAGGGTTTTTTGTAACGATCTGTCTGGCTAGGTAACCCTCAAGTTGAAATTTTGTCACCAAGCACCTTTACATATATTCTAGCATCTGTATTCGAGAGCTAGTCCTCTTTAAGTTTAGGGTGCTTACCATCTTTGACTACATTGTTATTTAACATTAGGTAAATTTGTAGTGAAACTCAAAATCGTATAAAGAATAAAAAAAGCTGCTTTGTTTATAGTGATTTGTTTGTGTATAGTGTTTACTACAATAACTAATATTGTAATATATTATTCCTATGCAATGGATAAGAAATTAATGATGACATCATTATTATGCTGTTGTTTATCAGTTGCCCGTTATCATATTGACATTAACAATAAATAAGCGTTATGTAACAACCACTAAGTGTAAAAAGGAGAACACTTCACGTTCCTCATACTCAAAATAATATATTATAGGAGATCACTAACAAATAGTGAATCCTTTCATGCTTATGTTAGAAATTATTCTAAAGTATTTAAAGCATAATTTTTAGGAAATACGGTTCTTGAGTGTAGTAATAAGACCAAGACTGGTTGTCATATTATAAATAAAGGATTAAGGAAAAATAAAATAAATGATACATCGCTTAATCTGAATGTCGACGGAATACATATTTCAAACTGTTTAGAGGTTGTAACTCTTTTCCAAGATTATTTCACTAATATAACTTCACAAATAACAAATAAAGTAACATCTTCAGCCCAAGGTACCGCAGCTCTTTTAAAAAATAGGAGTAGAATTTATATTCAAAATTTAAATTCTCATCTATTAGTGCAAGTGAAATAATAAGGACCTTTAAACAATTAAATTAAAGTGGTTCCTTTGGTTAAAACAGGCTGCAGTAGTAGTCTTGGAAAATATAGACCTATTTCTGTACTTCCGTCAAAAAGTAAAATTTTTGAAAAGATTAATTTCAAGCAATAAGTAGAATATTTCAAAATGCATAAATTTCTGGATTGTTGACAGTTTGGTTTCACAAAATCGTTAAATATTATATTATATTGAGGGCCTGGAAGGATTCGCGAAATGCAATTGGTGTATTCTGCGGTCTGTCTAAGGCCTTTGTTTGCGTTGACCATAGTATTGTTATTCTTCAATTAAAACACCATGGTGTTTGTGTATCTTCTCTTGGCCTTCTAGTCTCTTATTTAAAATGATTGATCACTGACAAAAAGTTAGCATTCACGGGGTAACCTCTGCGGGATTGTTTGACGTCCTGCAGAGCTCTATTTTAGGGCCGTTTTTGTTTATGATATATATAATTGATCTGCCGTTAATGGTTAATAACTGTGCTGACATGGTGCTTTTGTAGACGATACTTCACTTATATTTTAAGTAAAAAGGATAGATTCACTGGTTAATTATCTGAATAATAAGTTAAATGAAATTTGACATTGGTTTGTTATTATTTAGTTGTTGGTTAAATAACCTGTTGCTAAATACAGATACAACGAAATATATGAGATTTACTTTGGCTAATGTTCCACGGGTTGATAGTAGAATCAAGATCGAAGGGAATTTAGCATTCTTGGGTATCATACTTGATTCCAAATTACAATCCTCACATATAAAAATTGGCTAGCAGATTAAATTCTGATGCATTCACTGTATTTAAGATTCGCCAGTTAACAAATATTGCCACTGCTAGATTAGTCTACTTCGCTTACTTCCATAGTTTAATGTCTTATGTTATTTTTCTATGGAGGACAACTGAGGTAGACACTATATTTTTATTACAATAACGGGCAGTTCGAGCAATATACAATATAGGACCTCGCGAATCGTTAAAGACTAAGTTTCATAAATTTGGTGTCTTTACTCTACCCTCCCAATACGTACTCGATAATTTAATGTATGCTCACAAAAACTCTGGAAAGCTGGATTTCATAAAAGACCGATATGATCTAAATACTTGAAACTGTGACAAACTGGTCGTCCCATGTTTCCGACTCAGTAAAACCAGTAACGGTTTTTTAGGTAATAAGTGTCAGGTTTTATAACTCAGTCCCAAAGTATGTTAAAGATTTGCCGCACTATAAGTTTAAGCATCATGTCAAGCGGGTTTCGGTGTATATTGTATGTGTATATGTCATAGAGTGGATCAATATGTGAACGATGGTGATGTTTGGAATTGACTTTTCCCTATGCATCCAGTAAAAACGATTGTAATAAATCTATATAAAAAATAATTGCACAGAACATAAATTTGAGTATAAACACGTATTATATTATAAGTGCAAAATCGACACAATTTGAGATTAAATAAAGGTGAAATTTAAATTCCTATACTAATATTTGAACTTTGTTTTGTATTAAACTCTTGACTATATTACGCGGAAGCTCAAAGCTACGGCTATATTCAGTATTTGATTAAAGAAAGCTTACCTTGAGAAATACCACACCAAGACATTTTTATGTAAATTGCAAAGTCTTTGTGAGATTTAAACTTACTTGTTAAAACTTTAATAAATATGACTTAAAATATTATTATTGCTATTTTATTATCGAATCATCTCATATTTTGTTTAAAAAAATTATATATTGAGATCTTCAAGTCGCGTTTCTTTCGGCCATTATTATCACATTACACAACGCACAAGTTTTTTTATTATATACAGACGCTAATAGTATCAAGCAACATCATTAGCATATAATTTTTTTAATTTCGAATTATTACCGTCGTAGTCTAAATTTAAAGAAATTTCATGTGAAGAGCAACCGGTACTTTGAAAGTTGAGCACGCGACTGAGCTACGTCGTATTACACGTCGCTGGCATAAGCATTCACAGTTCGAACATACTCAGTAATGCTCGGTTCTCATTTGATCAAACTTCACTCGCCCGTATTATTATTCCGTTCTCAAACCAAGCAAACAAAAAAACGAATAATTTCTTGAAATTTTCAATACGAATGTATAAATTACTGAACTTTTATTTTCGAGTGTATTCAGTTTCAAGGGAAATTGAATTCCTGAAAATAGCTTTACATTTGTTGATTGCTAAAAAACTCTCAAGTATCGAATACAAACAAGCTGTTTGCCGCATTGTATTGGGTTGGCAGAAAAATTAATTTCTTTCAGGGGACAAGAAGTACACGTTAGAAAATTCTAAACATACTTTTATGGTGCAAACGACTGAGACTCAAAAATGATAATGATATGGTAGATGGCGTCAAAATCATTTTTGCTGATAACTCAAAAAACTATTAAGCGCATAAGACTTCTGTATAGTTATACCCATAGCTATAACCACGTAGTTCAAAGAATGGACCGATAGATAGCGTTGAAACAAATTGTATCGTGACGCTCTGAAGGCATAATCCATTTTGACAAGAAACATTTAAGGTGGGTCAGTAGTTAGCGTATTCTGACACCGCATCGATCGACGTAAGTTGGAAGTTGTGCGAATGAACCGGAGCTTTCAGTGAAAGAAAACATCGTGATCAAGCCATAGGTAGGGATTTTTTCGCTCGTCTGGCTAGCTACCATCCCAAGTTGAAAATCTGTCGCCAAGCATTTATAAGCGTATTCTGGCAGCTGCACTTGAGAGCCTCCCCTTCTTGGTTTAGCATGTTTGCCATTTTAAACCACATCGTCATTTAACATCAGGCGAGATTGTCAACAAATGCTCAATTCTATGAAGATTAAATAAAAAAATTAAAAATCTTTTGTAGCAAGACAAAGTCATCACTGTCGTGCTGGCCTGCAAGTTTCTCTACTACTCGATTACACAGTTGTTTATTTCAAAATGCAACTAATTACTAGAGAGTCACTATGACGGGTTTATCATCATGCAAATGGTGCTTCACCGCCCAATTTGGTAAGAACCTTACCACTTCGCTTGATTTCTGGGTATACACCCCTTCAACTTGGATCACAAGACGTGTACACGTGCTACTATAGTGGATGTTACATTATTTATAAGCAGTTCACTGCTTTGCAAATTAACGCTAATTAGTTCACCGGTCTTGTCAGTGTCTACTAAATGATAAATTATGATTAACGGTGGAAACCTAACAAAACAGTATTGGTAACGATCCCTTTGTCAAGTTTTAATCGGTAATTAGCTCTATCTCCGCTTGTAACTGCTTCACGCAGCCCGTCGAGTCTTGACGTAGCGTCGAGCAACTGCTTTGTGTATTTAAATATTATTACTTTGTTTAATATGCAATATTTTGTAAGACAACTTTGCGACCTCAATGGATTTTAAGTTCAGATGAGTCATTCCAAAATAATTTGATAAGCACCTGGCATAAATAATGCAAAGCCGATAAATACAAACCTATATACAAGAAAAATATGCCGTTTTCTTCTTCCAACTTCTATAAATATTCCTCTTTATTGAAAACTAGCCGATACCCTCGACTTTATATGCGTTATCCTCCGCATGTGCATTACATCGCTTGGCTTCTCTAAGGCAAGAGAACACACATCGCTGAATGCGTAATGCTTATAAAAATAATTGTTTCTTACAGCTTTAATAACTTCGTGAGAATTATTTTTGAAGATAAGCGTTTAAGGACCTAGTATGTAAAAAGCAAAACAAAAGAAATATGATAGAAATCCATGCAGTGGTTCTCATGTGATGCACGCACATCGCTAGACCTCTATCATGTTATTTATATATAAGATAAGAAGATAATAATTTTACCAATATAATTATCAAGTGTGTCATATTATTACAAAGGTGTGTCCTGGTGACTTAAGTGTTCCAATTAGCAAGTGCCTATTATTGTATAGTATTATAGTATTTTGTGATATCTCAAAATTCACACACCGTGGTATTATTTCCTATCCACTTCACTTGTGTGGAATAACCGAAATATATTATACACAATGCCACCAATACTACAGAATGTACGTTAAAACCACAAGTTTGAAATAGTTATTATACATTATTTTAGACCATTAGCGTACTGTTCAAAATGTAACGTTGCGTTTCGTTCGGTCAGTGAGAGCGCCGGATGCCCACATATTTAAAAGGCCGGCAACGCACTTGCGACTTCCCTGGTGTTGCTAGTGTCTATGGACGGCGGTGATCACTTACCATCAGGTGACCCACCTGTTCATTTGCCCACTATAATATAAAAAAAAAACGTAACACAAGCGTCGTTACCGATACAACATTTTCCCTACCGCCGTGACCAAAGAATTTTTACTTCATTACTGTAGGCTCAGGCCTCGGTAATGCCACGTCTTGTCCTAAATTAAATAGAGTTTATTTGATTTTATTCAAGCCAAAAGCTTTCGTCGTGTCGCATTAAAGTGAACAATAATTTTGAAATCTTGTCATCTCTCGACCCCGGGCGGAACTTTAACAACGAAACTCAGCTAAGGGTTGTCTATCTGTTTATCTTCGTAATTTTATTGAACAATAGAAAATTGTTAGCGATTCGTTTGTTAGACTTTCTTTTATTATTCGAAAGTTAACCACGTTGTACTCGTAATGTAGTTATACATTCTTTGTTGGAATCGAACAAAGAAGAAACGTTTATTGTTTCAAATCAGAGTTTTCGATGACTGTTTAATTGATTGCGTGAATTTTCTTAATTTTCTGTGCCTAAACTTGCGTTTTTTTGCGTGTTATCTAATTGTGATGATATACTATAAACCAATTATTGTGAATTTAAATCAACACAGCCCTTCAGTGTATTTAATCTTTCTTATGAGGCCCATCGTTAACAACCATTTTCGAGTAATATAAATTATCTGTGGTAACAATCCAATAAAAGACAGCTACTTGAGATGGCGCTGCAAAATTACTATATGTATTTCTACAACAATTACATAAATAATACGCAGCTAATATTGAGCAAGGTAATAGTGAATTTGAACCAATTATTGTATTTACCAGAATAAAATATTGACACTGGCAGTTGCGCAAATATGGCCTCGCTTAAGAAAACAATAAGTTATAGTATTTAAGTAACATGAAAATAAGTATTACAGATTTTGAGACAGAGTGTCAGTTGTTTGTGTATTGTAATTATTAAATTTTAAGTAAATTAAAAATGTGCGTAAGTGAAAAAGTTATGGTTCTTAGAAACCTACCACAAACCACATACAATAGCAATTTTTAATTAAACAGTATATTAACGTATGGAAAAAGTGTACTCTCTATATTTCCTTTCTTACCATACATATGGTGATCGCGAAGCCACAAACACCTTACCGCCTTATAATGAATTATAAGGTCGTTTTTGTATTCAACTTAGAATTATCAACAAAAACAAATTTTATAAGAACAAGTTACCTGTGATAACTAAGGTGTGCCATTTCAGATTGTCTATTGGCGCGAATTTTTAACAAGAGAATTAATAAATATTCTGCATTTATCAAGACAATTCGCTACATAGTAGACTAGCATGATAAAATAATAAAAGTATGTTATCAAACTGGTAACAACGTTTCGTGTGTTACATACCACAAGCAACATATGATCAACATAATCCTTCTAAAGATGACACTATCTATAACGTGGTAAGAACAAAATGACTTTGATAATTTACAAAATAGTCGAAGCGAACGCTTGATGTCATTGCGTTAAGCCACATTTATCAACACATATTCGAACCAAGCCACAGACAAACAACACGATTGCAAATTGGTTACAAGACAAACAAATTTTGATTGTTTTAATGGCACAGTCCGTTTGTAGGCAAGCACGCATTGTTTATTATACATCCAAATATAACCCTTACAAGTGAAGCTCATTATTAATCGTTTTATAAATTAAACGTGACATTTCTGTTGCTACGGGTAATAGAGACAAACTTTAACAATGATGTTTATCTATGCTTGTGCTTCGGTGAAACTTTTAAAATCCATATATTCTGCCAAAGAGTTAACGAAATATTCTACTTTTAGATTTTACAAAACCTACAACCGGCATCGTAATAGCATTTGCCAGTGTCAACGTGTTATTAATATACATTTGTATTCAGTACCGTGCGTGCCTTGATTGACAAAATGAGATAACTTTATAAAATTCTATAATGACGATTTAATTCATTCGGTATTCATAATTCGGATTATTATTTAATACTTACTTCATTTGTCAAATCAAGAAAGTCAAATATCACAAATTACATCTATAAAACAAAATAATCGAAATTTATAAAAACTTTTTATATATCTCGAAATAAAATATTCAGACATTGTAATTTCCCTGCTATCGCGTTTTATACTTAACTAGCGGCCCGCTCCGGCTTCGCACGGGTATAAAATATATAGCCTATGTCATTCACTGAAAAAATGATTAAAATCGATCCAGTAGTTTTGATTTATTCATTACTGCCCGTGGCCTGTACGGGTTAAATGTAGAGTAACCTCAAAAATAACAGTATTTCTCCACTATTTCATTTATGTTATTATACATATAAATCTTCCTCTTCGATCACTCTATCTATTAAAAAAGACCGCATCAAAATCCGTTGCGTAGTTTTAAAGATTTAAGCATACGTAGGAATATAGGGACAGAGAAAGCGACTTTGTTTTATACTATGTAGTGATTCAAACTTAGTCAAAATGAGAATAACCCAAATAAACATACTATCAAACTACAAGAAAACTCAAGATGGATAGCAATGATATTAAAACATACTATTTCTCAAAGTTGTAAGCTTATTACAACATTTAACACCAAGAAAGTCTGTTTGTTACCACAATTTGTTAACACCAGCTTGTTTATTGTTAATCGTAGGTAATAGGTTTTAGCGTTACACCATAATCTCACTTGATGTTAAATAAGGATTTAGGCTAACATGATAAACCTGGAGGGAAAGGATCTCAACGCTCAAGTGCAAGCGTCGAAACACACTTACAGCGTGCTTAGCAAAGAGATTTTCAACTTGATGGTAGAAGCTAGACAAGCCAGCTTAGAAAAATTATATGGTGTAGTTTAATCAGGACGTTTCCCTTTTTCTAAAATCTCCGGCTCAATACAGGGATTTGCATCTACGTCAATCTATACAGGCAGCGTCGATTATCGCTTCAAAATAAACTTTATCAGTGGTATAGAAGGGACTACTGATCCGATTCTGAAAATTTTAACACGACTACAAATCTACACTATAATTTTTTTTTTCTGTTAAAGATTCTATAGAACCGACACGGTGCATATGAAATCGCCGGGCACAGTTTATATTTCATCACATACATTATTTCGGTGTAAATAAATATCCATAATACTAATCACAGCACTCAGCTTGGACAGCACGACAGCGACTACTGCCGACGGGTTGAAGATTTCTCAAAGGTCATTGTTTATTTTGTATTGCACTTGCAATAATCGTCACTTTGTTGGTCTACAAAGAAAAACAAAACTATGTGCAGTGCACACGCAGTAGAATTGAAACCTTCAAAAAATGATAAAACGTTAATATGTACGATACATGTGAACAAAATACGCCACGCTGGTTAAAATCTCTTTTACCAAGGTTTCGTAATACGCCGGCGCACAAACATACTTAGTAACACACGTACAACGCTCGGGCTGCAACAAGTATTAGGTAGTACAACGAGCAGACCGCGAATATAAGAAAGACTGTATAATGTATTCTATCTCATCTTCTCGCACGTTAAATACTATAGATGTATATGTTTATCTCTTTTTTTATTTTTTTATCAGAGAATAAACGGACTAAAACATCCAGTTTTAATGAGATTTGTTCATATTTTATTGAGTTTGTTTACTTTATTCCAAAATTGATATCATTAGAAAAAAATCTTCTAACTATTATGTAATATCAGTAGATGTATAATAACGAGAGACAAATAATAACATTGAACTCGATCAAATCTAGTATAAGTATTCCACAAAAAAAGATAAATTCGAAACGTTTTCTACCGAAGTGTAAACTATCTGTTTTCGTTTGTGTATACTCTAGTTCAGGGCAGCATTTACTATATAAATGAGCATAAAAGGGCGACACATTGTCTTATGGACTTAAATTACTTTACCCGACCGAAACTACAAAATTTTACTTTGATCACGAAATGTAACATTATACAGCGCAAAATTTTTGAAGACTCGGATATTTTGAATTAATTATTACTTATGATGAAGAAAATGCCAGTTAGTAATGATTAAAAAACTCTCACCATGATAGATTTTAGACACTCAGTTAAAGAAGGTCTTTTTCGAAGATGATGGCCGTATAACCCTAGCAGGAGCATGTACTACACCATGCAATAGCCGCATTACGGCCTTTAATATTTTCTGTTTATGAAAATTTAATTTCATATTCAATGTTTGAAAAATTCAATTGGCTTCAATTTCAAAGCGCGTTCGTAAACTTTATTCATTATCCTGCCAGCCACAGTATAAAGCGGAATATTAGGATGTTTCCCGTTGAATAAACAAAATATTTCTACTCCCCTTTTATATATTTACAAAGTTCCCTGTAACCACAAACGTGTTTTACGTATTTCTGTATATATGTTATACCATGTATCATAAAGTATGCCACCAGTATAGCAACTTTTATTTTGTTTTCTCAAACTGATAAAAATAATAATAAAGACTAGCTCGTAGATCAGAGCTAAAGATTGAGAATATTGACAATAAATATATGTCACAATTCATTTATCCAAAAGAAAAACATATATGTTTATATAGGCCAGGAAAAGTAATCATTCGATTGATATTTTGTTTCTACTTGTCCATCAACTACCTTTCTACACGTAGAAGATGAGGCGAAGATAGATGGCGTGTAAATGACTATTAGGTCTGTCATGCACAGAAACGAACACCACTATCACATAAAATTTAGGAAAACTATTAAGTGTCAATATATATGATACCGTAATTATCTAAACCCAACATGTGAATTGGTAATTAGAGTAGTCTACGTAGTGGAGCAGTAGAAAATATCTTACTACAGAAGTTGTGCTGGCATTGAAGAATTTTGCTTTATTAAAGCCACAACGTAATACTCGAAACTTGAAACAAAATTCATCTCAGAAAAACCTTAATTCGAAACCGAAGTATTAACGCGTTTTTTTCATTTATTGTGTGGAATTTATAGAACGTTATTTTATTATGAAAAACTTATCCTTCAGAAATCACAATACAAGATTAGTATTATACAAATGTTTTGTAAACATTAAGTGGCTTAGTCTCATATCTGCTGAAGTCAAAGAACTCATTTGCGTAATATCGTTTGCGTGCATCTTTAATTCATTTCAATTTTTTTCTATCAGTCGACTCTAAAATACCTTAGCCAAAAATAGAAACTTATCATACTGTTTCTATCATACTCTCATTCAGGCTTCGGTTTTATAGCATTTTGCATACAAAAGCGTACGTTTTAAAAGCAGACGCGTCCGTTTTAGACTCTGTGAGATCGACCTATGTCGAGTCGTTCGTCTGACCCGGCATAACTTATAAGGTAAACATTAAAATTGCTTCTCCATGAAATTGTATGTGATGTTTTATTAAAAAAAAATTTTTTTTTAATAAACGCACCTGGTTTGTTACCGGCCATGCTATTATGAATACCACACTCATTATGTATCTATGTAATGAATATTTATTATTTCAATATAATATTATAACACTGAAATTATTTTTATTACTGCTACTTTACAAGTGAAAAACAAAAACTGCTACATTTTAATTATGCCAAAAACGCATACCAAAGCAACTTTTTTTAATAACAATGATAGAAATTTATTTATATCGTACAAAAAATAGCATGTTACAAATTTACAATTATTATGTAACAAGGTATTTTTCGTAAATAGCAAAATATTTTAGATGTCTTTAAAAAAAGTTAGTTATGCTAATCGCGCATGTTGTATGGTAATTATTTTTATCAAGTTATCAAATTTAACACTGCTTTTAACCATAATTAATGTGTACTGAATTCTAAAATGAGATTGAACTCAAATGAACTGAAGTTATCGCAGATCTTTATTCCATTCGTCATTTAGTTTAGGAAAACTATAATATTTTCATTTTACCATGAATAATATAATTACAAATCGTGATGTGAACGACCTGTTTTGTTTCTAGACTAAATTATGGTTTAGTCTAGACTGAAACACCGTTGTATCCTCATAATTTGTTATTACGATGTCTCTCCACGACATCTATGCTTAGGGAGTCTCGGAACTTTCACATTGTAATGCTAAAGATATCGACTTTGTTAATTTTTATTGTTCTAACAAAGATATATGTAAAAACAAATGTTTTTTCGAAGGAGTCTTCGATTTAATATTAAGGCTAGTGATGTGCTCAAAAATTATTTGGATCATGTGGAAATAAACAATATTTTTCGAGGGAAAAACGAATGAATATTTTGCTTATGTAATACTAAGGGCTGTTCTCGTTCATGTTCTTCTTCTTCCTACTTTGAAATCATCTTTATTGAATATTGTTACTGCAATTAACAATTGAATAATATGATTACAAAGTATTTTATAATGACTCTAACGTTCCAGTAAGATAGTGGTCTCCTTGTTAGAACTTTCCAGGGTATTTTGTTACATCTCAGAGTGTATATTCTGTGGTATTATTTATTTTTTATCTACGCTTTTGAACAAGAACTATATTACGTAAAATGCCAACATTGTTATAAAAAAATTGTATATGACATTAAGGCAAAATTATGAATAAAAAGGAAACTACTACATTACAGACTATGATGCCGCCAAAACTCTTCATCGTTAAATTATAGTGTGAACCTTAATAATAATAAAATATAACCTAGCGCCACCTAGTGTCAAATAATAGTAAAATAGACAGCAGAGAAATCTCCGTGAAAAAAATACTTGGAATTGCCATTCTCATAGTGTTCAATATACATGTGTAGATTAATTCATACCAAATAACATTGAGTTATATTTAAAATATATTACTTATGAGTAAACATAAAAATCAGGTGTATTTGTTAAAAAAATATCTAGATAATTTATATTGTTACAGACACTCGGCCGTTGATGTCACGAATGGTGATAACAAAGAACATGAAAATGGAAGATGGCTGTCGTCAAACACGACAGATAGGTGAGAACTTTTAGCTTTATAATCGCTATTCTTCGCGATTCTGCTCGTTGTGATAAACGTAATATTATGACCTGTATAAAAAATAGAGTTCATCCTAATGCTGAAGATATATCTGGATCATTCTAGACTTCTCTTTAAACTTGCTACTACTATTATTAGTACATGTAAATTACATATCTGATTATTGTACAAGTACAAAAAGTAAGATGATACAATTTACAAAAAAAATTGAAGATTTTCACCCCGTTTTTTAAAAAGTATATCCAGATTTATTATTAGAACTGATTAAGGGGAGATATAAAATACCGTAACCCCAAGAAACCTCTTATCAGTAACCAGAATCAGTCTAATTTGACGCCTCAGAGGACCCGACCGAAACTTCAGTCTCTCGGCGAACATATATGTCATCTGATTAGTTTTCCTATAGATATTCATTTCAAAGGAAAGTTCTCGAAATGAAAATATATGATTTCATTATAAATTTCAAATGGCTTTTAAATATGGCGTATTTAGCGAGAAACTTTTTTAATCTATACCCGCTATTACATCTCATGGCGTAGTGTATAGGCGACTAACCTGCTGATTGTTGAGGTTAAAGGTCGCAAGTTATAGTCCCACCCAGGATAGACGTTTCTAGAAGTTTATGTATTAGGATGTTCCATTTTTTTAGTATAAATTATATTCAATTGTTTGTTTTTTGTTCGGATTTATCTTGAAAACTGTTGAATCCATTTTAACGTGACTATTAGTTGATTATAGAGGCTTTTACTTATGTAGGATATATATACTTATATTCTTCCATCGGGGCCAAGTAGTTATGATAAAAGTAAACAGAAACAACTTAAAATAGGTACAATGATTGTAGAAGTTAGCTGGTAGTGATGAAATTAATATAACAATAATAAAATAAAATAAAAGATAGATATTTGAAATTTGGGAAGTATGTTGACTTTATGTTTGAGGCATCATTTAAGAAGTGATTTCTCGAAATTCAATCGTTTGAACTTGTAAAAAGGGGTGATAAAGTTGTATTACAAATAATATTTATTTAAATAAAATGAATTGGACAATAATATTGTTACTTTTAGAGGCATTTTTTTTTATATTTATTAATCCAACCACTAAAGCAAAGGAAAGGATGAAAAAAATTGTATGGAAATATCGTTGTCACTATTCAAACCATACTATTGACCTGATGTTCGTGCTATTCATTAGCTAATGAAGCGATCTATTAACTGGACGCTCAGTCACAGATGTTTAGATATTGCCATTCTCACTTGAATCACCGGACCATTCAAATCTGTTCTCATTCTGTTGTTAGATATATAACTAAACGCAAATGTCAAGTCTTTGACGTACAAGATGTCATGTATAACTTCAGCCCTGTCTTTGGTTGTAACTTTTGCCGTTTGAACTATAATTAACAAATCCAAAACAATGTTCTAATTTTATTTCCTAAAAACTACGTTTTACTAACATTTGTAACTGTATCTGTTGTTTAAGTTATTTTTTGTATTATTATTCGATTTATCTTGCTGGACAGATCTATCGAATTAAAAAAGATGGCGTCATCGTTTTTCATCGTACCTATGTAATTGTCCTGTTATTTTGACAATTTGCGTTTAATTTTTTTTTTATGTACGCAATCCATCTAATTTTAAATGGTTAGTACACCTTTACAATCATCAGTAAGCTGTAAAGAACATGATTACAAACTGATTACAGACATGATTAGAAAATGCCAAAGCCTGTAAAAGAAGTCTTTGCAAGTGGAAGCACCACAATAAAATTTACTTCTTCCGCAAAGAAACGGTGCTGACGGCTCCGCGTTCTGATTTGATATAAAAAAATTGCAATGACCGCTTAACACCAGTTGGATTGCATGATTAAATATTTAACAACTGAATTAAAAAGTATACATTTCCCTTTTTTTTTATTCTCGTTTATGTGTTTCAGAAATTTCGCTACAAATTACGGGCTTATTTCAGTTTTATCTTCTGAAAAAAGAAAACTCTTCTACGTCTCCTTGGGATCCCTGTTTTCTAGGGATAGGTTAAATCTAAATTTAGACGAGCGAAGCCACGGGCAAGAGCTAGTGCAATGAAAATCTTAAACATATTTGATTAGTGGCATTTTTATATCAAAATTACTGCACTAAAAATTTGAATGCAGTAGTTTCAAAGTCAATTAAAAACATTTATATTTTCTTCCTTTTCATAGTTCACATTTTTTAGTAAACCTTTTATTATTAACATTAACGGGATATATTACAATATATAGAGTGATAAGCAACCACTGCTGATTTTAGAACTGTCTTTTTAGAATTATTTTGGGGAACTCGGCAGATCTAGAACACAATATGATCAACCTAACTAGGGTCCCTTACTCGAGTTTTATTATGTGTCCCTAAATTACGATAAGGGTTGAAATTTCGTACTGTAATAAATAATCTCTTAATGTTTTAAGAAAGAAAAATGGATTATCCAAAAAAAAATTTTGTTCAGGCTATCGACATACACCGCAAGCGGCGACCGAGCGAACTTGTTCAAATCGCACGCAGCGAAGTCGGCGGAGTGCAGCGCGCAGGGGTCTCCGCGACCGCGTCGTGCTCCGCGTGAGTCCCGCCGCGTTTCACTCGCACAGGCCTGCGGATATGTCCAACTCAACCAGTATAGACTACTCGAACCAATTGGTCAGGTGCGTACCTTTTTATGATATTCCGTCAAAATAAACTTTCATACTACATAGCAATCTATGTAAAGACTGTATTGTGTACTATGTGCAAACTTGCAAGTCAGAAACTGTAAAGGACTATCGTCACCATATAGTTATACCGGAAACTAAGCACAAATTAGTTATTCCATTATTTCGTTTATTTATTTATTTACTAGCTACCGAATAACACGTTAACCGCTGAGCCACAAAGCTTTATTGTTTCTAAAATATGGAAATTGCATTTCGATATTACTTTACATCATGGAAATTTTAAACTAATAAGATGTGTGAATATTATATTGATACCTTTGAATCGCCACAATTACTGTATCATATAGATGGCTTCATATTTCCACTAACTGAAAATAAATTTCTCAAATATATAGTTTGTAAAATAATTGGGAAACCAAACAACTATAACATAAAAAAATATAAAAACAGAGACTACTATAATTATACGATTTAAAATGATTAGTATTTAATTTCTCAAATATATAATCTGAATGAACAAATTTTTAAAGTAGAAATGAATAATACCAATTACTTTTCATAGTACTTCTAAACTAAAGACAGTAGAAGATTTTAAAAAGAAAATTAAATCGAAATTTAAAATCGAGTGGTTCAACGGTTTCGTAGAGTAAACAGGACTAACAAAATACACTTGAATTTCATTATACGTCTATATGTTAAGCAAGCGAAATAAACAAATATATCTTGAGTTAGATCTTGTAAATACATTATAGCGATGAAATCATAACATGTAAATACCACTCGCCACATCTATTTGTCTAATTAATATTTGTAGCCGTCGCCATGGCACTAGTTCACCTTGAATCCAGTACGACTACACAAATATTTAATACTAGACATAAGACGCGACTTCGTTTATGTTATTATGATTTTAAAATCTGACAACGTGTCAGAGGTACAGAAAAAGACAGAAAATTCCTTTCATCCAGAAATACCGTTCCCGAGGAATAGGTAAATATATTTTTAGTACATTTTTAGTGTAAGATAAAGCAAAAGCTAGTCGTAAACTAAATAAAATACGTTACGATCCAGCAAACAATTTCATCAGACGAAGTCACAGCCGCCAACTAGTTACATGATAAATAAATAACAATTTGTAAAAGTGAGGTTATATTAGAATAAGCTTTGTTAGTGCACATTAAAAATGCCTTTTCATACAAGAGATGAGAATGTTCCAACGAATGGGGTTTTTAACGCAACATCTGTCATATGTTCTATTTATAACATTTCCATCCAACAACCGGAAGAATTAATCTTAAGCTGTTCCCCTGCAAAATTTTATACTATGAATTTTTTTACCGTCATTCTGTATCATATGGAAAACGTCGGAATCGTTTCGCGTAAAAGTTTCAACCTGTAATAAATCCGCGAAAAATCCCGCAAAGCCGTAAAAAGTTTAGGGTCATTTTCAAAAAATGAATTGTTAAACAGTACGCAAATTTTGTGAACGTTTGTATAATCTGTGAAAAATGTATTGGCAACACTATAAAATTCGTAAGATTTTATTTGCACTTGTATTTATGATGTATAATAATTATCTATACAAATAATAAGAATGTAAATCCAACGTGTCTGTACTTTTTTCATTTTTGAGAAAAAAATTGTTGCAGGTGTCTAGGAATAAGTAATAGAATCCATTTCGATCATTTTTAGAAATGTCTGTCTGTCTGTCTGTCTGTTTTTTGAACAGGCATCAATGGTAAAGTACTAGGTTTCCGATAAAACTCCAGCATACAGCGTATAGTTAGTTATGCGCAATAAACAAATAGTAATTAAAGTTCTTTTTTTAATCAATATTTTATGAGCTACACGATGTCAACTAGGAAAACATGAAGGCGGATTGTCACATCCAAGAAATCAAACAAGTCCTTTTTTATTACCTGTGGAAATCCATCATGGACACGCCACCCTCCCGGGGAGAGGGTGGGTAGCGTGAGACTCCTACTCACTAAAACCCCACGGTGTACATCTGCCTCTTTTGCCGCCACACTAACCGTCTCCTCTTTCCGCTGAACTTGTGCAACGAGACGATGGGGCCCCCGGCCCGTCCTCCCAGGCTCGGCTACGGTGGTGGAAGGAGGCGAGCATAGCGCCACCCTCTTCCACCAGCCTTCCTTCAACGGAGAGGGCCACTAAGAGGGTATACTTCTCGGGCCTTCTCCACCGCCTCCTTCCGCGAGATGACTTCGTCGCAGAAGGTCATTGCTTGCCAAGCCTGTTCGCAGCCAAGCATGGCCGAAACCACGCTCGACAGCGACAAACCCCTCCCTACCACCGCAGTCAGAGTGCGGTGCTGCCCCCTCCACGCAGCACATTCAGACATCTTCCTCAGCGCCGCACTCATGGCATGCGGTGGTGAGCTCCCAGCGAGCGATCTGTTGCAGATACCAACCAAAACAACCATGGCCGGTGAGCACCTGCACGTGCACTATCGAAACGTCAGGGAACCCACTACCTATTACACCACTGGCAAGACCGGATAGACGGTGTCTACGGTATACCTCCCATAGAAAATCAAACTAGTCCTTTTTTTTTTTTTTTTATTCACATGGGGAAATCCATCATGGACACACCACCCTATCGGGGGAGAGAGTGGATAGTGTGAGACTCCTACTCACTAAAACCCCACGGTGTACCGACCACCGCTATGGTTGGGGCGACATGGGACCGTGCAAAGCTATCACCATGTCGCCCCAGCGGTCAGCCCGGCGGAAGGTGTCCTCCGGGCTCCGTCCTTATAGGGAGATAGACTGAGTACACGACCAGCTACCTCCCCTCGTCAGCCGAACCTGTGCAATGAGGAGATGGGGCCCCCGACCCACCCCCTCAGGTCCGGCTACGGAGGTGGGAGGAAGCGGGCAAAACGCCGCCTCCTTCCACCGGCCCTCCTTTGGCGAAGAAGGCCACTAAGAGGGTCCACCTCTCGGGCCCTCTCCGCCGCCTCCTTTTGCGAGATGACCTCCTCGCAAATTGAGGCCATCGCATTCCACACCTGTTCGCTGCCGAGCATGGCCGCAACCACGCTCGGCAGCGATAAATCTCCTGCACCTCCCACCGCCGCAGCCAAAATGCGGCGCTGTCCCTCCCACGCAGCACACTCAGACAGTCCAAGTTATATTAAGTCTAACTTAAAAAGATAAATAATTCATTCCTTCGTTTTTAATCACTGAGAGTTTATTTTTAGTAATTGTTCCTTTCCCTAAGGCCTTAGATCTAAATAGGACATCCGCACATTTGTAATTAATACCTACGACCACACAACGCCTTAACCTTTCATCAATCCAAACATGTTTTTTCAATTTATATATAAATAACTCACATTGAACTTTTCTTAAGGAAAGGACAAGCCAAACAAACATACAATCCAACTGAAAATAAAACTCATCAGAACAGAACTCCAGCCCCAAAAAATGCTACGCATGAGAATTGAGTTAAAACGGCTTGTGTACCCATGTTTTATGCCATATTTTTTCTTTTCTCGTAAGGTTTGTGAAACTGAAATACAATAGTAAGCATTTTTTTTATCAATATCAAGTGTGGTAGCAATACTACCGCCATTCGAATGCATGAGTTCTGCCGCATCAGTCGGATTGAATAATTTGAAAAATATCGTTAATTAAATGTGGTTCCTGTCAACTCTACAACAGCGATCCGTACAGTGGGTTCAGGAGAATCCAAAGGTTTTTAGAGAGAGTCAACAGGTTTTTTGAAAACAATTATATTGTTTAGGTTTTTGGTTTTTTAAATAACTCCACTGTTACATGCGTTATTCTGTAGTAACTTAAAAATTCGAATAAAGCTATTTTTCTCCCACTTCAAACTGTACAGTCCTTCTTTTGTCATTCAATATTCTTTATAAACTATTAGAGTGATTCAGTATTCCGTACTTTTTGAAGTTTACGAACTACAGTTTTACAATTCTCCATTATCGATTACCGTCACACTTATAGTAAATAAGTTATCGCTATAACTCATTTTAGGATGACGTCTTTTTAAGACAGGCAGTGAGACAATTATCTATTAAGTTTCTCCCTTCATTAACATCACCATTTCTAATAGTCCGAAATCTGGTTGGTGCTAGCACTTGTTAAACAGTGTAAATACCTGTTTCTTTTTTCCAGGGTTCTTATGGTATCGTTAAGTTAGCTTATAACGAAGAAGATGACACGCATTATGTAAGTTTTTAATTCTCTTTACTACCGCATTTAATTGTTCAAATAAGGTTAAACATAGCTTTCATAGTAAATGTGACTGTCGAGAGGAAAGGATCTTGCATCAGTTGACCTATCTTGTATTTAAAGTATTAATCAATTTTAAGAATTTGATCGTCGTGAACTGCGTTAAATGCTATAGTGGTTCATTTACAAATGCTGCAATGCGAACCAAACCTTAAGAAATTCTTTGTTTAAGCTAAGGAAACTACTGTGATCCAATAAGGAATTTTCGCGTGGTCAATTGGCCACCACACTTAGAAATGTATAATAGCGCATCCGTCTATATGTTCAAGTAACTAAACTTAATATCAGGAGAGATACTGGCTAAATACTGCCCTGTGACTACTGCAGGCCTTTCAATATCTCTTATTATAGTATATAGTATAGTATAGTATAGTATATAGTATAATATCTTATATTATAGATGGAAGATGCAAAGATAGTTAATAACAAAAAACAACCACATATTTATAAATATTTTAATATCTAAAGCTGAAAACTGTTCCACTATATCTCGATTACCATGCATATGGTGTTATTGTTTAATTATAGTAGGGCATTTCGACAACTGATGATAAGTACAACGATTATCGTTACACTGACATTTGTAGTTACCATCATAGATTGTGATCACGTGTTCAAACACCGTGTTGATGACGTATAATGACCCGGAGCATATGGTGAAGGAAAATATCGCATCATCCATTGCAGGGTGGTAATAAAATGTTGCAATATCTACCAATATGTCACAGGCCATGAAGATTTTATCCAAACGAAAACTGATGCGAAGAGCTGGTCTCTTCGGAAGAACTCCGCCAAGAAAATCGGGTCCTGGACCGCCGCCTGACCCGCTACAGAGGGTTTACAGGGAAATAGCCGTGCTGAAAAAGCTAGATCATCCGAATGTTGTGAAATTAGTTGAGGTGAGTTTTTTGTTTGCTATAAATATTGTTTGCTTGTTTTAAAAATTGGTTTAACGTAAATAACTACAGTGTACATTTACAATTTAGTCTATTGGGAGAAGTTCTAAGCTGGTGCCATTCATAAGACTTATATGGACTTCGAATTATAAAAAAATAGAAAGAAAAATTGGTTTTTATAATCATAAATATCACAGGTTCTGGACGATCCAGCGGAAGATCAGTTATATCTGGTCTTTCAATTGTTAGAAGGTGGACCGGTTATCGACATACCCACGGACACTCCTTTAAGCGAAGATCTATCAAGAAGATACTTCAGAGATGCGCTTCTGGGTGTCGAATACCGTATGTAGCTTTTTATTGTCTTTATTTTTAAATAACCATAAGGCGTTATCTTTTTTGAACCCAATGAGAGCAAAATTTCAAACTTGAAATTCGTACTTTGCTCATTCCCACTTCCCAAAATGCAGTAAAATCGCGTCAACACAAAATGGGTTAACCACAACGGATTTTCATAAGAGCTAAGAGGTTAAGAGGCTCTTTAAAAGCCGATCGGAGTACACTTTTCAAAGTCCTCATCATAAAAGTAATATTTTTAGTGTTAAAGTTGTTCTTAAAAGACGGTAATTCTTTGATTAATCGATGACGCAGGAAAATAAATAGAAAAGAGAGATGAAAACATTGTAATATACCCTCAGGGTATTCGTAAATGCTTTTTATTTTTCAAAGATACCTGTGATGGTATATTATAGGCGAGCGGGTTCACAAAATATAAGCTAGTATTGTGTAAAAAAAAAGAACACGAAGATACAATGTGTGAAAATAAACCACGTCCCGTCGTCCAGCTGACATCTATTACTCCATACGTGACACGACCCGCCGCTGACCGGATTGGACGGATAATCCGTAAATCCGGATGTAGTCGGATGTAGCCGGACACATGTGTATCGAGGTCGACCGCCCGAGGTGAAATATAAAAGGTTTTTTTGTCTTCAGAAACGTAATCGTGCAATTTAATCGTATTTGATGCTCGAGTGAAGTCCGACGTGATTGGATAGTATCACAATACATTGCGGTAAAGCTTGTGTCGACTAGGTCTAACGAAAACTAAAAACGAACATGACCGAAAATTATATCGTAATCATAAATCACAATATGAAATTATAAAAATATATACGGCTGACTGACAACGATGAATATGCATAAACCATAGTATTGATACGACGAAAAGTTAATTACAATATTAATTCAAGTTCGTATTACTGCGGTTCCAACTTCTACATTAAGAAAGAAATATAATTGGAAAAACAGGTTCAGGCTGCTTCTGACGCTAAGAAATATTCATTTTAAATTATTTATAATAGTGATTGTATGTCGTAAATTGTATGATTGTGTATTGTAAAATATTGATTGTGTGTCTAAATTTATTTTGTAGCAATATGTCAATTTTATTTATAACTATGCTGCCTGCCTCCGGCTTCACACAGGCACATTAATAAAGAATATGAGATCACATAACCAAATCTTCCCTTTACAGCATGAACATAGAATTCAATTAAATGACAACTGAATGTCATTCTATCAGTTCTGGAAATATTTTTAAAGGCCCAAAGTTTTCACTTTTCGGTACGATTTTTCAAACATTCTCTTCCATACAAAACTTGCTCTGACAAATGCAACCAAAAATAATTACCCAAATAGGTGCCGTTCTAAAATGATACGCTCACATGCATTTGGCAACAGATATTTAATTATATTGATTGATCGTAGTAATATATTGAAATTCAGTTAGTATGTGCTAATACAGAAAATATTTAATCTTAGATTTGTTTGCCTCTTTCATACGTTACTATCATAAGCTCCCTACTTTAACTATTGAATATGATGATAAATGTATTCGAAGTTTTTTAGAACTGAACTTTTTAAACTTTAAAAAAAAACGATCAATCAATATAATTTTAACTTTAACAAGTTCAAAAAATCGATTTTTTGTAATCAACATGTATCTTAGAATCATTGTTTTTTTTGTTTAATCATAATGTATGGATAAATGTTTATTATCGTCGATTAATTGATTACTCAATGTGTCGCTGCGAGGTTCAATTTGTAACTCTTTAGCCACCACATGGGGAACACGTGCAGTGGAAAGAGAGGCACACTTCCTATGGACACGATTAACACCGGCCCCACATAGAATCATTTAAATAGTAACATACTATATGGTAATTTGATAGTGATTAACCTTGTAAAACGATGATAATAATATTTCTACCATGTATATAATGGTCAGATTCCAGTCAAACTGGAGTATCCGAATTAACAACGGTCGATATATGGTCCGAGCGTAGACCTGGCTGGCGTTAATGTTTCTAATATTATCGCTTACTTCCGTACTCATTCACCGAGAACTCGTTGCAGAAATTGCTTGAACTCGGTACTTTTCAAAAGTAAATATTCAATCAAATAATTTTTAAGCTATTTCAATTTATGTTGCTTGAAATCCAGTAAATAAATAAATACGTGTATATATGACTATGTTTCTAGTGGTTGTTCCTTCATTTTACTTTTCTTCACATTATCTTTTTTATACAAACAGGTCCATCAAAATGAAAACAAAAGGTTTTCTTCTCAATAAATTGTTAATTAAATTTCTTACTAGTTTTCTTAAAATTGATGTTGTAATTTAATAGGGACTATAACATTTACTAAGATTTTAACTGCGACGCTTCAGAATATGGCTAGATTATACAAATAAATGAAACCAGTGCTCTCAACATCTAGACAATTATGTAAATATACTTAATATAGTTAAACAAGTCGTATTGTAGTGAATTGGTGTAGCTGTCTTATTGAAATATTTTCTAGGTAGATTTTTAAAGTTACACTATGTTCTTATTTCGTGGTATTATTTTGAATGCAGTTTGCTTGAGTGCAAATACCAAATTATACCAAGTTATACGCCACGAGACACACGAAATATACTATATTATGTAACATAAGTTTTTACAATAAAACCAAAACACCAGTACATTTAATCAAATTTATCTCATAAACTCTCTATTTTCTCTACCTAAATGCTTTCACATAAATATTCTTTCACAGTACATTATCAAAGAATCGCTCATAGAGATATAAAACCGGCGAATTTACTTCTTGGCGATGGGAGACTTCAGGTAGCAGACCTGGGTGCTTGTGGAGAACTCGCTGGAGCTGGGCGTTTGTCTGGAGCGGTCGGAACTCCAGCTTTCCGAGCACCGGAAGCTTCAGCGGCCACTGATAAATACAATGGAGAAGTAAATACTTTATTACGTTCTTAATAGGTCTAAATTACTTATTTTCATAACATCACACGTACATCAGGAATTTAATATTGTCAGGGTTGCTTATTAAAAACAGAATTACCATGCATAGGATCATTTTTGGTGCTGCAGAGTATTTCACAAATATACAAAAAACAAATAAAAACATATATTATAACCAGAGTCAGAATAATCATTTCGTTGATCATTTAATTGTCCTCTGGTTGATACAAACCCGCACCTCTTACCAAGGTGATAGCGGCAAGGCGACTTCTTAAATTTATTAAGTAACTTCCCGAGAAAAGCGATCTAGTTACATACAGTCGGTACACTCAGCTTAACTACTGACGTAGAACTTCTGAGAGTAAAGTGCTTTCACTGTACTGTAACGAGACAGCTCGATGAAAACTTTTTACAATTCGAATCCTTTATATTCTAACTCTAATCAGTACTAGGCTTCGACAAATAAATGCTTATTAAGATAGAAACTTGGAATACAAAATACAATAAGTGACGACTACCGAGATATAAATATCAATGACGTCATGATGTTGATCTACAAATAATACGGCAAATGTGTTAATCGCCTTAATCATATCACAAACACCTTAGAATAAACTAATTTCAATTTACACCGTTATTCTTTAAGCATAAATGACAAACCTATCGAACTATGTTCATTATAGGCTAATTGAAGCACATGGGAAAGAGTTGCATAAAAATATATTAATTATAGTATAATGAATATATTATATATGCCAGTTTGATTATTGGACCGACATTCACGATGTTGTATAAGTATTGGTTAAATGGGTTACAATTTGCTGTGGATATAGTTCTCATCGATGCGTTGTTAAAAGATGGCCAACTTAGCACCCCTACGGTAAACTGTAACATATACAGTAAATACTAATATAGTCCTCGGTCAATATTTTTGCCGCTTTGAATATAGCCGTAACTTTGACCTTGTGCACAATATAAGCAAGAGTTTAATACAAAACAAAGTTAAAATATAGTATGTTCTGGGCACCTATATTGAGAGCGGTAAAAAAGATTGACGTGGACTGCAGAAGAATTCGTGTGATTCGATTCAATTCAAGTCTGCGCGTCTGGGACGCGTATCGCTTTACGTATACATAGACTAAATTTATAATGCGGGTACGTTAAACCGAATTATAACTATAATTTTCTTACCAATGAGTGCGTTCTTGTTCAAGAGCCCCATTACCCTGCCATCAGCCGTAATCTGGTAAATAAGTTAGAATGTTCGGAATGTTGTCCTGAACCCTTATTTATTTATTTTTATTAATAATTTCCAGGCCGCTGACATCTGGTCATTAGGTATAACTCTCTATGCAATGGTCACGGGGAGAGTGCCCTGGATCGGCAGTTCAGCAATAGAGCTTCAAAAAAAATTGCACAGTGAACCTCTCACGTATCCGGCCAGGCACCAACCGTCAAAGCAGCTGAGACATCTCCTTAGCAGGATGCTGGATAAGGACCCCGTCACTAGAGCTACTATGCCTGAAATAAAGGTTAATTTTATATCATATTAACTGCCCGCCCCTGCTTCGTACTGTTGTCATAATGAAGAAAGTCTGCCTTAAAACTATGTATAATAAAATAAAATAGTAACAGAACAACTAACCGTCAATATTTTTGAAGAACTCTACTATTTTCTGTCACATTTACTTATTCGCTTGTCTATGTTGATATTTTTTAACATAAGCTTTTTACATTTTGTATGATTTTTCAAACATTATCTTTTATACAAACCTTGTCTTGGCAATTAGAAACACAATAAAAAAGAATTATCCAAATAGACGCAGTCGTTTTGAAATAATACCTTTACATACATTCGGTAGTTGATTTTTATTTATATGTATTCAATTCAACTGATATTATTTAGTATAATTACATAATTAAAATGTTAAATTTTATTCACTGTACTTTGAAAATATTTGAAGAGAAATTATATGGAAATTTTATTTTGATGTGATAACGTCTTATAAATCGATGAACGCCGGCTGCATCCACGAAAAAGCATAGCTCATTGTCACGTTCCGCCTGAACCGAGCGTGTAAGTGTGAGCGGAATAAGCAATCGAGAGGTACGATCGGTCTAACCGTACGGCTTGTGACGCATCTCCTTCTTTGTAGTATACAAAAATAATGATAAGTCAGTGATAATAATTCAATTCAGTTCATAAAAGTATACAATTTTTCAACAATATTGTCTTATGGCGTTATCACGTAAAATTATCCTCCGTAAACCGACTTTACAGACAGCCAATTTTTTTAATTCTTTTTTAATTTATTTCTCATAATTTGAAAGTGACAGTCATCTTGCTTTGACGTGATGCTCAAACCATTGTTTTCCCTTCGATTCAGCCCTTTATCTAATATAGGATATTTTCAAACTGGCGAATATTTAATGTTTCGGATTTTGCTGAGACAAGGAGATAAGTTTTTTTGACGGTTTTTTTTATTTGGAAACACACAGAAAACTTTATCTCCATGAATGAAGACAAATATAAGTTTAAGTTGCATCTAGAAATGATTTTCTTGTCAAGATTCTGAAGGACAACGTGCAAATATGTAATTAGAAGAATCTGAAGTCAATAGGCAGTCAGTTGATAAAAATGGTGTGAGCAGGTGCATGAGTGGGTGTCGGCGCGTGGCGCGGCTCCATTGCCCTCCGCGCGGGAACATTGCCGCCTTGTGGAGGTCACCGATGAGGACATGGCGCGCGTCGTCACTTCCATCCCCAACCTCTCCACGCTCATACTCATCAAGACCATGCTCAAGAAGCACAGCTTCCAGGTACCCACGCCACTTCTAATCGTCAACGTATGGACTCCATAGTTACGACAATGGCTGTATTTCTTTTTAGCCACCAAAACCGAGTAAAAACAACTCGATCGTTTCAACATGGTTTTTGGTGTATTAACAACGGGTTATGATTAACCTAACAATGGAGTGCACGGGTATATATAAACATATTAAGCAAGTATCTTAAGGTTTTAAAAATAATATTTACTAAATGCAAGAGCAAATAAATGGCATTTAGTTACACTTGGTCTCGGTCTTGGTCTTGCACTCTAAATCTTGATATTGGTTGGTTGATTGGTATTACAGCAAGTGTCTCGCGAGCCTTGCTAATCTTACAATTACCTAAAATTATTTAACACGTTAGTCTTGATGTTAGAACAATGAAACATTTTAAGCTTAAGCCACTAATTAATTATTTTAACGTAAACCAAATTAATTATATTAATTTGCCAATATTTTAAACGCATTGTCAAGATATATAGTGATAGTCCCTTACTAAAATAAAAGAGTCATAGTATAAAAACAACCTGTACAGTTTACCGTTTAATTTAAATAAAAAAATCATAACGAATGCTGTACTGTAAATTTGACGTATGATTACTTTCTATTAATTCCATAGACTATGAATAATTAATACAAAATAATTATCTGGGTGACTCATCACTTAACCTATTTTTATGTTATCTAATTCCTAATGATATTTTAGAAAGTAATCCCTCAGCAAATACTGAAGTTGCAAGTGTTGAAAGAACATCACAAGCCATCTTGTATAAAATCAGTTATTCTGTTTCGTGAGTTCTCTACCTCTCTAAAATGAGTTCAAAACTAGCGACTCTTGGTTTACTAGCTATTCCTCATACTTGTCGATAAAAAAAGCCTTCAAGACCGCATCCAGATGACGTAGAAGAGTATGCATACAGTTTCTTAAAGTCTATTACATCTTTATCTACATTGTATTCACATACCATCTTTTCATTTACTGGTAATTTTATAGAAGTTTTGCAGACTTAGATACTGACTATATAGCTTTTTATATTCTTCATAAGGTTCCATAAATTTTCGTAGATTTTCTGTATTAATTTGCTTCTCCCATAATCTGATATCAAAAGTCTGATCTTTGTGTCATGGGTCTACAGTAAATATAGTTATTCTTCTTACAATTATTAAATATTTTAACTAGGTCCATTTGATAAACCAGAACGAGCCTTTCATTCACTATGGTTCGATTGATATCTCATTTAATTTATCATGATTCAGTTTTATCAGGTAAGTCATCTAATTTACCATAGATTCAATTTTATCAAGTAACCAGTTGAATGACACAATGACTAACACTAATGTAATTTTTGGAGCAATGAAAGCGCAGCGGATATTATTGCTGAACACCACGTCAGTCGACGTAGGTTTAATTCCTTGTGTATGTCGGTGGAGGAAAACATCACGATGAATTTATAGTACAGTGGTAGGTATTTTCTAAGTCCGCCTGGCTAACTACCGTCATTAGGTTGAAAGTGTCGCCCAATACCTATAAGTGTTTTCCGGCAGCTGCACTTGGGAGCTAGTCCCTCTCTAGGCTAAGCGTTTTTACCATCTTAGAGCACATCGTCATTTAACATCAGGTGGGATTATCACCCAGCGCCAAAATGTATAATGTATTTAAGAAAACATATTTAAATATAACTATAAAAGAACATACAGAGTTTTGTTTAAAAACACATTTGCGTTGTGTTTTTTACGTAAGCAAACGAAGGGTCTGATGGTGGGAATCTGTTATAGAGATAATAAAGAAGTGTATATTTACCGTAGAATCCTTTCCTACGGAGTCGTGAAGGCAGCACAGCGCGGCGCGAGTCGGGCGGTGGGGGGCACGGGCAGGGCGAGGCGGAGGGGGAGGCGGGGTTGGTGGCGGGGCGCGGGTGCAAACGAGGCGGGTTGGCACGAGCAGGCCGCTCGCTCTCCGCGCCCGGGAACTATCTCACGGAACGGTCAGTACCATTACCATTCCTCTACTCTTATGCAGTCCTTCCGGTTATCGCTTCGCCATACAACCGACATCTTTCTTCCGACCAGATTATCTACTGTTCGCCTGACGTGCCTTTACAACTTTGCTAGTCTCGTTTTAGCGAGCGACTATGACACTTAGCCGAATGACAAATAGCATAAGACTCTGCCTATTGTTACCTTGACTGCAACAAATGCTCATCGAGCGATACTAGTCCGATTGACAATTTGGCTAATATTAATTAACCAAAACGAAATATAAAGGGAATAAAATAAAAACCCTCCCACTGTTTGTATACCAACGGTGCGTTGTACAATGCTGTGTGGATTATTTTGTGAGCTAGTGCTTATAGTGTACCACTGTACCGCGATAGTAGAGTGCTCAGACTTGAGAACGAACCTGGTACAGGGGCCGCGAGAGGTGTTGGCAGCGGGATGTACTTCCGACCGCAGTGGTCTGAAATGGATCACACTGCGGCTCACTTATATATCTTATAAAGGGCGGGGGGGGGGGCTGAAATTACAGAGTAATATAATTGATGTCAGATATATATTAATAGGTAACATTAGAAAGCGAAAAATCACGTTCCCAGATCAGTTGATTCATACTGAATAATGAAGCGGGATGATGGATGCTTGCACCCAACTGAATTGCTACCCTCAGGTATATGAAATACCACAGGGTAATAAACTTGTCATAGTGACTCAGCTAGTATATACCCAATTGTTGGGAGCCTTACAAACTAGCATTACAACGAAGAGATAGATTATTATATTAGCGATCTATCTATGGTCATTGCACCATTGCATCAAATATAGCACTATCATTTTGCCGAGATACAATTTAAAAACTATTTACTTTATAATAAATAGTATTCCACTTGTTGATCAGTGTTTCAAATGTAATTGTAATACTACTCGCTTACTTGCGTATCAAAGCTTCAATTACTTGTCCTGCTAAAATTAATGTCAAAAATTGTTCCAATAAAGACGATAGATAAACGTTCTCACACCTGTGTCATTCCAATAACTCGAGATAATGTCTTTCCACATTTGCATTTATTGTGACCGTAGACAGAACTTAGTAGCGATAGATGAAGGTATGGAAATATCATTAGTGGAATGGAAATTTGATGACTCAATTTTTTCCAGGCAAGCTTCTTTCGACGTAGGTTTAGAATCGGTTGAAGAGCGCGACCAATCCCTGGATGTGAATAAGGAGAAGTGTGCTCCGAGTTGTGAGGGTAGAGCAGAGAAGGGCGGTGCGGCCGCACGGTGATACGCTCGCGCCGTCACACCGGCCCGTGTACTGCGCGTTCATATCCTCTTCCAATATTGTTCATGACTCTTCTATATCCTGAATCTCTGCCTGTGCTGACTTCAGTGCCGTTTAAGTGCTCCTGTGCAACGAATGATTCACATAAATCGTCGTTGAACTTGGAAATTACGCTACCTGAAATTTTTATTTTTCCATGGATTTTTTTTATAACATATACATTAGTGTATATTATTATATTAGTGCTTACTTTTCAATTGTATTATCGTATAGAAATTGACTTTATATTCTCACGAAAATTAAATTTTTGCATAGCGAATATGAATAACGACAACGACGTGTAATTTTTATATTACACGGTTATTTAGAGCCGATATATAAAGAAACTTCTAGGAAAAAATCGTTGCTTTTGTATTTATTGTCAGAGACGATCATTTTGAAGCATCTGTTTTACGGATAACGTTTGTCGGAGAGATAACAGTTGACAGGTCATTTACCAATCGAGTGCGCTCGATTACATCGGATTTCACACCATTTCCTATCCAGATAGATATTTTTTTTTAATTTTTCAGTCCATTTTAAGTAATATTATAAAATGTGACATGGTAATATATATAGCAATTAGGTATTAAAGTCTTTGGCATTGATATAAAAAAACTGTTTTGGTAATTTATTTGTCTCAAAGAACCTCAATTAGTGGCAACACTAACTTTCATTACGTTTAGATAGAAACAACTTATACTTATTAGGATAAAGTAACAAAACTGCGAGACAGTATAAGCCGTTTCATAATTCTATGCTTACTAGTAAGATGCAAAAGGGACTGAAGAAATAAACTAAATTATCAATTCATTCGAATTTAAACTATCACTCGAAAAATTATTATTTTTTTATTTAGTTTTCAATTATTATAATATTAATTCGAAACGAATTTTGTAAATTATTAACTGGAATTTATAAATTACTAATTGTGTATTAAAGTTTTGAACTTTGACTGCATTTACATACTAACATAAACGTTATTGTCAACTAAAACGAAATTAGTCGATTAAATTATATACGCCTATATCACACGCCTGTACGAGAGGTACCACAAACACTAATATACCACGTATTGACATTTTGTATATGTATGTCATTTATAAGTTGGCATAAACCGGTCCGATGGTTGTGAAAAAATAATTTACCAATATTAGGTAGTTGTCAATATTTTGTAAATAACAAGGCAACATTTAGATAACGTCTGTTGTGTGTTTTTTTTTTCTAGCAAATAATTTAGTTTTCGAATTACTAGTTACTTTTAAATACATAATATGTAACGTTTTATATTGATAGAATAGTAGATAAAACTGAACAGTCCAAATCATCAGCTTAGTTTCAATAGAACAACTTCATGATCATTCTATACAGTCAAAGTCAAGTGAAATAGTTCATTAGGCCTTGATAAACCTGTAATTACAAATTAAGCTCCTTTTAGTTCTTCAATGGTTTCTGCTCACTTTTATACCTTGTAATACCTTTTTCTTTTATATCGATTTATTTCTGTAACATTTTTATTTTGTACAAATATTAATGATTGAGATATGTGGTTTATAAAATTGTGAAATATAATAATTGAATTCATAAAAAACCTAACGGACGTTTTTTTTTCGAACTGATTACATCGTTGTCTTGACAGGCATCTACAGCTCTACAGTTTCACCGGACTACTAAGGGGAGCGCTTAAGGCACTCATCCGATTTGACGGACTTGAAGTATATTAAATCTGTATAGAAAAAAAAAATCCATAAAATAGTGGAGTAATTTCAAGTTTTCGATTTTATTTTTAAATCAAAAGATATGTATATTAAAAATATGAAGATGTTTATTAATATTTGATGCATGATATATTTGTAAGTACTTTGATATTTTTATATAGGTAGATATTCACAAAGGAATATAACATTTTGAACCCCTAGATATAATTTTAATATTATTGTTCTAAATTAATTAAAAGTGATCGTTTCTAATTTTCGATTTTATAGGGTGTAAATGCACTAAGAAAAATAGTTAAGTTACTTAATATAATATTGTGCATAATTTTCTCATATATGCCTAATTGTTAGTTTACTTTAAATTAATATTTTTATAGTAAGAAAGTGTAAATATTTTTAATGATAATTACTTAACAAAGATAATTGCTCAATGCTTATTCACGTCATATTTTTGTAAATCGCTTAAGGAAAATTTTGCTAATTTTCAATGACTTATATGTATTTTATTTAAGAAATAACTTTATATCACTATTACAATCACTGTAGGGTGTGGAGTAAAACTTTTTTATCCCAATGATTGTACTAAATTGAAATAAACAATTAGTATTATTACAGTGCGCGGGCGCGGAAGTAATTTTAACGATGATACTAACCTTTATTACTTATGTCTTAAAAACTATTTCAAAATAATACAATAATCACTTATCTGGTGATATCAATTTCACCACAAGATTACACTTGTAATAAAATATGCATAAGTCACAGATTTTTTCCGTAAAATACGAGACATTTTATTAATGGAGAAAATCAAACGGGCTTAAGAACTGTTCAATCGTCCAAAAATGGCTTTTGCGATACCAAAAAATAAGCAAGTAAAACGTCAAAAAAATCGAATTGTTTTAAATATAAAGCAAAACTACTATAATTAAACTAAACTTACCCTAGATTATTAGTGTCTCGTATTTTCAATAAAATAGAAAATTGTTTAAAAAAAACAATTTATTTAAATATTAAGGCGAGTTTAACGTGAATCTGGCAGTACGTGTATGTAAAATATTATAATGAGAAATATTGAGAAAGTTATAATAAGCGAATGACCAATTTTAACCGTCAAATTAGAAATTATTTAAATTTATACTAGATACTCCCAATTATAATATCATGTCGATTTCATGGTTTATTCTGTATATTTTGACAGCTGTCAAATTGCCGCCTGCTGATTTTATCTATAAGGCATTTACTGAGATCTATAGTAGCGGCACGCCTTGATGGTCATTTTGAAGTATCATCAGAAGCTCATGAAATTTCTTACAAATTAATTACGTTTAAAGGAAATAAATTCTTTTCTTTATTATCAATAGTGTCGTGCAGTTCAAATTTACCGAATGTATAATTTTAGAACACAAAAAGAATTTAGTATACGTAGTTTTTAAATTATATATATGTATAACAATTTACTATATATCTATCTAACTATATAATATGGTTCCACGAACGGATCTTTTCATGTTTTCACTAACAAAAATACAAAGCCGTTTAACAGAACCCTTGATGGATTATAATTATTAGTGTACTTGATATTTTATTGAAGAAGGCGTTATTTTGCGGAAATCCATCATCAAAAATTAAGCTAGATTTTGCAGTTTTCCTTAGAAATATCATTATACTTTATTAAAACACAACTGGACATTTATAATTTTCATAATTAGCAGTTATATTTTTATATTGTGTGTATAATTATATATATATATATAGGATCGATGGCCGGCATAACAACCACCTCCGACAAAACTCGCGTCAATGTTTAATGCAAAACAAAGCAGCATTGAATTATAATTTTTTCGATAATAAATCAACATTTGACGTCACTATTGTTATGTGTCAAAAAGGCCATCATAGCGTGCCGGTATTATAATTGTATTATTACTCTTTTGTATGTAATGTAAAACTTTATATTCAAAGTAAACAGAATATATATGGCACAAAATGTTGATAATATATAAAAATATATATTTTATATAGTCTCAGAGTTTTATATTATTTTTTACATATAAATAATTATTTGTTTCAATTGCATATATATATTCTTATGGTTGTAATTGGTAGTGTATATTTAAAAATAAAAAAAATCGCATCATTCACAATGTCCCGAAAAATAAAAATAGTATGTTTTTATTATACATAGATATTTACAATATATTCGCAAATGTACAGTATCCTCATTCATATAAAAAGAATAAACTTATTGGTATGTATATTTTAAATTATAAATATTGTAAGATTCATCTTATTTCTAAGCGCAATTATTTTTAGAATAAGGTTATAAACGAATTAATTTCAATAAAAAAAACTATAGTTCATGTCGTTCATGAAGGCAGATTAAGAATAAAATCATTATTTTTGGTCTTACTAGTTTCTCCTGTTTAGTTAACAATCGTATTACCACTATCAAGTGGTTAGGTTATGTGCATGTTTTGTATTCCAAATTGAAAAATTTCTGGTGACTTCAGTATCTTCTATGTATAAATAGTCAGTGGGTAAACGGTTAAGAACATCTTTCTCGTCTGTTTTTTAACCGTATTTTCTTTATTATTTATATTGACAAGCTTTGGTTTTATCAGTAAAGGATTTGGAAAAAGTTCCTTTCTTTTTTTTTCTTGACAGTGAAACTTGGTTGCATCTAGACCAATAGACGATCACTAGTTATTAGCATTTTTCCAAGTCATCTCAGAATTCATGTTCCACATTATTACGTTCTAATCCACTTCGCTTGTGACAATAACCAAACTATACTACTCAAAATACTACGAATATTACACAATATAAGATCAAATAACATAAATTTTAAGATATAATAATTACTAGGACACTTAATAGCAGACTAAAATCCCGCCAAAACTCTTATTTCCATTACGTGGATTTAATATGTGCAAGTAACAGAAAATATACTTTTAGGTCCTTGTTATTTGTATCACAACTATTTTGTCCATAGAAACGCAGCTTAAAAATAAAACAGTATATTATTTATGATAGCTGAAAGCCCAATAATCGCGCACGCCATCTGTTATTTTTGTTCTAAATATATTATTGGTGTAATTATTTTAATGACAAATTATCTACGAGTGTATATATTTTTCCTTTTTAAATTTCTTTAATATCTTATGATGTCGTTCGTGGGGACTATTTGGTATATATTGTAATTATCTGTAAATTTTCTGTACATATATTTAGATTATAAGTTATTCTTAATACCATCCTAGCTTAGCATTTAAATATTCAATATATTCGGTTGAAATGTTTGCTGTGTTACCATTCTGAAAACTTTTATGATAAATGATCTTTTATTGAAGTATTGTTTGCAATTTGTAAATAATTTAAGAAACATAAAATAAATTTACTTGTAACAAATAAAAACCAAGAATTAATAAAACTAAATTGTTCCCACAATACTGCTATTTATGAACGAAACAACTTTAAAAAACATAATTTAATTATTATGAAGTGTTCAGAATGGCTTTATAGCCCTTATTCGTGGGGTCCAGAGGTTCCCTATTTATCCTTTGCAAGCGAAAGGTCCAAGTGTTGTTTGCCTTTGATTGTTGTGATAGACAAATTATAAAGCGTTGTGCTTTTAATTATATTATTAAAGGTTTTAATATAATAATTAAAAAATAGTTTTTAACTTTCAAATTATTAAAAAAATAAGGATATTTTGAAGCAATTCATATATAGAATAGTTTTAAATTGATGGCACTGAGATGTTTTAAAAAATATTTCGAAATCGATACAATTACATAATTGTAAAATTCAAAATGTTTGTAATTGAAATGAAATATGTTTTATTTAAATAATATCAAATTTTATACTATTCATATTGTTAAAATTAGATGAGTTTTATTGGTGAAATTTTTGTTAAAGTTTGGGAACATTTTGTAGCTAGTTTTATTCAAATTTAATAAAATCTTACATTAAATTAATGTTTCGTTTTAATAACATTTAATTTCCATTTCCAATCAAAATAAATATCGAAATAAGCAGTACTTAATAATAACATATATACATACTTATATATTTATAAAACCTCTTCAC
Source organism: Antheraea assamensis (assembly GCA_035772565.1). NCBI lineage: Eukaryota > Metazoa > Arthropoda > Insecta > Lepidoptera > Saturniidae > Antheraea > Antheraea assamensis. Next base: position 5,621,313 of record JAQQSE010000011.1, read on the forward strand.
TTAAGAATATTCATGAACATACTGAAAACATTAAAGGAAGGAGAAGGCATTAAGGAATTAAAGGCTACACAATATTAATGCAAAATTCCGTTTCATTGGTTTTGCTTCTCAAAATTTATTTTCTAGGTTCAATGTAGCGCTCGTATGTTTCATGATTAAGCGCTGAGTTCACAAATCTTGGTTGTAGAATTGCACTCTGCGTGTCCCAGCTTGGATCAGGATCGCTTCGTATTTGTTCATTAAATTTAATCGCTTGATTATTTTGTCCATTAGCTTCATTATTAGCGTTTCCACTGTTATTTAATAATTTACTACTTGTATCAGGTTTTTGTCTAATATTGTCTACGTTTGTTAAAGGTACATTAGAAGTTTGTAGTAATATATACTGTCCATTGGCTCCTTGTGGAACAGCAGTTTGTACGCTATTAGACAAACCCACAGTTTGTGCGTTGATCACTTGTACTAACGTAGGTTGACCATTAATATTTATAATAGCATAATTAGGAATATTATTAATATCTGAATTGACAGTATCTGCAACGGGTATTGTAGCTAAAGGGGTATTCGTATTCCTTGGTGGAACGACGTACAATTTTCCAGTATTAACTTGAGCTGACGCTTCAGGAACTTCCGACGGATTGTTCCCTTGAGTTTGCAGTTCCTGATTTTTGCCGTTTGGTGGATGGTAGGCGTTATTGGCTGTAGGATTTTTAGAATTTATATGATTAGCGTTGCTTACTGGTGGGTTTCTTGGTAAATTCAAATCAGAGTTGGATTCATCGCTCATATCCTCTGTGTATTCATTTCCATTCAGTAAGTTTTCAAAATTATCCTGGGTGTTCGTACCTTCATGACTATTATGGACGAAACGTGCTACCGGATTATATACATCATATTTCTTACATTTTTGTTTTTTGGGATGTTTTATATCTCGTAAATATTTAAAACGTCCTGTATTCAGTGATACATCTTCGATTACTGATTGTAACTCATCTGTCTTCTCGCCGTATGATTGCGAATTAAGAATATGATTTGTACGATGGAAATGGCCATTTACATTAATGGTGTAAACGAGAACGAGGAAAACCTGAAACTGATAAATTACATTTATATTATAATACTATACATTTACATTACATTATAATATATTAGAGCCATCGTTTCTGTAGATATAAATTTATTGCCAAAAACTGATGGGCTTATTATAAAAGTAGAGTAATTTAAATCGCTTGTTTGAAAACGCCAATCTATAAAAGTATTTCACGAATTTTGATAGGGCTTTCACGAATAACTTAACCGTGATTTGAAGTAATATATAAGTTTCACTTTATCATAACCGGCTTAAAGGGAAAAGGTATCTTAATTTAAAGTTTTTGAAATCGGCTCAACTTAGTACAGTTCAGAGAAAAGTAAAAAATGATGGAAAAGATTTAGTAGTTTATTCAGAAGGTTTCGTTTCCCGAAGCTGCGTGTTGCGGGTATGGATCTTACAATCATTTGTTTTTATACCAGCTTTAATTAATTCGTATAGCCTGTATTAGTAACGTAGACAAGCTATTTGTTTATATTATATTATTTGTAATTTTCTATACAAATACCAATGAAATCGAAGCAACAGGTAATTTTCAAATATAGTTTTATATTAAAAAATAACTATCTTTCTACATTTTTTTAATAAATCAACACGTGATTTTGTAATTTTATATTTTTGAAATTTGATCTATAATTATTTAGGCATATATTTGTATAAATGGAATATAAATTTAGCTGAATATCATCAGTGACCTATTCCTTTAATAACTAAAGGACTTTAACTATCGAGTTTCGTAGACAATTATAAATCGTGACTCCTTAATCAGATAACTCATATGAATGTCCAAGAAGCACTTTATTAATAAATAAAAATTGATTCAACCCTTTACTGAGATTAGCCTGAACAAACAAGCGCACAGACGCAAATATAACGAACGCGTGTTAGGTTTTGATAACATGCAAACCATATGAATTAAAACAAAAGATTTCGAAATTACACTCTGATACTTGAATTTTTATTATTTGTATATTTAGTTTCTGTCTGCGCCGATTTACCATCGACGTTGTAGTAGTTGAACAATCCGCGCCCTGGAATCCTACGTGGCGCGGGTCAGCCAGTGAGGGCGCGGATTGGTCGGGCGTGATTGGTCGAGGGTGCAAAGCAGCGCGGCGGGACGACGATGGCATTAATTTAATATATACAACATACACTGAGAAAACGCTACTAGTTAAAATAAAAATGTTTTCTAAGATAAATACTAATAAAGTTATGTTATAACGAACAGTTTCCTTTATTCATAATCCTACATTGACATTCGATTTTCAATCTAACGTCTAGCGATATTAAATAAAGTATTGAAAAGACGAGAGCTATAAAATAATATATAAATATCCAATAAATCGTTCCAAGCGTAAATAAATGCCTGTAAATTTTGTTCAGATAATTTTACAATCTATATAAATATAATTATAGAGATCTGCCGTTGTGGGCGCGTCACGTATATACCTACAACTAAATAGATTTTGCGTGATGGTGGGGCTTTCTCTAAGCCCGCCTGGCTAACTATCACCCTCAAGTTGAAAATCTGTCACCAAGCACTTGTTGGTGTGTTCCAGTAGCTGCACTTGAGAGCTAGCTTCCCTCTAGGTTTAGTGTGATTACTATCTTAAACCACATCATCATTTAACATCAGATGAGATTGTGGTCAAACACTAACCTATAAAGTATATAAAAAATAGACCTTATATAAAAATATAACGATAACTTCATTAAAGTTTAAGAATTTACACTTTTTATAAGCATTAAGCGTTTAGCGTTTAATACAGCGAGCGGTGTGGTCCGCTTGCGCAGGAGAGCTAGTAGAAGGATAACATTGTTTACAAATAATGTTTGTGAAGAAAGTATAACCTTTGCTTTCAAATTTTTTTTTTGTGGTTTTTATCTGTATATAAAATATATTGTTAAGATAATAAACAATGTAGACGACGACGCAGGTATTCGCTACTTAAGAAATAAATGTAATATTGTTTTAATAAATGACATAAACTCACCGGCGCGTTCACACCCATATTCAAACTGTAAATGATAAGTTTGAGGAATAAATATAATCGGAAATAAACTGCGTTGTGAAAACCACAACATTAATTACTTTAGATAAATGATGACCGTGACTTTTTTATTCTTAATTGTTATATGTATATTAAACTAGCGTCTCACGAGTACAGTGTACTAATGTAGTGTACTAAGTGCCTAAGCGATTAAGATCAATTTTCTAGAAACTTCATAGGTATTTTTGTAGTAATAGGTATCTTTTGTTGCACGTATTATTAAATCTGTGATTTTTAATATATTAATGGAAGTAACATGCTATAGAGTCCATATCGTTTTATATTTTAGATTGTTGTACAATAAAATTCCAAAGCCAGTTAATGAATAGTCAAACATTGAGTTCAAGGACCAAGACAATTTTAATGTCAGATGATTATTATTAGGTGGAGCAATAATGGCTCAGTTGATAGCATGTCTGGACATCGAGTCGATCGACGTAGGTTCGAATTCTTGTGACTGTGTCGGAGCTTTCGGTGAAGAAAAACATTGTGACGAAGCCATAGCACGGTGCTAGTACGTTTCCTAAATCAGCCTGATTAGCTGCCACTCCCAAGTTGAAAATCTATATCCAAGCATCGGTCGGCGTGTTCCGTTAGCTGCACTTGAGAACCAGTCCCCTTTAAGTTTAGCGTGTTTACCATCTCAGACCACATCGTCATTTGGAAACCTTGACGTTCATCAACGCCTTCTCAGGTCCTAAACTGAATAAAGTATTATTGATTTTATTCTAAAACGCAAAAACTTATAAAATATACAAAACAATGTATATATTATTTACTTCTGTTATATTCTTATGGGGTGTACACAGACCATTTACAATAAAGTTTGTATTCTTAAAATATATACATATATCATAAAAAAATATTGATAATTCTCGATTGAGATTCTTGACTACCCGATAACTGGAACCTTTTTGTACACAGTGGTATTGGAGTAAACGATCATAACTGTCTTTTGGAGACCTAAATTGAATAAACATATTTTTTTTTTAAATTAGGGATGTGTTTATCATTTATAAATTAAAAAGAATAATAAAGCATATATTAAAAAAAAAACTCTTACGTCGTACGTTACTTTCTACTTTGTTGCATCGAGATAAGTTCTCAAAGGAAACACTCGAATTCGGGTTCTGAATTTCTAGGTTAAGAACACCGCGCGTCAACTATGTTGACGCCATGTTTTAAATTCCCATTGGCACAAAACAAATTGCAGCAACTCCTTTATACATTTCTTTGTAATGCTAAAATCATTAAGACATAGAAATAAACTTTATAAAACTTTTAGTTTTTCATACTTACAAGAACGGCCCGCGACTTCATTCGTGTAAAATTAAAACTTATGATCAATAAGTCTAACGCTACCTAGCACCATATAGTGCCAAGTTATAGAAAAGTGAAAATTACATACCATAAAAAACACACAATCGGGCCAACTTTAATAATGATTCATCACAAGGTGCTTGTGCCGTCAAACACGTGTTTATGGTTGACGACAGTTTCCCAACTCCCAAGTCGTTGGTAATTGGTAACCAAGCGGTTATTAAAAAATATCTTAGCACCTAGTTGCGATTTCCACACGACGTTATCTTCAATTTTTTATGAAGGCTCAATCTCATATAACACTGGAACTTACGTTAACCGACGGCGTGTCCCAGCACACTATCAGTCAGTTATTTTCCTAACTAATAATCACCAGAATGACTTAAAATATGTATATAATGAAATGTTTATTCTCAGTAGGGAAATTGAGGAGAATACACGCATCGCGTTTTAGTTATTCCACAACATTTTCCTTCGTCACCATAGTTGTGTCCAAAAAAATCGACTGTATTTTTTTGACAGCAATAAAATAAAATTTTGACATATACTGATATAGCCTTGTCCTTGCTATAATATTGTATTATAGGATATATTATACTAAAGGATGGTTGGGTATCGACTTAAAGGCAAAATTACACTAGTTAATCCTGACAGAGATAATCACAAATTCATAGTGACTCTCTTACCTTTTATTTTCACTGGCGAAATTATGTACTTCACGCATGTCGCCATTATTATAAAAGTTGAAGTTTTCAATACGCTTCATATTCTGGACATGGATTTTAGCGTTAGTGGCTTTTTCATGACAAACTCTATATGGCTTTAGAAAACAAAGTCACTGATTTGATAACGTTTCATTGATTATTTTCATTAGGACTTATAGTATATTTGTAGAATCATAAGCAGCATTTTACAAGCAACAGAAACAAGCAAAGATCAACAGAACAATCTACATACATTTAGTAAAAGTAATCATTTTTACATGATAATTTATTTATTTAAAAAATCTTAAACTCAAAACACCATCCACCTAGTTAATTAGTTCCAACAATATAACTACGACTTCTGTTTAGTGGCTCTTTTATTTCTGAATGACATCCCAATGTTAGAAAACTGAGGTACTTGCGCCCAACTCGAAACAGGAATTTGATTACCGAAGAATATTTTACCGTCACCCGGCATATAGTTCCCACCAAACGACTGATCGTCAGGAATACAGCCGAGGTGGGCTAATAAATAATTCCATAATACACTATTTACGGAGCCACGCGGCTGGGCTCCGAAACTTTGGGCTATAAAAGGCTGAACCCCGCTCGTGACGTAATTCTTTGGAAGGTTAATCCCAGTGAATGTTCTCATTAGGCTTGCTAAATACTGAGGGTCGACTGCCACCTGACCGGTAACAATACCGTTGCTTGGAATATTCACCGGTACATTGGGAATGTAGTGAGATTGTCCTACATTAATCTTGGGAGGGTTTTGCACCTCGAACTTTATTACGGGCACATTATGAACCGGTGGGGTGATCACATCTTGTACAATTGGTGGATTGCTTCCTGTTGGTGTCTTGCTTAAGAATTGAAATAGGACTTCAGGAGTACTCGGTTTGTTAGCTTCTCTACGTTGTGTCTCACTTTTCAATAATGTGTGCATATTCTTGTTTATATAATGCAGTAACATATCTGTAAGATGTGGCACAGAGGGTTTACGTTCATCTTGGCTTTTTTCGATTATGATTCTGACGTTGTCATTATTGAAATGTTTTCCATCGAAACCCGAATCACCGAGATGCTTCAATAAGCTACTCAAAAGCTCCGATTCAGGAATATTTGGTTGTCTTCCCAATTTCGATATACTGATTTCTGGATTAATTTTACTTGGTACATTACCTATTTTTAAACCAAGAAGTTCTATAAGTTTGATTAAATCGATATTAACATTAGAAGCCGCTGGCTCTTGAACATTCCCAACCGGATATTGTATGCCTACGGTACTCCCAACTTGACTGGGAACAGTAATAGGCAGATTCAGAATATCACTGGAAAGGCTAGTAGAGTGTACAGGTAGTCCACTGTTAGAATGGGTGATCAAAACTCTCAGCAAATTAATGAGATTCGTCCCATTTATGTTGATTCCATTCGGATATACATGTGGTATTGGCTGACTAATATGTTGAGTCGGTATGTTGAGACTATTTCCTGGTATAGATATTCCAGAAGTTATTGGTATAGTAATTCCCGAGCTTACAGGTATAGTTGGTGGACTAGATTCTATTGGGACATTTATGCTGATTCCGGGGCCGTTAATAGGTCCCGTTGCAGGTGGTTGTGTCGGTAAGATAATATTCATAGGGGGGTTTACTGGTAGCTGTGAAGGCCAATTGGGCATAACTACACCAGTGCTAGAGGGTTGGTTTGGCTGATTCGGTACGCTTAGAGTGATAGTAGGATTATTTACGTTAGGTACTGTTTTGGGAATCGACGTTTGTTGCGAAGGCTGTTGAATGATGTTAAAATTGGGGTAGTTTACCATCGGATTTGTAGGTTGAGATGCTGTCACCTCAACAAAGTTGATATTGGGATTATTCACTACTGAATTTGGTTGTCCAATATCTTTACTAACTACATTTATATGATTGATCGGAAAATTTGGATTATTACTAGGGTAAAGGGTTGGTTGCTGTATGTTTGTATTAACCCCTCCAGAATTGGGAAGATTGGCGGGTACATAAATGGGTATAGAACCAATTTTCGATAAACCGGGTATATTGATACCAAGATTTGGAAGTATTCCATTGACCTGTTGCCAATTTGAGTTTTGCGGAAAGTTTGGTTGACCATTCGCCAACAGTATAATATAGCTGGGTATTCCATTCTGCGGCAACATATTAGCCTGATTTAATGGAATGAATTTTCCTTGACCTCCGGGCAGTAAGACGTAGATATACCCTTGTTGACAATTAATACCGTTAAGTCCATTTAATATTTGCTGTTCTTTAAGCCCACCCAACTGGGTCCCTAGTAGATCACCGATGTTGAGAATAATTACACTCTGATTAGCATTACCTCCTCCGCTTAAAATATCATTGATATTGGTCTCCTGATTCGGCGTTGTTGGATTTACAGGTAATACCGGAGCATCTGTTACAGGAATTCCATTATTAGTGACTGGTGGATTTTCAGTAGTAGTTAGTTGGTTCTTTTGTATACTCAATAATGCTGTTAATAGGTCATTTAAAGTTATATTTTGTTTAGGTCCAGCTGACGTCAAAGGTCTTGTTCCAGGGTCAACTTTTTGGCCAGAGGTAGTAGCAGGAGCTGGTATATCACTATATGGTGGATTGTTAGATGTTTCCTCCTTTATTATACTCGAATTGTTTTGTATATTCTGAGCATGGCTTACAGTTATTAGTAAGGCTAAACTGTACGCTGCTAACACCTGAAAATAAAGAAATGCAAATTATCACTTTGAAAGTGTAAAACAACTACATACAAGCAAACAAATGGAATTAAAATCTAATATCTTTGACTAAGAGTAATAATAATAATAAAGAAATATAAGGAAACTACTTCACGAACAGGCGTGATAACAAATAATGCTTATTAGTGTTCGTTGTTGTCATAACCGCAACTAACATGAAACAGGACCGCAATTCCTCCAATCTGAGTGTATGTTAGTACTGTTTCTATCCTCTTAAGCACCCGACTTTATGGAATTCCCTGATAGCTATACTATCCCTGATACTAACTCTTTGCTGGAAATTCCGAATGTCTTTTAATTACTAGGGCACCCCCAAAACCGGATGCTTTTGTGAAGCAGGCGCGTTTTTTTAAGAACATTCATGTTCACAACAAAATAAAACAGTCCAAAAATCGCTACTTTGAAAGAGGAATCAATGAATAAATATTACAAACTATTCAATTAAGATACTGAGAAAGCAAATACCGAATTACCATTTAGAGATTACAAAAATATTACTCATATAACAACCGACAAAGTTACGACAACTAGGTTTTTGCTAGATTCAATAACACTATTAAAAAAAATACAACACAGACCTGCTGTTTCCACGCCATGTTTTGCGCTGCTATGCTTGAGTTCATAAAAAAGAGACCTATTTAAATTAAAACAAAACGTTATGTGGTACTTACACACAGATATTTTATCAAACGTAAATGATATGTACAGTTAACATTAATTTGTATTTAATTGAGAAAATCTTTTATGATAACATAAATAATTTTCGTATAACTGTAAATGTTTCTGATAACCGATATGCAGAGTATTCGTTTTTTTTTTCATAGTTAAATATTTAGTTCATACATTGATTTGATGTCAAAATCAACCGCTAACTCGGTTTCCATAACATTTAATAATTATATATTATACTTATTTTCTACTAGCTGTTGACCGCGGCGGTTTTGTAAATTTTATTAAAGATTTGTAAAATTATGATAAAAGAAGTAGAATTAAGGAATGCTCTTTCAAAAACATTTATAGGTACGACACGCACGCCACCTACTATAACATGTAACGTGTATATTAGATATGTAATTGCTAACAGTGTGCCGAACGGGATTTACCATTAGCAACATGTCTGGGACTTTAACCCACTGTACAACCCCTCGGTGCTCCCTTGCACTATTATATATATTGTTGATAGTAAATCACATCCGGTATATTGTTAGTATTTAAATATTTAATATCCACGTAACATATTAAAGTAGATGGCGTGCGTTAGTACCTACAAATGTCTTTGAAAGAACATGTTTGTTAAAAACACTTAAAATACTTATAAATATAAATAAAACCAAATCGTTGAAAGGCATAATTTATTAGTCCTACTTAAATACAAAGTGCATTTAACTATATGTACATAATATTTACAGCATTATTTTAACTATAACTATGACCTGTTTATCTTAAACTAAGAAAATCCGAAGTCCATTATCGATTAGCAAGTTTCGTCGAATACCAGTAACAACGTGTCATATACTTAAAACAATATTTAAACATACAAAAGACATTACTCTTATATTTATTTGGTTCATATTATGTTTAATAAAATATACATATATATTAATAAAACACTAATAATTTTAGAAGCGCATTTTTTTTTATTTGACTCATAAATAAACCCGAAATAATAAACGGAGTGTAAAAATATAAAAAAAAATACTTCCAAATTAGAAGTAATCGATGCTAAGAAAACTTCCACTTAAACTTCAGTCAGAGGTAAGGAATATGTAAACATTTCAAGCAGTAGTCTCAATTGAAATTATTAATTTAAATTCATAATGTATGATGCTTGTTCATGCATTTAATATAATAATATGGTTTTCGTATGATGGCGTCTATTTCCGCAGGCGTAAGGTCTCGACAGGTGCAGGGTTTGACCTCGACCGATGGTTTTTCAACCATTTCAACGTATCTACAGCACGAAACAATCTATTTTAATTACGAACGCCGTTGTTACTGGGTTTTTCAAATTATAAGGGGGAATACCGTTCCCTTAAAATAACTATGTTAAATTTCAACTTAAACATTTTTTTTTAATTTTCTACATTTTCTGATCTTTATAAATGTCGACACATTTTTATGAAATACATGAATTATTGTTATCTCCAATTGTAACATGTTTATTTAAATCATAACAATATTGACCAAATGCGTTTAAATGTTTTAACAACGAATGTCATATTCTAATTTGTTTGTGACAAACAATGGTACCTTTGGTTTATTCTGTCTTTAACGTTTTTTTCTATGTAACAACGATAATCTCAAAAACAAAAACAATAGAAATAAATGAGACAACATTTCCAAAATAATTCCAGTAAACAAATTAAATGAAATAGTAAAATCATGTAGGAATGCTCAAAATAAAATATTTTTTTGTGTTAGTGATTTTTGAAGTGAAACTTCTTTAGAATCGTTGTGATATGAAACCGGATGCAACGAAAAAACGACAGGTAAGAGACACGAATACAAAAATGTGTAGGATGAAGCCGGCAAAGAATGAGACAGAAATATACATACTATTTTTGAAGTGAATTAATGAGCCAGAGCGAGAGAGCAAATGTCGGTGTGTATGTATATTGCACACTGTTTAATACTTGCTTGTATTTGAGCATTTAACGTGTGTTAGTATATCTGAAAAGTACTACGTATTACAGCTTTTTAGTAAGATGTCAGCCTGGTGTGTTATTATTTAACAGTGATATCTTTTAAAATTAATCAAAATACTTTCATTTTTAAACAAATAAACTTTGTAATTATCCTACCCTTATTATATATATTCATCTCATTCTTTTGTTGATTTACTGAAGTTTCACTTCTATCGTGTGTGAATCGCACACACACCTTTTTTGTCTAAATTTTAACTGTAACCATTCCAAGATTAAATTAACAAACATGTCATAAGTTAATAAGTAAAGGTATAAATTATCAATAGGAGAGTAGAAAGTTATTCCAAAAAGGATTTTAATTAATTTTGGTAAACCTATTCCGGTGTTTATAGGTAATTTTGACGTTCATAAAGTTCTTATTGCCTAAATTGAATAATTTATTTTTTATTTTGGTTTTGATTCGTCCCCCTTATTAGAGAGTAGACCTACCCCGAGCCCTCCGGCAATGTGTTGTCGAAGCGGATGGTGCAGTTGCGCACCGCCATGTTGGGGCGGAGGAAGTCGCTGAGGTTGACTGCGGAGGGCGCGGACCGGTCGAACGGGAAGCCCATAGCGCGCTTGTCCGGGTACTTGCGGTCCCGGATACCGCAGTACGACGCCGCGTCGTTGCACGTACCGACAACATCTTGATCAACCTGTTTGGGAATCGGGAACATCGATTGCTTCATTAACATCGGATGATAGGAATCTGTACCCCGAGAGATCGCTACCACCATACACATGTGACAGGTTTCATCACAGTGTTCTTTTAAAGGGCGAGAAACCTGAAGGCCGACGTAATATTAACGACCTAGGATGTGACGAATGTAACTATAGTTCTGGGTGTATTTATAGTTAAATACAAGATTAAGACGTAATTTATCATAGATCGTTGATATTATGAACAGTGCTGTCATTATTAGGTATCGTAAGCTATTGTAAAGTTAAACGTAAGGTATCTTAAGTTACATGACAACAAGTTATTATTGGGAACATTATTTTGTCATGAATAGGCATGGAAGCTACATCTATCTGAATATAATTGTGTGACAGTGAAACTAAACATCTTCCATCACAGGTGACAAACGAAAGTCTACAATAATATACCGGGATTTCTATAATTTTCAACTATTAGAAGTACCAAGCGTTTTCATGATCGGCCTTTTTAGTTGCTCTCCTTATAAAAATATAATAGTAAAAAGTATTATAGCTAGAAGACTGCTATATAGCTACTCGATCTAATGCTAGTATATAATAGTTGTATATATGTATATCTGTATATACAGAATATAATTTTTAAGCATTTTCGGAATTTTGAATTCATGAAATTATATGAAAACCAGCAGTTCTCTAGATTCATACTTTTATGATAAGACAATTTTTTTTTTTCATATAAGATGTGATGCATTACACATTTACCTAGGTGTGACTCTTGAGCTGAATTTGCTATATATGCTTACAGGGGATCGTGACTTAGAAAATGAGAAGTCTATCAGATTGGCTTCTCTTGCTGTCGCATATTCTATTCAAGTAAAATCTTTCCCTGTAGTATTTATTATATTTGCAAGATGCCGTGATTATATGTGGATGTAATGCGTATTGAATGTACCTTAAACCATAAAAATGATAATAATAAACCAAAGTTGTAACAATCATCTGTAAAAATGTTAGTCTAGTATCCAATTGACGACTAAGTTTTTTTTTTTAATGAATAAAGTTTTTTTTTATTAATAAAATAAAAATTATATTGTAAGATCTGTTTGTGTGTTTGGGCTAATCAAGGAAACGGTTCAACCATTTTTGATGTGCGTTATTGATACACATAAAAGATTTATCAGAGTATTACCGAGATTACATATCATTACGTTTTTCACATGGACGAAATAACATTACTAACAAAATTGAATAAAAGTAATTTCAAAATTTAAATAAAGGGAAAATGTATCTTAAGAAATGTATCATAACAAGCTCAGATAGGACATGTAGTTCAGATTATACCTACAAAACAATAAACCTTTACCTTATCATCGTTCCAGTTGGAAATCATAACGAAGAGCACCATGGGATATCCTTCGGGGGTTCCCTTCGGCACAAGCATGTGGTGAGGCCACCCGCAGCCGCAGAAGTCGAACTCGGCGGCCTGCTCCGTGCCCGCATCGCCCGGACGCTTCGTCTGGTCGCGGAATGTGCGCTCGAACGGGATCGTGACGCTCGAGTCGACGCTACGATGCCGCACCGTGTTGTTGCCGGGACTCACTGCGCACGCAACCCGACCAACTCAAACACATGCCATACCCAGTAATCGAACAACGTGGTAAGGATCTTTACCCGAGTGGACGTGGTGGTAAGCCCGATAAAGTTACTCCTTATCAAAATACTACGTCTCGGGATTACGCAGTGTAAATCTAGCAATCAGTAGGTGACCAACTATCTGAACGATTACGGATTTTTTGATTCTCGATGTTGTATTTGAATTACATTGTGTTCGACAACAAATACAGCGCAATAATAATGATTTCCAAAAAAAAACTTCTAAAATCTCAATCTCAATTATTATGCGATAAGATATTTTTGTTGGCACTGAGATGTGCCTCTGATTGTGTTTGAGAAATCCTTTTACTACATCCATCAGCAGATCACCTGCAGGTATATAATTATTGCCTCTTCTCTCGCGTATGCTAAAGCAGATTACACTTACTTACTTACTTTTAGTTGAGTTAGGATTTCGGCAGGAATCTTTAATAGAAATGTTTACAACTATTGCAGTGTTAACTCATTTAAATTTTACTAACTCTGTAACTCTGTTTTATCAATCTCGCACAAAAAGTCAATTATCAAAAAACAGAATAAATTATCAAGGACCTCTTTGATATGTTACTCTAATTTATGCTCAGAGCCAGAACTCTTAATGTGATTAAATAAAACTGAAATCGAAGCCGGTAAAATTGAGAACTGTTTCAAATGGAACACCTATAGATATTCAGAGAAAGATTTTAAACGTAAAATAGTACCTAACAAGAAAAAGGCTGACAACCACTCTTTAAATGTAAATTATTAACTTACATGCTTGGGTGAACTTGTCCAATTCGATCATAAGCCTTCTCTGTTCATCAAATTGTAGCGTCTGTCCGTTTTCGTCTATTACTGGAGCTATGAAGATACGTACTGTACCCATTAATGACCGCCCACTTGTGTTGTTCACCTCGATCCTAACCAAATTTATTAAGATTGTACTCATTTATCGGTAAATTCGGAAAAAAATTCCTCTCAGAGGAAAGACTGCAAGGTCGATACCATGTTTTTGTTTCCAAACTTATCTTCTTCCTACTTTGGCAAGCGACCTCTTTATTAGATAGTATTACTGCCATTGCCAAATTGATAATTATCACAAAATGTCTTTTAATGACCTCAGCATTTCAACAATATGATTGTTTTCATGTTAAAATTTTTGTTAGATCTCAGAATTCAAATGCCTTGGTAGTAGTATCTCTCATCCGATTCACTTGTCACGATAACAAGATTATATTACTAAGATGCCACCAAAATTAAATTATATACGGTCCGATAACGAAAGATTTTGAATAAAACATTAAAGCTAGTATATGATAGACTAAAATCTTCCAAAAAACGATTACATAATCATCATGCAACAACTTGTAAGTAGAAGATAACCACATTGTTCTTAGAGAATTAAAGATATTGAAGGTCACAAAAATTTTCCAAGAGTAAAGATATTTAGTAAATTAAAAAATGAACATTAAATACAAACCAAAAACTGGTGAATAGATTAATCATAAAAGTTAAGAGTAATTTTTTCCCGAGACAATTAATTCAAGTCCCATAGAATTGGATTTGAATAACACTTCGCATCACAAGAAGCTGGATTAGGATGGAGAACTTACACATAATTGAATTCTTTGTGTTGAAGATGGGTGAAGGAAGCGAGGACGCTACCGCGAGGAGAGAAGTCGAGTCCACGGGACAAGTCCACCGTGCTCTGCTGCCACATGGTTCCGATGGTGTTCGCACCAGCGGCACCCTCGATGCTGATCGACGACACGCGTACTCCGGGATAGTCGAGCTACCGAACAATACCAACTCAATTTTTAATATAAAAGTGATGCCTCAGTTCTACTGTTCAGTTCTCCACACTAAATCTGAACACTTTTCGTATACTAAGTAAGATGATATAATATTTTAGATAGATGATTTCATTTAATTAAAATCTACTAACGTATCGCCACAAATTTGCAGTACATGTGGATTACATACGAGATCAGAACTCAGTTTTTTTTTACAATGACATGTCAAAGTGACTCTCATTGTATCTGGTGGTAAATACAAAACAAAAACTACACCGACCATCGGATATATTATCCATCGACTGTTGTTGCTATCATACCGGCCTCCAAGCCATTTGGCTACTGGCTAGTCTCAAAACACAAACTGAAAAATAGCCACTGTGACGAGTTTATCGCTATACACATAGTGGTCTAGATCAAATTTAGGACAGATTCCTACCAGCTCTTCCTTTTATTGGGTATATCCCAACTGTTCCCGGAACGTGACAGACCTCAGCACTATTTTGGGTATTGCATGTACTATATTGCTGGTCCCGATCAAATCGGACTCAATTGTCTTGTCATAAAAGTCAAGAATAACTCTGACAAATTAGAGCGGATGTATTGTTTTTATATGTGTCTCAATTAGTATCTATAGTCGAAATCTCCTTGAATTTAATAGATGCTGATGGCCAAATGGTCAGATCAGCTTCGATCGAATTAGACGAAGATATAATAGATTGTCCATTTTCTCACCTTATCATTTCCATACGGTGCCAGTTTGTACTTGTAAAGGCTGAAAATATCATCGATGTATGCGTGCCAGCGATAGAATACCGGGTCCCTCATAGCTGTTCCCGAGTCACCCATTACGCCGAAAAGTTCCTGACCACACAAAATAGGTGTCAAAGTTACAGCTGAAAATGTGTTTTGTAAACATGCTGACAAGGAAAAAATTACGAAATATTCTATCTTAAAATTTTCAAAAGACTTTATTAAAAAGGGTCAAAAATATATCTTAATATGTACTGTAAAATATCTGTGTAACAAAAACATTTTTGTATTTTTAAGTAACGATAGAGAACAAAAGTGATTTCCAAACAAAAAAGTTGTAGGTGTGTAAAGTTTTAATAAAATTATAAATTTTATATTATATACTTTACATATATTTAACATTTTATCGAGCAGACTTTTAATATAATTTCCTTACCAGAATTTAATACTTCTAGAATATAATTATCGTAGCGTGTAAATATACGAATAAAAAGGGCAAGTACAACTCGTATACGTGTAACGCCCCTATTTATTTTTTATGCTACTCCCATACCAACGTGACAAGGCTTTGACAATTTGACGAAAAAGTACAAAAAGACTCAGAAGAACATTCTCACACCTGTGTCATTTCAATAACTCGAAACTAGCGTCCGCTAATCACCGTTGCAATTATCACATTGCATGTAGGGTTACGGAGCCCGACAGTTCGTAACCCGTAGCGATAATGTCTTCCCACAACTGTATTTATGGCGACCATAGACAAGACTTCGTAGCGATACACGCAAGTATGAGAATAGAATAATACCTTAGTCATTTGAATTGTACGTACACTTGTCCTATGCTATCGCATTCATCTCCTTCTCTCTCGCTCTGTTTATAGCATTTCTTTCGTTTCCTTTCTGACAGACTAATTATCTAGTTTTCTTTCTTTTTGAAGAAATGTAACTTTAATTTTACTTTCATCGCTTTCATCCTAGTTTATTTTAAATACTTATCATTCCATTATTCCAGCTAGCGAAGAATTACGACTTTGTACTCGCATTAATAAAGTATTTAGTTACCAAGTGCCTATGGTCGGGATCGTGACTGTACGAGAAGAAGACATGTCCCATGTTATGCAAATCACCGTAGAAGTCTCCATTACGGCTGATCGCCGAGGCCTCCATCAGGTTGCCCAATACGTCGATACCCGTTTCCTCGTCCAGCGGCATTTTTCGACCTTTAGGCTATTCATTTAAAAGATTAAGGTTCAAATCAAATAACTATTTCAGGAGTTTAAGTAAAACATAAAATACGGTGACCGTCGAGACGTAAAGATATATGAACAGTCACTTATTCCGCATAATTAAAACTTTTGCAACAAATAATACGTTTTATGAGAGTCTTACCTAATGTTGAATGGCGATGAACCCAAAGATGGTAACAAGCTAAGCCAAAAGAGAACCTGGTTGGAATTGTATTTGCCTTAATGCACATATTGGTTGCTTGATAAAGATGAAGATGAATAAATATTTAGGTTCTACTCTAACAAGGCTTTAAAAATAATCCTAATACCATGTTATGGTAACATCACGATAGTTTTCCTTCATCAATAACTCAAATCGATTATAGGATTCCAACCTGATATTATCGACATAGTGTTAGATAACTGAATACGCTGCAACTGCGTTTTGATTGCTTAAATCGTTGGATCATATATGTATATAAATATACGTACAAGAACTACGGCCATGTCTTCGATAGCTTTAAGGAAGCGTGCCCTCCAGTTCTCCAAGTCGTTAACTTCGAGTTTGATCTGGTTCACCGGACGATTGATATCACGAATTACTGTACCAGCGAATCTATAAAACGTATTCTTAGATTTGAATGGGACACTTGTAAAAACGCTCGCAAAACATACTGTTATAAACAAAAAAACAACGGGAGATTATTCCAGTTGTATAATATAATATATGAGCTAATCACCAAAAAAATTGTATTCCAATATTTGAGACTCGATATCTTTTGTTATATTTCTATTGCATTTATAGGAAATACCCTTGTTAGATCCTAAACCTTAATTCACTAAAGTACACCTAACTTTATTTATGTCTCTCAAAACTTTAATAACTTCCAAAGCTCACTATTCGTTTCTTAAGATTATAATTTCATCTCAAGATTATTGGAGAGTTAGAGGAGCAATATTACATTACACATTTAGATACCATCATTCATACTTCGTGCTGGTGTTAGAAATATTGTGTCACACAATATCTATTTTAACTTTATTGAGTTAATATTAGCAATGAACGCTGTATTGACAAAACTGGTAACAATTTAAAACTGAAATATCATATTTACTTATGAAATTCAAATTTACTCGATCTTACGTTAGATTGCGTAATAGATGAGAGTTTAAAAGGCTTAGAAGTAATGACTATTTAATTTCATCTGAACTGTAAAAATACATACCGCGGAGGCCAACTTCGACTGGCGACCAGTGAGTTCAACTTAGGAAAGTAACCTTCCTCAATGGGTGCCTTGAAGTCGTTGTAACGTTTCACACGACCAAGACCGTTACAAAAACGTTCGGTGGTGTATCTATAAAAATAACATCATGTACTACAATGGATCTAGTTTTATATCACAATACTGATAAGTACAAGGCCTAGTAATAAAACACTTACAGAAATCTATAGACGCTTGGAATACTCATGCGCTCTGTCTAATATTTAAGAATCTGTTCACTTCACTGTTTTAAGAATATTAGATTATTCACTTTAGAAAATATGTTTTCTAAACCACGTTTGCTTGCATAAGAGATCAATACTTAAGCTATCATTGGAGCCTGTTTTTCATTCTACCATATGCTATGGTAATTTTCATTTCCTTCGTTGTAAAAATGTATTTAACAAATTACCATTTGGTCGAGTTGTCTCAGAATTATATTTCTTAGAACACAGTCATAGTTTGTAGTGACTGCTCTGTTTAGATGAGGTGCATTCTTACTTATACTTTGTAACTTAAAAAAACGAATTTAATCTTGTAAATTTACTACTATTTCTAGTAACAAAATTGCTACACTATCATTAAAGATGTAATATGCAGCATATGCGGAAGAAAAGGCGGCTGTAAGTATACCTGCATATGATCTGCTGGTGCATGTAGTAAAAGAGTTCACCGCGACGGTCCTTGTCGACGATACTACGATTAGCGGATTGGAACGGGTACACGAGATGCCAATGCCAATGGTGGAGATTGATGCCGATGTCCTCGCGGAAATAGGCCACGCGCTGCTCCGGATCTAAGTTGCTGGCAGTGTAGTTGATCGGTATTACCACTGGCATCTATTAATTTATTTCACATTATTCCACCAAAGCTCACATTTTCTTTTACAGGAGCAACGCGAAGTGAAGGTGCTGGTACCGGGTGGTAAGCATCAAGAGATTGATTACTGAATAATCCATTGGCTGATCACAGAACGCAACACGAATAAGTTACTAGGTGTACATGTCTTATGGTATATGTCTACCACTCTCAAACTACAATGAAGTTTACTTAACACCTTATGACGTGAAAGGGTAAAGAGTTTGTGAATAATCTCTCGGATACACAATAAAAGATTCTTCCTCGTTGAACGAAAAGCGGTTAAGTGACAAAATGGTCACATGTGACTTACTCACTTTTCGTTGTACGAAGACGAAATACACTTTAGAAGGTTTTAACATAATAAACTGTAAACACATAACAATGAAGTGCATGTTTATTGTCCTAGATAATCATCTCCTACATAATTGAACAGATATTGATGAAATTTTGACTCGTAAATAGACTAGTTTTTAAAGTATTATGGAAGCCAACTGTAATTTCCCCTATTTCATATAATCTGAGGAGTAATGATAGCATTTATTAAAGGTAAATTAAAATCGGCAAAATAATTACAGAATTACAATAGAAAATGATAAACATCCCATAGTTGTTCACAAGACTCAGATAGTCAATAGCTTTTTAGAATAGAATGAAATAAAAATATTGAAAAGAATATTTTGGAAAAAGCAGCTTCTACCAAATTGACGTCACTATTTAAAGAAATCGTGATAGAATGATATTAGAAAAAAACATTATTTTGTACGTACTCTGTTTCCGGAGGTCTCAACGTTAGAGACCTCTCTGGCGCGGCGGATCACCTTCGGGTCCACAAATTTATCCGGGAACGTTTCCGCGAATGTAGGAATGGAGAGTCCCTTAGTGTCCGGCCTATTAGAATTCCAAAAAATATTGCAGAATTCAACTGTTATACCGTTTTTTTTATGGCTTAATTAAATTGTTATTAATAACCATTAGATTTTTTGACAGTTTTATTAATTATTAAATCGATACATGACCGTTTCAATTTTGCCTTTGGATCTTCAACACGTAACCACTAGCTGCCATGCTGCTTTAATTCCTAACGTCATAGACATTATCAACAATTATTGTCAACAAACGTTTATTAACCATGACGTCACTTACGCATCCATAATGGCGGCTGCCGGTTTGCGAATTAATAGAACAAATAGATATTAATTAACCCCTCGGCAAATTTTGTAAAACCCTAATTTCGAAATGGCGGATTATGTTTTTAATTTCACGACATCGTAGTTTATAAATTGTATGGTTTAGTTAAAAAAATCGTACAAATGAAAAAAATATATAAAATTATAATTTTACAATACATAATTTATTATTTTTCAGTTTTGTAATAAATTACGTATTTTTTAAAGCTTATATTACCAACAGTTTGTTGACTTGTGCCTCATGAGGTCTACATTCGTTTGTAAAATATAAAAACTGTATTGTATTTTTATGAATTTAATTTAACATATTAGTTTGCTTACAAAAACAAATAAGTACTTTATTTAAACGTTTTCAGATTTATTGTTGCGAACAAAATGATGATGAAAATATAAAAATTGTAAAAACGAAAGTAACGTGTACACTACATACACTTCTCGTAAATCTTTTTGGGTACTCTGAATATATAGGTACGTTCCAGCTTGCGCATTATATGGTTAAGAGTTTCATTCAAAACAAAGTTAAAATATTATTATAGGAATCTAAAATTGGCATTTAGTTATCCTTAAGTTGTCTCAATATTATACATATAACATTATATATATACACCAAAATTGGTCCACTGCGCATCTAGATATATTCAGAACAGTCAAAAAATTTGACGAAGACTATAGCATTTATGTATTCAAGGGCATGAAGGCTTTATTTTGTGACGCGCTCATAAAACGTATCACTAATAATACTGCAGCAATTATGAAATAAAAAACTAAACAAACATCGACTGTTCGTACAATCTATTGATTCCATCAGCACATTTACTTGGCTTAATTTATTGACAATACCTAAGTTATTGGTGTCATTATAAATTCAGATTACATAAAATAACTTAATACAGTATAAAACAGTATAAAAATAAGACTTAGAATTGTATTCACATTGCTGATGAATATATCTCAAATATATGGGACACCGACATCGACGAAATGATTTTCGTAGTTAGAAAGCGCAGGAAGTCCATGGCAAAGATATGTGCCACAGGACACACTTAGGCGAAAATTGTTCTTGACGTATCTTTCGTTTATCCTTGTGTCTGTGAGCATTCCTTATGTAAAACTTAGAAGAAAAATGATCTTACCTGTGCAGAATAGCAACGGACAAGCAGTAGTTGAACATGTAAGGATTGATGCGAAGTTGACAATACGCACACATTGAAAACAAATCATCTATATCACGCATACCTGAAACCGCAAACGTCTAATCGTAGACATAATACTGTTGTTGTACAATATACTACTACTATATATATAATATTCTATAATATATTGTATTACTGGCAAAGTAAAAAAACGAATATCTCATTTCACTCAAGTAACATCTTATCCCATCCTATTTTAACGTGTACTCTTTTGCTACGTAACAGAATAAGATATATAACTTTAGCTTAGTCAAAAGGAATACATCTATATAGCAGAGTTTTCTGTGAAGGAATAAGTCCTAATGAAACAATAGAATGATTTCAATGCGCCTTCTAATGCAAAAGTCCGTCGGCGAATTCCTGTAGATAGACCTGCACCATATTCATTCCAGATCCAGTGTCAAGATTCAGTTCAAGTCAGAGATCACGACCGAAATACAGATGTTTTCGGGGACTACAGGAAAATGTTGAGGCACAAAATAGTCAAAGGCATTTAAGAGATAAAAAGACATAAGCAGGTGGATTTAAGGCGTTTTCAACGACTAAACCTAAAAAATATCCATTCATACGGTAACTTGTCGCGTCAGGGATTATTTTTCATTCGAATATTATTGGAGTATTCGGTTTCATGTAGGTGGATGATAAGGTAGTCCTTTGGCAATAATGACTTGGGTGTTATGGAATATAAAATGGAAATATTAACGTAAGTACATACCAATCAAAATATCAATGAGTTTCGCAGCCATCTGCCTGTGCCCTGGTACGAAGAGGGAAAACTGTTCTTTCTGTCCTAATCGCATAGGGAGGTCTATGTTAGGTAGAGCTATGTTCCTCACAGGAATAGAACGCCCGGCATCGCTACCGAATCGATTCGACAAATTTGTAGACAACTTCTTATATTTATCAGGCTAAAAGTTGAAATACAATTTTATCATTCTAACATTCAGCCGACAAAATAAAGATCTATATTATCTATTACTTTGCAAATCAAAGCTTTTATAATGACCCTGAAATTCTTCGTAGTCCTATTAAGGCTACGTATTATTGCACTTCCCCATACATCGCTTGGTTTAATAACTACTTTAAAAGTTTACAGAGATCAAACACCAAATCTAATATAAAAGTAAAATAAATTTGCTTCACTCACGTAGTAGTGGTCAGGGATCTCAATGACAGTTTTGTCTTCTCCCTTCTGCATGAAACACGGCTCGCTTGGACGGTCGTAGAAAACCAAAAGGTCGAACTTTTTGTCAGTCATCTTGTTGTCTAAAAAATACATAACAGATCCAGTTAACAATTAAATTGGCATGACATAAATAACGTCACATATATCTCCGTGTGATTTATCTTTCTGAGTGAGATTCAGCAAAGTTTAATATCATATGACAAGAGTAGGTACATCTCATACGATGTCACATATGTAAATCAGAAGTATCATAACGCTATACTTCAACTGTATTGAAAATACGTAGGGCTTATTGCTGGTTTTATTTAAGAATAATAATACTTTCTAAAATTAATATTGCACAATATGTGATGTCAAACTACTAGAGAGGAGTCACATAACTTGTAAACAATTGGGACGGACCCCGGGCTTCAAGGATCATGAAATTATGCAATGTAATTTACAGATGGTCCTTAAGCTTCGATATATAAGTAAACGAGATGGAAAGTATTATAATAAACCAATAGTTGGAATCGCGAATCGCATGCGGCTGCTTCACTCTTTCTCTGTGGCTCTTCCTAAAAATGTTTAGTGCAGACACGAAATATTATTTATTAATATTCCTAGGTCTTACAAATTATTTTTGAAACGGAAGTCTACAGAAAAGAGGCATATTTTAGAAAACAACAATAGCATGTCTAGTCGTTCCCAAAAAGATACACTTAGCCAATGCAAGCTTGAGAATGTACTTTTAATCCTAATTATTTATATAAAAATAGATGTTATAAAGCGAAGTATAAGTTTTAAAAAAGGCTCTTTGAATAAACTTTATTTTTGAATTGCCTATATTTGGCTCCTTTGAATGAATGATGACCATTGACATAAACTAAACAATACGCCATATTGACGTCACAAAACAAAAATGAAAAAAAAAACAAGCAGAAAAAACTCACCTTATAAGATTTTTGATGACCAACAAAATATAAATTTTATAGACAAACTATATCGAGGGTTGAGAGTGTTAAGCCGTGTTCACCACGGCTCGACTGTGCCGTTGATGGGCAAGCAGTGCTACTTATTTGGGAATGCACACGTCTCAAACAATCGTGTGCAATGTACCCTGTGAACGTTCAAATGTAGATAACAGACCTGCGGTTAAGCTATCGAGTCCGCCAAATTATTATCTTCGTCCGTCATGCTGATGTTATTTACCAATGTATATGTAAACTCTTAATTTCTCAGCAAATCAAAAAGTGCCATTTTTTAACAATCAACTGATAATATTGAGGCACACATACTATCGAACACTTTACACATGGCTATTGAACTCCAAACTAAATATAACTTGTGTTATGATATCCAAAGGCAGGTAGATAACGAGACATTACAAAACAAAAAATAGTGATTGTGACGAATATCACCATATGCATGGTTATGATACAATGCAGTTAAGTACAGATCCCTTCCTTCCCAAAAAATAAATTGCTTAGAATGCAGTTTATATAGATTCTTAACCCTCAGCGAACGAATGCATCCATACCTGCAACATTATAATAATTCAAAAAATACCGAAAGCTCCAATACGTAATGCATGACAAATTATTTCAGGAACTCTGTTAGGTTCTACTTCAATTGTGCGAGCTATATTTAAGGGCCCTCGGCAATTGTTTCTTGAGGCGCCATTCGTTCATTGAGCGAAAATGCATCATTTTGTATACATCAGTCAATAAAGTTTCAAGAAATTTTCACAATTTCTAAACGAGCATATTCATATACTACATAATATTAATGAAGTTTCCATATAAATGCAATAAAGCGCTATTAATTATGTACTTCTTCTCGCAGTAGAAATGAAGTATTTCATTTCTTAAAAATCCAATGATCTACCTATTATTGTTCTAAAAAAATACATTCGCTCGTTAAAGGTAATTGGAAAAGAATTAGCAGCTGATTAACTACAATTAAAAATAAAATTGATTTATATTGAGATTTCACAGCCAATTAGATTTTCAAACCTCTGAACAAAGTTATATTAAAGATATCTTCTAATATAAGATATCTTAAGATAAAATCAGGAAAATAACAGAATTTTCAGATTACTTAATGACATCTATATAGATTCTAGATCTTAAACAGCATTGTATAAAGAGAATTGTATACTAAGGCAGTATTGTCGTTTTATGGTTGTACCGACACTATAGGGGGCTGTTCGACCCACTGGGTGGTTTTGCCAGATAATTAATCATCTCGGGCTCGTTAGTTTGTAAAAGTTTGAGTTTGGCTCATACATAATTTAAAATTGTCAGTTGATGTTTACTCATTTTTGCTATCGTTTTGGTCTTTTGAAATATATAATTGCCGGCTATTTTTTTTCAAAATTGTTATTGCATATGATTCGTTTTGAATTTGCTTTTTCAATATTTTTATTATCTATTTCTATAGCTCAACTTTCAACACTTTTTCCCTAATACAGATACCCCCAAACAAATTCCAACTTGTTTTTTATATTAGGCTCATACATGTATAATTTTTCTACTCTAAGCAATTTAGGTAAACGGTAAAAGCGCAGAATCCGTACTTTTTTTGCTTTATACCACTGCGCCAGTGCCTGTGCCTGCCGGGTGGGAACTTAGGTGTAGTTTTAACATCGTAATCATCACATTAGTCTGTAATAAAACCACTACAGTCATCATAGGACTCTTCCCGAAGGTAGGTATGCTCATAATGCTCACGCCAGCCCACAACGTGTTGGCGATTTCAAACTCTGAGAAATCCACAATACTATATTTCTTCCACATACGGTAGTACTAAAAGAACATTTCTCAGGTTCAGATTTCCTAACTATATTTTCCTTCACCGTTAGCCGATAGTGTTACCAATTAAAATTGGTAAATGTGCGTGAATTCTGAAAAATTCGTTGATACATACTAAGGTTCGACACTACGGACGTTGGATTGATATTCCAACGGTCAAACCACTCTACCACCACGACATTAATATACCACTAATAAAGACTCAGCAGATCCTTAATAAACATTTGTCTTATGGGCTTGCTAATACCAAAGATATTACTAAATTTATCACTCTACATAACAAGATAATAAAAATGGTTACTTACTAGTTGTAGCGACACACATAACTACATACATCGTGATATGTGTGTACTACAATAATTCAAGCGAAAAACCAGCGGAATTACAAAAGTCCGAAATTAGTATAAAGACTTGCCGCCCAGGTGGCGACCACATGTTACCTGGGTGCAACTACAACCTCGCCGACAAATTCCACACAATGCGGTGCATCATTATTGTTTAGCATTATTTTATATTTCAATACTTATTTATATTGTCCATATTTTATCATTGCTTTATTCTATTGTATTGTTAATTTCTTGCTTCATTTTTATTTTAGGACTGTAATATTATTTGTATTTGCATTGTCGGTTTACTTTAATCCTTTTGTTTTGCACGTGTTCTATTTGGTTCCTTATAAATATGCACTCAGCTCAATAAACCGGGGAGCTCAAAAATACGCACGAAAAAAGTTCAAGAAACACTTCCAAAGCCCGATAATCATAATCCCGCGATTGCAAATTATAATATAGTTAGAAACGACCGTGTTACTCGAGGCGATGGCAACCTCATTTACTATAATCGATCGCTATATTGCATGCCGATCTCTTGATCTTTTACATATGGAAGTCTCAGTATGTAGAATAGGTATGATGGGTCATCAGCCTGTCACAATAGTTTCCGCGTACCTTTGTCCGAGCAAAAGAATACTTAGATCTGACCTCGAGGCTCTATTTTCGCTCGGCGATTCTGTTATAATAGCGGGTGACCTCAACTGCGGGAAAGTCATCTGGAATAGTACGAGTACCACTCGCAATGGAAAGTTGCTAGAGGGTCTAGTTGACGAGCTTTAATTTGACGTCGTAGCTCCTCTTGAACCTACTCATTATCAGGATCACTGTCCACCGACAGTGTTGAACGTAGCTCTACTATAGAATGTCTCGCTTCAGGTACGACTCAATCAAGTTGTCCACGAGCTTGACTCTGATCATCGTCCAGTTATAATACAGTTAGGGCATTTGGATAACACTAGTCCTCCTTCCGTCAGAGTGGCTGACTACGCGAAGCTCGATAGGTACCTTAGTGATAACCCCTCCTCGCCTTGTCTTGATAAGATCCCGGACATGCTTGTGTCCAAAGCCGATGTCGACTTGGCTATCGATTCCCTGGTCGACCATCTTCAGAATGCCATCAGGGCAACCTCAAGAGAGGTACAAACGACAAACGACCGTCGTTTTATACACCCTGATGACGTGAGAACATTGACCACGGTTTTTTTTTGTAAAAAAAGCTTTCAGGGCGCTAGGATTTGTGATGCGTAACGCTAAATACTTTAATAACATAAAGACCTTACTGTACTTATGTTCGTAGTCACTTGGAATATGCATCGCAGATCTGGAATCCTAGATATAATTTTTACATTAATCGTTTAGAAAATATCCAGAGAAAGTTCATAAAATATCTATGTTACCGGTTGCACGATACCTACGACGCCAATAATTACGATGTATTTTGTAGGAAGCATCATTTGTTGCAACTTGTGAAGCGACGAGAAGTAGCAGATATAATATACCTGCTCAAAATGACTGCTAATTACATTAATTGTCCCGAACTTCTGTCGAAGTTATGGATTACTGTCCCGACCAAGCATTTACGAACAAACTTCCCTCTATCGCTGCCAACTGTTTCCACTAATTACCGTCAAAACTCATTTTTATGGCGAGCTAGTCACTCCTTCAACAGTGTGAGCGAAGTTGGTGATTTTGATATCTTTAATACTACTGTGACTACGGCGATAACGTTTTTAAATAGAATGTTCTTTAATGATGGCGATTGCTAATTATAATAGACTATTAACATTTTTGCATTTTTCATAATTAGGTTCGTTTAATGCCTATATAATGTAAGTGATTGTATTTTGTTATTTTTTATTGCAAGTGTTTGTATATTGTTTACTTATCGGCGAGGACTAGTAAATGGCTTAATTGTTTTTATTTTAATTACTAATTATTGTATGTTATAGCTGTTAGTCCTCCAAATAAATAAATAAAAAAGAACGCCGCTACGCGAGCTCACGACACCTATACATTCGAAGAAAATTGTGCCCGGTTACGCACGCTGCGGAAAGTGGTAAATACCCGCATTTCCGAGATCCGTAGCGAAAGATGGGATAGGCTCTTAGAAGACATTAAACCATCTCATCTGGCGTACTGGAAGCTAACACGATCCCTAAAAGCGAACAACACCCCTTCGATGCCTCCCCTCGATAGAGGTCCAGGTATGTCACCTGCGTTCGATAGTATAGATAAAGCTGAATGCCTAGCCGCTAGTTTAGAAAAACAGTATTCTCCAAATACAGCGAACAGTGACCCAGTCCATAACCGATCGATTGAATCCTTGGTGGAGAATGCCATCCCGTTCCCCCTCGCGGATACTCTAACGCCGGTAACCCGCGATGTGGTCTGTGCCGCTATAAAATTTCTGAAGCCAAGGAAATCTCCTGGTCCGGATGGTATCATGAATGAAGTTCTCAAACTACTTCCTGATCACCTTAAAGCCCTCTTGGTCTGCATCTTCAATGGGGCCATGGCCCAGGCTTATTTTCCAGCCGTCTGGAAAAATACTGTAGTGATAGGTATTCATAAACCTGGCAAAAAAGCTACGCTTTCCGATAGCTACTGCCCGATTAGTCTTCTTGACACACTTGCTAAAGTCTATGAGCTGCTCATTTTGAACCGTCTTCAGACCACCATGTCCAATTTAGATCTACTACCACGTGAACAGTTCCTGGACACTCTTGCACACAACAAGTGCACCGCCTCACGGAGCACATCCTGCACAACTTTACTGAAAAAAATAAAAAACTGAACCTAGAATATCATATGGTACTCTCGCGATCTTTTTTCGATGTAGCTAAAGCTTTCGATAAGGTTTGGCACGCGGACTCGTTTATAAGCTTGTTCAGTGTCGTGTCCCCGATAGGTTAGTTCATATTATTCGCGACTACCTCTCGAACAGAACTTTCCGCTTCAGAGTGGAAGGTGAACTCTCCGGATCACACCCAATACGCTCAGGTGATCCCAAGGATCTATTCTTGCACCATCCCTGTTCAACTTGTACATGACCTACCAAGATCTCCGGGGTTTGAAGTAGGTTGTTATGCTGATGATACGGTCATATTTGCTTCAGGCAGGCAGAGAGTGCACCTCAGATCACGCATCCAACGTGCCATTCGTAATCTCGGCGAATGGTGTCGTAGATGGCGTATAGAAGTTAATCCAGATAAGAGTTCCGCAATACTCTTTGATTCCTTTAATAAACTGAACACACTAAAACCTCTCAGGCTATTCGATATTGACATCTCTTGGGCTACCGAGGTCAAATATCTCAGTGTCACACTAGACAACAAACTTACCTTTAAAACTCACATCCAGAGAGTGCGGAACAAGGTTGCTATGATCTTGAGCCGATTACATATGCTACTATGCTCACAGAGAAAAATATCACTCAGACATAAGTTCACTCTCTATAAGACGTGTGTCCACCCTATTCTTACGTACAGTTGCCTTGCACATACATCGAAAGATAATTTTGAAAAGTTACAAGTTATACAATATCTCTTCGTAGGAAAATGTGTCGGCGCCTCTTATTATGTTCGGAACGACGATCTTCATAAGGATTTGGAGATTCCTTCGATTCAAGCTTACATCAAGTCCGTCACAACTAATTATTTCGACAAGGCCACAAATCATCCCAACCCGTTAGTTGTATCCGCTGCGAACTACATTCCCAAGCCCGCTACAAAGTATCCCATAAGACGACCGCGACACATTCTCACCGATCCCCCGAATGACATAACAGCTGCGAATGATATGCATACCGACGACTCTTTAAATAGAGCGTACTCGCGCCTACGCCCTCGAAATCACCGATCACGCCGTCAACTTCACGTCACGTCAACTTCGGTCCCGCACACCCGCCGCTTCTTCTCTCGGCAGCAGCTTAAGCCTAGGTTCGATCCCTCGGACGGAAACCCTAGAGTATGCTGCTAGCGCGATACAGTGACACCGCATTCACTAGCTCCTTGTACACACGACACTGCACCCCACACACGTGCACATTCATACGGTACGTACACTGGTTCTGTAAGAAACCTTTTTTTGGTTAGTTAACCATAGCCAAAACTATCAGGCACTATATACATGTACGTCTTAGTGTGACACATATGAAGGTATGCATATGTGTCTCACTAAAGTATACATGTATGGTTAGCTTAGCTTAAATGGTTAGTTTAGTTCGATTCGCGTTCAACCTTAGGCGACTGCCCGAGCTGAGATTCGGCCACTCTGTCACCCTTGAGCTTGTTGCCTTTCGGCTGAGCGCCCTAAGCGCTCGCCCTAAAAGTCCGGTGAAGCTGTAAAGGCCCGTTAGGCCAACAGCGGTTAGTCAGTTCGAAAAAAAATAAAAAATAAACCGGGTATTCGTAATCCAGCTGCCAAAGCGGTTACAAGTCAACACAATCGGAGACAGATATTTTATTTATACTTTTCAACCTTCTGAAAGTAGCAAGTGGTACTTATACTACCACTACTACTAAAGAGACGCTGTTCCCGCGTCCTACATAGTCAACAGTAAGAATATTTTTATTTAAGCTTCGAAGGGGCTTGCTTAAATGGGGAAACTCACGGCAATTTGCTATTATTGGATAACTATGATTACATTCACGAATTAATAACAAACAAAAATAAAATAGCAAAATTATAGTATTAAAGTAGAGTAATTAAATGTAAGGTAATAATCTTATAATTATAATCTTAAGTATTAATCTTTTATAATTCAACTACCGTTCCTTCTAATTTTGCACTACTTGCAACAACGCTATTTCTGTCTGTCAATAGATATACTGCTGGTAAATAGTTTTACTTATCAAGGACTTTGTTCTACATGATATGGCCTTTATCCCATTATCTATCTAAAGATTAAAAAGCGGGGTAACATTTCTAGGATCAGTACAATAAATACGTCGACTGTGTAGATAAATCAGATTTTTTTTTTAATTCAATAATAACGTATTTATTTTGGCAATGTCACCTAAATATATTCTCAGGAAAACGTATTGCTAACACGACCCCGACAATTTATAAAATTGTTTCTATGATTCGTAAATATAATAATAAAAATTACATTATAATAAAAATAATGTATCAAGTTGGTTTTGCGACCTTTTGTCTAGAACTTATTGTTTAATAGTTTTTCCTTTTTTTAAATAAACGTAGTGTATATAATATGTAGGTAATATCAGTGGCGTGAAACTATTTGACCGCTCTGAAGTAGATGGGCAGAATACAAATTTAGGTTCCCGAGGGACGCGGAGTGGACGGTGGAGCGGCGCGTTCCTCGCCCCCTATTGCACCGCCATCGACGCTTGTTTTAGTGTGCGTGCTAGTTGCAGTAGTCGCATTCAGAATCATTTCACCCATTCACATCTCTTTTACTTAATATAATAGCAAATATCAAATTTGAATCAATTATAACATTGTACGTATAATATCGAGGCAACTTAAGGATTATTAAATGCCAATTTTAAATTCCTATAATATTGTGACAATGTTTTTTGTTAACCTCTTGACTGTACTATGCTATACTAGTTATACTAAGACCGAGCTTAAAACTATATTCAGAGCAGCAAAAAAGTTTGACGAGGACTGTATAGTTATAGACTGTATTGCGCACAAACAAAGTAGATTGTAGTATCATGGAATATGAATTCAAACTTCACAAGTCAGGCCGTGTATGGAATACTGTTCGCATCTTTGGGATGGTTCCGCCCAATACCTCCTCGATGCCCTAGATAGGTTGCAGCGGCGGGCTGTCCGCGTTGTGAATGATACAGACATCACTAACAACCTTGAACCGCTACAGTTACGAAGAGACATAGCCTCATTGAGCGTGTTTTATCGGCTGTATCATGGCGAGTGTTCTGAAGAATTATTCAACCTCATCCCATCTTCTCCTTTCCACTTCAGAACCACACGGTCGGGTACGCGGCTCCACAGATTCACAGTAGAAACCTTCTCGGCAAGAACGAAAAAGTTCGAAAATTCTTATCTTTGTCGTACTGTGAAGATGTGGAATCGCCTCCCGACTAGTGTGTTCCCTCCCTCTTATGGTATGGGGTCCTTCAAACGAGGCGTGAAGAGGCACTTTTGCAGGTCGGCATGATGATGACTGCCGTTGGTATTTAACACCGACAGTCGCCGTTGTTTTTGGACTGTACCGTACTTACCATCAGGTATTGTAGTCATTTTGCCGAATTTATATAAAAAAAAAAAAAACGATTCTATAGAAACTGCTAGCAGAGGTGCTACTACTTTAGAGCACTAAAACCACTGGAAGTCGCAACTCTAAAATAAATAAGTCTTCAAACGGGGCAGCATCCTCGCTAGTTTTCCAAAAGATTTGTGTGTCAACTAACTAATGTTCGTGTATTTAACTTGTGCACAATAATAATGTACATGACCGTTTAACACACCACCAATAATTCAAATTGTAGTATCAAAACAATATGAAAAAGAGTCTTTCAAAAATTCCAAGACCATGATGTATAGTCGCTGTCGAACAGAAGTTTCTGCCACCACCCACTTCGGATCCCTGAAGCCAACAACTACAATCGAGCCTTTTCAACCACTTTAAATAGAAAAGAGAAATCAAAATACCAAATGGTTTGTAAGAAAGTTTTAATAATCATAGAAGTATTTGAAAATATTTCTCAAACATTATTAACAAAGAAATTAAACGATAAATTTAGTTATGTACTAACATAATTACGACTTTTACAATATACTAGGGTAATAGTCTAGGGAATATTTAACTAAAATTTTAAATATAAATACACTAGAAGTGAATATTTTACTCAAGTCAATATGTTTATCCTCGAGTAATATAGCTAGCACAATACAAACATACATCCAGTGCACCGGGGACCTCAGACTAAGAAGTGGAGACCGTCAACTCAATGTCCAGCATCGTGAATAAATAAATAACTAGGATGTGTAGTGGTAGGGGGTGTGTCCACCTGCACGTGCCGTCTCGCTACACTCATCCATTCACTCACATAGAGACCCATACAATCCAAAAACATAACTTGAGTCTAAGCGCCTCTCGTCCGGACCGACTCTCCAAGCAACAAACCGGGCACTACCTACAGGGAATGTTAAGAGGTCGACATGGCGCGAGCAGAGTCGAGGAGACGGGCGAGAGGCGGCAGACTTGAGAACCCGGTAATACTGCGTCCGCTGATAACAAAAAATTTGGAACAAGAGTGCAAAACATCCTAACCGCTCTTAAAGAGCAGTATGGCGACCTGACCCAGGTAGAAATAAATGAAGTGACGGGTCTCGTGTGTCACATATGAGCCAAAGTTACGGCCCACGATGCAGTGCCACGTCGGATTGTATTTCTTATCAAATTCCTTCTTGATGAAAGCCGCAATATCCTGAAATCATACAAATTTATTCTTAATTTCTCTAATAGTGCATAATCACCTTGAGGAAAACCACAACTATTAATAAACTAAGCGAATTTTGCACACAACTTGATAACATGTATATACAACACTCATAACCACACAAGTCACTTATCAAAAACATTTTGATAACAATGTTTTCACAAGAGTATTACATACAGTAATAGAATTGATATCAATTACAATAAGGCAGTTTTCTCAATCCTACAATAATTTTTATCCATTAAGATAGGTTTAACATGCCTGTAGCTTGGCATAATTACATACCGGCTCCTGTAATAGCATGCCTAGCACCTGGCTAGTATATGTAAAGAACATACTTGTCTACTTTTATGACAAGTGTATATCTTACCTTTAATGTAATGTATTCTTATATTATTATGTAAGTAATTGTGTGCCCACCTTTTCAATATTAAACTTCTCTAGGGCCTGTGTCGCGCAATCCACTGCATCTTGCTGCATCTCCTCGCTCATATCAGCATTCTTTATCACTGCCTTACGGTCACACATCTTGTCAGGTATATGTCTGTTAAAACAAAGCAATTTAGATTTAGAAGTTACATTTTACCACTAAGTTAATTAAGTCTAAGCTTTTCTAAGGCTAGGGTTCTTCACCTCTGCATAAGTACTCAAATATATGTAGCATACTAAGCACTGATAAAACATGGCATTCGCAACATATCAAGAGAATTGATTTCCCGATGGCGCAGGTTGGGGGCGACATCGATTGTTTATTTTCAATAACAAACTATAAATAACCTCCAGTAAAAGGTCAAGCGCGAAATCCGGGACTCCGAAGCGCGCCCTTTACAAAATTGCGTGCGTGATACATAATAACGACAATTGTACCATTTCGATATCTTTAGAGTTTTCTATGGGTTACCTGGCTTCTAAAGCGTTTTGTGTAGCCTTTTTCGTGGCGATTCTAACGGAAGCGCTGGCAGTAATACCCGTCATCAAATAAAATGAGTAACTAGTAACCACGTTAGAACTGGCGAGACTACTTAAAGATAATTCACACAGGAGTAGATTATTACCATAGAAACGTTTAGTTAGATCAATAGAATCAATTTGCTACAAATTTTATTTTATATTGCAGAAAGAGTTTCTACTTTCGCGCACCATTAGATTCCTATATCTCGATAACACGAATTTGCAATATATATCACTGACAACGCATTTATAACTATAAATTAGCCTAAATATTAAAAAATACTCACTATTACTTCGGATGTACGGAAAAAATTCTCACGTAAAGATTTTGATAACCGGGGATTCAGTGCCTACTTTCTAGAGGATTCTTTCACAGGCTTCTTTCAGATGTATACTCGTTTTGCGCTAGAGGGCGTTCCAATTTTAAATAATATTCGAAAAATGAATGTAACTTTGAATTATTATTTTAATTGTGGCCAAGATGTATTTTAATATGGAAATTGATTTTCGAATGTATAATTATTTTACTCCTTGAAATAGATCCTAGAGCAAAATATGACTTGTTTAATGATACGATATTGATAGTTTGTAGGTTGACGAAAAGAAGTTTCTTTTCATTTAAAGAAATAACAAAAATATTTAAATAAATCTAAAACCAGTACATACTCGTTTTAGAATTTTATAAGCCATTGCATTAACCGTTAAATATTTTTATGTATTCATAATAATTACGTAGGTGTACATAAAAATTAAAATGCTCTTTATAACAACTTAAACAAAAATATTTCATCTTTCACATAAAAGCGATACTAAAATAGAACAGCGAATTAAAAAATACTAATTTAATCTATTCATATATTTCAAGCTTTATTTATGGAATTGACCATAGAGTTTATAGGCAAAATAATTATTTATATGTAGCAATAAAAAAACATCCGCTTCCTGTTTGTGAGACGCCATTTATTTGTTATAGTTCACGTTAGAATTACAAAAAGTGTTAAGGATAGAAATGGTGAAGCATTGTCGATAGTGTAATTAAATAGATATAACGTGTGATTTTATATTGTAATTTTGATATAAATAAGCAACAATGTCCGGAGGAAGCAGCAGTAATAGAAATGAATGCAGAATATACGTTGGAAACCTGCCACCCGACATCAGGACAAAGGATATACAAGACTTATTTTATAAATTTGGAAAAGTAACTTTTGTTGACTTGAAAAACAGAAAAGGTCCCCCCTTTGCATTTGTTGAATTCGAAGACCCCAGGTGAGTTTTAAAAACCTAGCTAATAAAATTAATTAAGTAATTTAAGGTTATTTGTTAAAAAAAGAAACTAGTATCTTAGTTCTTTCAGAATTGTATGACAATTTTGAGGTCAACTGAGGTTACGGATACCAAATAGCTACTCATAGCATAAATGCGTTACGCGAGTACTATTGTTATGAAAAGTATAAGACTTTAGTAGAAGTTATTATGCCATATTTTCTAGTAATAATCGATTAGAAGTAGCAAGCAAAAATAAATCATGAGACGTCGTAGAAATATATATGTAACATTTGGAAAAGGAAACATTACCTTGGAAACACGAGCGTTGATAAGTAGAGTTGGGGTTTATACAGTGTTCTCTATTTTTCTCTTCTATACGAAACTAGATGATTTAATTATAGTTTCCGAAGAAAATAGAACAGTAGTTAAGGTATAAATCTAAATAAAATTGTGTGTTTAAGTAAGAGATATAACAATAAAGTTGCTTTGGTTGTGTTTTATGATTAGTGTACACAAATATTGATTAGGCTGCCTTAATAAAACACTAAGATTTTAAATGTGCATTGGAGGGAGAGGGTTCAGGAACCTTGTTAGGTTCTTGTTGTTGGACAATGTTAATTGGTATATAATGCAAAATCCAAATAGGTCTGGCTCTCAAGTACATACAACTATATAGCACTCCAAAGAAAGATCAAGCTTCTGCCATTTCTAGCAAAATTAAGTTTTAAATATATTTACAATCAGGCAAAAAGTCATCTAACAGTAT
Organism: Antheraea assamensis; assembly: GCA_035772565.1. Lineage (NCBI taxonomy): Eukaryota > Metazoa > Arthropoda > Insecta > Lepidoptera > Saturniidae > Antheraea > Antheraea assamensis. Next base: position 5,657,230 of record JAQQSE010000011.1, read on the forward strand.
TTTTTTTGTTGATCTATGAGCTATATTCTCAAATTACATTTAATTAAGAAATGAGTCAGTGCTAAAGGTATACAGGCTGCAGAATTTTTTACTTTCTCCAATTTGTTTTTTAAATTAACTATGCTTGTTTTCCATACAGAAGAAGTATGCAGTATATACTATGAATTACAATATACCCTATGAATATTTAAAAGTACTTTTATTTATAATAAAAGTAGAATTAATTAATAGCATTAAAACATAGCATAGCATTTAATTGCATATAATAAATGTAAAATATCTTCATAACTGATTTGTATGAAATCCTTTAGTAAATTATGTGGTACTTAATCAAGATCCAACTTTATTTAACTAGCTCTTATAATTTACAATGAGTTGTGCTTATTAGTATTAAGTTAAACATTCCGAGGTTTCTTTTATCTTGTGACTGTTTTTTATTGCCATACAAAGAAATAAATGTTATTATATTATCACATAGATAGATAATGCTGATTATTAGGCATGATTCTTCATGAACCTGAGGTTTTTTAGTATATATTTGTGCCTGGCTAGATAATTTGGTCAAAATGTAGGTATTTTGTGATGCATTTCAATGGCATATTGTTAACCAATGCTTTGTTGGACTAAATTTGTGTATATTGGCTCATTGATCATTTTGTGATAAATTAGCAAACATGTATGAATGTCAACTGATGTTAATTGATTACTACAGTCAATGTAATAAAATAAAACTGCCTTTCTGATGCCAGTTGAAATAGGTTTCGAGTTATTTGAGAGCTGAGTTGAAACCTCTTACTTTAGTAAATATTACTACCTCAACACATTAGACTGAACAAAGTCAATGAGAGCTAGTGCTTTGCTGAGGAAATAACTGTTTATGTTGGATCTCCTATTGTTTGATGTACATATTCTGCCACTGGCACAACTTATCATAATATTGTGTTGAGGTTAAACCACAATATGAATGTATTGATGCCTCAGCACATAAATATAAATGTCAACATTGGGATTCTGTTGATGTATAAAAGAGAACCAATGATCAGAGATGCAGAGGACGCCGTCCGTGCGCGCGATGGGTACGACTACGACGGATATCGGCTCCGCGTGGAGTTCCCGCGCGGTGGTGGCGGAGGCGGAGGGTCGCGCGGGGGCCGCGGCGGAGGCGACCGATTCGGGGCACGCGGGAATGGCCGCGGGCCGCCGGCGCGTCGTTCCGAGTATCGTGTGTTCGTGACGGGGTTGCCGCCGTCGGGCTCGTGGCAGGACCTGAAGGACCACATGCGCGAGGCAGGGGACGTCTGCTTCGCGGACACCTTCAAGGATGGCACCGGTGTCGTCGAGTTCCTGCGTCACGAGGACATGAAATACGCCGTCAAGAAGCTAGACGACTCTCGTTTCAGGAGTCATGAGGTGAGGCATTCTACAATACGCATTCATCATTTTAAAAACACTCTAGGGAAAAGAGTACATTGACCTGAGTGGGTGGGTAGCTTATAAAACAAGTTTGTATGATGTTTTCAGGGTGAAGTGTCATATATTCGCGTGAAGGAAGACTACGGTGGTGGCGGCGGCGGTGGTGGTGGCGGCGGCGGTGGTGGAGACAGGTTGGACGATATTATTTGATAATTTTTGTTCAAATTGCGTAATTGTACATGTTAACTGTAAAGTTTTCAAGTTTCATGGTCAGCTATCATAACTCTATAAAAATCATATCACTAAACATCTATCAGTTGTTTCCAGAATGTTCATCTATGTTTAGTATGCTCCAGTTTAAGTTATTAGGCTAGATTTTCAAATTTTATGGCTATTTGTATACTAGAGATAAATCAGATGTATGTAAGTCTGTGTGGAGTAATTTTTTTTTTCCTAACTAAATACACTGTTGTCCTGGGAAGGCCTCTACATTTCACAGGAATAGGTATGGTATAAATATAAGGTTGCATACAAAAATAACATCAATCACTTTCAGGAATGATCATAAATGATCACAGGTGACAGTAATTTCTTTTTTGCAATCGGTTATATATATTAAAAAATAAATCAATTGCAATTGTTGGTACTCACTCTCATTGTTAATTGTTTTTTGTAAATATTCTAAATGCATATAAAGTCGGGCTGATTTGTAAAATACGGTCGAGGGGTTGAATGTAGGTTACTAATTAGAGTAACTAACTCATTATTGCTTTGATTATATAATGAAAGAGTATAGTTTACAATGAATATGTATATATAAAGGTCCCGGTCATACTCCCCGAGACGGCGCGGCTCGCCCACCTACAGCCCCGTCCGGCGTAGCTACTCGCGTACCCGTAGTCGCTCCCGCTCGCACAACTACTGAACCTCGACCACTACCAAGCAACCAACAACACACAGGTACGCATGCATATACACACACAAAATATCACCCATTTTCCATATGATTCTAGAAAAATCTAAACCAAAGTTCCCAAGACATTTATGAAAATATTCCTGTCCTTTGTCTTTTTATAAATCTTTGTTTTGACTGTTTTTTATTTCTCTGCTAAGTCTCAAAATATAATGCATTTTTAAATTACTATAGTTTATTATTTACATGAGATAAAGCAATATTATTCATGATTCAAGTGTAATTAATCCATATAATTATCAAATATTATATACAAGTAATATAAAATCTTGTGTATACAATTAAAGTTTATGTACAGTATAAACTTTCTAATACTGACGCCTATGGGACTGCACATTTAAAGTCTTAATTGAGTTATTGTAAAATGGAGAGAAGAAAAATCAGTATTTTTTTAAGGTAAAGTGAAGTAATTTCGACATTTTAGGAAGTTTGTCGTTAAGCCTAGTGGTGTTGATTGGAGTTTACACTGTATTTTCCTTTCAATTACCAAATTATTGGCCAAAACTTAAATTACTAGTTTTGATTTGACTATATAATTTTTAATCCACACAATAGTAAATATTTTAGGATAATGAATGGTGTCGTGTCACACCAGGATAACTTTGAATTAATGTTGAGTATGAATCTGTAGATATAATTGTGGTAATTAAAACGAAAATGTTTGTATTAGTAATGCTTAATTGAAACTACACAAAAAAGAAATCACAGATGTGTAGAGTATATAGTTTTGTAAAAAAAATTCTCCAATATAAATAATAAAGTTTCCCAATTTTTAGCATATTCTATAAACTTTCGTAAATAATACTGCCGAATTTTATTATTCATGTATTAGACAATGACATGCTTCTATTGTAAGTAAAACTACAACTATTTGGAGAAATCTGCTTTTCATCAGAAAAAGCCTAAATAACAGTATAAGCTTGCTACATGGATTTATTTCCAATGTTATCATGGAAAGATGACAATCTTATGGTTCTTTGCCAGTGTAAGACTTTAGACTGAATGTTATAATAAAGTTTTAGATAATAGTGGGTTATCAAGTGGTGCGTTTCTAGCTGTCGCGAGCGAGGAGAGGTGAAGTCGCAGCCCTGGACTCCAGCCCTGGGACCCGCTCCACTATTCTCAAGAAACCATTTTATTGTACCTATGTTACATATATTACACACATCATGATCTGACACAACAAATCTGGGAAATAGAAACAAACTATTTTACTCTATCAATGACAATGCCGGTTATGGACGTGATTCACTTTAAGATGCTATTTCGATAAGCAATAATAAATCTGTATAATTAATTATTTTTATAAAATATAAAAAATATTACATCATAAGGAAGAGTTACTTTGGAAATCAAAATTAATTTACTATATATAATGTGTTACAAAAATATTTTTCTTCATAAATAAATATACACATATGTGTGTGTATGGAAAGATAATCACATTCCAAATTGTATATGTATACATGACTTATAAAATTGATATTTAATAGAAATTATTCTAATAAATAGCTACATAATATTACTTATTGAAATTATCTTAAAGTTTTTTTAATCTACATAACAATTATATGGTTGGGTGATGTGATTTGTATTGTAAACTTTTATGTCCCCATACGTACGGGTGTAGAAAACCGTTACGCGTTATATTACTGTGTTAAACGGTCCATTATTCTATCAAAGCATTAAGTAGTACTTGTATGTATGGGGGCTTAGTGTGTTTAGCTTTTGGTCGTGGTGCTAGAGCACCCACAGAGCGCGCTCTATTTCAAATATTTTACGTATATATATATAAAATATACGAAATGTTTGTTGTGGTATTGTTCGTATAAGAGAGGAGCGCGTTCCGTGGTGGTTTCACACTTCATCCTAACATAATGACTTGTATAATGAAAAGTATTTTCTTTTGTTTCATCCACTGTGGATTGGGATCGGATTTGCTTGGCTGGAGGTGTGAGTCAGGATGCATTAGGATCGGATCGGCAGGAGGGATCTTGTTTAGTATCGGATCGCATTAGGACGCGCGCACTCATCGGACAGGATGCGAGGATTTTTGGATTAATTGTACCGAAGGATCTCGGAGGATTCTCTCTCTCTGTAAAAGGATGGATCATGCATTTTAACGCGGAGCATTTGACTATATCCGTTGGCATGTGTAACGGAACCCGGATGCCAGGATCACGGATTCTTGGGTATGATATTCAAAATATTTGCAAATAATGTTGAGTGCACGCTCTATACTGGCGTATTAATGTTTGTTTGGATCCTTAACTCACACTTTATTTGCTTATCGATGTCTGCCGTTTATTTCATAATAGGTATCTCATTAGTGTGTCAAACCTAACAGTTCTCATGTTAAAATAGCATGCTTTAAGAGCTTTCATATCAAACTGCGACAGTGTCCGGGTTCATTGATCGAATTAAACTCGGTAATGATAATATAGAATAGATAATTTGATGAGTGTTATAGAAAATACTTTATAAAAATTCTGAATATTGTTGTTGAATTGGTCGTTTCGTCGTCGCGATTTATGTTCGTGTTTAGATTAAGAGTGTCAAAAGTATGTATGTATTATGACTATAAATATATATATATTTATCTGGATGTGCATTCCAAAAACCAACACACACTTTGATTGATTAATTAATAAATCCTTATCCAACAATACTTCATTTTGTTTCATTTAAGAAAAACCTTAATTTTTTAAATTCTATATGCCTATACTTAATTTATCCAACTTTAATTATTGGTTATTTCATAACCAAATTTACTATTTAATATCGACCAACCACCTCTGCTAGTTTACGCTGGATAATTCTTACATGCAGCAAATAAGTTACTGGCACAAGTTTATCACAATGATGGAACACTTTCAGTTGAGTACAGAAATTACCTACTATCACGATAAACAAACTTACAGTGCAGCATAGATTAAAATTATTAAGCCACTATATCAGGAGTTCATATTTCATAAGTTAAAAGAATTAAAGCTATAAAAGACGATTTGTGACATAAACCTCTAATATAATTGAAACAAGTAATAACATATCGGAAACACCAATGTATTATAATGAATAAACATGCATACATTTACTGGTTAAATATGCAATTTACTTCATAAATCTAAGGAAATCTACCTACATCAAATCAAACTAACACACCCCAAGACAATAATGGGTTTAAGAAACCATCTATTTAAATCTTGAAACCAGAATGGATTGCCACAGTGCCAAATGTCAGATTTTCATATGTAACCTGCCTGAAGCCAGCATCCTCAATCATGCCTTTAAATTTATCCTGAAAAAAAAAATTACAATTAAAGTAGGATTCATTATTCAACAACCAAAGTTTTTGATCATTTTCACCTTATTTAACTTTCTAGTTATTACAACATTTACCTGATTTGGAAACTGCCTTATACTCTCAACAAGGTACTGATATGGTTTCCACTGCCCAGCAACGAGATGTCCCAGCACGGGTATCACTTGAAATGAATATTGGTCATATACCCTAAAAAATACAAATAAAGTATATATTTTATATAACTCAAATAGGGACAAAAGTATTTCTATAATAATAGTTATTTTGACTATGTAAAGATGGGATAACTAATGAGAAATGATGGGAAATAAGTATACATACATGTACTGAAGGAACATTGAGGGTGCTATGGTCCTTTTCTCCCAGTCTTAAATCAAAAGGGCTGTTGTAATAATTGTAAAGATAAGAATAATACCATTGCAGCGTGTCGTTAGGGAGGTGACTGAACTCCAAGCACATGAAACGACCTCCAGGAGTCAAGACACGGTATGCCTCCTCTAGAACCTGATTCAGATGAGAATTTCTTTAATATAGAGGACATTTCTCTCAGTTATACAATTATAACACAGATAATTATATATTTAGACTATTAATTTACATTTTTAAGAGTTAATTCATCTATGAAGTAGAATATACAGGCTCTGTTAGAATATTACCCGTAAAGTAATATAGTTTAGGAATAGAGAGACATGTTTGAACCCACCCAACACTAATTTATTACAACTCTGAAATAATTTACTTCTGATTGTGAAAAGCTCTTTCTAATCTTTATACATACGAGTATACTAGCTACTATTATATATGACGTTTGACGTTCAACTTCAAACGAGTAAAATAATTTATAAATTCATTAATAAGATTTTGGCAGTAAATACCCAAATTATTGGAATATTTTGTAATAGTTTCACTTTTATACCGGCATACTGTTGACTGGAGGTTATAAGGAGCAGTAGGATAGGAGAGATAGAGAGAGAGTAGGAGATTGTAAGTGCCGTAGTATTGAGCAAGGATTGTTGATGCCATAAGTTTGCACTACTCAGAAGTAATCCGAAGTAATAGTGGAAAGGAAGTCTCATTTTAGTTTCTAGCTTTAAAATTGTATTCGTATTTAGTGATTATTATTAGTTTTTATTTCAATATGTATTTTGTTATATGTTTGTAATAAAAACAAAGAGAGGGAAAGTATCATAGAAGCTGCAATTGCTTTCGATCTTGCAATAGTTAACACTTTTTTCCAAAAAAGAGATCAGCACCTAATCACATATAATAGTGGTAATCATACCACCCAAATTGATTATTTTCTACTACAAAGAAATAACATTAAAATAGTGAAAGATTGCAAGGTTTTGCCAGGAGAGGTATTAACTACTCAACATCATTTGCTAGTGTTAGATTTAAAAATAAAATTACAACTGGACGGAAGTAAGTTCAGACCCCCAACCAGAATTAAATGGTGTTTGTTAGAAAAAGATGAATATGCGAATGAATTTAGGACAAAAGTTGTTAACAAAATGATAGAAATGAAAGATATGGAATCGAAAACAGTGCATGAATGTTGGAATGAAATAGCGACATATATAAAGAACGTGGCAAGCAATGTATTTGGTGAAACGAAAGGAAGAGGAAACATAGATAAGGACACTTGGTGGTGGAACAAAGAGGTACAAGAGGCTTTGAAAGAAAAGAAAACAGCTTTTAAGGAGTGGAAAAGTGTTGGTGACAGGGATTGCACGGTTAAAGAAAATAAGAGAAAAATATATGCAGAATGTAAGAGAAATACAAAAAAGCGGTTGCTATTGCCAGAGCTAAAGTGCAAAATGATTTGTATCAATCACTCAAGGCTCATAAACACAAAAATATTTGTATCGATTAACAAAAGTAAGAGAAAAGAATACAAGGGATATTATACACGTTAAATGTATAAAAGACGTTGGAGTAATAATTTTGACGAATGATGAGAATATAAAGAGTCGTTGGAAGGGATATTTTGAAAAGCTGATGAATGATGAAAATGATTGGTCCAAAGAGCTAGAGGCTGTACCGTTATATTTAGGTGTTGTACAAGAGATAAGAGAGGAAGAAGTAAAAGAAGCTGTGAATGGTATGAAGAACGGAAAAGCAGTAGGGCCAGATGGTATACCTATTGAAGTATGAAAGTTTCTAAAGATAGATGGATGGATGTGGCTGACTTTATTTTTTAATAAGATATTGCAAGAGGAGGAGATCCCAAATGAATGGTACTATAGCATAATAAATAAAGATAGGTACTATCTTTCAGAATAAGGGTGATGTACAGGACTGTAATAACTATCGACGGATAAAGCTTATGTCACATAGTATGAAGGTTTGGGAAAGAGTGTTAGCGAGACGAATAAGAGATGAAACTGAAGTTAGAATCAATTCGGGTTTATGTCTGGAAGTGCGACAACAGATACCATTTTCGCAGTTCGCCAGCTGTGCGAAAAATACAGACGTGTACATAAAAACTTGCATATGGTGTTTGTTGATCTGGAAAAAGCATATGATCGAGTACCTCAGGATGTTCTGTGATGGGCGCTGAAAAAGAAAAGAGTGCCTGGCAAGTACTTACAACTTGTCCGTTGTATGTATAGTCAAGCTAAAACACATGTTAGGTCCGAGGCTGGAATTACCGACAATTTCCATGTGGCTGTAGGTTTGTATCAGGGATCAGCTTTAAGTCCTTATCTATTCCTTCTTGTCATGGATACAATAACATCAGACGTACAGGAGGAAGCAGCTTGGTGTATGCTATTCGCTGATGATATTGTTCTTGTTGGTGAAAATGCTGCCGAGGTCCAGAGTAGGCTGGAGCAATGGCAAGAGAAACTGAAGAATGTTGGTTTAAAGATTAGTGGGATGAAAACTGAACATTTGTTCTGTGACTTCGGAGGTCCATCCAGTTTTTGTCATATTACTTTAAACGGTGTATTCTTACCAGCCTGCTCCAATTTTCGGTACCTCGGCTCATTAATCCAAAATGACGGTGGAATAGACAAGGACGTGAGGAATAGGATAAATGCAGAGTGGATGAATTGGCGAAAGGTGTTTGGGGTGGTTAACCCACGAATGCCGTTGAAACTTAAGGGGAAGGTGTATAAAATTATAATAAAACCAGCCGTGTTATATGGATTCGAGTGCTGGGCTACGAAAGAGACGGATGAGAAAAGATTACATGTGGCAGAAATGCGAATGTTAAGATGGATGTGTGGTGGAACAAGGATGGATAAGATTAAGAATGAGTATATAAGAGGAAGTTTGAAAATAGCACCAGTGACAGAAAGTTGAGGAGTGATAGGTTAGCATGGTACAGGCATATTATGAGAAGAGATGAAAGTAACAAGAAAAGTTTTGAGTTTGAAAGTGGATGAATATAGGAGTAGAGGAAGACCGAAAACGGTGTGGATGGATTATGTGAAAAATGATATGTGTATAAAAAGTGTGAATACTGAGATGACATCTGACAGAGGAGAGTGGAAAAGGAAAACATGTTGTGCCGACCCTACTTAGGTGGGATAAGGGTAAGATGATGATGATACATATATTAATTAGCTGACCCCGGCGAACTTTGTACCGCGTAACAGTCGATTCTTTAAATATTATTTTTTTAATACTTATTCTGCTATTCGGGACGCTATAGAAAGTTAAATGTTACCATCGTATAAATATTGACATTAATATTTATACGATACTAACGTTAATCAATTGTTTTGCCTTCCCAGAACCTCTTCACTAACACTTAAACTTTATGGTATGGTTTAAAGTTTAAATTGAGTTTTAAGTATTATTACGAACCGTTTGTATGGGAGTATTGAAAAGTGTTGTTTTTAGACCTTTCAAGCCATTTTTATAATTTTTCTCTCCGTAAGCACCATCATCGTAATTCAAGGAATATTCTAAAACAAGAATTAGTGAAATCGGTTCAGCTGCTCTCGAAATTTGCGCTTAGCAACACATTCAGCGATTCATTGTTTTATTATAGATTATATAATTCCAAACGGCTGTACAAATTTGAATGAATTTTTTTGTATATTCAGGTATATTCAAGAATTGTTTAGATTCATAATTGAACTCGATAGGGTGCACTGTGGTATGATTCTAGGATTTTTTATTATTAGGATAAGACGACCTCCGCTGACTCACAGTACATAAAACCCCATGAATTTTATGAAAAGAGTATATAGTAATGTAGTGTGCGTGTTGCGGGAGACGATAATTGTAATGATGAATAGGTCTTTACTATATGAATGCTTTATTAAGACTCTAAGCCTAACATACACTACAGTAACAGAGCCTATTGGTATTCAGATTAGTTTGTTATTTAATAATTTATCTATTAGTAACCTATTCCAGAAATAATTAAATTGAATTGTAAGTATAAAAAATATGTTTTTTATGAATTATTGGTACACAGGCAAATATTAAAAATATCAGGTGTTTATTTGTACCATATATGATGATTAACAGACCACAACTGAAAGTATGCGGGAAGAAAAACTTTCCACTCGTAATATATAGTGTCTGCGCACCATTTATATTGTCGTTTTTTTTAATAGTTGTTCTGGGCTGAGCTGCACCAAAATCGTGTTTATTGTAATTGTTAAAGTTAACTTTAACAATGACAAGAGTTGCTAACAGATACATTTGCCAAAACGAGTTGCACTATCAAACATTTTGTAATTGTTAAAGTTATTAGGGTTGCCACTTCAATAAGCCAATTAGTCACTAAAATCGAACAGGTTACCCTTTTTTACTTGGCAGGACTTTGGTTATAACTGTCACTATTGTTATTCTGTGACTGTCACCGGCACGCAAATGTCAACTTGTTACAATTATTTTGCTCTGTTATTTACTTTGTCTTGAAGTTGTATATGGGATTTTTTTATCAATATATTATTATCAATCGCTAATTCCGAGTAAATTAATACCACATTGATTACCACATTCGAGAATAGTATAAAGTAAGAAGTATTCAATTTATTAAAATCTACAATAATATTTGGAAATTTCATATAAAATGTTTTTGTATGCACTATATAATAAAAGTGTTATACAAGCATTCGATCCTGTAACGACAAAACGTTAGCTTCTGTCGTCCTGTGGGTATTTTCTAATTCTGTGTTTGTTATTTAGAGAAAGAAGCATTATCTTCAGCTAAAATGAAGTGAACCAGTGAACTTGACAACCGATTCAAACATTGACATTAACAATAACGTTAACCGGCCAACATGGAGCAGTAATAGTTAACGTTAAATCGTGACGTCATTTTAACCATTGTCATTTGGTGCAACCTATTTTTTGCCTAACAATAACTTTAATGGAATTTTTAACTTTAACATTAACTGGTGCAACTCAGCCCTGGTATGTTATTAATAACCCTTTATTATTCACCTCAGTCTTAAAGGAAATTGAAAGTATGTTCAACAAAAATGCAGATACACTCTTTATTAAGAAAACATGTGTACCTTTTCAATGTGTGTACAGTTCCTTATACCAAAGGCTATTGTATAAGCACTGTAGGATTCATCTGGTATGGGCAGCTTCTCTGCATCAGCACACAGCCAGTCTGTGTCTACACCACACGACTCCTTTGTTAGACCTTGCCTGTAATCATGTAATATCCAATAAAAAAATAAAAATATTAGCACAAGAAGCTACAGTAATTTTTATTTCTTGTTACTTTTGTTACTATTTATTTTTATCATAACAACAATAATTAATTTGTTATCAATAGAAAAAATTACATTAAAAATATATGTCTTATGTGAATAAATTTTGCCTAGAAATATAGAATCCGGTTTGTAATCATTAACATATAAACTTTGTATAAATAACAGAGATGCTTCTCTGGTTAAAGATACAAATTAGATTGGTACAACTGAATCTACTTAACATTTACACTCTTGTGTTAAATAGAACTTTCAAAAGTTCCAAATACTCAAAATGATATTTACAAATTAATATTAATTTCAATATTGAGAACCTCAATGCTCTTTGTTTCCCAACATCGAGCATAGACTGGTTGATGTCACATACAGTGACACTGCTTCGTACACCTTCAGGAGCAGGTCTCAGATTCTGTAGGTATTTTATGTAGCGGAAAGTTATGTCACCTGAAAATGAAAAACAATATCAGAATCTAGGTTCACTTTTCAAATTTCAAAAACATGGAATGGTTATAAGCTATGAGAATATTTTAGTTATGGAAACTGGAACATTTCTCACTAATAGAGAGCCGCATTATTTGAGTGGTATATACAAATTGATATTGCCACATGATTTGTTACTCAATTATAAAACATGTCTTAAAATTCACAACTTCATAATTTTTTGCACATTTGGTTATATAGTATAAACACTAACCTATAATAAGGTACAGTTAATTAGCTCCAATTGCATAAAAATGTAAATAAACATCAGAATAATAAGATGACAAAAGTAAACACTTAAACTTACCAGTTCCGCCAGCTACATCCAACAACTTAGTCTCATGTGTTGGAGCCAGCCTAGCCATAAAGACATCCTTCCAAATTCTGTGTACACCAAAAGACATAACATCATTCATCACATCGTACTTCTCTGCCACAGTTTCAAAGACATTGTGAACTGGAAATTTTAAAATAATGACTCCTCTAGGAAATTGAGCCTAAAATTTGTATACTTTGCAATTTTGAGCTCAGTTTTCTATTAGCGTCCGTCGAGTTGGGGGTTGATATTTTTTTTATAGATATATTACATTAACAAAAAAACACACACAAAATCTCACCATGCGGAGACGTGTAGTTTTAGAGAAAAAAATATTGAAAATCACTTATTTATGCAATATTTACGTAATTTTTACCACAGATTAAAGCGAAATATCGCCATTGAACGTTTCTTTTTATTTACGCTTATGTTGTCATAAGTTAGGTGAAATTTTAATTTTTATAAATTTTCATAAATATTTATTTTTTATACTCATTTCAATAGTTTTCACACACACATATATTTCAGTTTATGTATATTAAATTACAGCATTATTTTCATTACGAACTATTAAAATTAAAATGACTCGTAAAGACGTTCAACCAGCTTGTGAAACGAAACATAAAACAGATGCCATTTTTTATTGTTATTGAGATAACAAATAAAATAGGTTAGGTTCGACTTACGTCAAAGAACCTGTTGAATGACCCCAACTCCACCTGGGACGAGTTTGTCCTACCCCTAGAGTGTTTTTAAGGAGCCGGAGGCGCGTAGGGAGAGCAGCATTTGTTACGCAAGGGCGTAGAGGCCTGCTTTTCCCGCAGCGCCAGAGACGTTACAGAGTCAAAATAAATACAGAAATCCGGAAATTTTCCTTAGAATTTAAAGTATCAAAACTTGAAAAGCTCGGCAACTTTTCCTTTTAAGGGGTGTTAGTACTGATTCTCCCCTCCCTCTCAACCCCCTCCCCAGCATCAATTCGACCGACGCTAATGGAAAGTCGTACCGAACAAATATTTAAGATTACTGGTTACGACTGTTAGGTACAATCGGTTATAAATTCTGGAAAACTTTACAGCCGCTTTCGACTCTTCAGTTTAGATTTTCAGTTACTTTGTTGCGACAAATTAATTATAATTTCTCGACATTTGAGTCAAAAGTAATTAACATTATTATATTTTAATTATCCAAGTTCTTTTTTTACCTTTTTTCCATTTTTCATTCTCATCGACTGTTTGGAAACCAAAATGCGTTTGGCCATCGTTTTTTCTGTTTTCGTCACTGCTTTTTGTAGCAGACTGTGTAGTGAACCTTTGTGTCCTTATAATGTGACGAAATGATCTTATATCCGAAAATTTAAAAACTGATTTCCGTAGTGCCATATCTATCTACATAAGTTCATTAGTTACCTACGTTAGCCAAGCGCGCCGTGCTGGTAAATGCCTACTTGTCTTCCTGTATTAATATCACAAACTACTAAGAGGGTACTACGTATCAGACGCGAAACTCCATATCTAATCTATGCTTCATACAACTAATAAAGAACGGGCAAGTTAGATTTGACGTTTGTTTTTTTTAATTTCGTCTTTTCACCTTTGGCAAAGGCGATACAAAATTTATCAAAGATAAATACTTATAGGCTTTTTGTTATCGTATTCTTAATTTGGTTAGCATATTCGTATACATCGAAATCACTCGATATTCTTCTTTTTTCTTTCTTTTATATTACTGACAACTCAGTCCTCTTGAAAGACTATTACTGATACTTAATGCTTACAATACGATACAAGTTATTAATATAAGCGATGTATTGATGTATTTTCATAAAACATCGAACCAATTGTAACCAGTTAATTTCATGAAAATTCAGTTTGATCTCTAAATCATTACCGACCAACTTTTTTCTTTAATTCTATTTACTTTAAAATATCTTTATTTTACATTTTTTATTTCAAACCTGATTTGTTTCAACTTAGTTGAACGTATACGGATCCTGAATCTTATCTTTATGTGTTTATGTAATATTTGAACGCTCTGGCTGCTCTGCCAACTGTTTAAGCCGAATTTAGTAATTGATGTTGGCTACACTGTGCGTTAGACAATAAAAACATAACTCACTGAATTCTACTGCTGTTTATGCTGCCTCAGTGAACTTTAACTTCTCGGTTGACTTCTTAAGATTTATATCTCAAAATAGCGGATCATGTAATTAAATCCGAAACAGTTTTTTGAAATATCGCGGCATTTGGTAATTACATTTATGTACCTCAAGTAGGCTGTTCACCTATCGCCACGAAATTTTGTCTATGCTCGCAATAATACATTTATTTATATAACAGTGTGATACATTATATAATATAATCAAAAATTTAAAATTGTTAAAGCTAATAATTATAACGAATTTATAAAATGTATCATTTCTTTATCGATTATGAAATATTGTGTAATTTTTTTGTCACTATACCAAACTATAAAAGTGACGCCTTTTTTGCGAGAATACTGAGTAATTTATGAATTACTTTTTTATACAAAAATGATTTTTTGGTACCCCTAATAATATACACGAATACAACTCAAATTAGTTTTATAGTAATTTAATTGGCCAAAAAATTGCAGGTATCATATTCTTTCGTGTAAATTATTAAATCTTGAGTGATATAATGCACTGAAAACGTATGCAATAGAAATAAGTAAAAAATTGGTAATATAAGCATACTTAATAATAGCATAATAAATGGTTTGTTGTTATAAATTCCTCAAGCATTGCAATAATTTATTACAAAGTGGATGTAATTGTACAAACGAAATAAAACACATAAAAAGATAATCTAATAGAAATATAACATTAAAGAAATTACCATTGATAATAAATACATATATATACTGAAATAGATGCGCCACAGACGAATCAGCTATTTCTTATTTACCCGTCCTCTTCGCTAGATGGAGCTGGTTTCTTTAACAGTATATATGTAATATTTAGATTAGACATATTATTTTTTTAGAGGGAGATTCTGTAAAAAATCCATTAACAAAGAAAACCAAAAGTTAGATAAAAATGTATCACATGGTTTTCTGGCTTAGTAGATCTTTTAAAATGGGATATTTCAAATATAAACAATGCTAGAAATATTTTTTTATTTTGTAATGTTTTATTTATGTGTACATTAATGTAAACTATCAAGTAGTTACTTAATCAACAATTATAAAATCCTCACAAATACAAAAGATGATTCAACTGTTCAATTAATTGGCCACCTTATAAAGTATAAGTTTATCATTATAGTCAGATCAACTATATTCCATATATTAACTATTAAAAATCAAGTCTAACATGCATTTGACTGTACAAATACGAAAATCACATTTAAGAAAAAGTTTCTTCATAACTATTTTCGTATTAATTTAAGCTAGACTCCAAACTGCGTTGCATTTCTAGTATAATGTTGGAATTGTCTTCCTATAAAAATCAAAAACATAAAACTTAATTCGGTAAATTATAGGTTTGATTTATTTATGATTACTTACATTGCTAAAATACACAAATTGGTAATAGATTGATAACTTATTAAAAAAAAATTAGTAATAAATTATAAAAAGGCACAATATAAGCCATACAGAACAAAACTTATAATTACTTATGCTTTCTATGACTTTTACTATAATTGAATGCCTGTAATTTTATTTTATCATTGCTGTTAAAATCAGTAATTTTGCCTATTAAAATTCTATTAACTCCCGTACACCAACTATTGACAATTAAATTATTTGATAAGTTCGTTAAATAATCAACTAATATCAATTTATGTTTGCTACAGGTAATCATAGAAAAGTCACACCTGCAATTTATAAAAAATAATATTTTTTCCTTTAAATTTGTTGTTTCAGGAGAATCCCTTAGACAAGTAACAATCATAAAATAAATTTCATTTAGTAATTGAACAAAATCATCACATGCGTTAAACAAAGATTTTTTCGTATAATCAATAAGGAAGCGGGGTCAATCTCTGGTTTCAACAAATCATTCATGCAATTAATACAATTTTTAAATATTTTAGATTTGCATTTTTTAATTATATAGCCTACTACATACTTTTTTGCTTCCTCGTGCAACATTGAGCCAGTAGATTTAATTTCATGCATTGTGGTAATCAGAGAATCAATTTCACATGCAAAATCAGGAGGATCTAAGTAATCACATTTTTCTGTTAATAAAAATTTCATTGACTGAAATGGTTGATAATCATCTTTTTCACAATTAGCGTTAACTGAATGAGACGAATTCATATTATTAATCAATAGTGTTTTATAAGTGTTCATAAATTGCAAGCATGTGGGTTTAACATTTCTGACTCCATTACTTCAGATACAACAAAAGAAATTCTCAAGGGGATCTTGATTAAAATTTCTAGTTATTATGTTCGTAATCTTAAAATGTTTATTTATGTATTTCCACATTTCCTTAAATGTATTTATATTATGTATCCAGTTCTGAACAGATGGCACTTTTTCATACTTAATAGTTTCTGTGCCATCACGATTTTTAACTACCTTTACAAAAGATATGGATTTTTAAATTGGTATTATTTCGTCCCAAAACTCAAAATGCTTAGAATGATCTTTTAGGCACCCCTTGAGAACTTTTACTGTATCATGGTATGAGTGACCATTAAAGGAGTCAAATAATTTGTCGAAGACAAGTAGGAGATCAGCAGTGTCTTCACATTCCGCTGGTAGGATTTTGCGTTCTGAAACAAGAAAGGATTATTTGACTTGTCAACAAGTAATTTTTTTTCATTTAAAAATTCTTATATTTGAATATACTAAAATGAAAGTTATCAGCTGATAAACTTAAATTCTATCACACATTGTGTGTAACAACTGTTAGGAAATATAAGTAGTAAATTTTTGAAATTAAAAATTTAAAGAGAATTAAGTTATCATATACAGCATTGTATCTCCCAAAAAAAAATGAGGTCTTGCAATTGAATGTGTATCAAGTCAACTACCTGTTGGAACCGTGTAGGTAAATCCTTTTAAATAAATTAGATAAATTACAGTCGAAATGTTTAAGGAAAATTACAGGTATTATGAACTCCGGTAATTGCTTTTCAATTAGAATACCTTGATCCTCCATTATATATACGTAGACAATTCCTTTCTGACCAGTTCTTGTATAAATCCATTAACCTAGCTAACCACTGACTAATTCCTAAATTAATCAATCTTTCTCAAAGAATTCATTCATCCGCATAAAAATCCTATATCCCTTATAAAAAGCTTTGATCAACTTCCTTTATCAATGGACGATATCCTTTTATTTTTTTTTTTACGTGGGGAAAATCCGTAACGGATACCCACCCCGTCGGGCAGCGGGGGGTGGGTTATGTCCGAGTCCCACGGACTAAAAACCCCACGGTGCCTCTCACACCTATTTGGCCGGGGAGCAGGAACTGCCAATGGCATTACTTCTGCTCCCCGGCAGGTGTCGGCCCCTCATCCGGGGCCCCGTCTGCGGTCTGAGGGGTCAAGATGGTAGACCCCTCAGGAGGGGGCGGGTGTTAAACCCCTCCGACGAACTGTGGGAGTCGCTCGGCACAAGCGCCTCCACCACGCGGGCCTGTGCAGTTTGACGCTGCTCAGGGCGACGGACGTGCCCGCCCGTCCCGTCGCCCACAGGCCCTTTTTACGGCGGCATGAGGTCGTCGCCGACCCGTCGCCGCCGTGTTCGTCGACCGCGGGAGGGGAGCCTGGTGGTCTGCTCCCTCTCCCTCTCCGCCGCCTCCTTCGCGAGCATGACTCGCTCGCAGTACGAGGCGACGGAGATCCACCCGGCCTCGCTCTCGACCATCTAATCTAATCTAACTGATAAGGCCGGTGCTGCTGTATGGATTCCAAAATTTAAAATTATCCTGATTTTTAAATGTCCCTATTCGTTTTCTGTGTTTTTTAAGGAGTTTATAACTCTTTTGTACTGATTGTATAAGTCGTTAGCAGGATATTTTTAAATTTCCCATACGTTCTATGTCAAACTATCCCTTAAATTTAATGACCAGAGAACTATTATTTAATTGCCACTGTCTTGGCTTAGTAGTAGCCTTAGCTTAGATCCCTGGTCTTTGTAGAACTCTGAGGAATGAGGCTGCGGATTTATATGCCAAAAATGCTCTTGGTTATGACATTGACACTAAAACATGTTCTCAAGATTTGTATTCACTCGCAAAACCTTAACTTACTCAATCATGGCAAGACCTGTGGGATAACTTTGATCCACACAAAATCAAACACTATAGGAACATACAGCCAAGAGTTCCCACGAAGCCATAGTTTTTTAAATTCAAAAATGCACACAATGGGTTATCTCGACTATTATCCGCCTGCTTCTTGGCCATATTCTCTCCAGTTTTTATTGCAAAAATACATGTCCGATATCGTCCATTGATAAAGGAAGTTGATCAAAGCTTTTTATAAGGGATATAGGATTTTTATGCGGATGAATGAATTCTTTGAGAAAGATTGATTAATTTAGGAATTAGTCAGTGGTTAGCTAGGTTAATGGATTTATACAAGAACTGGTCAGAAAGGTTTGGCTCCGTCACGGTTTGTGTACTAGCCAGCGTCAAGTAACAAGATTTTGTCAAGTGTATTGCGATAATTATAATGTTCTAACTAGATGGTGGTTTCCTTGTTAGAACTTTCCATGGAGTTTTGGTGGCATCTCAGAATGCATGCTCCGTAGTATTTTTTCCCATCCACTTCATTTGTGCATAATTACCGAAATATATTACGTAAAACACAACCAATATTACAAAATATAGAGTCTAATAACACAAGATTATGAATAAAATATAAAAACCACTACATGACAGGTGCAAGGGGTATCGAACATCTTCTTAGATATCCAAGCCAACCTCACCTGCACATGGTGCACCCTGCCGACTAACCGACGAGGCTCTGGCGATTATTGGTCCCAACTGTGGTTTTGGTCATGATGGTATACCATGTAATCCTGGATCCATTTTAGCGTGGTGGTAGGGTTATAACCCGACTGGTAAGCAACCACCCTCGGGTGTAGAATGGCGCAAAATAAAGGTTTTATATGGATCTTTGTGTTCCGGCATAGTGAACGAGAACCAGCCCTTTGAAAAGTGTTGCTATCCGCGAAGTTGTCTTGGGTCCGCTTTAGTTAAAGTTACTGAAACTGTTGAAACAGCGACGAGTTTTGCCACGGGAATCAGGGAGGCCCGGTGAAACGGTTGTCCGCTGACCGCCCGCCAGTCAGTAGGGGACCCGAACCCGAGTATTACTTTTAAACTCCGACTCGGGAGGCTGTCCCGCCAACTGGCGAAAAATCCCGTGGAGTGACTGTCGTGCCGGATGAGGAGAATGGAGTGGAACCCGGCAGCTGCTCTCAGGGGGGGACCGGGGGCCCTTCCGTGCCCCGTGGCGGCTCTTCGTGTGGCTCGACCGTACAGTGACTGTATACTAATCCCTTCGACACGAGTGACAGCGCGGATCGCAATACTTACCCTCTATGTGTTTTTTTACCAAATCCCAATATATGAAGATGACCAAGAAAAACAGAAACGTTAACCCCGCGGACTCCATTTCCACATTTTCTGTGGACTTCTGCAACATAAGGGGTCTTCATTCAAACATCAACGCTGTACACCACCATCTTGAAAAAGCAAAGCCGGCGTTGCTCTTTCTTACCGAGACCCAGATATCCTGTCCGAATAACTCTTCATATTTGCATTATTCTGGTTATAAGCTTGAGGACTCTTTTCTACGCCGAACTGGGGTATGCATGTATGCACGGGAGGATATTTGTGTTCGTCGTCTTAACAATCTTGAAGACAGGGATCTGTCCTTACTATGTGCACGGGTTGACTATGGTGGCCACACTTTGGTCTACACATGCCTGTACAGGTCTCATCGTGGAAATGAGGAGACAACACAACTTTTTCAACACGTCCAAATAGCGACTGACAGCATTCTTGAACAGTACCCTGATGCTAAACTGATGATTCTCGGCGATTTTAATGCACACCATAAAGAATGGCTGGGATCTAATAAAACCGATCATGTCGGGAATACGGTTCGAGAATTTGCTCTGGCATATGGTCTCTAAAAATTAGTACAGGAATATACGAGACTACCTGATATCGAGGGCCACGAATCTTCTCTTTTGAATCTTCTGCTCACAACTCATCCGGAAGGCTACCAGGTTTCCGTCGATGCACCTTTGGGAACATCTGACCATTGCCTGGTGCGTTCCATAGTGCCATTACTGAATCCTAACAGACCCCATGCTGTCGGGACCCGGAAAATATGGCACTACAGTTCAGCAGACTGGGACGGACTGCGTGAATTTTTTGCATCCTACCCTTGGTCACAGCTTTGTTTTTCATCTAACGATGCAAGTGTTTGTGCTGACTCTATTACTGAGGTCGTGCTGCAAGGAATGGATTGCTACATCCCATCCTCGGTATTACCAGTTGGTGGTAAGAGTCAGCCATGGTTCAATAAGCCTTGCTGTGAAGCTACAAACCATAAGGAAGCCGTCTTCAGGGAGTGGAATTTGACACGAGCTTGCAATGATCCAAACACTCCACACCTGAGGAAAAAATTCAATGCGGTCTCCAGAAAGGCGAAGTGGGCAATTGTTGCGGCGAAATTTAATTTCGTTGGAAGGACAGGTGAGCGCCTAGCTAGATATCCTTCTGGAAGTCGATCTTATTGGTCGCTTGCCAAGGCTATTAATGGGAATTTCTGCCAGTCCTCTTTTCCACCTTTACGTAAACCCGATAATTCCCTGGCTCATACTGCAAAATAAAAAGCAGATCTTTTTTGCAACCTCTTCGCATCAAACTTGACTTTAGACGATGGGGATGCACCACCGCCCAACATCTCACGGTGTGCTCACCAAACTAAGGTCCTGCGGTGTCCCCGAAGATCTTTGCATGTGGGTATCGAGCTTTTTGTCCGGGCGGAGCATAAGAGTTGTAGTCGATGGCTGTACCTCTGATGCTATGGTAATAAATGCCGGTGTCCCACAAGGCTCTGTGCTATCACCTACACTAATCCTTCTACATATCAATGAACTTTTGGATATCCCTAATGTTCATTGCTATGCGGACGACAATACGGGTGATGCGGTATACTCGGGCAATGCAAACATGTCTCGGGTACTCGTGGAGCAAAACCGAACCAAACTTGTGTCTGAAATTGTCATGTCGTTGGACAGGGCCTCTGATTGGGGAGAGGCAAACCTTGTCCAATTCAACCCTCAAAAACACAAGTCTGTGCGTTTTCCACGAAAAAAAAACCATTTGTCATAGCACCTAAGTTTCAGGGCACTTCTCTGAATGTTTCTAGCGATATCGGGATCCTTGGTGTCAACATTTCCAGCGATGTGCAATTTCGATCTCATCTGGAAAGCAAGGCCAAATTGGCAGTTAAAAAGCTGGGTATCCTCAACCGGTCAAAGCAGTACTTCACCCCAAAGCAACGACTTGTGCTCTATAAAGCACAAGTACGTCCACATATGGAGTACTGCTCACACATCTGGGCAGGTGCTCCTACCTACCAGCTTTCTCCTTTGGACTCCCTGCAAAGGCGAGCTATTCGCATTGTTGACGATCCCGAATTGACATACGCTCTAGAATCATTAGAATATTGCAGAGACATTGGGTTCTTATGTGTGCTTTACCGCATGTATAACGGAGAGTGCTCTGATGAACTTTTTGGTATGGTGCCCTCATCACCGTTTCAAACTCGCACCACCCGCCGTTGGCTGGCTGCTCATCCACATACCCTAAAGTCTAGTAGAATGGCGACAACCGTAAGGTTCTCTAGAAGTTTCATTATGGGCATGCTAAGGTTGTGGAATGGGTTACCAGCCACGGTGTTTCCTCAGAGTTATGACATGGGGTTCTTCAAAAAAGGATTTTTTTTTTTTTTATGTTATAGGGGGCAACCGAACAGGTGGGTCACCTGATGGTAAGTGATCACCGCCGTCCATAGACACTAGCAACACCAGGGGAGTCGCAAGGTTGGCAACACAACAGCGATGCCCCTGGTGTTGCAATTGTTTATAGGCGACGGTAACCATATCACATCAGATGGGCCGTCTGCCTGTTTGCTGCCCTTTGGCATACAAAAAAAAACTAAGATCCCGCCAAAAACTCTTCCAATTCCTTGTCTAACCATTAGATGTCAATCGCAGACAATGTTGCCATATACAATGTTAAAGAATTATACCTATGCAAATAATTTTATAAATGTATAGTACTTGCGATAGACATAAATTTATTATTACTTCATCATCTACTGCTAGTGTAAATCACCCCCATTGTCACATGTTCAATCAATCACAGCCTCTTCGTATTCGCCCAATCTCTACCTTAATACGGTTTCTATATCAAAATTAGTTTTCCAAAATGTTTTACGATTCTATTGCACATGTAGACCATAATGGCGCCAACGCCTCTTTATTTAGCTAATCCTACTAAGCTATGTCGATAAACGTTTAAGTATAAGAAAAGTGAAACAATTAACATAACTACAGCAAAGAAAAATTAATTATCAAAATATAGGTAGTATTGTCTTAGTAGTCTGTGATTAAAATCAACTCATCAACCATCAACATCAACCACAGAATAATAGTACTCCTAGCAGAGCACAGAATAATATTACTAGCGGAGGGTTTAACAGATTGACGTAATTTATGTTATTCGTGTAATGTAAATAAACCGATTTCGATTACTATATTATACTATCCTGTATTTTTTTGTATTATATATGTAATGCGTTTGCACCGATTTAATTATTATTTTCATGATTTCAAAACTAGTGAGAGCAAATATTTCCTGGCTAATTATATTGTTATAAAGTCATTTTATTTTAATCAGCTGTGAGTCACATGGACGAAAATAAAAGTAAGAATAAATTGTTATATCTTCATTATAATCAATATTTAGATTCTAGGCGATAAATTTAACTTATATAATATAACAAGAATAATAACACTGATGAATGACATTATACAAATAAAATGATAGAAGTCGCTGTTGTGCGTGCATCATGCAAATACTACTATATAGCTATTTTTGAGTACATTTTAATTATCACTTCTTAAACGCTTGGCTCTTATCTAAAAGTAAATTATCACGATATCCTCATTGATTAAATTTAAAGTTTTAATAAACTACGATTTTTATAAGCACAACGCATTCAACGATTTGTTTTATAGCTGTGAAAAAGTGGGGCAAACTTATGGTGCACATGCGCAGGAAACGGGGAGTGTATAAAACTGTTGTAACCAAACTATATTTTTATTTTTATGGTCTTTCTCTATACGTAAATTAAATTGTTAAGATAATATATACATAAATTATATTGTTAAGATAATAAGCACTATAAACAAAGTCACGTGTATCAGCTGGCTTAACTTATAATTTAACCACTTCATTCTATGATAATTATCTTTTTTACTTGTTTATATGTTAAAACATAGCTTTTTATTTAACTACAATTTAATGAAATTTTAAATGAAGATGCCGCAGCAGTATAGTAAGCAGGAACCTGTAGTTGTTTCGTAATATATTGTAATCTAGAGAGTGGTCGTTATTTAGATGGGTATTAGAAAAAACTTTATGCTATGATTCATGACAGAATTAAAACATTCAGTGATCAACAAGATATATGAACATCCTACTTGTGGACACCCCTATAATTGCCTGTATAATTTAGATTTAGTTATTTTTGTGCTTTTAAGTATCCTAACTAATATTATAAGTATAAATATATTTGTTACACTTTTACACCTTAACTACTCAACCATACATTATGCAATTTTGCATACATCTTTCAGGGTTACAGAAAAAGACATAAGACACCTTTTATCTTGAAAATATACTGTTTCTTAAGATCAGGTTAAATCTACTTTAATGCAAGTGGAGTTGCAAGTAAAAGCTAGTTATATGTAATTCAATACTTTCATACATTTCTTACTGAGTTAATTTTTTATTTGATACAATATTGTTTGCATTTACTGTAATATTTTGGTATTATTCTCTGTACTTTTCAATGATAGATAGATCAAAATGTTTCTTCAATTATCTGTTTTCTTGGAAGTCCTACTCTTTGTTAGGTAGTATGCAAATATTTTGTGGAGATAGTATAAAAATATCATCATCTTCTTTCCCGTATCCGACCTGAGTAGGGTCGGCAAAACATATTTTCTTTTTCGACTCTCCCCTGGCAGATATCATCTTAGTATTTACACCTTTTATACACATATCATGATGAAATCATAGCATGGTGGTAGGGTTTTTTCTAAGTCCACCTGGCTAGCTACCATCCTCAAGTTAATAATCTGTCACCAAGCACCTGTTGGTTGTGATCCGGCAGCTGCACTTGAAAGCCAGATCTCCACTAGGTTTAGCGTGACTACCATCTTAAGCCACATCATCATTTAACATCAAATGAGATTGAGGTCAAACATTCACCTATAAAGTATAAAAGAATTATCAGTTTTCATGCAATCTACCCATAGCTAGTATAAAAATATTTGAAAATATATATGTATGAAGGCAATTCTATTAATGACACTCATAGAGAACTTACCACACACTGAACATGTTGTGGTTCATTATAAGCAACATTATGACTGGGATTGTGGAGTATCTTGCGTGTTGATGCTGCTAAATGATGAACAAAGAGAGAACTTCCTAAAACGATTCAATGAGATTGTAGAGGAAGAGGGATTTGGTCATTCTACATGGACTATAGATTTATGCTATTTACTAATGAGGTAAGTTAAGTTTTGTTATTATTTCTATTCATATGTATGAAATAAATTAACATATAGCCAAAAATAAAACTTAGCCAGTGACAAATAAGAAGATATTTTCTGTTATTCCACCTTTTTTTGCATTCCTCTATATATGTCCATGAATGTATGTACTGAGGGCAGTATTTAGTATTAGCAATATGAGCAAAGTCACCCTTTGATAATAGTCTTTTTGTTTTGGCACCACAGAAGCATTTGCCAGTGTCAATGTTTTGTTTCAAGAGGGATTATAGCAGAATGTTTACAAATAATATAAGTTTATTAAAACGTAGGAAGTTCCAAGTAAGTGTCTTGTGATAATTATAATGTTCTAACAAGATGGTGGTTTCCTTGTTAGAACTTTCCATGGAGTTTTGGTGGCATCTCAGAATGCATGCTCCGTGGTATTATTTCCCATCCACTTCACTTATGCATAATAACTGAACTATATTACGTAAAACACCACCAATATTACAAAATATAGTCTAATAACACAAGATTATGAATAAAATATAAAAGCCACTACATGACAGACCAAGATCCCGCCAAAAACTCGATAATAGTCTCATATTGTTTATGTTTTCATAACCTAATATAAGATTGAACTTTTGTATTTTACTGTGTAATTTTTGTGTCTTTAACCATGATAGTCTATTTAACAGGTATAATATAAAACATCGAATGTACACAACAACCATAGGACTGAATGAAAATAATATACGTCATGGATATTATGATAAAATAATAAATTTGGTGAGTGGATTAATTTGTCTTCGTATTAAAGTTGGGCACAACGTTTTATAAAATTATAGAGAAATCAAAAAACAAAAATAAATAATGAAAGATACAAAACAATTCAGTATATTATAAATATTACATAATGTTTTTTTTTCAATTATATATATCACCAAAATATTATTGACATCAAATTCTTACTTATATTTCTCTAAAATATGTCCACATCCCTGGTGTTATTATTATATGCTCTTCACATTCTGTGTAATAGATTATAATAAGATACATTATTTGAGCAATGTAGAATTTGAAACATACTTTGATTTTGGTTAACTCTTTTGATTATTGAAAGTTGACTTAACAACTCTGCTGTATCACATTTAGCATTGATTATGTTTGACCCCAAAGTGATTTAGCCTAACTTTGTATGACGGTAGTTTGCATCTCAGTACAAATTTTGATGCCAAATAACATATAAAACGTCTTGGGATAGCTTAGATTCTGGCAGTATGTATGTGGTAGTATGGATTCCATATCACTGAACAATACTCTACGATTCTTCTAACCAATGTCATAAACAAAGTGATCAATGTAGCAGGATTTTTAAATGGCTTTGAATAAAATTATATTGATGTTAAGTTATTTAGCTTATTCACCATTTCTTCAGTTTAAAATCTATGAAATACAAGTACCAGTAGAGTTGTCAACTGTATTATATTCATTCAAGAGGTATGATAAAAAATCTCATTTAAAGAAACCATAGATAAATATTCTCAATAGAATTTTTAATTTAGAAAACATTTATTATTATTGTTATTATATGAGGCGGATTGTTTTAGCTCAGTAACAGTAGTAGTTATAAGAAAATGTTTGTAACTGATTGCTCATACTTTTTTTATCCTTATCTTTAAGGAAAAAAAAAAAACAAAGTATAATGTGTAAGACAATGGGTAATTTGATGCCTACTGCTTCTGTTTATCAAAGAATCAAAACTCTATGATGAATGTTCAGGATAGGGATCGTGTAATTAGAAGATTTAAGGAGGCGTCATCTCACGGATTGGAGATCGAAGAACGGTCAGTGAGTGTGGAGGAACTTGTCTCGCATTTGAGCAAAGCAGGTCCTGCCGTAGTGCTGGTGGACGGAAGCCTGCTGGTCTGCGACCTCTGCAAACACAATAAACTTAAAGCAGAATTTAGGTAAGAACTCCTTTCTGATAATGTTTTTGTATGGTACATTGTTACCTCCATTCAAAGAGAAATGTATACATTATAACAATTTTAATCTGTTTTATCAGAAATCTAGTACTTTACCAGTGATGCCTGCTCAAACAAACAGACAGACATATCTAAAAATGGTCGAAATGGATTCTATTACTTATTCCTAGACTCCTGCAACAACTTTTTTCTCAAAAATCAAAAAAGTACAGACACGTTGGATTTACATTCTTATTATATGTATAGATTAATGTTCAATTGGTTTATTTGACAGAAGGGTTGACTCTTCTAGATAACATCATTCTAATGCCTTTATAGTTTCAATAGTGTGTTGTAAAAATGCAAATAAAAATATCTTTTCTTTTACCATGTGGTAAAATGAACCATATAATTAGAAAGAGGAGTGAGTAGATTTTGAGTTAAATCACTGTCAGATTCTGTGTCTTTTGATGATTTACCCAAAAATTAATATTAGGAAATAAGCATTGTGATATAAATTATTTTTTGGTACTTCATTGTTCTTTGAAGTACGATTATATTACTGTTGTAAACGAGAAAGTTCGTGAGAGTCGATAGATGTTTGTTAGACAAGAACTACTGAATGGTTTTTGATTAAACTTTAGAGTAATAAGCTAATAGGGTAAGGAAGTGCTATCTTGGTGTGTATTTCATAAATAGTTATTTCCACGAAGGTAATAAATATATGATGTCATTATTTACAAAAATATAAACACAGATGAAGTTACGGGTGGCTGGTAGTAGCCCATATATTAATCGATGATACGCAGGATAATAGAGCTTTGTAGTTATTTTGAGTACTCAACGGGTATGATCATCATCATCACATTAGCCAATAAGAGATCCACAGCAGAGTCATAACTCCCAACCTAATGGAAGGTATGAGCATAATCACCACGTTAGACAGTAATGTATTAGCGATTTTGAACACTGAGAAATCCACAGCTCTGTATTTTCACACGTGGTACGATGCTACTACAAGAACATTTTTCAAGCTCAGGTTTCCTTTCCTTCACTGTAAGCTCATAGTGTTGTCAATTTAAATGAGTAAATGTAAGTTAATTCCGAAAAAGTGTTGGTACATGACGGGGTTCAAACTTACAGACATCGATTTGACATTTCACCGGTCAAAGCACATAGCCACCACGTCTAGTTATAGTGTGAATTGGTTTCTATGAAATGTTTTAATAGAATGATTCGGTATTCAGGCGTTGCTTCGGGGGTAGTTACAAAGGTCATTACATCCTGGTGGTGGGTCACAGAGCCGGTAAGGTAGTGTACCGTGACCCGGCTCTGTCCGCGCGGCTGTGCGCTACCTCCGCCCCACGGCTCCAACGCGCGCGACTCGCGAGTGGCACCGACGAGGACCTGCTCCTCATTTACATGAAGAGATGACTACTTTTATAATTATACTTATATCGAAAATACGTTGTGATGTTTATAATTTTATATTTTGTTGTTTTATTATTAAAGATATTCATTTGTTATTGTTTAATTTTATCCTTTAATTTTATTTAAGGTCAAATTACTTAACCATCGTGATAACTTCTGGGATATTGGCGATTTCAAATGCCAATAAAATTACTTTCCTGATATTGTATGATACTTGTGATGCTTTCCTGCACTTTAGACCTAGACTGTGTTTAATTTATATATACAAATATATTAAAATAGATATTGATATATGTATGATCTTTATACTCCAACATCCTCTAACTGATCACCATGAAATTTAGTACATATGTGTTTTTTTATGGAGAAGTTATAGTGTTTATTGAAGTGAAACTTGTCATGGCACGGTAGGGAAAAAGTTTCGTTACGCGTTAAACGTAAGGTAGGCATGTATTTTGTAAGCATATAATATGTATAAGTGTCTGTCTGGGTCTAGTAGTTACAAAAATGAGTAAATGTATAGTTATAGTATGGGACTTCATATAGTATATCAGCATTCTTATATTTATATATAATTTAATACATATAAACCAAAGAAGTTTCACTTCTACGGCGTGTGCACACTGATACACGCAATTTTTGTGACTAGTGTATTTTATTATACAGTAGCTGTTCCCCGCAGCTCCGCATGCGTTTTTTTTTATAATTGTTAATTACTTCTTATAAGATCAGCTATCTGTTAGTGAAAGTTCCGTGAAAAATGGTTCAAACGTTTTGGAAATAGTACTGCAAACAGAGCCATGGGTGAAAGCTAGTCCAAAATAAAAAAGCTTTAATTACTTTTTATAACGTTAGCTATCTGTCAGTGAAAGTCCCATGAAAATAGGTCCAATCGTTTTGGAGATAGTACTACAGGCGAAGCCATGGATGACAGCTAGTCTAAAATAAAGTAGCCTATGTCACCCGCTGTAATTTTAACTATTCGTCAGAGAAATTTCTGTGAAAATCGGTCCAGTCGTTTCGGAGTTTACCCGGAACATACAGACAGACAAAAATTTTAAAAATTGTATTTTTGTTATTAGTATCATGTATACGTTCATATCCAGTCAGTAAAAAGTCGTTATTTTGATATTACAAACAGACACTCCAATTTTATTTATATGTATAGATTTAATGCGGAACGTAACTAAAATATTTAGTTTGATGAGCGTGGGTTAAATCGTGTTGTGAATAATACATTATTAAGTACAGTGGGTTATCTCTAGGAGGGACGAGTATACTATCGCGGACTATTTTATAGGTATTTTCAAGATGATTTAGCCAGAGTTGGTAATATAAGCATCGAGAAAATATTGATTACAACTTTTTTTTCTATTAAAATAATATGCATGTATATGTACGTACAAACCTTTTGGAAGGAATTTTTTAAACGATAGTGATAACCGTATCAAAATCCATTGCATAATGTACATGAATTGAGATAACACACAGACAAATACGAGAAACGGCTTTGTTTCAGAATATTTACAGATAATAATTGGTAATGCAATAAAAAAAATGGGGAATAATTAACACAATAATCAATAGACAGTATGTACAATAGTAATATAGGAAGATTACATGTTTACCCTTTCTATTTTCACCCTTAAATAGGAATTTAAAACCAGTCGCCGTCATTTTAAACGTAGCAATGTTTGCATTACGCTGCATACAAAAAAATTTTTACTATGAATAAGCAAAAGCATTTTTGCGATAATGAAAAAATTACATTCCATGACTACTATGTACTATGTATTCTTATACAAACACGGTATGATAATAGGCAAAAAGAAACTTAAACAAGTAAATACCCAATATTTAAAAAATGTGTAGTGTGCACCTGGTATCACAGAGTTTGATGAGGATAAACTACTTTGATACTTAGAAAAATATTATTTTAGCGGCCAATATATTTGGATTATTTAGATTACGACAAAAAGTAAACGTTATTTATATTACGTTTCAATTGTAATTCTATAAAATATGTATGAAGGATTTATCTAACACAAGAAAATACTGTATTTAAATCTCTGAATAATCGTGTTTCGGATATTCACCTACACTTAATATGAAATTGTCTAATTTTTCTTCAGATATTCTATCTCTTTTTTATACGTGTTTTCCACTGTTATTTTTTTCCAATCTTGTGGAGTTACACACTCAAAAGATTCCTTTATAATAATTTCATGTTCTGCTGATGGTAAATTTTTATGTCAACTTGCTATTTTACGTTTTATAAAACTCCAAATGAGCTATATAACTTTAAGTCACAGTGGTAGGTAGGAAATCTAAGTACCTCGTGACCATTTTGCTTAAGAAGTTCGTCAGCTTCATATCGTTCATCTAATTTGTACCTTTGACTTGTGGCTTTCGAATTCAATATCATTTAATGTACGATACTGTTTTATGCGTTTTAACATTTTGTATTGTAGGTGGTTTATTTACTTGCACTGTATGATAACTTGCATGGTCTATTATGATTACATTTGGCTCTTTTAAATTCGTTTTTCTGCTCACCACATATTAACACTTTGAGATTTCATTTCATGATGATAAATAACCACTTTTGATTTGGAACTATACACTAAAAGAAAATTCATTAATGTTATTCC
This sequence comes from Antheraea assamensis, assembly GCA_035772565.1. NCBI lineage: Eukaryota > Metazoa > Arthropoda > Insecta > Lepidoptera > Saturniidae > Antheraea > Antheraea assamensis. The sequence goes on from JAQQSE010000011.1 coordinate 5,688,269, forward strand.
TTATAGCATTTATATCAATACTATTGTAGCGACACACATACCTACAGCAAACGTGGTATGTGTGTACTACAACAATGCAGGCAAAAACCAGCGGCACTACAAAGTCCGAAATTAGTTGGCTTAACAACGCGACTAATTAAGACTTGCCGCCCAGGTGGCGACCATATGCTACCTGGGTGTATTTGTATTCGCACAACAGACCGCTCACATAATGCGGCGAATTATATTAGTTTATTGTTTCCATTGTTAATTCTTTGTTTCACTTTTATTTTACGACTGTAATATTGTTTGTAATTTAATGCCTGCGTATTTTATATCTAATCCTTTACACGTGTTCTGTTTCTATCCAATTTAAATATTACTGCTCGCCTTCAATAAAACACACAAAACGGCAACACCCGCATCCGCATCAAAAGCCCCACAACAGTCTGTGACGGCTCCCTCGGCCCCTTGGGCTCCCATGCCCCAGTCACCGAAGGCTACACAGATAACCCCGGTTTCTTCTTTCTCCATCACCGGTATCGAGTGGGTGGGCCAGCTTCTCCTCGTGCATGACGTACAGGAGATCATTGCTTTCAACGCGATGATAAACAGTAATAAGGACCTCGGTCTCCTAAATGCAATCTCGCAGTTTCCTGACGTTGCGACTACCATCCAACGCCTCGCCCGTGCTTCCCACAAGTAAGTTCCTTTTACAATGGATAGAATAAAACCACGTAGTATTTGTCTTTCCTTTTTTAATGCTCGAAGCCTTAAACCCCAGCGCGATCAAGTAGCTGCCTTTCTACGTGAACATCAAATAGATGTGCTTCTAGTTCAAGAAACACTTCTAAAGCCCGGTAATCGTAATCCCGCGATTGCGAATTACAATATAGTTAGAAACGATCGCATAACTCGAGGCGGTGGCACCCTCATTTACTATAAACGATCGCTATATTGCATGCCAATGGACCCTCCTCTTGATCTTTTACATATGGAAGTGTCAGTATGTAGAATAGGTATGACGGGTCATCCACCTGTCACAATAGTTTCCGCGTACCTCCGCCCGAGCAAAAGAATACTTAGATCTGACCTCGAGGCTCTGTTTTCGCTCGGCGATTCCGTTATAATAGCGGGCGACCTCAACTGCGGGAACGTCATCTGGAACAGTTCGAGTACCTCTCGCAATGGAGAGTTGCTTGAGGATCTAGTAGACGAGCTTGAATTTGACGTCGTAGCTCCTCTTGAACCTACTCATTATCAGGATCACTGTCGACCGACAGTGTTAGACGTAGCTCTCCTAAAGAATGTCTCGCTTTCGATACGACACGTTCAAGTTATACACGAGCTTGACTCTGATCACCGTCCAGTTATAATACAGTTAGGTCATTTGGATGACACCAGCCCTCCTTTCGTCAGAGTGCCTGACTACGCGAAGCTCAATAGGTACCTTAGTGATAACCCCTCCTCGTCCAGTCTTGATAAGATCCCGGACATGCTAGTGTCCAAAGCTGATGCCGACCTGGCTATCGATTCCCTGGTCGACCACCTTCAGACTGCCATCAGGGTGACCTCAAGAGAGGTACAAACGGCGAACGACCGCCGTTTTATACTTCCTGATGACGTGAGAGCTTTGATCACGGAAAAGAACGCCGCGACGCGAGCTCACGACACCTATCCATCCGAAGAAAATCGTGCCCGCTTACGCACGTTGCGGAAAGCGGTGAAGGCCCGCATTTCCGAGATCCGTGGCGAAAGATGGGATAGGCTCTTAGAAGACATCAAACCGTCTCATCTGGCGTACTGGAAGCTAGCACGATCCCTAAAAGCGGACAACACCACTTCGATGCCTCCCCTCGATAGAGGTCCAGGTATGTCACCTGCATTCGATAGTATAGACAAAGCGGAATGCCTAGCAGCAAGCTTAGAAAAACAATGTTCTCCAAACACAGTGAACACTGACCCAGTCCATATCCGATCGATTGAAACCTCGGTGGAGAATGCAATCCTGTTCCCCCCCACGGATACTCTAACCCCGGTAACCCGGGAGGAAGTCTGTGCCGCTATAAAACTTCTGAAGCCCAGGAAATCTCCTGGTCCTGATGGTATCAAGAATGAAGTTCTCAAACTACTTCCCGATCATCTCATAGCCCTCTTGGTCTGCATCTTCAATGCGGCCATGGCCCAGGGTTATTTTCCAGCCGTCTGGAAAAAGGCTATAGTGATAGGTATTCACAAACCTGGTAAAAAAGCCACACTTCCTGATAGTTACCGCCCGATTAGTCTTCTCGACACACTCGGTAAACTCTATGAGCGGCTCCTTCTGAACCGTCTCCAGACCACTATGTCCGTTTTAGATCTGCTACCACATGAACAGTTCGGCTTTCGAGCTGGACACTCTTCTACACAACAAGTGCACCGCCTCACGGAGCACATCCTGCATAACTTTACTGAACCTAGAATATCATATCGTACTCTCGCGATCTTTTTCGATGTAGCTAAAGCTTTCGATAAGGTGTGGCACGCCGGACTCGTTTATAAGCTTCTTCAGTTTCGAATCCCCGATAGATTAGTTCATATCATTCGCGACTACCTCTCGAACAGAACTTTCCGCTTCAGAGTGGAAGGTGAACTCTCCCGACCACACCCAATACACTCAGGTGTTCCCCAAGGATCTATTCTTGCACCATCCCTGTTTAACTTGTACATTAGCGACCTACCACGATCTCCGGGAGTCGAAGTAGGTTGTTATGCCGATGATACAGTGATTTTTGCTTCAGGCAGGCAGAGAGTGCATCTCAGAGCACGCATCCAACGTGCTGTTTGTAATCTCGGCGAATGGTATCGAAGATGGCGTATAGAAGTTAATCCAGATAAGAGCTCCGCAATACTTTTTGATTCCTCTAATAAACAGAACACATTAAAACCTCTCAGGCTATTCGATACTGACATCCCTTGGGCTACCGAGGTTAAATATCTCGGTGTCACATTAGACAACAAACTTACCTTTAAAACTCACATCCAGAGAGTGCGGAACAAGGCTGCTATGGTCTTGAGCCGATTACACATGCTATTATGCTCACAGAGCAAAATGTCACTCAGACATAAGCTCACTCTCTATAAGACGTGTGTCCGCCCTATTCTTACGTATAGTTGCCCCGTGTTTGCACATACATCGAAAGATAATTTTGAAAAGTTGCAGGTCATACAAAATCGCTTCTTACGAAAATGTGTTGGCGCCCCCTACTATGTTCGGAACGACGATCTTCATAAGGATTTGGATATTACTTCGATTCAAGCGTACATCAAGTCCGTCACAGCTAATTATTTCGACAAGGCCACAAATCATCCCAACCCGTTAGTGGTATCTGCTGCAAACTACACCCCCAAGCCCGCCGCAAAGTATCCTAAAAGACGACCGCGACACATTTTCAGCGATCCCCCGGATGACATAACGGCTGCGAATGATCTGCATACCGACGACTCTTTAAATAGAGCGTGCTCGCGCCCACGCCCCCGAAACCACCGATCACGCCGACACGGTCGGGCGGTCAACTTCGCTCCCGCACACCCGCCACGTCCTCCTTCGGCAGCAGCTTAAGCCTAGGTTCGATCCCTCGGACGGGAGCCCTCGAGCATGCTGCTAGCGCGATACAGTGACACCACATTCACTAGCTCCTTGCACACACGACACTGCACTCCACACACGTGCACATTCACACGGTACGTACACTGGTTCTGTAAGGGACCGTTTTACCTTTTTGGCTAGTTAAACTTAGCCAAAAATATCAGGCACTATATGCATGTGCGCTTTAGTGTGACACATATGAAGGTATGCATATGTGTCTCACTAAAGTGTACATGTATGGCATATAGATATTTTATTTTATGTAGATATTTTAGTTCGATTCACGTTTATCCCAAGGCAACTGCCCAAGCCGAGGTTCGGCCATTCTGGCACCCTTGAGCTTGTTGCCTCTCGGCTGAGTGCCCTAAGCGCTCGCCCTAAAAGTCTGGTGAAGCTGTGAAGGCCCATTAGGCCGACAGCGGTTAGACAGTTCGAAAAAAAAATTCAATAAAAGAGATTCGTAATCCAGCTGCCAAAGCGATTACTAGTCTGCACAAACGGAGTCAGTTATTTTATTTCCACCTTCTGATATTAGCATAGTGGTAATCAACTACCATTTCCGCTAAACTATCTAAGTCAGAAACTATAGGCTTATGGGGCCGTGTTTGTCCAGGCGTATTCAAAATCGCCTGGATATTTTGTTTTTCCTTTCTTATTATTTTCAAAGCTACAACTATAACTCCTGTAATAGGGTAATGATGAAATAAAGACAAAAGAAACAATAAATACATTTATTACAATTTAATTCTGTACATAAAAATTACAAATAACTGTTTAAATCTCTCATCTACAAACATACAGAGGAACCAAAGAATATTTCTTTTTGTATGCGATTGGAAGCAAATGAACGGACGAGTTACCTGATGGTAAGTAATCACCGCCGCCTATGGACACCCGAGACACGAGGGCCATCACAGATGCATCGCCAACAAACCGTTTTTCTTTATTTGAAGTAGATTAAAATTATATGCGTAGATAAAGTTTAAATGTTACAGACTTCCGGCGCAGGAAGTATTAATTTAAAATAGTATTTAGAAATGATCTTTGTTCATTAGAATTAATGATAATTTCCATTGATTAGTATTTCAGTATAAATTGTAATATTTTAGTGTTCAGCATAAATTATTAAATGGTTCGTTACATGATTTGTCTATAAAAGGCGGTGTGGCACATTGTTAAGGATGATTTCTTAGTAGTCCGGTGAAACTGTGAAGGCATCATAGCTGGCAGTGTAGATCAGTTCGAAAAAAAAAAAAAAAAAAGTTTAGGATGAATTGTGTCGTAACCATCGCCAAGTTCAGTTGTATGGCGAAACTATGCCCGATTGTATCAAAATTATTATAAGAGTGTAATCGTATTCTATATTGTCGCTATCCTGAGTACCTGCCGTTGTTTACAATACATTACACACCAGCCATCACATCAACTTCTTGGAAGTATTGGTTCTGAATATTACTATGTGTCTTTCCTCCAAAGCTGTTAATTGTTCAATAACTTTACTACAATTATTTTCAATATTCAAATGATCTGCGGTAAAACCATACAAATGTATCATAAAATGAAAACGATATTTATTTATAAATAACAAATGTTACAATAAACAGATATATAAAATAAAATAGTATCAAGATTTATATAGCATACTAACCTATAAATTCTTATAACACGCAAAGGTAGTTTTTCCTCGAAAAGACGTTGCTGTTCTTAATTCTTTTATATGATTGATTTATATTGTTACTGAAAAATGTATAAAAACACGTACAATCCATAAACTAGTGATAGGATCCTTGTCATGGCCTGTTAAATGTTGCCATGTTTAAAGATTTTAATTCACCTCATGCTAAACTGTAACGTAGACTAATATATTTTCTAAATTCTATGTCTATGGCTCGGGATTCCCCTCTTATAATATTATATTCAACAATTCAAAGTTTAAGTCGAAATTACTAATCGCAATAGTTCAGACATCAACTTGTTCTCTAATATGTATTTGTGCTAATTTTTTATCTGAATTAGTTTAAACCCATTAATAAAGCATACCCATCAAATATGTGACTAAATTTTGCGCGTTTTAATTACACTATTATATTGATTATGGTTTTACATCACAAGTCAAATAGATAGAAATATAGTATGTGTGGACAGTTATCATTTGTCGTAACTATGATCAATTAGATCACAACTATATCAGGTGTAACTCTTAACACAGATAACAATGACGACTACTGATTACTCAGTGGTCGCCGCCGTGTTTGGATTTTACTGTACAATATCGTAATACTATACAAAGAGGTTGACAATATAGGTAAAATCAATCTGTGAGGAAAACTGGGAAATTACCGCAAAAGAATAGTTACCTATCGCATGAAATTGTTACAACAGCGAGATGATTACACTTACTTGCAAAGGGATTTCCCGGTTTTGTCGCAAACTAAATATAAAAAGTTCCCCGCTCATTTGATCGTTTAGAATTGTAGTTACTATTAAAGTGAAATCCTTGACATTTTTAGTACAAATTTGAAATAACCTTTAATATTAATAGTGCAATACTGTAAGGGAGATAAAGCTTACCTCGGGCCGCACTAGGCTCCTTCATATTGTTTTTTTACTATTTATAGGTTTTAGCGTTTGTTCACAATCTTACTTGATGTTAAATAACGATGTAGCTTTAAAAGGCAACAAGCTAAAATCTAGAGAAAATTAGCTCTCGAACATCTGCGAGGACATAGATACTTGATCAGATATTTTCAACTTCAGAGTGTTACCTAGCTAGGCGGGGGTTAGGAAAAACCCTATCGTCATGGTGTCGGTTCAACATGGTGTTTTATTCACACATAGATCAAGCACATTGTAGGGCTGAAAACCTACGTCTATCGTTGAACTGGACTATTATTTAACTGCTAATTATTTCAATTAATTTAATGTGAAAATACAATTTTTGTAGTAAATATACACCGATTAAATACTAATAAATATATTGGCAACCTCCATGAAAATAATTATGAATAAAAAAGTATTTGATTTTTAATGCAGCTTTTTAAAAAATTAATATATTTTATATAATACAATTTCTTATAAAATGAGTTAAACTCTCACAGCGTAATATATAATACAGTCAACATCATTATCATCAGCCTATAAGAGGCTCACTGCAGGAGCATAGGCCTCTTCCCGAAGGAAGCTATGTGCATAATCACCACACCAGACCACGACGTATTGGCGATTTCAAACTCATAGAAATCCACAGTTCTATCTTTTCCCACATACGGTGGTACTACAAGAACATTTTTCAGGTTCAGATTTCCTCACGATGTACACCTTGACCGTCAATTACGAAAAACTCGTTAGTAAATGCCGGGGTTAAAACCTGCAGACATTGGGTTGATATTTCACTGGTCAAAGCACTAAACCACCACGACTTTAACACATTGTTGTAGCGAAAAAAATAAATCATATACCATGTGTGACACATCGGGATTTTCACTCCGCCACAGATTAATTATTTGAAATGAAAATATTCAGATTACAAAGAACATTTTCTGTGTATCTATTACGCAATAACTGATAACTGAAATACGTACCTATATCCATTACGTATTTACTCGCCGCTCCTCATTTCACGTCCGAGTTTCGTTGAGAGCGGACGAACTATTATATTAGTTAGTGGATCTCAATTGTTTTTGAAACATTTTAGTATTATTTTGTTTTATGGGCTATGACTAGTGTTTAGGTTATTAAATAAACGGAAAGTTATATTTATTCACTTAACAAGGTGAGTTAATTTTATTTTGTAACGAAATAAATTGATTAATGGATAATTCATGAATTTTTGTATTCAAAACTTGCAAATAATTAAATTAAATATTTAACCATAAATGAATTTTGTCGTCATCGATAAATAAATTTCCTATAAAAATTACCGGACAAAATTCTTCCGACAAATTGTACCTATAAATGGTATGAACTTAATATTTATCAAGTAAATGTTATTTCTTTTCTGTAAAAAGTTCTTAAGACTTATTTGGTTCAATAAGCGTATTTATACTGGTTGCGTAGATTTTAATAGTAATTATTGCCAACGATGGAGGCAGCACTGTTGTTGTTTACATCCTTACTAATATTATAAATGTGAAAGTGAGTTTGTGTGTTAATTTCGCTTTCACGCCTTCACTATTAAACAGATTATTATTCAATGTTACATACGCGTTATCAGGAGTACAGAAAAGGACATAAAGGGTATCTCTCGTCCAGAAAAAATGTACTATGCTTGACTCGAGAGATCAATCAAATCTACATAGTTCGAAGAACAAGCAGCGCTTGTAACTGGAAAATTCTAAATAAATAAATATAGGACACAATTTCACACAACGTTATTTTATTTCACAATAAGTATAGTTTGTATTATGATAACAGTTTATATTGCTTATATCAAATGCCCAGCAAATAAGAATAATAAGAAATTAGAAGTAAAAATTTATTGGCTACATGGACTATTCTTTGTTATATTGTCTATGAAAAAGAAAGAACTAAAAACATATTAAAATTTTGAGAAGGAAATAAATTAATAAGAGTTTTTCGATTTTGCATAACCAGTCTGGGATACCTACAGTTGTATCTCTCACGACTTATAAAAAAGTTCGGAAAGGGCGCAATAGCAATAGACTTCTGTTACAAAATTATAAATTAAATCTTCAGAAGTTTTGTTAACTGCATTTCATCTTAATAGTAGTATAAGAAAGAATATTTGTTGTTTCATGCTGAACCAATGCACAACGTATTAACATTCTAAATTAAATGTTATTCTACTTAACATCGAGTAGATCAAAATTTCAGTTACCAAATTTTTTTAAGGACCAACGAATTTTTTAACAACAGATTCTTCCAATTCCTTTAGATTACAAATTTGACTAACTTACTTACTAAACAGGAGATGGTTATTTATCGTATATATGTATAGAATTGGCCGTAATTCGAAAAAGTGACCGCATAGTTAGAAAGACCGATATAGCGAAGTGTCGTATAGGCTGGACGGCTGGAAGGTTGGACGTAATATACATATAGTAATGCGTGGGCGAGTAAGCGGTCACGTGTTGTTTGAGTAAAATCCGTTAGTTTGTGATTGATGTCACCGCGTTGTGCTGCAATTCTAGATCCTGTGGATTCATGTTAAAAACTGTGTAAATTCGTTCATATTTCGAAGAAAACTGTGACGTTCCTAAGAATTCTGAAGGAGTCGACAACCCTCGTTTGTGGGTTGTCAAACTGGCTGTCAGTTTAAAAATTTGAAATAAAACGTCCCGCATAATATACGTAGTATCCACTTAGTAGTTTGTGCGCATAATAAATACGCTGTCGTACGTCGCGCCGTGTACGTAACTGCTAGTAGTGTTATTATTTTGCGGTACGTAACGTCATGATTGCTACATCCCTACGTTAATTCCTAGAGCTGTGGCTTTATAATTTACAACTTTTTTAGAGTTACCTTGTGGTTATTATGTTTGTATCTATGGTTTGTTTATTATTCACTGTGTATTGTTGTACGTTGCATCATTGTTGTCTTATATCGTTTTATTTCTACCGTAACAGACATTCAACTGACGAGGTGAGTTGCATACTTTGTGATTTTATTTGAGTGTGAAAATTTAAATGTATCGCAATTGATTACATTTATTGGAATCAAAAATAATTTGTATAATATCAAAAAAATTACTGATATCAACTACATTAGTGAAACTGTCTCAAAGCCAATACCGCCCACCTCCAGAGCAACATATTACGTTTCTCAAAAAAAAAGTAAAAGTTTAAAGTTTTTTTGTGTCATAAAGAAATAGTGCCGTCCGAATACTATTAGATATATTTTTTTTTTTTTTATATTTTAGGTGGCAAACGAACAGGTGGGTCACCTGATGGTAAGTGATCACCGCCGTCCATAGACACTAGCAACACCAGGGGAGTCGCAAGTGCGTTGCCGGCCTTTTAATATATGTGGGCCTCCGGCGCTCTCACTGACCGAACGAAACGCAACAGTGCAACCACTGTTACTTCACGTCTGTTTTCTGTGAGAGGGTGGTACTACCCCGGGCGAGCCGACCCATTCATGCTAAAACCAGTAATAGCATATTTCGATAAATAGTAATATTTCGATGCAATTTTTATATACTCTTTTCGTGTAAGTATGAATAAAAAGTAACGCTATTTTTTTCTTCAAAATATTTCAAAAGTACAATGGTTCAAATAAAAATAATATGCATTACTTGCAGCTCCTTTTATCTCGTGCTTCAGATTTATTATTCACTTCTAGAACTTCAATATATAAGACAGTAGAGGCGGTCATTATTACGACATGCAACAATACATCATAGATAACAAATTATTTGAGATGACATCTTTCCATTGTTTATTAAATTCATTTAATTTATAGCCTAGGTTGCTATCACTTTCAACCTGAAAATTTGTCACCAAGCACCAATAAGTGTGTTACGATAGCTGCGCTTGAAAGTTAGCGCTACCCTAGTTATACCATATAACCAGCTTAGGGCCATATCGTCATTTAACATCTGGTCAGATTGTGGTCAATGTGAAAATAAATAATAACTCGCGTTTGCTTTTATATTTTTTTACATTTGTTGTTGTCATTGTGGTTCTGAACACGATAGTAGTCGAGTGATTTAACCGGCGCAGTGTTTATTAATTCTATGTCCGCAGCTTCAAATTTTGACATAAAACAATATATTTTTTTTACAGTTCGTACACATTTATTAATACAATTTGGTAACATTATAATCTAATAGTGACGGAAAACATCGTGAAAAAATCTGAAGCGACAAATGTTCTTGTAGTTACTAATGTACGAATAACATAGGACTAGTTTTCCGAATTTGAAATCGTAAAGACGTTGTGGGTCGGCGTCATGATTGTGACCGTACTATCTCTCGGGAAGAGGCAAATGACCTTTTTATTATTATGATATTATAAAGGAGAGCGCGATAATAATCAAGAAATTTTGATCATACAGCCTGTACATTTAAAGTCGTAAATGGTATTTAACTTAAATCAAAATCATTTTAAAAACAAATTATGTTTTACAAACAATATATTATTACCAAATATACAATCAATAATTGATAAATTAAGATCCCCAACGACTGGATAAGGTAATTGTATACGATAATCAGATTCGTTCCATCAATTATTTTTTATCTTTTATCAAGGCGCGGCCTCGCACTGGCGCGGACGTGACGTATACTTAGAAAAACATTTTGTTTTCATTATAGAGTAAAGTTATTTTTACTTACACTTACTTACGTAAGACTAATGGGTGATTGTAGTTTCGGGCTTTACAATTTAAAGACGACTAGTGTGAAGGTAGGTACCTTCTGATGTTTAAGAATTTTTATAATTGTTTTTCAAATAAAACTTTAGCAAAAACGTATGAGAATATGTAATAAGTGATCGGTATTAACGTTCTCATTTAAAAAATGCAGTAAGGTAATTAACATTCATTACTAAATAATAAATTCGTGGAGCAAAATAAGCAACGCTTGATTAGGGTCTATAAAATTCTTGGACGAAGGAGTTTTTTATATATATTATCTAATATTATTGCAAATGCTTACGAACTTCTAAAATATAAACGGATCTGTGTCTAGCGTGAAGATATAGATATGTTGATAAACAGTGGCGTAACTGTAGTGACAAGACGTGCACTTGTTACATTATATAGTTGCGCCACGGTTGACAATTTAATTTTTTTAGGCTTTTGGAAGACCACAATTCTTTTTTTTTATCTAGGTCGGATTTGATTTGATTTCTTTATATATTCCATAAAAATAGAAATAGATTATGGAACGAACTTACCTGACAAGGTTTGTGGTAGAAGTTGAATTGTAGAGAAACGTCACATAACGAAAAAGCGCTATGAACTGACTATACGTTGTTGGCCTGACTCGCGGTTGTATCTTTGCCTGAGACTTTATACGCCTAGGTCTACAAAACGGGGTATCACCTTTGAACAGCGCGGCCTTATGCCGCACTATGAAAATAATAAAATAAATAGAAATAAAAATATTATGTTATAAAAATCAGACGGCGCCATCTATCCAGTAGCGGCGTATATATTTGTAATGCCCCAATACAAAAAAAATGTGTTTCTATATTTAGCATATTGTTTTATATGTCAGTTCAGTATTTTATGAGAATCTCCATGAGAATTATTAATGTCAATTCCCCATTTATTTTTTCAGAACAACAAAATGTCGAAGCGCACAGTTTTGAATGAAAATTACAAGGGCCTAGTGGAGTCCATGTCGATTCCGGCTGAGGTTCACGAGAATGATGGGAAAAAGTACGCCAGTTTCGGGTCCACTGTGCCGATACACAGCTGTACGCCGGAACAAGTAAGCGAACATGTTTTAACTAATAATTGAGGTTTATAAGAGAGGAGCGACCACGACCGCGGTTGTATCTTCATAAATGGTTAAATTAGAAATCTTTTGTGTAACTGTTAACAATGTTTAATTGCACGCCAATATCACTCCTAGATAGCATGCTATTTTTCAATTTACTTGACACTTATTATTATATTTTGACCAATTTAAATCATATCTTTACGTTCTCACACTTATCTTCTATTCCTTATGTTTTATTCTGATTCCTGAGATGCTATTCTATATTATATACTACTCAATCAAGGTTTCAGTGCATACTGCTAAGCGTCTAGTTTATAAGTGGTTGAGCACTCTTACCTATGACGAATCTGAACATATATTTAAAATTAAATTATAACTGCATAATATATTATTTAGAATTGCAATATATGTAAGTGTTTATATGCATGTATATGTATATTTGAGACTAAGTATATGTATTTGTGAAATTACACTTTGAATATTCCAACAACTTAGCTTATCATAAATTGCATATATTGTGTACGGTCCGCAAAGATGCTTTTTTTCTAAAACAAGCTGTTTAATCGTATCCTGGCTACCAAGATACAGGATCTGCTTAGTTTGGAAGACATTGTAAATATATGTGAGAAATGTAAATAAATACATTTTTAATGTGAATTGCTGTAAGTTTCGTCAAAATTTGATGAATACTTGTTGCGTGTCAAAAGCGCATCAATCTTCCCAAACTTTCTCGTTTATAATATTAGTAGTATACTGGAATACCATAATACACCGTTTTCTACTATAAAACAAAGCGACTCCCGCTTCCTTACTCCTGCGTGAAGAGTCTAATAATATACGATCAATTCCAATTTAATATATTCAGAACCGAGTGTTGTGACTAATTTTGAATAGGAGTGTAGGACTGTTTTTGATAGATTGGGCGCTCATTCAACACCAGGCAACATGAACCTGGATAACTTCCTTAAAATGTATGTCCGTAATACCCTTTGCAAATTTCCAAGTATTAACTTATCTTTAAATTTGGATTTCATAGCAGGTGGTAAAGGTAAAGTCAATTAGTAGTGATAAACAAAATCGAAGTTCCAGTAGCCACCTTTTTGTGCCGTTGGCCATCACCGGAAGGAGCGATTTTTTGACACGAAATCACTCACATTATTTCGTGAATAACCATTTAATGAGTAAACCTTATGGGTTTGCATTTATTGGTCACGATTTAGTAAGTGTTCGCTTATGTGCGTGCAGGTAGTGCAATATGCGAAGGTAACTCATCACTATTGCGACGTGTTCACGGAGCAGTTGATGGTTCCACTCGGCGAACTGGTATACGTGAGGCTCGACGAGAACACTGCTGAGAAGGCAAGTCCCTTCGATTTCATTATGTGATAACCCTATAGGCATATTAATGTTGAACAATACCTTCTTCACGAGATAAGATACGGGGTTAAACATCACGGTGGCCTGTGTTGTACTAGTCATTTTAATCTTTGTTTTTACATGGTGGTAGTACAAGAATATTTACCAAATATATCAACATGCTTACAATTTTGGATCAATTAAAGTATTTTAGCATGTGAATATTTGAAGCAGGGTTAAAGTGTGCTATTTTTCATTGATCATACTCATAAGTTTAATTTCAATTTCTGGATACAAATTGATTTGTAGTCAGTGGTTTATTTACCTTTGACTTAGATAATCCTGTTAATTTGAGAACTTACTACAATGTATGTGGGATTCCCAGGTATATTTATGCATTTTCTCTTTTGCCCATTAATTTCATTATTAATCAAAACCTAGTGTGTTTCTAATTACTTCTGTTTATCCAGTTACCTCATGGAAATTTTATCGTTATGTAAAAATTTTCCAGGTATTCATAAACCGCAGTAAGCGCATATTGTTAGTGTCCAGCGACGGGCATCTCGCGCAGTGGAGATGCGCTCCGAGCTTCGAGTCCGCCAACACGTACATGGCGGGAACACCTATTGTCAATAAGGACGGAGAGCTGGTCTCCATTGTCACAGCCAAGAGGGGAAACCATTACGCCGTCTCTACTTTTGAGGTTATTGTCGTTGCTTCATTATTTTACTATTAAAAAAAATGTGTTTGGTACATTGTTCCAATCACTTATCTAACCTTAACACCCATATAGGCTGAAGTATCGTACATAGGTAGTGGACTGCATTTCTAAAATTGGCTGCAAGTAAATACCCTGCGAAATGAATGAGGGTTCACTTACTTTTAGCCTTCATTGCTACTGTTGCAGGTGTTTATAAAGCATCAATATCGAAATACTACATCACAACATATCGAAGTTAGGTTTCAAGGGAGCATTGACGGCTGTGCCGTGTTAGGATCCCAACGAAGCCAAAATGAGTGATCATTTTCGTTTTCTCATTTATATAACGATTCTAAACTAATAAACATTTCGTGTATCAGTGTGTAAACGCGGAAGAAGTTAAACTTCTTTGGCTTATATATATTAAATTATATACATATGGGAGTGCCCATATACTATACGAAGTCTCGTAGTATAAATATTTAACTACACGTTTATTCATGTTGATAATTACTAGACCCAGACAGATACTTTATGTATAAGTATCTGTCTGTCCTTCGCATACATACAAATATACACCTAACTTACGTAAAAAATGTCCTCATCGTGCCATAAAGTTTCACTTCAAAAATTTCCAACTAATTCATGCCCGAACACTCACTGTTTTTATATTTAACATATACAACGTTTATTAGTATCAACGAATAAAAGAATTGAGTCTTGTAAAATTTCAGGGCGAAGGCGGGTACTTCGATACTACACAGGCATGGAAAGTTCTTGAAGACTCTGATGCCATTGCCGTATACGGGGACAGAACGTTCACGAGCCGCGAAGCAATCCGTGAGTATATACAGAATCTGCCGCCCGCGCTCGTGGACCCTGAACACCCTCCCACTCCGGTGCTGCACCAGCGACCCTCAGCGCGGATCTCGCTGGTGGCGAGCAACGGCCGTCAACTCGCACATCACTACCTACACTCCGTCATCACCGATAACATACAATATCTATGATTTTTCTTAAGGGAAATATTTAAATTTTATATCCTGTAAAATATGTATAAAATGTAACGTGTTATGCAATTATATATCTTTCATTCTAATTACATTTATATATTACTTCATAAATATATATAATTAAAGTTGTTAACTTTAGTGATTCAATATACTTGTTCGATAATTTGTCAAAAATTTTGGTTATATGTCGAAATAAATTTTAGATTTAGTACAAGATGTATTTAAACTTATTGAAATCTGAAATCGTCATTTTTATGATATTAGCTGTATTTCATGTAAATATAATAGTTTTATCTCGTGGAAAAGATATTTTTAGGATACAATTGTTTTATTTGCTTTTACTATACATACTTTTAAGTTTGTTCTAATGATTGTCGTTGGCATGATGTAATATCGATTTACTATTCGATTCGATTAAATTAACAGTCCATTTCAATTATCATATAATTGCATAACACGAATCAAATATTTCACCAAATGGTATTTCATTTCCATGAGTCTGAACTTAAAATAATATACTTTATTAACCTATACATATTGTGTTTTGTACTTTATTTTAAAAGCTATATAATGTTTCCTAAAATTTGACAACACTCATCGTATCAATTTACATTAATTGTTTTTCAAATATATTCTAGATTTTAATTATTCCAAGTAACTTTTACGATACTTATTTAATTGAATATATATTTTACCCTATGCGGTAAAAGTCGTACGTAGTGGAATACTGCAGTGCGTGGTCCGGTAACTTCTTTATGAACATCTGGTACAACTAGTAACAATTGGGACTGTGCCCGTAGCTTAGCACTGCTGTCCCTGTGTTAACATTATTAAGTTATAGCCACAAACTACTAAGAGGATACTACGTAGTGATAACGTTAATGGAATAGTTTTTAAAATTGATTATTTGACTGATTAGTCTCAATAAATACAGATTCACTTAAGCATAGGGTATCTCATGCATTATACCTACCATAATAGACTTAATAGACTGTTATATATGTACAGATTTAATTTGAATGGAACATCTATACATATATACAATATATGTATACATCTATTGTGGTCATTATTACAATAATGAATGTAACGCATTATTTGAAATGGATAATGAACTATGAAAGACCTGCGCATTCATTCTTCTGTTAGTTATCGTTTATCCGATACTACTTATAAAGACACTGGTTTGTCGTAACATAGGAACAAGTAAGCTTTATGCAAAACCAATAAGCGTGAAAGGGAAAGCATGTCGCCCACACTTTGTTACGACACAAACAACTTATATTAATTATAAAATGTTTGTATTAAAAAACCAGGAGTTGTTGTAAAATAAGTACAACAGCGTAATTTACTATCGACAAATAGTCGTAACTGTCATTTATACTCACATATGTATTTAATTAATTTGAAAATCATTAGGTCTATCGAAAAATTCTGTCTGTTTATATGATAACAATTTTCGACAAGTAAGCACATGTTTATGTGTATGTTTTTATTGCTTAATGTACACAAACTGGCGTGGAGAATTAACTTAAACAAAATTAATTTTAAATGTGAAGCGATAATGTATCCATGTGTATTTATAAAGTTCATTTACGCCACTGTATTTTATACGAATTTTAATGAGGATGAATTGCTCTAATAGCTTGTGATATGATAAGACCATATTTATGGCACCCACCGACTATCACTTATTTTTGTTCTTACATTTTTCTGAAGAGCAAAAAATTTAAAAATGAGGCAGATATCAAACAACCACTGATTCCATTTTTCGCATTCCAGCATACGAACGAACTACATTCATGTCAATTTATTGAAGCTAGAACGTACAATACAAAGGCACATTACGTTTGTGAAGTGCACACCGCACTATCTCTTTCACATACGACCAAAATAATCGTGTTAAAGAACGATATTTTATTTTATTTAGAAAAACCTACAAATAGGAGTGTCTTTTATTTAAACCAACCAGCCAGTGAACAGACATGTATGTTATTATGATTTAAAATAAAATGATTTTTGCAACTTAGTGTATAGAAAAAATGCTTTGATGGAGTGCAGTGAACGTGCCCACATAAATTGACTAATCTTTAGCAATATGTTCCGTATTGCCTATATGCATATATTATTGGTATATCGAAGAAGTCTCTGAAGAAATTGTTAAACGAATTTAAAGCACATTTTAGCTTAATAACTGTGATTTCGGGTACAATATGATGTAATCATTGATATGTCTGACTATATTTGAATTTTTATATACTCATTATTCATAATAACAAAATAAATCAAAAACATTTATAATTTATTCGTACTAACAAAATATTTTAACAATAAACAGAACACCAAATAAATAACAAACAAATATTGTTATAAAATAATATTACATACAAATATCTACATTTTATTTTACACATATTACATTACATATTACAATATACAACTTATTCGATACCTAGAAGAGCACTCTTTAATTAATGATCGACAATATGGATTTCGTCCGAAACGATCAACGGGTAATCTTTTAGCGTACGTACTGCATCGCTGGGGGGAAACCATTGATAAACATGGCGAAGCCGTGGCAGTTAGCCTCGATATAGCAAAGGCTTTTGATAGGGTTTGGCATCGAGGTCTTCTATCCAAACTGGAGGCATACGGTCTCCATGACAACCTGTGTAGATGGATCTCCAGCTTTCTGCATGAACGCAGAATCCGTGTTCTTGTCGATGGACACAGTTCGCAGTTCATGTCCGTTAATGCAGGAGTTCCACAGGGATCTGTGCTTTCACCAACCCTCTTTCTAATGCATATTAACGATATGTTAGCCTCCGGTTGCATTTATTGTTATGCTGATGACAGCAAAATTCATGGTGGGTATAGCAGTAAGCCCTCGAGTGGTCGTGGTGAGACTAAGAAAATGCGGGCTGATCTTGTCACTGAGCTCAATCAGTCCTTGGAACTCCTATCTCTATGGGGAGCAAGCAACTTGGTTGAGTTCAATGCCAAAAAAACACAGGTCTGCGTGTTCTCATGCAAAAAATCCCCTTTTCTCCTCCCTTCACTCTTCAGAATGACTCGCTTGCAAAGAGTGACAGCTTAAGTATCCTAGGGATCGATATCTGCTGTGACCTTAACCTCAGGGACCATATTGTGAGTGTTATCTCCGTAACATCTAAGAGATTGACCATCCTGAACAGAGTGCGACGGTTTTTCACGCTCGACCAGCTAAACCTTCTTTACAAGGCACAAGTTAGGCCGTGTATGGAATACTGTTCGCATCTCTGGGATGGTTCCGCCCAATACCTCCTCGATGCCCTAAACAGGTTGCAGCGGCGGGCTGTCCGCATTGTGAATGATACAGACATCACTAACAACCTTGAACCGCTACAGTTACGAAGAGACATCGCCTCATTGAGCGTGTTTTATCGGCTGTATCATGGCGAGTGTTCTGAAGAATTATTCAACCTCATCCCATCTTCTCCTTTCCACTTCAGAACCACACGGGCGGGTACGCGGCTCCACAGATTCACAGTAGCAACCTTCTCGGCAAGAACGAAGAAGTTCGAAAATTCTTATCTTTGTCGTACTGTGAAGATGTGGAATCGCCTCCCAAATAGTGTGTTCCCTCCCTCTTATGTATGGGGTCCTTCAAACGAGGCGTGAAGAGGCACTTTTGCAGGTCGGCATGAAGACGACGACTGCCGTTGGTATTTAACACCGACAGTCGCCGTTGTTTTTGGACTGTACCGTACTTACCATCAGGTATTGTACAGTCATATTGCCGAACTTATATAAAAAAAAAATATATATACATATATATTTATTTAAGGACAATAAAATTACATTTAAAAAAATATTTCAATAACTTTTAAAATATTATTAAGATCGACACAAGCCGGCACCAGAACCCTATACCCCGCACGCGGGGAAAAACGACAGCGTTATGTGATACTTCTAGTCACTGAAACTCCACGGTGTACCATTCGCCCCCTCCCGTGCTGATGTGTCGGCCCCGCCTTCAGGAGACAGCCTCGTACACCCTACTGACCCCACCCGTCTACCTTTCCACTAAACCAGTGCAATGCCGAGATGGGACCTCCTGCGAGATAACCTCGCAGACGAATGCCATCACTTCCCATCCCATTTCACTGCCGAGCAAGTCTTTCACCACACTCGGCAGCGAGAGATATTCCCCACCGCCGTGGCCAGAATGCGGCGCTGTTCTTCCCACGCAGCACAACTACGATAGTGTGTTGCGTGGCGTGTGGTTTAGCGCCGTATTTATAACACACGGCGGTTGACTTTCTGCTCGCGATCTGATACAGATACCAGCCGAAGCATCTGCACCTGATATAAGCCTCAGGGAGCCCCTCTCTCCCAGTCTACTCCCACAGAACCGACCGACCATTAATGTATCGAGCATAATGTGCGCCAGGTTCGAGCTTAAATCGTCTTTGACCTATGTCTCTGAGAGGTGGCGGCTCCCCAACTGCTTTCTTGTTGCTGTGTAGCAATACATGATGTCAAGAACCTCAGTCTCTAACTTCCAGGATAGTAAACCGGCGAGTATGAAGCTCGACCCTGAGGACAACGTGCAGTATCCGTGAATCGCACTTAGTGTGCAGCACACGGACTTCGTTAGTATCAAGGACGTCCGCCCAGCAGTACCCCGCATGAAGCCATCGATCTCACAGCGCCCATGTAGTCTGCGCCAGCTGGCACTCGGTCCTTCATTGCTAGGAAAAAGTCGGCCGAGTGCCGTTGGTGCTCCCACAATGTACGAGCCCCTACAAATGGGAGTCGAACCGCTACCGCCCGTCCATGGTAGGACCCAAATATTTCAACTAAGTCCCCGTTCTGGTAAGCACTTCATCCACGAAAATGTGAACTCTAGATGACGGCCCTCGTCAAGGCTGATCTCGGTCTTTTCGAGGGCGACCCCGAGGTCCAAACTTCTGATGCACCTGAACCATGAGGGTTGAAGTCTTCGTGGCTAGAGGCGACAATTGTCTCTATTTCCCTCCTCCAGGCCACGACTAAGGTGTCATCTGTATAGCACAATATATACACCTCCGTAGGGAGTGCATCGCGGAGCACCCAACCATAGCTTAGTTTCCATAGGAGTGGACCTAGGACAGACCCCTGTGAAACCCGACAAGCAGTCTACCGCCGAACTATCACGGTTTATAAATGTCCACGTAGACCATATCTCTTCCTCTCAGGTATACCTCCAACATTCGCGCAGGTACAAGAGTACTCCAAAAAAACACGAGCGCCTCCTGTATACCACCACACGGCAGGCTATAGAAGTCTTTGGCGATGTCCAGGGACACCGTCAATAACCTATCCCCCTGAGGGGTCGCCTCCGTGGACGAAAATTTTAGTCGAGTTAGTTTAGTCCAGTGTATGCACCGTCCTAAACTGGAACAGCGACCCCGATAGCTTCGATCCCATCTATTTGATACGCTGGACGATCCGGGAGGCCACAATCCTCTCTAATACCTTTCCGTTGTCGTCCAGTAACACCATGGGCCGGTAAGCTGGACGCGCGGTCGTTCGGTGAGTGGCCCTCCTTCAGCTTAAAGTAGAGGCGCAGCTCATGCCAAATCTTTGATAACTGACTGATCGGTAAAGAGCTATCGAACAGTTCCCGATTCCATTCCCCAGGTGCCATATCGCCTGAGTCAGCACCCCGCCTGGGACCCCTTCAGAATCGGGTACCGTCCGCTTTCTACGCAAGCGCTCTGTCGGCCACATTATCGTGTCCTTATTCGGAGGAGTGTCAGGCGACACCTCTGCAGTCATCCACTTAAAGGGCGTGAGGTGAGAGGAGCTACGGAGGGTCGGGGAACAAAGCGTCCACAACCTTCTTGAGCACTTGCGGCTGGAAAGTCACACACCGAGGGTACCTACCCACGAAACATCTTCACCCCCCCTGTCGTGGTGCTGCGGAGCAGGCCTCGCATCATTATACCACTGATCTGTTTGGGAGGCGACACCAAAACCCTAGTCGATGCTAGGTAACATCAAGCTAAGTCGTGAAAACTTGCTTGGCAGTCACTAAAACCAAGTCGTTATATCATAAACCTTCAGTATACAACCAAAATGAATGATAGTCAATAATGAAATCGGTATTGATTTCAATTTTAAAATGTGTACACCTAGTAAGTCTTAACTTCAAATATGCACAACAACATTATAAATTCTCTACATTGTTTAACAATTTTAGAGCTGCATATAAAAAATACTTCACATTTTATTTCATCAGATATAAAAAACAAAGATTAATTTTCTTGATTATTGCACACAAGCTGAGCCCACGGCTCCTTACGTGTCTATTACTTAAAATTATTTTGGTTTCGTATTTTGTAATAAAGTTCCTAAAGTTAAATCTAAACGTTTTTAGCAACATATTCTTAACCTTTATAATTACACATATATCTATAATATAAAAATGAATCGCTAAGTGTGTTGCTAAGCGCAAATCTCGAGATCAGCTGAACCGATTTCGCTAATTCTTTTTTTAGAATATTCCTTCAAGTACAAGGATGGATCTTAAGGAGAGAAAAATAAAAAAATTTGCCTGAAAAAGTCTAAAAACAACACTTTTCTATACTCCCATACAAACAATTCTTAAAACTCAATTTAAACTTTAATACCATAGCATAAAGTTTAAGTGTTAGTGAAGACGTTCCGGGAAAGCAAAACAATTGAGTGACGTTAGTATCGTATAAATATTAATATCAATATTTTTATACGATGGTCCCGAATAGCAGAATGAGTAATAAAAAAAATATTTAAAGAATCGACTGTTAGGCGGTACGAAGTTCGCCGGGGTCAGCTAGTAATATCATAATTATACATTGAATACATATAAATAGCATAAAAATCCTTGTATACATGATAAAATTTCCAAGGAATAGACAATTTGACACTCTAAGGTTAGATAATATATATCGTCGATGAGCGCAGTCAGTCGATGTAGAGCCTCACGAGCGAGGTCTCGAGCGCGGGACAACGCGTCACGGGGCAAGCGGAGTGCGCGCGCACGTGCCGCGATATGCACACGTAACAGAATATATACCTGCAAAATCACTTCTCATTTATAATCATCATTGTATGTATTAAGCTTAAACCACGTATTCTCTAATACTGCACTATAATAAAAAAGAAATATATTTCACCTATACAAGCTTATTGGTAATTCGACGTATTCCCGTTATCTACCCCCATATCTGCGTAGCGAAGCTTCGACTACTTGTCGCGTTAAAATTAACGCCAAAAATCATTCCGATAAAGGCACAGAGTTCCCGTTCCATCACTCGTGTATTTCCAATAACTTGAAATTAACATCTGATAAATTCCTTTGACGTGCGCAAAAACAACTATCCCAGTTATCGTGCTGCGTGTATCGTCACACAATCCGATAATTCGTAAGGCATAACGATAATATCTTCCCACATCTGCATTTAGTCTGACCATAGACAAAACTTCGTGCCGATACACGCAGGTATGGGAGTAGCATTAGGAGGTGATAGAGGTGCCTATTTTACATTACGCAAAAGTGAATCATTTTTGGGTTATCATATTTTTCTTCTTCTTCTTTAATTTATGGCGCCGTGTGTAGGTAATACACAATTCCGCCATTGTCATGTAGATACTGAGTGAACGCTGTCTGAGGCAGATAGTGTCATAAACTAAGGAGAGTAATTAAAAAATGTAATTCGTGAAAAGAAAATAATTATTTAGTGTAATTTGTATTCAGACAGAGTTATTGTATCTTTTGCAAAAAAATAAATACAGCCAAAATTAGATATATATATAACGATTAAGACATAGATAATCAGATTAAAGTTTGATTTTGTTAATTTTAATAAAGCCTTACCTTTTTTCAATTTAAGTCAAAAATGCAACATCAAAAATTTATTTTAAAAAGTATCACTTTAAATCTCATTTTTTCTTCTGATTCATAAAAATGATTAAATCGGTCTAAGTTTAAAAATGAGAGCCGAAAAACTATATTATTTCAATATTTTTTTGAGATGTGTTTTCACTAAAATGCCAAAAAAAAAACGTAATGAACCTTGGTTTGCCTTGGCTTTAGCCTCCTAAGGAGAATACGTCGAATTACCAATAACCCTGTAAAAATCTATATTATCTGCAAGGCTGTATTTTATTCTTAAATCTACTTGAACACAAGTAAAACCTATAATAATATGAGAAGGATAAAACTGTGTATACACCTCTTAATTAGTGGCAACAGAGAACATTTAGATTGAAGCAGTCACATTACAGTGATAGTATATTTGAACGCCACGTCGATCTACGTAGGTTCGAATCCTATGATGAACTGGATATTTTGGTAAAGGAAAGCATCGTGATGATACTGTATCCTTTCTCTAATGCCCGCCCGGCTACCTACTACCACTAAACTGAAAATTTATAATTACACTTATAGTCAGTACCTCTAGATTTAGCGTGTTCACCTTTTACATCAAATTGTCATTTAACTTCTGGTGAGAATATGGTCAAACGTCAACACTTCAAAGTATAAAGGGATACGTAAATACACTCACCCAGATACCGGTAATACTGTTGGTATCCTCCACGTCTGTAGACACAATGGGCACTTGTTCTTCCACCTCACTGCTTGCTTGTCTCTCTGGATGAATATAAAAATAATAAAACTTTACTTTATGCCAATATTGATTAATGACACTGCCTTTGTAGAGTCACGTAACATCAAACAAAATATCAATGATTTGTTATAAATCTATATAAATAATAATCAATTGTACATACATTATTAGATTTTGATAATATATATTAATAGATAGTAAAAGTGTATTTGTTATAGTATCACGTGTGAGTTACCTCTGGTAGTGGTGGTGTTGGCAAGGCAGCCGTGTCCGAGAGTCCAGCCCGGCTCTCCCACCAGCGCAGGAACTGGACCACGAAGGCACCATATTCCACCGCTCGCAGAGCCAAACTACCAACCATTGGGAATGTCACTACTGCACTCCTGGAATTATAATACTACTGCTTACTAAATCACTAACACAAAATTTCACTAGCATTGACGAATAAATACCCAATGAAATGATATATTAATATAATGCAGTGTTAGTTTGTTAGTCTGATTAACTTCAGAAACTGCTGGAGTGATTGTAACAATGTTTTTATTGGTAGATAGAGAATATTTTAGAGTACTATTTCAGGTATAAATTATTACTCTATTTCACAGAAATTAAACAATAATTTAAATAAATATTTAAAAAGGTAATAGAGGTTATGCTTAATGACAAAGTTAACAGGTAGTAGTAAAACTTGTAGACTCTAAACATATAAAAACAGCTAAATAAGTATTCTTTGGACATCTGGTATTGTGAAACATAAGAATAAAGATTTTAATTATTAAAAATCATGGTAATGCGTAATTTTGAATCTATAAGTCAACGTTAGTAAATCGGTTTTTCAACCGCAAAAGAAAGAAAGCCGTAGGACGAATTCCACCTTAGAAATATCACATATTTAAAAATAATGGAAATGTATTTATTTAGTATGATAGAATACCCAAATTGTCCATTGAAGAAGTTTCTGGCAAGATCGGTCCAGGTGTAGTCATCCTCCAGCGGTTGAGGAGGAGGAGCCTCCGCCAGGGTCAGCCCCAGCAAAGCGAGAGCGGGACTGTAGGCGCGCGAGGAGCCGCGTAGGTACCTCGCGAGTTGTAGGAGTCGCGCTGCCTCACTACATATGTGCACTACTGCGTATATCCGAATCGCAGCCTTCCTTAATTTATCCCCCTTACCCTGTTTCACAAGTAAATAATAACTACATTTTCTGATCCTGATTTTGTGTACTCATAACAAACAACTTAGAAGGAAAATCAATGCAAAAACCATGTGACAAATTGACTCCTTAACTTACGCATAAAGAAACTGAAATAAGCGTAATGAATTGATAAATTTCCTGCTAAAATTTATCCATTTATTCTCATTTAGAAAATATTGGTATTTATGTTCTCTGTCAAATGCACATACGTACATACAAATACATGAACACTTCTACTACGGTAGATGATACTCCACACACATTTAACTGCTTTGTCCATTAGAACGTGTTCTTAGCGTCGCGTACTAGCCCAACATTGTGTTGTACTATTCAAGTTGAAACCCATTAAAAAGAGGGCGCGTGCGCCGCGTAGTACAAGCGCGAGCGTTTTTTTTCTTTTTTTTTCCAACTAGCTAATGCCATTGATCTGATGGGTTTTCATAGCTTTACCAGACTAACTGTTCTGTTTGACAGGTTTCAACATCAATAATAAAACACAGTGCGACGCTATTACGCATTTACAGGCGCTAAGAACGTATTCTATTTGGAAAAGTCTTTATAATTTATATAGTTGTTATATTTTATTTATATAGTCTACTATTCTTTGCAACACACTTCTACTAACGTAATTCATGAATTTTTTTGATGTACATTTTTTTTTTTTCATTTATCTTCCAAAATCAAAATCAATACTTTATTCAATGTAGGCCCTAAGAAGGCGCTTATGAACGTCAAAACTACCACCGGTTCGGAAAACCCCCCAGTCATCGAGAAGAACCAACAAGAAGAACTCGATCGGATTTATCTTTTTAACATACACCTATATATTTAAAATACGATATGCTTCACAATCGATTTTAGTGGAAGCACCGAGAGAAGTCAATTCCAGACATTACCATTGTTTCCATATTGATCCACTCTATAATAGCCGTTTGACACCAGAACCTGCATGACATGGCACTTAAGCTTATAGTCTTGCAAATCGGTAATATACTTTGGGACTTTGTTATAAAACCTAACACTATTACCTAAATAACTGTTACTGGTTTTACTGAGTCTAAAACATGAAACAACCAGTTTGTCACAGTTTCTAATCTTTAGATCATGCCCATGTTTTAGGAACTCCAGCTTCTCATGAATGACCAACTAAAGTTTCACGTTCTTCTACAATATGACTGAAATGTTCACTTTCTATCTATATCACATGTTGAATTACACTAGAACTGTGTTCTCGCAGCTGCAATTGAGATCTTATCTCATTTTTAGAATAGACTTGTTATGGAATTTTATTGTTACTGCTACATAATAAAAAATACACAGTATTAGAGATAGCAACTACAACCATATTCAACTATGGACAACCTTAGTTTTTTAAGGGTTAATTCTTTAACAAGTAGATAAAAACAACAGTCATAAAATAAAATTAATATTAAATAAAATAATGGTAACAAACCTTTTCCAGTTTTCCATCAGCATCATTATCTCTCCACTTATCAATGATCCTTTCAAGTTTATCCCTTACATAAGGTGCCAGTACAAGTAGAGCCAGTGATCCTCGCTCCAATAGCTCAGGTAATCTTTGTCCTGAACTAAATTCACTAGTATATGATGTCGGCACACGGATTAACCCATAAAAACTTTCAGAGAATGATGCAGCTGTAAATAAAATAATAGTAAATATGAGAACACAATTTGACACAGGGCTATTAAATTCTAAAATAGATCCTTTGGAGCGAAAGTTAATACCTCAATTTCTTCACTAAGCAATACCTTACTAGAATAAACAGCAGTGTCGTCACCAACACAATAACTACTACATATATAAGTTAATTACACAGCCATGTTATCAGTACATGAGGATACCATAACACAGATAACCTTCATTATCACATATTCATAGTTGAGGAATTTATTTTAGATGCATCCATAAAATGCAAATCTGATATAACTATATAATAACACCAACTTTATCAAAATACAAAATAATGTTTTCATCACATCTCTGGTTGCAAATTAAGAAGTTTTCACATACATAAATTTTTTTTTTTTAAATATACTATTTATTTTAGAAACTTAGATCCACACAAAACATGACAGTCTCATCATACTCTAATTGTAACCTATTGACAAAACTGCCTTAGCACTGATAACAAACTTTCAAAAGATCTAGCCTTTCAGGTCTTATTGACAAAATTCCATAAGAAATGCCTTGATTGTTACATTAAGCTTCAACTATCTGTTAGAATGGACTTTCATTGAAATTTTATTATAACATTATAAATATACATTTGTTGTGTGAATTTACCGCCTTATGCCAGTTTTATATCTCCATCAGTATGAGAATTGATTCACCCTTGATTATTAAGATTACTATATTTTTCACATAACGATCCTAAAGACTTGAAAAGTTATTGGTTATAAAATGTGAATATAAAGGCTCTTACAAATTAGCTTTTAATGAGAATCCATATTGCAAACAAGTAAAACTATTCCCTACAATTTACTTCTTTCAATAAATAAACTATCAGATTTCTTTTTTATTTGTCTGTTATTTGTGTGAAATATATTGTTAATTTAATGCTATCTACTTAGTTACCAATTCCATTATAGGACATGTCTACATTACCATGGTATCTTCTGAAATGTCTTTCATTTTCCAGTAAAAACAGTTCGGCAAAGCTTAATTAAAATGAGGAACACAGCTTATTTCGAATGGAAGTATACTGTGGAACAAATGAATAAGTTGTACATACCATAGTGTTTTAAATAGTGATATTGCAGGAAACAGTCAAACAAAAGGTATAGTTCATCATACCATCTCTCACACCAACCACACTTGTTTGGATATGTTGCCGCTAAGAACTAAAACAGAAGAAATAATATAATTACTTTTAACCATGATAGTATTTTAATTTTAAAGAAAGTGTTAATCATTTTATGACAATATTTTCTAATATACGAAAATTATCGCTTTCTATTTGTAATGTACTTCAACTAATTTCCTGAGAGCGGGTTTCACAGTAGCCCCGAGAGCCTCCTGAGCAGTTGCTTGAAAAATTGTAGGCGTTCCTTGTAAAGTCCTCGTTAAATGAGCAGCGTAAACTGCCATTGTTAATTATTTTTTACATATGATGTGATCTTAATGTTTCTTTCGAACGAAAAGAAATATATAATATATTGTGATAATATTTATCAAAACACATGTAGAGATGTGGAAAATGTATCATTACTTTTTGGATTCAAGTACTATTCTTTTGAAATCGATACTTTTACTCATATGCGTTACTTTTTATCAAGTATCCACAAACTACTAAAAGTATACTTGTATCAAGTATCGGATACTTATATTGTACAAAAATAGATTTTATATTTACTTTGCCTTCGTGCTTTGTAAAATTTTATTGTTATTTAATTAGATGATAATATCAAAGGATCAACATATTCTAAAAGGAAGCCGTTTCATGCGAATATCCATTTATTCGGGCATACTCAATAACATTCTAGTTACCACCGCCTTGTAAGATATGAATAAATAAAAATACATAAAGCGCAAATGACGAAAATTAAAAAGTAGATAACTACACTTAATACTACTCAATTTGTTGGTATTGTAATAATTGCCCTTTTATTTTGAAGCTAATGAGAGTTGAAACTTGTACATTGTATTCCACCCATTCGGTCCTCTTTAAAAGCTTTCCTAGAAACAAAACAATGTAGAGAAATAATTAGTCGAGTTACGCTTTACTATAATTTTGCTAAGATATATTACTGCTATATTACCATCCGTTATCGCGGCAGATGTATTTACAATTTTTATCATTTCCATTTACATGAATGTTGAGTTAGCACGAACATGAATTCTAGTAAATTTAGTGTCGTACTTTAATCGAGATACTATTCACTCGATCGACTACACTAAGTCCACTAGTCAGTTCCAAATAATGGCAAGACGTTAAGTGCTTCAAATGTATGTAGTAATAGTATGAAAGACTGGAGTTATAAATGTAGGTTTTATTCGAAATCAATTATTTTATTTATATCCTTATGGATGACTTATTTATTTGTGAATTCAACTACGACAACGCTATGTTAAATGCTTAATCTATTTTCTTTTTTGCTTTGTAATGAAGCTTTAATATTGTCTAATACCTTCTTTTTTTGTGCACCTAATGACGTTCCTTAATGATTAGGCAAATCGTACATGACTATTTTTGATTCAAAGATTTAAATAAATATTATGCTAAGTTTTTAAATTGCTAAAATCCGAAAAAAGTTTCACTTACATCGTGGTTTAATAAAATCACGCAATATTTTTTTTATTACTCTTTGTTATGTGTATTTCATACAAATAAAACAGACTTCAAAAAAGGAGGAGGTTATGAATTCGTCTGTATTTTTTTTATGTTTGTTACCTCATAACTTTGGATTGGGTAATTCGTTTTTGATCATTTTTTGGTTGGTTCAGTTCTGACAACGGCATGCGCAACGGCATTATTAGGTAGCTCATATACTAATATTTTTTATTTAATTTGATTAAGGTAATAGTTTAGTTATTATTTTATTTTTAGTGCATCCTTGTTTTCTTAGTGTTTCTTGATATTGAAGTCGGTCTTTTTTTTGTAAAAGTAATATTATTATTAAAATAATTAGTGAATAAAAATATTTAAAAATTAACGTTCGTTGCATATTTTGCTAAAGTCCGTCAACAACCTTTTGTCGTGATAATTAAACACGAAGGTTCAACTGATAGTGGAGCTGTGGCTTCAGAATGGTCGAGTTGTGAACTTGCCAGGCAATATTACATTATCTAGTTAATTTACAAATTTGTTTTGTAAAAATATTGTAAAAGGTAGAATAAATACACAATGTTCACTCTTGTTACTAAAATATTTTATTGTTTATGTACGTAGTTTAAATATTTATAACATTTCAAAAGCGATATTTAATAGCACCTAAAGTTGACAGACACATTGAAAGCTAACTCATGACTATTAAAAATGTTAACTCGCAATAACTAAAAGCATTGATTGAAAATACATTATTTAAACTGATATTATATATTGCTACGTATGTTAATTTTATATGACATAAGATATATATTCTGCGATAAAATACGTGATACTATTAAGTATTAATTATTGACTGATTTAATAATTTCACAAAGGTTACTTCAATCCGAGATTCATCTCATCACATGACTATAATCTGTAAAATAGAAACGCAGAAATGCAGCGAAAGCGTTCTTTTACTAAATTATCATTACATATACAATAACAATTTGGTCCATTTCTGTTATAAATAACTTGATATAATTCTAAATAGATTACACAATAGTGACTTTTTATTAATATGGCTTATATAACACTACGAATATTTGAAATGTACCAGGTGACGTCACTATACTTATTACATTTTTATTTCTTAAAATACTTAAGTAACTATCGCATGATTTTAATACGTCGTAATATTTAAAAATGATCCAACCGGTGCACGGTTTGTTTTATTTTTACAGTTTTAAAGTACACAATATCTAACTGTGTAATAAATAACATTACAAATGGTTAACCAATTAATATTATCTGTACTTGGTTGAAAATACTATTATAGTATAATTTAGTGTTGTCATTTAACTTACAATACAATCAATAATCGATTAATACAAACGGTAAAGCGACAAAAACATGTAAAATTATAGACATGTTATTAAAATTGTCCATAAAGTAAACAATATTAATGATTTATTTTTGATTTTAATGCTATAAGAGAAATGTATAAAAATGTAGAGTTTAACATGTTTTTGAGATACTCTACTTAATCGACGAACTTACGCCCAAATGGAATTATCAATTGAGCAATAACTACAATACACCTTTGTAATTATACACAAAACGCATATTAAATATTACAAATTAACCAAGTATCATGGCTGAAATATTAGTAAAAGAAAAATTATCTTTCCCGAAGGATAAATGATTTAATTCTATGGATTTTTTGGTGTTCCATTCCTGCCTTGTCTTGCCTGCTTAGCCTCAAGGACGATTTCATAATAGCTATTTTAAGTGTATTAATCAGCACAATTAAATGACCTGTAGTTAGTGTCTTAATTTTCTTAAAGAATTTTGATTATATGCTTCTTTTGACGGCTTATAGTAAATCGTTTAAAATCAAAGGAAGTCGCTCGCACCCTATAACATAAACGTTTGTTTTAGCTTGAAAACGAAAGTTATGTGTGCCAATTTAACACACCATGAAGATAGTTTTAAAATGAATGTTGCACCCGCCAATGTAATACACCATTTTTTGATAAACAGTTTCTTTTGATATAATACATATTTTTTAAATATTCATATTATTTTGTATAATTTGTTACGTTATCTATTCAAGATTTTATGCATTATATTTAATTTCGTCGTTTGACACTCAAACTCGGTTCAAAACGGGTAAAACGTGTAAAAACATTCGTTCCTATGTTCACACTAAACAAGTTATTAATTGTCATCACATACATACACACACATGTACGCACAGTCTGTTTCTCTCTTTAACACGTGTCCTTTGGCCGCGTAATAGAACGATCTAAAAGGCACTGTAGGGTTGAAGGAATTAAATATGTTTTACTAACGTCACTACCATTAAATGCAGTGTCCATAACAAAATTTGAACTGATTTAATTAATTAATATTAATATAATTAGGTTCTTCTCCTTCATGACTAGGGACAAAATCTTACTGCAAGTGCGGCAATAAAACATGTGAAGAGAGCGGAGTATACAGCACGTTCTCTTATATTCATAAGTGGCATAGTCCATCACCGATTATCAGTTTCCATCTTGTTAGTTATTCAAATACATAATGTATAGAAATTACATGTTACGAAACTTAGAAATGAGTGAATTACTCTCTTCGAACGGTTTGTTATGATAGTATACAGCGGCGCTTGCGTGTGCACATTATTATCCAAAAAATGATTTATGACCCCACCTGCAGCGTGATTTTATCCACAGTATAGAAGTTACTCGGTTATCACCAAATAGATGTCATAATAGTTGTAAATTTGCCACATTTTTAATATTAAAAAGTTAACATTTTTTATTAAGAGTTGATAATCGTAATTTAAATCTATATGTGTCAGAATTAGAGTCGCGCTACTTGCTCAAGACAAACGGTCTATTGTTCATTTTAACGGGTCGGAAGTGATCTTGCGAATTGTTTACGAAATTCACAAGAAATATGTATCACGCTTAGAATTCGGGATTATGTCTTAAACTGGTTTCCGTATATCCGATATAGCTGTATTATAGAA
The DNA here is from genome assembly GCA_035772565.1 of Antheraea assamensis. Taxonomy (NCBI): domain Eukaryota; kingdom Metazoa; phylum Arthropoda; class Insecta; order Lepidoptera; family Saturniidae; genus Antheraea; species Antheraea assamensis. Next base: position 5,720,483 of record JAQQSE010000011.1, read on the forward strand.
ATATCATGTGGTGTCCAGGATTACGAAGCTTTTAAGACTGTGTATATAAAACCAAGTTATTTAATTTTACTATATAGAAATGGATGCAGTTTTGGACAATTTTAGAAATACAAAATGAATTGTGTTTATTTTTAATCTATACAAATAAATAAAATTAAAGCATCTTAAATATAAATATACAAGTCATATAGTTATAGGCTTAGTTATAAATCTTCTAAACCCAAACCGTTTTTTGTTTCTTTGCGTGTTTGTTTATTTTTTGATTTTGATAGTAAGTTCGCTGTCAGAGGAAATTTCATAGAGAAAGAAAAGCGGAATTTTCGATACATACTGTTACACTTTTTAATGAGAGCTAAGCAGTAAAGTAAAAATGGCAACTTTTTGAATTGAACTAAGATATTTAGTTATACGTGAAATATCATATTAACACGAGTGAAAAATAATAAAATATATACATACCTACATCAGTCAATAGCAATGTCGCTTCGTACTAGTAAAATATTTTTTTTAATTGGATTAGTAGTTCCCTAGAGTACTTTCTACAAACAAAGAAATATTACCTCATTATGGTAATAGTATAGATATAGAAGGTTTCATATGTTTCAGAGGTACCGTGATAACAAACCACTATAGCAAATTTTATGCTTTGGTATATTCGATATTTCTCTGTCACGTTTTCTTCAAATTTTTCAAATATCCCGGAAATGTCGCATCCAGAGTTAATCACCCTAATTCTATCTATTATTTTTTTAATTACGTAAACTGACAATCAGTAGTATCAAATTTTAAAATATTGCCACAATGATTTTCAATCTACTTTAATTCGTTAAATATTAAATATTGAACGTTCGATCTTATTCAACTTTTATCATCGAGGAGAATGTGATCTCTATCTTTGGAGAGTTCGATGTTATTCAAAAAGAAATAATAGAAGAATAATCGTACGGTATTGCGATTAGTTCTGACCTTTGACTGCATTTCTCACCAGAGCATAGTGATAAGAGAAATAACTAAGCGTCAGCTCTAAAATGAAACAAAATATTTAAGAATTCAAAACCAAACCTTAGCAAAGTAAAAACAGTACAATGTCTGTGTACATAATACAAAAACCTTCCTACAAGTAAGTCTGTAAAGACAAATTCACATTTCATTATGTTATATTAAGACTAGTATATAATCTGAATAAGCCATTTTGAAAACGACCCTTAGCTATTTTTGTTATCTTTTTACATTTTTAATATAAAGAGACATGACAATTTTGATAAATCAATTACCTGGTGACACAGGAAATGTCATTTTACTTGACAGAATTAAAACAACAAGTATAGTAATAATAATTGGCACCAAACGTACATGTATAACCTTGAAGTAGCATCATTATTTGTATCTGTACACTCAGACAGTTTCTTATTAAACACACGGATTACGTAAATCACATTCGCTTGTTTCAAGTTAATTCACACCCCACAAGGAGTTTCACCGTGAACACTTTAACACACAACACTGATGAAGTGACTAAGTGGCAGAGTTGTTGTACTGAGGCCGACCTGCCAGCTCCAGCAGGTATCTGTCCGGGTGTTCAATCCAGTCTGCTGCTGACAATTTTACCTGAGAATTGAAACTTTAATTTGTGACAATTTCCTTTTATTTTCTGTCTGTTCGTTCCGGTTAATCTTCGAAATAGTTGATCAGATTTCGACGGGACTTTCACTAAGAAATAGCTGATTTTATAAGGAGTAACTTAGTTTACTCTTGTTTTAGAAAAAATACCATTTTAGTTTTGCTAAATTCAACTCTAATTAATTCAAAAGCGAATGAGTAAAAGGTAGGATAATAAACAAAGCCATACTAAAATCAAAATGGTGACGAATATTTTTATGCCTTTATCTCTTCAACTTAACAAAAGGACCAATCCATTTTCTAAAACGCCTTAGTTTTGTATACTTAGACACATCATGGTTTTTTTAAATTAATAAAATATATTAATAGAGTAAAGCAACGATAAGCGTAAACATAATAAACACGTATTGAGTTTCCCGTTTAAGGTCTGTGATTACATTCACTCGTTCCTTATTTATTCATACTATTCATTATTCAAATATGCAGGAATGATGTATGAATTTTATAATTTAGAAACTTAATTTGAAAATGCAGAAAAGGGACACTAATATTTTTTATCTTAATAAGTGATTATAGGAAAAATATATAGACAATTCTGATTAGTATGTGACATAATGATATAGTAAAGATAATCACCTGTCGTTGTCTCTCGGCTTCCCGAACCTGCCACTTCTTGATCTCGAGCTGCGTCTCGCGCGAGGCTTGGTCCCCGCAGCCCCACACCTGTTCCGACATTCATTTATTTTATTATTCGCAATTCATACATATATTTTAAACTAGCTTTTGCCGGCAGTTGCACTCGCGTGAACCCCTCGACTGACTTTCTAAGATCCAGATCTCAAAATGGCGGCTTATATTTTTAATTTCATCACATTGTAAATTTCATGGTTTGATAAAAAAAAAGATCGTACAAATGGAAAAAATATTTAAAAATACATTTAAAACAGGAATTATAATTTTACAATACATCATTTATTATTTTTCGAAGTTTTGTAATAAATCAGGTATTTTTTAAGCTTATGCTGCCAACAGTTTGTTGACCTGTGCCTGGTGAGGTCTATATTCGTTTGCATGGAACTTAAACCTTTAAGGGTTTAGACAGACCCGGGATTAATGTAGACTTGACCTATCCGTCAGCAACAGTATTTTTTCCTGGATTAAAGGTACTCGTATATCCTTTTTTGTACCGTTGACAATGTGTAAGCAAAATTTCATCACGATTTTATTATTAAAGCGTAAAAGCGTAACAAACAAGCTAACGCACATTCGCAGTTATAGTATTATAATAGATCATAGTTTCACTTTTTTATTGTCTATTTGTTATTATCTGATTTCATTTATTTGTACTTATATTTCATTTATTATTTTTTTGTTATTTTATGATACAAAAAATAAATGTGGTATATAATTTACGTATATGAAAGATATACGCGGAATAATAAGTCCCAATTGACATTTGTCAAAATATTTAGTATAGAGATGTAACAAAAAAGTAATATTTTTGATGTAAACTGATTATAAAAATGTTGATTACTCAAAAACGATTGCAACAACTTAGATAAAATTTTATATTTCGATTTATTAATTTCTTAAATTGATTATTTTTTTATAATGTTAGTTCGAAACGCGACTTAATTACACATAGGGACTTGGAAACGCACTGATTTTATTAACGCTAATCGTAACACTTTAAAGGTAACGCAACCACTACCTACAGACAAACGCACACATCCCCCCAATTCCACATCCACACCTACGCATGCATCCACCACGCACGCACACACGTACACAACAGTTACAAACGAAATGAGTCTCAAACGAAAAAAAAATTGAGACTAAATCTTCCCTTTACATTACGACTATGCACTGAAATAAAATGGCACTTATCACATATTATATGGAGATTTTAGAACCCAAATTTTCCACTTACCATTTCTTAAACGTATTCTTTCATACAAACCTTGTAGGTATGGATAATTACAAATTTTTTACAATTTTTACAATATTTAACATCAAATGGGCCGTCTGCCTGTTTGCTGCCCTTTGGCATACAAAAAAAAACACAACAAAAAAGAATTAGCCAAATATGTGCAGCCGTTGTGATGTGATATAAATTATGTATTACCTCAATAGCTTGCAAGGAGTAAGGTACACCTTTAAACGTGAAAGAGTCAAAGTCTTCCGAGATGGAGAGGAGCGGCTTTCTCGGGTCGGATCCGGCGCGGAGTCCCTTCGGGTAGCCGCGTATCGACGTGTTCAGGTACAGCATTTTCGGAGCGAGTTCCACCACGCTGAACCTGGGTAAGTTCATTCACATACACCTTATACAATCCGAAATTTCAATAATAACAATAGTAAGTATGAGCATAATCGCCACGCCACATATACACAAATATATTTGACAACTTCGAACCAAAGTTCTATATTTCCCCACATACCATGGTACTACAAGAACATTACTCAGGTTTACATTTCCTCACGATGTTTCCTTCACCGTCAGTTGATACAGATGTCTCTAAATCTACTCAAAGAAAATGTATATGAACAGTTTTGTTGTTCATATTAACCGTTTATTTTTGTTCATATTGGAATTTTATTAAATCTTTCGTTTTCATAATCGCATGGTACTGTGTGTCAAGTAGTACACGACTATGGAAATTTCACAGATAGAAATATTTAATTCTCTATGGCAAGGAGAGTCATAGATAAAGCAGACCAGAAAAATGTACCGTCGCCGGGAGATTCATAGATAGGGGGAATCTACATTAATGCGAGGGATGCCGCGAGCGAAGGCTATTAAATCACATTACGGCACCATGCTTGTTTATAAACTAGCTGCAGTTCGCGACCTCGTTCTCTTGAAGAGGCTTTTTCCCCATGAGATATTTCATACACATTAATTATGGGCTGTTCTAATCTTTATTTGTAATTTTGTTATTATTCCTTAACTGTTTCACATATAAATTTCAAATATTTATTTTTACCGTTATTATTTAATCTCTATGGAAATATTCTAAAAGTTCTCTATCTAAAATCGGTTAAAATATAAAAACAACAGACATTTGTATTTTATTAGCATGTATATATTTTTAGATATAATAATTGGGTATCTGATATAGGAACTTACGTAGGGAATATCTGCAGCAATGCGCTGTCGGGCGTGCCCCAGTACTGGTGCGTCTCGCGCCACTCTGTGGGGCAGCACACCGCTATTACCGCGCCCTCCCCCTGTACTAGCACCACCGTTGGACCCCTGCACAATCACGGTTCGATCAACGACGCAAGAATCCATATGTTTATGGAATACATATACATATTACATATATACATATTACATATCATCACGCAACAGTACCTCACAATACATGTGAGGTCTCAAATCTCAAGAAGATACTCTAAATGAATCCTTCTTAGGAATATCATTCTGATATTATTACTTATAATTGTGGACTACTTATTTATTTAAGGAAACGTACTCCTACTAAGTGACCCATGTTTGTCAATTTTTTACTCCCGTCCCTCCCCTTGATGATTATCCGTAGTATATAAGAAGACTCCTCCTCCCTGTGATCCAGCGTGGTACTTTGAAGATCTCCCTCTCTCTCTCTGAACGGGTCACGTAGTATGGGTATGTTCCCTAAGGACAGCTAGTGAACAATACACTGTACTTGAATTAAATACTACGTATGAACAATATATAGGAGCATGATCAGGAGCAGGATAATCTGTGAATATTATTTAATTTTGGCTAAAGTTGTCGATGGCACTCATCGGGTAGTCATAACAGCATGTTAAGTTAGAGCAAATAGAATTTGACTTTACGAAACTATCCTGGTGATGGGTTGTGAAGATATGTTCCGTGAGTATATGTAAAGTTGGTATAAACTTTGAATATTCTGGCTAATATTCGGAAGATCCATATATGTCTAAAATTGTTGATAACTTCTGTATGATCACCCTTAAATATTGGAATGACTTTGGCATCCTTCCCTATCACAAGGAATCGACGCGTATTCAAGAACTCATCTATACATATAAATAAAATTGGAGTGTTTGTTTGTAATATCAAAATATCGATTTTTCACTGATTGGATATGAACGTATACACGACACTAATAACAAAAATACAATTTTAAAAATTTTTGTCAGTCTGTCTGTATTTTCCGGGCAATCTCCCAAATGGCAGGCCCGATTTTGACAGATAATTTCACTGACGGATAGTTAAAATTACAGCGGGTGACATAGGCTATTTTATTTTAGACTAGCTGTCATCCATGGCTTCGTCTGTAGTACTATCTCCAAAACGATTGGACCTATTTTCATGGGACTTTCACTGACAGATAGCTAACGTTATAAAAAGTAATTAAAGCTTTTTTATTTTGGACTAGCTTTTACCCATGGCTTTGTTTGCAGTACTATCACCAAAACGTTTGAACCATTTTTTACGGAACTTTCACCAACAGATAGCTGATCTTATAAGAAGTAATTCACAATTATAAAAAAAACGCATGTGGAGCTGCGGGCAACAGCTAGTTATATAATAAGAACAAAGGCAAATAGAGATTTACAACATTTAGACTTAAAAATTAAACTAGTTGCATATATATTTACCAGTTGATATTGTTATGGTATATGATAAAGGGAAAGCAATTGGAATTGGAATTGCGTTTAATTTTGAGAAAATCCCAAAAAGATTTGCAGTTATCCATCATATTCTTCTCTACATAGTGCTGATAAAACTACCGTAGCATTAGCTTCCCCAGAACCAAACACTATTTACACATTTTTTGTAAGCTTATATGGAATGTATTAGACATCAGTAATAGGGTTTAAGGAATAATGTAATGTGAATAGCGCGTTTAAAGTGTGTACTGTATCTGTATATTAAGGTTACCTATTTTACTATAATACATGGAATTCTTAGTTAGACGATGGCGTTATTTATTGTTAATTTAGGGTGTGTTTTTGATTCGTGGTTGGTTGAAAGCTGTAAAGAGTTAGAGCTTAGTGTGGGGTTACCTGTAGGCGAGAGTATGGTGTAGGAAGCGGTTGGCACCGAGCCCGTGGTCACGCGACGCGTATAGCGGCGCCCAGTGCGACGGCACCGCGCATACCAGTCGTGATACCCACAGAGCCGCGTGTGCCGGCGCGGGCGGTGGCTGGACTGGGCGGCTGTACAGCGGCGGCGCCGCGCCACCCAGCAGCCACGCCACCGACACTGGTAGCAGCGCACTGCCCGCCTCCCAAGCGCTACGTTCTAGCACCGGGGTCGCCAGCTCTAGCCCCGCGCCAGAACCATTCGACTCCACGTGCGCCTCCATGTCGCGGTGCCTCGTCGCCAGCATGTGGACGCAGTATCTACGTCCCATCGCCCAAATCTCGCTTAGTCACACCTCACTCACTTACACATCGATACATATACCCCGTATACATCGATACCTCCTCAAAATTGAATATAACAAAAATATGTGTGGTGTTATCCAGGCAGATGAATTACAGTACCAAATCTTAATATGTCACATCTACAGTAACGTTTATGTCTGGTTCTCTATTTTGATATGTATCGAACTATTAGCTGAATAAATGTATTCAGTGTTATATATATTTACTGTACCGAGGTATGTTTGTATAAATGAATGTAATGGTCTCACTTGATTCATTTGATACATCATATAAAAAATACATATTATTTCTTTTCCCTTATAAAACATCCATTCATGGGGAACAACCAGTTTTTTTCGATGACTGAGTTATTTCTTCGAACTGGTTGTAGTTTTGAGGTTGATAATCGTCTTTTTAAGCCCTAAATTGAATAAAGTATTTTTGATTTTGCTCAAGGGTGCTAAAGTGACCGAACTTCGGCTTGGACTGTTGACTTAAATACAACATCGCGACTGTTGAACCTAACTAAGCTAAGGTAGCTAAACGCATCTAACTAACATCTAGCAAATCACATATACATGCATGTGTACCTCACGAACTCACGTGTATTTCAAACCACACGAATCGGCTAAACTAACTCACCAAATACGAAAGTATCGTAACGGAGCTTGATCCATGTGTAAAGAACGTAACACGTGATATATTATATCACAAATTGTATAACTAGTGATAAGTGAAACGTTCAATGCCTAGTATAATAGCCGATCAATCCTTTCAAGGTCAGTCCTCCGTAAAACCTCCGTATGCGGTTGAATAAAAAATCACAGTTGTTTATGATAATTCATCCCATTTTGTATTTTTAATACAGTAAAATAGAATATGTAACAGGTACGTATTTATAATTTATTACGTTATTTTTTATTTCTGATGTTATTGAGTACTATGTGTATACGTCCTTAGTTTTGGATGTGGAAATGTGTTATGTAAAATTTTACAAAGTGTAAAATGGTTAATATAGTTCCTAACCTGTGTACGGGGAAAATGAGCCTGTGACAGTGTTCCTCCAGCCAGCGCACAACAAACCCAACGCTGTGACAATCCTTCTTGTTAAAACAGCCATTCACGACAGCTGTCAGCGTCTTGTTTATCTGTCAGAAGCACATATATAGCTACTATTACTATTGCTATTGAACATCTAGTCACATTAAGCCCATAAAACTATGCATTACGAACGTTTTATTATTAACTAATCGATTCCCGCGAATTTGTCTGCGTCGTTTATTATCTCAATTGTTTTTTTATATCTCAAAGGGATTAATTAAGCAGCGTTTTCGGCGAAAGCTCCCAGGCGGCCTGTCTTTCTCCGATTATTACAACAATTATCGTTATATTTCAACCAATTTACACAATCCCTTGATAAATTATACACCTAAAACTTCCTAATGAATTACTTTATCTATTGGTGAAAACCGTATTACAATGCCTTCGGCAGTTTTTGAGTTTACCGCGAACATACAAACAGACGTATCGGACGACTTTCTTTTATAATATGTAGTAATAAATGTGACACACAATTTGTTTAATGATTTCGATAAGATATTAGTAAATAGGTAGGTAAATAGGTAATGTCTATCCTTAGACATACTTACTGTATGCATGCCGCATAAGAGGACAAAAAATACTTAAAACTAAGCACCTACACCATGAAGTTTTACGTCCGAAAGCTGAAACGTTCACTTAAAACTAATATGTTAACTTACCATGAGACATGTCTGAGGCCCTTCCGGATAATGATCCATGGAGAGTTTGTAACTCGTGTAAAGCAATTGCCTCAAGCCATCAGGCATCACCGCATTATCATCCGTCTCTGCACCGAACATCCTGCAAGAGTGAGGAATTAATTGTATTCCGTGAAGATTTACTACAATAAATTCCAGAACTAAATACAGAATACTGAATAGAAAAATGCGTTGAATATAAGAGAAAGATAATTAAGTTATCTAATTCTATTCAGTGTAAGACATTATTAAAGCCACTATGTATATGTTAAGGCGTAATCAGTCCCAGCGCTTGAGGATATGGAATTCATTTAATCAAAAGACAATAGAACAGTTGGATATATTTCAATTCTTGCACACTCAGCCATCAATGATTTTCTAGATGAAAGCATATTGAAGCATATATTCCTGAGACCAGAGGTAAACCAATTCGTACTCAATATTGGTTGTAGAATAAGTAGACCACGCTTCGAAATGATAAGGCCAAAGATAAGGAGAAAGTCATAAAATTGAATTAATTTAAGGTTGACTTTTACAACAAATCACCAAATTCGTTGTCCTTTTATCCTAATACACAGAATAAATACGGCGTTCAAATAAAAAAAAAAAAAAAACATTGAAAGCACTTATTTACTTGCACATTCACTACAAGGAGGTCTAATGTTAATAATGAGCCCAAAAACTACTTGCGTAGTCACCTAATACCAGACATATATTGTCATACACAGTTTTATGTAATGAACGAAATTTAATCAGTGTTACGGTAAGGGATTTCTACGTCTACTTTAAGATTAGAGATAAATACGGACCATATTCCAAACGATAACTAGAAAAGTAAAGTCAATACAACTGCTAAAGGAAAATATTAAGAAGCGTTCGTTGTACGTTATAAGAGCGTTGGACATACGGCATATAAAGAGACTGTGAGGTATCTGAAAATATCTTCAAGAATCGCTCCACGTCGGTGACTTTGTTGTGTGGTTAGTGCAATGGCTTCATTTATGACATTAAAGCTCCACTCCAAGTGATCTTATGGTAGGTACGATCTTTTGGAGAAGAGCCTTACCGTCACAAAGAGCTGTCACCACTGCATATGCTTTTCTCTTCCTCAAAGTTGTAATCTGCTAATGATCTAACATTGTTTTTAATTGAGATAAGCAATTGATTTTTTATCTACGATAAAAATCTAGAAAAGGGATTTTATCTTAGATTATATTTCATTGGATAATATCATTACTTCACCTAGAAAAAAGTGAGTATCATACATAATAGAAATAATGGGTTAATGAATAGAAACTGATTCCAAAACCTTTATTATGATCTCCTGATGGTTTACACACCTGACGTATGTATCGATAATGGCGGTGTCGTCCAACATACTGAGGATCTTTTCACAGTGAAGTCTGAACGTTGACAGGGGGATATGCTTGTTCTTGCACTTGCCCATTCTGTGGATGTACTTGTAGAACTGTCTAGCCAGTTCCGGGTACATAGGAAACAAGTATTTCTGCAAAGAGCAAGTTAATAGTGACTGATAAATTCATTCTATTTTTGGTTTATATCACGATTAAATTAGTAAACTCTATTTCAATAATGTGGCTATGGAAAATGGATTGCAAACGTTTTTACAATGATATAAAGTCCAAAAACTTGAATACATTTTTTGGCAACGTATTGGTTGTTGCTTGGACATGACCATAGACAGTAACATAGGAACCATATAAGACACCTTCCCTAAAATCATGCAAAATTCAAATAAAAACAAAAATTCTTACTGTGAACGATTTTTCTGTGACACCATTGACGCCATCTTCTTTTTGTGAACGCTGAGCTAACAACTGAAAACAAAATATAGAATTGTTTATTAAAAAACACGTAGCATAGCCAAAATTATTTACAATATTTTATAATGCTCCTTGAAAACAATGATAGCACATTTTATGACCTCATAATTACATATTTTAATTATTTTCGTCACCTATACACAGATGGCGTTATAATTACTTCCGACTTCCATAAAAAGGTCACATTCATGGTAAGGTCAGATTTTGTAATATTTTAAACAATGGAATGAATACTAATAAATAAGACTGAACATGGATCATACGGAAACAGATAATGAAGCAACAATTGGTGACTTATTTAAATGAGTTTTGACATCACAGATGTGATGAATTTAAAGAGAGTATCACGTAATTTTATTTTTATTTAAGTTTAACATTTGACCACAATTTCACTTGATGTTAAATGATGATATGGCTTGAAATGTTAACGCATCAAGTAAAGTTGGGCCGACTTTCAAGATTTTCAAGTTCCGGATGTTAGCTAGTCCAGCGACTATTAGAAAATGTCTTTTTTTTATACTTTTAAGTAAGCGTTTTGACCACAATCTCATATGATGTAAAAGATGATGTGGTTTAAGATGGTAAACCACGCTAACCTATAGGGAGACTGGCTCTCAAGTGTAGCTGCCGGAACACCCATCAGTTGCTTGGCGACAGATTTTCAACTTGAGGGTGGTAGCTAGCCAGACGGACTTAGAAAAAGCCCTACCACCATGCTCTCTATTTCTCATCATACCGTGGTTTAATCATGATTCCTATACCGAAATCTTGAGGTTTATTATGGTATTCAAATCCACGTCATTTGAAGGGTTGTCAGAACACGCTACCATTGCTTCGTCGTCATCGCTTCATTAATATTTAGTCAGATTGGTAAGATATCAGAACGATATTTCATCTTATCTTAGCATATTATTTATACATTACAGGTTTTAGAGTTTGACCACAATTTCACCTGCTGTTAAATGAAGATATGGTCCAAGGTGGTAAATACGTCAAACCTAGTGGGACTGGCTGTCAAGTAAAGCTGCCAGAACATACCTATAGGTGTTGGCGATAGATTTTCAATTTAAGAGTGACAACTAGCGGGAGGTGGGTTTAGGGATACCTCTACAACCTTGCTATGGTTTCATCACGATATTTTCCTTCGCCGAAAACTCAAACATTTGCAAGATTACGATACTGTATCTATCGACGCAGTACCCGAACACGCAAACTACTCATTACTAAATACCATCTCAACTTTTTAAAGTTAGGTGTCTATAAGGAAGAGAAATTTCCTCAGAAGAGAACTCATACGCAATCCACTAGACTTCATGCGTAGTTTAGATTTAATACATATAGTTAGAGAATTAAATATTACTGACTTTATATAATTAAACGTGAAAAGAAAATATGAAAACCGTTCTATTGATAGAAAACGGTGTCTATCCCTTAAGCGAACGGGGTGATAGCCATTTGTACCGGACTGAGCGGCGAACACCAAGCGTTTACCCACACAATAACTCTCTTTTAGTTTGATGCGTTTTATAACCTGTCTGAGTCTGTTGATTTATCTCTTGAGCAGCGATTGCCGGTAACTCGGCGGCAGCCGTTGTTCTTGGATTGTATACTGCCGTTCCGTTATTTTGCCGTGCTAGTGTTTAAAAAAACCACTGACAAAGATCGAATACGAACGAAGACGAATATCTTTAAATTTGAATCAATTAATGACGTATTATAGGATTATATAGTAGATAATATAAATCAATCAAAGAACTTAACCTGTCACCCATATCACTTATCAGTACCTATATCCGTTCAAACAAAACAACACTGATCATTAACATTTTAATAAAATCTGATACTTATCCTAATCTAATTACTTAAATAAGTGAATATGTTCAATTAAATTTAAGACTTTGCTATTATGCCGGCCTGCAGCCGGTTGTATTACTACAATTGCCATGTCCGAGCATTCTCTAAAATTGGAAGTTATTAAATTTAGTAGCGTATGTATTTGGTACGCAATTTATTTTACTTAGGCCACAGTCTTAAGGGTTGGTGGGTACAATCAATTTAATCAGAATTGTAACTTTTTTTCGCTAAAAGATAACTTATGCCAAGCTGAGGATATCATGACCGACTCATTACGTAGCTGAATGCTATTTGAATCCACGCCCGACATATCGAGTCAATGTGTTACAGATATTCACACTTGCAACTCTTATACTCGTTTTTGATTTGTATTCTAAAACTTCGCTACAGTCATAACATTCACATAGTAGCCGATGCTTCTTTCACACACATTATGGCCAAATATTTAAATCTTTAACAATAGTGATTTTTTAACTGATAATAAATTTAATACAGTAATTAACCGATAAAGATTTCTATGAGTAAAATGACTTTTCAAAATATTAACAATGTGTGATTCGCGATTTCATTCGTGTTCAAATTACCTGCCTTTCGGCCCGCCCACTCTGTTCCATCATTTTTTTTTTCGATCTGACTACACTGTTGATCTGGCAAGTCCTCTACAGTTTCACCGAACTACTCTAAGGGGGAGTGGTTAAGGCACTCACCCGATTGCCATCATACTCGCTTAGCGTACTATCAAACATAACAATTGCTCAAGTGTCGTAGCACGATATTACATAGGTTATAAAGGGTTCTCAATAAATTGAATATAAAACGTATAAATAAATTTTAAATCTCAATTGCAGTTCCAAGGATTTGTGCGATCAATCCGAAACTCTATATCTTTATAATATTAAGCCCGGCGGACGTTGTCCTCTCCTGGTAACAAAAAAATATATACTTATATGCACCAAATGCTTGAGGTAACTAATGTATTTAATTTGATAAGGATTAATACTGTAAATAGCCTACCAATCACCTCATTTGATGTGATCATTTTTTAGAAGATACTAAGCTATCCTTAAAAGATAGGTATATGACATCGCAGACCTTTTTGTAGATCTATAAAAAAGGAATGTCTCACTATGCATTATTTTGTTATATCTCAAAATAATTAGGCAGCATATTCGATGAAAGCTCCCAGGTGGCTTGACTTTGTTCAACAGGTATATAATTTGTGGAGGTTTTATTTGTATTACTCTATCTATTGGTGAAGATTGCATTACAATCCATTCCGTAGTTTTTGAATTTATCACCAACAGATAGACTAAAAGACACGGCGGACGACTTTGTTTTATAATATGTAATGATAAATAGAAAAAATAATTAAGCTTGTAAGTAAGCGACATTAAATTCTCTGGATACACTTCGGGGATTCTTTCCAGTATTTTTACCATTGTCTTTGTTCATATTATTCAAGCACCCTGATATCCTAACTTTCTAATTAATATTATAAATGCGAACGGGTGTTTGTTTGTTTATTAATTACGCTATCACATCTGAACTACACAATCGATTATCATGACATTTTGCATACATCTTATCAGGACTACAGAAAAGGACATAGTGTACCTTTTATACAGGAAAAAAAAAACGATTGCCAAGGGATAGGTCAAAACTATATTCACGCGAGTGAAGTCGCGAGTAAAACCTAGTATATATATATATATAACCCAACATGGGTTAAGTGCCCGAGCGAATTCAGTTGAGGACATTCTATGTAACGCTTGTGAAAGGCAACGCACCTTACAAGTAGGAGCGGCAGATTTCCTTTTCTTTATCCTAGCGACTTGTATCCCGACTATCGTTAAATGTAGATTCTTCAGCTCGGGCGTCCAACGCTCCAGTTTTAGCGTCATAACTACACGAACGTCCGGGAGCGACTGGGCTTAGGTAACAATAATATAAACACCGAATCCGTTTTACACTTTATCAATGACACGTCCGTGATTAGATTTTAGAGTAGCCACGAACGATACCTATTCAAATTATACGATAAATTTATATTGACGAGAATTGATTATCGGTTGGAAAAAGTAACTAATTTTAATCGTAAGGTATAGTTGATTCGCGTGGAGATCGGTGTTATTCGTATCTTATCTGTATAATGACATTCATCGCGACGGCCTTAACCTTTATAAGGCTTCGAGCGGTAGTTATGCGAGGTTCTTGTCCTTTATGCAACTATGTGTATCGGAAATAGATTTTTTTTTTAAATATTTTGTAGGCTTTAGACCACAATTTCATTTGATGTTAAATGACGATGTGGTCCAAATGGTAAAAACGCTAAATCTAAAGGGAAGGAATGGCTCTCACTTGCATTTCTCGGAACACACCGACAGGTTCTTAGCGACAAGTTTTGAACTTGGGGGTGTTAGCTACCTAGGCAGACTTAGAAAAAGCTCTCTAATATCATGCATATTTCTGAAGATAAACGAGAAATTGAATAGAGATTAATAAATAAAACATATATAAAAAAAATGATTCGTGTTGTTGCGCGAGGCCTCTGGCGATTGCCTTGTGTTTTTTTAATGACATGAAGCAGCATAGAGGCATGAAGTCTGAAGTTAAGTTGTCATGCGGGCCAACTCATAAAAGCTATAATCTCCGTAGATACTCCAGGCGATCATTTGAATATGTCAGATTGTTTGTAACTATGAAAAGTACTGTCAATTGAATCGATTATCACTGTGTTACTAAGTACTAGATTGTAAATTAAACAGAGTTCGAATTGATATCTCGCAACTCATAAGCGATTCTCAGCATTATTCTGATTAATTACATAATTATTTAATTTCAGTGTTTACCCAGTCTGTGGGAAAAGCGAGTGAAAAATATCCCCGACTCATTTTTTTTAACAAATAGTTTATGTTAGGAATGTCAAATTGTCATTTCGATAATGAATTTGTGGTGGCAAGTTAGACCACTGCGGTACAGTAATCGAACTTCTGGTAAGAACATTGCGTTGTAACCAGAATGAAAGTAGGCTATACCCAACTCTAGATCCCAGGATATTTCTATGTCCATTTTATGCAGCAGACACCGCGTCGATGGACATAGGTGCGAATACTTACCATTCAATAACCATGGTAAAACTCTGGAATAGTAGTTTTTATGAGCTCGGTTAGCTAGCTACCACCTTCGAGCTGAAAATCTATCTCCAATCACCTATAGCTGTATTGCGGCAGCTGCAGAATGAATCCCCCTCTAGAGTTAGGGTTAGCGTATCTTAGCTGAATCGTTATTTAATATCAGGTGATGTGGTTGAACGGTAAAACTTATAAAGTAAAAAAATGTATATATCCACGGTAGATTGGCGACTTTACGTTGTAGCAAAACAATACCACCACAAAACTTCACTTGTTTACCCAAAATCATCTTAACAAGCAACTTAATAGTTTAGTAACTATAACGACATTTGACTAACGTTATGTTAATCAAAATCAAAAGTCAATATCAAAAATATTTAGGCCCTGAGAAGGCACTTATGAATATCAAAATTTTCCATTGGTTTGAAAAACAACCCCATCACCATTAAGAACCGATAAAAATCTCTATATGGTGGTTTATCTTTCCATGATGTTGTATATTTTTACTCATGTCCAGAACAATTGTTTTTAGATAACACAAGTCATTTTTTAGTATGGGATTGAGACTGCCAACATACAGGACAGTGGCAACTTAAACCATGTTTATCTGGTCTTTACTTAATAGCATTGTGAGGAATTGCATTTCATGAAACTGTATGCTTTAGATTGTATTGTACCATATCATGGATTATGAAACTGCACTTATATTTTTAGGAATACAAAAATCAAGATTTCATAGGGAATATACTAAACTGTATCAAATATTTACAAAGAGTGTGGCAAGCATTAATAACCTTGGATGTCAGTGAAACTTGTTCACGGGTGATTAAGTGTTGCTTTTCAATTCAACATTTTCTTCATAATGTCATATAACAATATTAAGTAAATATTTCATTTAGTACTCCATAAATTAAACTATAAATAAATACAACTAGAAATATGTTTCTTCTAAATAGAGTTAATATGTATAATTTATAAGACTTGTTACTGTTTTAAAGTAAACTTATTAATATTTGACTGATCCAGCTGAAATGTAAAGTGCCTATAATAAAACAAAAAGCCATAATTTAGAAAGTTTTATATATTATATTATGTTTCAATAATTCATATTAGCTTATGTCAACAACAATCTCAAACTCTCTCTAAAATATTCGATGGATGAAATCTCATTTATTTAAAATATTAGATAAAAAGTGCAATGGAATGCAACGTAACAATTAGTAAAAGAAACACATGCATGCACTGGCACATAATTCTTAATTAAAATTTTTGTAGAAATGGTTTATATTTTTAAACAATAGTTTTTGTTGCATTATATTAATTACTGTTAATATTTTTGGTGTTTTAAGTAGTTTGAATTCTTATTCATACATATGTGAGACATTGCTGAATCATCAGATAGTGTTTGCTATATTTATCGTAGATACTTAAACTGTTATAAGCAGCGAATCAAAACAAATTGCCAAGTGGAAACGTCAAACTCTCAAGCATCGTGACCTCGCTAATGAATCTCACCTTGCCAAGTTTTTCCACTGGAACCATTGATGGAGGCGGTTTGTCTTGCCTCTCTGGAAGGCCCTGGAGGTCGCCTCCTGACCCTGATCGTGACCCGGCACCCCTCTGCGAACTTCGAGGCGTACTTCCACCACTCGCGTTCCCTTCACCTCCCGACTTAGAGTCATGACTATGATGGCTCCCCATCACAACACTCGATCTTACTTGCACTAATTACGTAATAAAAACCGCTGAAACTGTGGAAAAGTTTGCAAAAATAAATCGCAAAAGTATTCGAAAGCCCATACGTCACGAGTGACAGAATGCGACGTAAGTTGTCAGAGCTGTCTTATTAACATTTTTTTCTTTATCTAGCGTAATGTATGTGCCAATGTCACTATTTTTAATTAATCCTTTATATAGGTACCTACACGTTCTTTTGAAGAGTTTTGAGAGTTTTAGAGAGAACATTATGCATGATATCTCTACAACCTTCTTCTCTTTCTTCAAATCTAGTCAATCGATTTGGTTGAAATTTACTAGTTACTTTCTATAACAATATCTAAAATGTCACGTAAGCTTTTTTTATTCAATTTTATTTTATATGGCTTTACTTGTCGGCTCATATCTCTATTAAATAATTTATAAATATATTACGTAGGTGTTTAAAATAAATACTGTTTTATTATATTTAACGACTTTTTTTAAAAGTTTTTTTTATAACTATTCTAACTTTTTTTTAATACAGTGATAAATTTTGAGGAACATAAAAAGACCTAAAAATAAAAAAAAATATCATGTTATATAATGTGGTATTAATCGTTTTATCTCATGGATATAAGACAGCTTTTCTTCCATGTTGTTTCTAGGTATTACATCTTTTTAAATTAAAATGAGAATACCAGCCAGTATTGTCAAAAAGAAATTTTTTTGGTTTTTTTACTTCATAATGAAGAAAAGGAACGTGTAGTAAACTCTTTTGAGTACCTATGCGTTTGTTCGGGTAATAAAATAAGAACGGGCCGTTGATCTTTCTTTTCGAACTGACTACATTGTTAGCCTGGCAAGGCCTCTACAGTTTCACCGGACTACGAAGGGTAGCGCTTAAGGCACTGACCCAATTTTATGAAGACGACTAGCACAAGGGCGCACGGCACGCTTCTGCTTGGGCTGTCGCCGAATATCCCGAGTCTAATTAGATAAGCTAAACTGAGCTAAACTATCAATTTCATACATACATGAATTCATGAAATATACATGTCTACCAAGCACGTATGTTTCATGATCCCGTATATGTAATTTGTACCTGACTACTGCGTTATTCTAAACTATTTCAGTTCGAAAAAGGGTAAAAATAACAAGCCAACCGGTATGTGTACCTACGTGTGTGGGGTGATCGGTGTAATGTTGTAAGAACTAGTGCTTGAAAATTTTTTTTTTTTCAGTGTGACTATGTTTGCGCATACAACATGCTCTAGGGCTCTATTCCGAAGGATCGGACCTCGGCTTGAGCAGCTGCCGAGAGAGGCGTAGGTATGTGTGTCATCTATAATTATACAGGCGTGGGAGCGTACACGCTCTGTTTCGAGGGATGGAATGGTACTCATGATTAGCTAGCTAAATCTCTTCGGGAGGATCGGTGAAAATGTATGGCGGACGTTTTTTTGTAACGCGGCGCGCTGGGTATGGTGATGATTGTAAGTTGTATTATTTAGTCCAGAGATCGTAGGTTCTAATCTCAAAGTCTCTAGTCTTCGCGTTTTCATTATGAATGTTTATTAGGTTTTGCTGTTTGAATTCCAATATTTGTATATATTAGGTCCTTAGGTACATATGAAATTGGGGTTTTGTCGTACTGCTCACTTTTCAAATATCTGGCCTTTGGTTAGGAATCCCAAAATCAAATTTAGTAGCTATTTAGGCTTGTGTATTTGTATTTCGAATTAAGTTAATCATTTGTTTTCGCACCACTTAATTTTTCTTTGACATCGTTCCTTTAAAAAAATGGAGAACTTAATATATCGCGTTGGTTACGAAAATGAGTTTCACTGTAGCATCAGCGCTACCGAAAGAGCTCAAAGTATTAATGATGTCTATTGGGAAGTTACTGTAAAAGAAAGGACGATACGTTTTTTTTCCAACTTTTCATTCTGTAAATTATGACTTATGCAACAAATCCGTAGACCTCAGTTGACAATGAAGAATTAAAAGTGATCGTGGAAACGAATCCATCGCAAACTGCGTCAGAGTTAGCAGCAAGCTTCGGAGTGAGTGATATAATAATTTTAATTCACAAAACAAATTGGAAAAGTTGAGAAATGGCTACCGTATAAATTGACTGAAGCATATCAACAAAAACAGATTAAGTGATGCCTACATTACTAAACCGTCACAATAACGAGGAAATTTGAATCGTATCACTACTTGTGATGAAAATGGATCCTGTACTACATTGCAAATGCATATTACAGTGGTCACACTTAGGATAACTGGCCAAATCCTGCCCCAAGGCAAAGTTAACTCAGAAAAAGTTACTGTTGAGTGTTTGTGGGACCAGTGCTGGTGTCACACATTACGGCTTCCCAAGATCTGTCTATACGATTACAGTAGATTAAACAACCGATACTGTTCGATATTTCTAACCCTTTGGTGCTTCAGACACCCACCTTACTTCTCGGACCTTGCTCTAAGAGATTACCACATTTTTCGCAATACGGACAACCTCTTGCAAGGAAAAAATGTAATTTCGATAAGTCAGTCCAAACCGCCTTTATAGATTTTATTGACTTTCCCACTATTTTTTCAGCAATGGATTCAACGAATCACCTATAAAATTGCAATAATGCATAGATAATAATGGTACGTACTTTGATTGATTACATAATTTCATTTTCTTTTATCGTTTTACTTTTTCCATATAAAACGCTAATTTCATATGTAAGGATCTATTTTTCCAACTGACTACACTGTTGACCTGGCCAGGCCTCGACAGTTCCACCGGACTACGACAGGGTTTCCTTCAGAGAATTTGTTGTTGATTATAAACAATATTAGACAGCCGTACAGTTGCCATTAGTGATTTCATTTACTATAATTTGTTTTTAAGAGATGGCGGAGATTAATGGAAGGTCAGGTCCCTAACGACTTTCTTCCTTGGTTCGGCTTGACAGTCAAGGGGTCACCCCCTCCAACTACCACCACTCGTAACTTCTTAACGTGGTTTTCTTCCAAGGTTGATTTTTTTCGAGGTTTCCTCCCTGCCACCACCCGAAGGCCATCCCTCTGTCACTTTTTAACGTTTCGTTCTACGGGAACTTTTTAATGATGTTTTCTCCCTCTCCCTCCGCTCAAAGGCCTCCTCTCTGTCACTTTTTAAAGTAGTTTCCCCCCACGGTAACTTTTTCATGAGGTGTTCTCCCTCTCTCTCCGCCCAAAGGCCGCCTCTCTGTCACTTTTTACTGTGGTTTCCTCCCACGGTAACGTTTTAACAAGGTTTTCTCCCTCCCTCCACTCAAAGGCCTCCCGTCTGTTTTTTAACGAGGTTGTCTATTCAACACTCGTAACTTTTTGACGTGGTTTTCTCCCACGGTGACTTTTTACCGAGGTTTTCTCCCTGCCAACGCCCGAAGGCACACCCGTCTGTAACTTTTTAACGTGGTTTTCTCCCACGGTAACTTTTTAAGGAGGTTTTCTCCCTCCACCCTCTGACGAGCGAGCCGAAGCAGGCCCGTCCTTACCCCATCTCCTGTCTCTTCTTATAAGCAGAGGGGTACTGCGAGGGGCACCGTCTGTCGGGGTATACGCCCCGAACCGATTCTGGAACCGAGCCCCAGGAGTGTTTATCGGCTCTCTGGCCTAAATCCGTAGTGTTCTACTTAGTAGGGTGACCTTGTGTAGGATGTGGCTCTTCACCACGCACTGACGGTCTTGGAAGACAGGCTAAGCCTCCACGAGGGAACTATATTCGTCTGTGGGTTCAACCCCTGCCGTTCCGGGGTACAAGTATCTCGTCCCTACTTGACCCCACTAATAATATATCACCTGTTAACATAGTACAAGTACTATAAGCATAATTTACTATTTTGAAATACATTAAACACATAGTTTACCTTTGTTTTATGTAACAACACAATGAAGAATGTTAACTATAAATTACATTATCTTTATTGCTAATGTATATTCTCAAATATCTTGTACAGCTCAATATATGTATCACAGGTTCTTTAAAACTACATAACTAATAGCTATTTATTAAATTATCAACTATCGATCATGATTTCGTCTAACTATATTTTAAAATGATTTGATCAGTCTTCACAACAAGTGAGAGTGAGGCACGTAAATGAGTTTTTCACGTGGAATTTTTATTTATTGTATTTAAAAGTTCTGTACTTTGCGTACGTAAGGAGTATTCTCGAATATGCTTCAGTGATATGGTCGCCTCGATATAATAAATATATAGATAGTATCGAATCTATTCAAAAAAACATGGTTAAATTCTTATGCTATAAAGATTTTAAACAATTTACAAACTATGGTGATTTATGTAGCTATTTTCATCTAGACTCTTTAGAAGTTAGGCGTAGACAACATGACATGATGTTTTTGCACGCTATACTATCAGGTTATATTGACTGTCCCGATTTTCTAGATTCTGTATCACTGCGAGTGCCAACGTACTGCACACACAAAACACCGTTGCTTGCTGTCCCATATGCTAAATCTAACTATGCCCAAAATTCAGAACTGTGTCGCATTGCTCGATCCTATAATGATGTATATAATACGATAGATATATTTCGATATTCACGAAATACATTTAAAAGTGAAATTATAAAATTAAATCGCGGTATTAGGTAACTAACAATATACAAAAGGGTATTAACACGAACATTTACACTCACTCACACACACTCCCTCACTTACACACCCACACACATATAGATCCACCTAAGTACACACGCACTCACAAATAACGCCAGTATAGGATAGGTTTTTCTTTTAATTATATAACTATTACTATGTATCACTTCATTGTACTTGTGAAATTCTGTTTTGGCTTTAATTACTACATATCATAAGTGTTATTTTATAAACATACATGTATGCTGTTGGATTTCCAAATAAATAAATAAGTAATATAATTTGCCATTTGATGTTGCTTGTGTTGTATTTTATTGTAATTAAGTTTACAGAGTAACGCAAAGTTTTGCCAGTAATTTATAAATGACAAATGATTCAAATTATTGCAGTCCATGTCAATCCTTTTTATCAATAACCGTAGTTTACGTACATTATAGATGTAGTGCATATTAAATTCGTAAATAAATGAACTGTAAATAAAATTGTTAAATTATCAAAAACTAAAATGACTAAATAATTACTAAGACATTCCATATGAATTAACTACAGTGATGCACATTTTAGAAGTGTGTGATATTCAATATATTATAGCCTGGAGAAACTTCTGGAAAGGTAGCTCTACGCAGAGATGAACCGGAACAGCTACTAGATATGTGCACAGGATTACCAACAGCCAGTGACCGCCCTGTAATTAAAGTATAATAACATTGTTTACAATGACATCAGTTTGCAATCCTGTGTACGTCCATTCATGTGGCAGGCAGCATTATGTAGGAAGCATGATCTACTAAACTAAGTAACTATGACAGATTTCCGCAAGTTATGTGTTTCTGGCTATATTATCTGTTATAAGAACAAAGAAATAAAAACCAACAAAATCGCAAGTGGGAAACGCATAAAAAATAGTTTGCCTATCTGAGACACCTGTAGAATCTTATTTACCTTTACCGTCCCAGTAGCTCCTCACACCAGTTTCGTTGTGATGTTCGGTATTATAATTAAGGCGTTGGTGGTTACCATTAAAATATTCTATTCCATTTTTTTTATATACTTTTAGCTAATCTATCATCAGGTGAAACGCATAATTAAAAGAATTTTTAAATTAAGATACGTGTGCCAATTTGGCCTTTTTGTATAGGCTACTCGTACCTTATTAATCCTTCACAGAGTTTTCCTACTATAATACCCACAGAATGAACATAGATTATAATCGAGATGGTCCGGATTATTTGTTACGACTGAACTAGTAGATGATGTCTAATGTTATAGAAATATATCTGCAAAGTAATTTAATATTATTCTCGCAATGTGTAGGCTTAAAAAGTATTTAATATCGAAAAAGCTTACGATCTCGTGAACAGACACAGGGGAGGGGTGCGGCCGCACCGCGAGCAGCGACAGCGCGTGCAGCCAGTGCGTCAGATACGCAGACAGAGACATGCGCCCGAGAATCTCCCAACCGCGCCAAGACATAAACTTCCACAAAAGCCCTTGTGAGAAAAATAATTTAATTAAAAGATATATTACTAAAGTACCACATTCTCCAAGTTTTCTGTTGGCTAACTTTAATCTTTGAGTTAAACATATCGGTTCTGTTAATTATATTTGGGAAATATATTATATCTATTTTTTATGTTTATTAAAAAGACGAATTAGACTTTGATGAAACACCGAAATATGAAGTTTGTATTTTTCTCGTGACCTAACCTTTATTTAAATTTTTGAAAGAATGTCTGTTGTCATGCGCAATGAATGTGACGCGGATAAACTTCACCTAATTGCTTATGAAATAAATAACGGACACCTACAAAAAATATTATGAAGAATATTACAACCTGTAAAAAAACAAAGATATGCTATTTTGAAACACCGAGCAACCTCAAGCTCTATCTTGATGTCACAAATAAAATAATAGTAACAGATAAAGCAGCGTCGTGTCTCATTGTGTCATTGTGTGTCAATTTTCAAATTAAGTGTTACCACACTTAAGGTTAGCCAGCTAGACGGAAAATAGAAAAAGGTATATCATCGTGATATAATCTTATCTCGATTTTTTTACTCATCGAAAACTCAAGCTCATTGCAGGATTCGAATTTACACTGATCATCGTAGGGAAAGCACACGCTACACAGACTTATCATCACAGATAAAAGGCTTATCTTACAAACAGAATATGTAATGTTGGTACACGATATGTTAAAATGAGATTTACGATTGGAATCTGTACATACGTACGTAGGTCAAAATAATAAAAAAATATTGCGTATTTAAATATAAAGCTGAAATCACCATCGATCTTGTTGAAGAATCCGAACATGACGAAAGCAGTAAGTGAAATAAAGACAGGCCGATTTATAGCTGCGTAAAGTGAGACCCACAGAGGGTCCGTGGCGCCCTTCATCCAGTACCCGCTCAAGATCCATAGGGCCATTATAGGGACTGTTAAACGGTATAGTACCCTTAAGGTCTGAAAGTGAACATTGAGACAGCGATTAATTTTGAGCTCAATAAATACTCACTTGTGGTGGTAGAAAAAAGATTTTATAGCCATAACATGACCTTAAAGCGTTGTCTCTTAAACCACCATCCTCAAGATAATTACAGCCAATAAAGACAATTAAATAACATTAAAATACATTTATTGTCAGGCAATTATCGGTATGTTCTAGCAATTGCACTTAAAAGTTTTCCACGTAAAAGATCTTAATATCGTTCGGTTTCATAAAATGTTTGTAAAGTATTTCAAATATAACAAATCGTTTGATATTCATATTTATTTTAGTTGCTCTGTAATTATTATAAGTAGAACATTGGTACTACTTAGAAGACACACCTAAAGGATTGCTTATGTTATGTGCAAGAATGATGAAACGATGGCTTAATCAAATCTATAATACTTTATTCAATTTAGGCTCATCTAGTGTCAAAACACTACCGCCAGTGCAGATGAACATCCATATAGAGTCATCATATAGGGTTTGTTTATATGCTTTATAGGTAATTTTTGCATTATAATTTCGGTCTCTGTATCGAGAGAAATGCTCTCTCAGTCATTTACAGACATCACTATTATCCACATAACAGTCCACCGACTCTCCATTCATTTGCTCACTTAGTTTAAAGACGGCACGTTATAATAAAGTTTAATTAATTACCACACTCTTATTGGGCTGATACCCATTCTGCTGCAATGTGAAGTGTAGAAACGCGACAAAGAGACCGATAAGAGCCGCCGGCAGACCGTCCCACGGCGCTGCGTATAACCAGTTGAAAGAAGGTTCTCCGTGAAACTGGAGACGCATGAACCTACGACACAATTAACATGTGAAAAAACATGTTAACCTTTTTTTAATTTGCTGCATTTCGGGATCAGCCAGTATATGTACCTGAGATACATTTCTGGTGGAAGATTTTTAACGTAAGAGTGTGAGTTTCTGTGAATGTGTAGGTGGTAGAGCTACGCTGAAGCTATTACTGCTAGTACTATTATAAAAGTCAATTAATGTATTAGGTTCAAAGGACTATTGGTTATGCAATTTATGTAAATTTAAGTGTAAGTGTTTGCGAATCTTATCCATGTGTTGTTTTTTCTGATTTTTGTAGCGAGTATGGCCCAAGTAGAACTTACTATAATTGGACGTGAGTGTTGAAATGAAGGTTCGGTGTGGGATGACAATTTGAGAGAATCGACTCGGTCTCATCTATAGTACAGCCAATGGCTTATAAACCCTCATCTTTCGGCTAACACCACTTATCTATTTACGACTTTCGTCAAGTTTGGTAATTGTTGTTTGAAGCGACGATGTCTCACTCGTGAATTAAGTAGACAAGACAAGAACTATGAAAATTTTAAACATAGAATAACTCCCAGTTTTCGGTGTTTCGGTGAAGAAAAAAAATCGTGATGGGATCATAGTATGATTGGGATTGGGACTTTTTAAATGTATTTTAACTCTACTAAGCTTAAGACTTGAGATGCCTAATTTATGATCATTTTAGATAAATTACGAATTATATTAGTCATTTACAAAATCTAGTTTATTTAATTTTACGGGTATAGACTAACTCACTCTGGAAACATAAGTGTAACCATCGGTTTGAGATGCCAGTAGCTGATGATGACCAGGTTGAAGAGGACGGAACCGATGATTAGTGAGGCAAGGATCCTTATAGCTGTGTGCGGCTTCTGACCCAGAGCCAGTGTGAGGACTGTAGATACAACATAAAGCTGCATGTCCACTGCCAAGAACCTGTAAGACATTATTAATAAATAACACACGCGTTCCGCGACGCAGTAATTAGAGTTTCGATTGCCGTACCTGAATAATTTTTATAGATGATTATCAATGTTTTTTTTTTCATATCTTAAGCCTGTTTTTGTACTTAGATTAAAAATGAAAACGTATCTATGCCATGGCACCACTTTTAAAAGAACAATACTTAATAGAAAGATCGGTGTATAGAGTGTTTTGCAGTAAAAAATAATATAATATGTAGAATGAAGGGCATTTGTAATAAAAAAATAGACTTATGCAGATATTTAGAGGAATGCAATAAAAAGGGAGAGAGTTAATATGAAAACAAATGTATTTGTACAATATAAGCTTTTATAATTCATTGAATGGAATGAATTAATTAGATTAGAACTTTTGTTCACAAAAAAATCAAAGTAAACAAACAAAAAAAACAAACTATATCTTTCTCCGGGTCCTGTCCATACGTTGATCCTTCCACCATTTGACTTAAGTACGAATCGGGACTTATAAGTAAAGAGTACCACCCTCAAAACTGACATTTCTGCTTTCGCTACTTGGTCTAGTCGAGGATGACATACAGATATTTGCTTTTGCTAAAATATGGTGTAAAACTGAAACAACTCGATCAAATAGTATTGTGTAAAAGGCAATATTATCTACATATTGTAGGTAACATATGTATGTAGATATGGAATAAATAAAATTTTAGCTTAAGTAGTTAGAAGCGGCTATCTGTCATTCTCTTTGGTAATAGCCGTCTTGCAGTACAGTTGAGTTTTATTGAGATCCGTAAAATATAACCTTTTGGACATATATATCACATATAATATATTTGGTGATAAGAAAATTTATAAATATATTTCTAGAAAACAGGTTCATCTTTTCAGGTTTGTTGTCGTTATACGTTTTTAATTTGGAATAAAACTTTTCATAGTCACAAATTTTATTACAGCGACTTATATAAATTCCGGTCTAAGATATCCGTTTATTTATTTAATTATCCGTTTATTTATGATGTACTGTGGCTTGTATATTTGTAACGTAAATATTTATGGTAACTTTTGCTTTTATGTCTTTCTAATGGTAACCAAATTATTGTCAATAAACGACGATGATTACAAAGAGACGAACTTGCCTTGTAAGTAATTATTTGGTATGTGGTGGTCGCGATTATAATTATTTTATTCCTTTATTTCATGAATCATGTTGACGTGTGTTGTTCCTTAAATTTCCGAACGCAGAAAATCACTCCATCCGCCAACGTCTTTCACTTTTGTCTCCACCTTAATCGCGGACGCACTCTAATCATCAACACATACGCAACGCAAAGGATACATCGCTACGGTAACAACGCACAGTGAACATTGGTGTAAATGAACATTGGAGAGAGATATTATCGACGCGAGTGAAGTGCACTTCGAGAAACCCACAACATCCAGACAGGTAAGACCGCACCTTTGAACCAACACTTTCACCCCACACAACAAAAAAGAGCATCATGGGAATTTAAAAAGAAATTCTTAACTGAGTGAATGGAAACTCCAATACAACTCTGCAGAAATTTGCTTATTTTTATATTATAGAAATAGCGGTACCCACCATGTATGTATGAGACATTTGATGTCAGGCTTGACGAAATTATTGATATAAAGCACCTGCATCCACCACTTCTCTCTGCAACGACCACTCTCGCCCTCGACCAGCGGCGACCACATCGGACCGTCCCCGATATGGGACCACCAGGTGATCGCGAAACCCAAAACGAATAGATATACTGGTGATATCCTGAAAAAGTATTTTTATTGTTTCATTGATATCCTAAACCTATCAAACAATTAAATTGTGAGTAAAAACTAGTTTCCTATAAAGCGTTTCTGTAAAATGGCTAAAGACAAGGAAAACATCCATGAGCAAAAATCATCACCACAAAGAGAGAAAGAGAGAGTATTTATTATTTTTTATTTTTAATAACTGTATTTATGTAACAATGCCAGCGCTTTAGTTACTAGACCGAGATGATAATGAGATACAATTGTTAATTTTAAAACCCAATTGATATCTCTGTAATTTCTCTAAATATATTTTTGTTTGATTACTAACAGTATACTTATTTGGATATTAATACTTCAAATTAAATTACATCAAAATGTTAAAATTGTGCAAAACTTCGATAAACCATAAAAAACAGTACAGCGCCAACTCTTAAAAACAAATTATAGTAAATGAAATCACTAACGACAACTGTACGGCTGTCTAATATTGTTTATAATCAACAACAAACTCTCTGAAGGAAACTCTGTCGTAGTCCGGTGAAACTGTAGAGGCCTTGCCAGGTCAACAGTGTAGTCAGTTCGAAAAAAAAACTCTGAAGGAAAATTTTTGCTGGGATCTTAGTTAATCTGTCATGTAGCAGCTAATCATCGATTATTTGACTATATATTTTGTAATATTGGTGGCATGTTAAGTAATATATAATAGCGGCGCACTATGATGGTCGTTTTGACATATTACTATAGTGACGTAAATGTCGATTTCTTTTCGTCAAAAATATAATCAAATGCTGCTTTGTTTTGCATTAAGGATTGACGCGATAGTGTGTTGTGGTGTTTAGTGTTGCTGTCCAGCGATCCTACATATATAATCATATACCTAGTCTTGCCATAAATACTGAAACAAAGAAAAAAAAATCTATTGCAAATAACATTTGATACTTTTATGGCGAGTTAGTTTAATACATAAATATAAAACAAATAATAATAAAAAATAATTAAAAAAATAATATAATTAATTATAAAAAGCTTATTCGAAGTGGTCTCCATTGGCTCCAATACAGCCGTTTAAACGTTGAGGCCAGTTATCAATAGAAGCACGCACTCTTTCCATGGGAAAATTCTTCAATCGTACGGATTGTTTTAGGGACTCCAAATTATCATGGCGTTTAGAGTAAGCCGTACTTTCTAAAACTGACCATAAATCATAATCCAGCGGATTAAGATCGGGACTAGACGACGGCCAGTCTTCAGTACTGATGAAGTCCGAAATGTTCGTTTTCAAACAAGACTGCGTAGAATGAGCTTTATGAGCCGGCACCGAATCTTGCTGGAAGGACGATTCTTGGTTATTGAACATGGTGTTGTTAAAGGGTTTCACTACCTTCTCAAGAATGGTATCTTGATACACTTGTGACGATATTTTGATACCTTTTTCACAAAAGTATGGCACCGACACTCCTTCATAGCTAATACCTCACCAAGCCATCACTGAAGTTGGATAGTGACCACGTTTCACTCTGTCGACTAATTCGGAAGCTTCCGTAGAGCTTAAATACGGTCATTTTGTTTGTTAAAATGCTGCTCGATTGTAAAAAATTTCTCATCAGTTAACAAAAATTTTCTGTGACCTCCCTTTGCGTACCGCTTCAGTAGTTTGTTTCGATTTTACCACCATATTCTTTTTTTAATTATTGGTTCAGAAATTACCAGTACGTCTCTTATAGGCTGCAAGTTCTAAGTCGTGTTCTAAAATACGCGACATGGTTCTAGGTGCTACCTTCATCTCCCGAGATAAAATATTTTGCTTTCGGATAGGATTTCTTGGAATTCTTTTCCTTACTGCTTTGACCACCTTTTTCGTACGAACACTACGTGGACGGCCAGATCTTTTTCTCTCACAAATAGAGGAAGTCTCATTGTACCTATTAATAGCCCGGTACACAACAATTTTACTAATACCAAGCGTATGGTGAGTTTTAAAAATTTGCATTTGGTTCCATAACTACTTTGTGTAATGCAATCACAGCGATTCGGTTCTCTTTATCACCCCACTCCATTTTAATATCGCACAATATTGTATAATGTATTGGCGTAAAAATGAGAAAACCCAATGAACAATCATATGAAAATGACAGATTCCAAATTCAAATGTAATATTTTGTTAATTTTTAATTATAAGAGTATTTATGGCCAGACTAAGTATAGGATATAAATAAACAATTTCAGATTTTGAATAATATCAATGCAGAGTTGTATCGTACATAAGTACACTAATAATTATTAGCCATTAAGGATTCTGTCAAGCGGCGCTGTTTTATTATTAGTAAAAATGTTTGCAGGACCATATTATATAAGTTAGATATATTATTAGTTAGATAGATATAAAGTATGTTAGAAATAAGTGAACTAAATTACTTTTGGATTAAAATTCGGTACATTTTAGGACATAATGCACGTCATTACGGGCAATAAAGAACAGCGATTTGTTCTTCAAAACGTAGTAATTAATTTATACGAAACTTCATGATCAGATAAACGTCAAAACAGCCACATAGCGTGCCGTTACTACAATTCGTTCATTTTGTACAGATGAAATAGACAGGTAATAATATAACGGAAAACAAATCCGAAGATCTCACAAAAATCTGAATATTTTGAAGCATGAAGCTTTATTTTACCACGGACACCGCCAGGATATCTTTCAGAGATGTACATCTTCATATGCACATCATACTATTAACTAATATAATAAACATTAAAAAAAACATCACAGGCATTTATTGTTGGTTGATTATATTGCAAATTTGGTAAATCGTATTAAAACATTTGTTTATATGCTTTACACCCAGCGGATAATCTTCCGCGGATCGTCTCTATTTATTAATTGTCTGTGTGATATATTATAGAATAATCATATTCCTACAGATTCGAACAAATTAATATTAGAACATAAACTACACATTTGTACCTAACAATTCTGTGCATTATACACTTAGGCAGCATCTTCAAGCTGAGCTGCTTCTTCGGATCCCTCTCAGCGTGGAGGAGCAGATTATAAGCGAGCAGGAAACTTGACACCATGATGAAAGTGTGGACTATGCAGGTACCGTTTTGAAAGTACACAGACATTACGTGATGGCTGGTCTGCGATGAAAACAAAAATATGACATGTGTGGAGGTTACATTACAGACATATGACATGATATTTCACCCACATCTCATTTGTATACCTCGGGCTATATGTGAAAAATCGTAAGGAGCAAACTCTAAAAAGACAAAACGAAACTGCTTTTTTAAACATCGAATATTTTATAAGATTCCTTTCCTATCCTTATCCGGTCTAAGTAGAGTCGGCATAACGTGTTTTCTCTGCCATTCAACCTATCCAATATCATCCCGATATTGACCCTAGATATATACACATATCATTTTTCACACAATCCATGCATCCTTAAATTTTCTTTTACTCCTATTTCCGACCATTTTGAAGTTCAAAATTTGTCTAATTACATGTCTTTCATATACAGTTGTGGTCATGTAATTAGAAACATTTCTTATGAATAAAGAAAGCATAACATCAACGTACGAATATTCGTAAAAAATATACAAATTCAATAATTAATAATCATGCAATAATATAGCCACTCAAATAAAAAAACTCACTAAATGCATAAAATATAAAACATATGTTACTTTTAATTACAAAATGAGTCTTACACATGCAGGAGTTTATTTTCTGTTACTGGCCGCTTGGACGCCTAATTAGAAACATTTTAAAAAATCATCCATAGCTCGTTCTTTTTTTGAAATTAAAGAATAACATTTCTTTGTTGGCTTTTTCTATTATTTTGGCGGTAAATCAAAATTTAATCTGAATTTTATTTTGTTCAAAATGGGCAAAAATAAAAGTTGTGACGCGTCCACTACTCAAATAATTGTTAATTTACATATAGATCATAAGTGGGCGTACAGAAGAATAGCTGAGCATTTAAATTCTTCTGTAAGAAAGTTGTTAATGCAATTGATCATAATAAAACACATTAAACTGTTGACAATGTTTTTACAAAGGCTCGGCTAAGAAACCTCTCCCAGAGAAGATACACTAATCGTTCGTGTTGCTAAGAAAGACCCAATTAAAGGCTCCAACTTGATTATAAATGAAGTTTTTTCGCCTGAAGACCCGAGAAACATCTCATCAAGAGTGATACGCCGAAGATTAATGGAAGCTAAATTGTTTGGAAGAATCTCTCGAAAGCTACCGTTTCTTACCAAGCAACACCGAGAGAAGCGATTATTATTCTCTAAAAATATGTTAAATGGACGGTACGAGAATTAAAAAAGTGTTATATTCAGATGAAACACAAATAAATATGGTAAATTCCGATGGAAAGCGCTATGTTAGACGTCCTGTAAACAAAGCTTGTAATTATAAATACACAAGGAGTATAGTCAAGCACGGTGGCGGTTACATTAAAGTTTGCGGGTGTTTTTCCGGATGTGGAGTTGGACTCGTTGGGAAAATTGAAGATACAATGGATCAATGGCAATATAAACGTATCTTACAGCACACAAAGATTCCCTACTCGGACGATCATTTGCCTGTAGCTTGGGTCATTCAGCATGACAGTGACCCTAAACACACGGCCAATAGCATCAAATGTTTCCTTAGCGAACAGCGTACTCGTACATCCGTTTTAGGCTGGCAAGCAAATAGTCCGGATTAAAACCCGATAGAAAATCTTTGGTATATTGTTAAAAAGAAAGTCTCAAACAAACGTAACACCAGTCTCAAACAAAAGGAACTATATGAAGCATTTGTTGAAGCATGGAATTCAATCCCCCTAGAAAAATGTATGAAATTGATTGAATCAATGCCACGTCGTTGCAGTACTGTTATTGAAAATAAGGGATACACCACTAAATATTACTTATAGCTAATGGTAGGCTGTGAATAATAGCTATTTTGTAAATAACAATACTAATTACTAATACTTATAAAATACTGTTTTTTATACTTTTTTATTGTTGTTTCTAATTAGTTGACTATTATTGTTCATACCTTAAAATTGTAATATTGAAACTGGACTTGTGTGAGATTTTGGATTTTAGGGATATTGTTTTTCTAATAAATGATTAATCGTTGAACATATTGTTG
The DNA here is from genome assembly GCA_035772565.1 of Antheraea assamensis. Classification (NCBI taxonomy): domain Eukaryota; kingdom Metazoa; phylum Arthropoda; class Insecta; order Lepidoptera; family Saturniidae; genus Antheraea; species Antheraea assamensis. The sequence continues at coordinate 5,753,632 of JAQQSE010000011.1, forward strand.
TCCTATTTATTGTTTAATTTCAAAATAAAAACGATTGCGGTAAAGTATCTTACATAATGTCAAGGACCGTTGGTGGTATTTCTAATTATACGACCACCACTGTATCTCCATGACATATCATATCCATATCATGCCAACCTATTACTCATTTCATAAAATATATTCATTTAACAGAAAGAGTTTCATTCTCTTCAAAATATCATAACTTAAGTAAATGACACCTCTAGTGTGCAACATAGATATGGCCTAATTTAAAGTTTTATTTTTAATTTACTCATAGTTGAGTATTTATGAGAAGCGTGTTGTAACAACTCACGTCAAGTGACTTGCAGATGAAGAAATACCGAAGAGGAAGTATCCGTCATAGTGATTTGGTGTCTATATAAAAGTTCATGTTATATTGTGGCATCTCTTTACCTTTTCCAGGAACTGTGGATTGAGGATGTATGTGATGTGGTGCGCCAGCACTGAATGAGCCATCATGATCAGTATTAGAGTTATGGCCCTGAAATAAACAGTTAATTTAACTTCTAAATAGGTGCATATATAATATTAAAGTTGTAATACATTCTCTTGTATATTATGAAAATAAATACTTATCCCTGTACCATTGTACAATTAAGTGAAATGTTTCGAAATAGTTTTCAATAAAAAAGGTCACATTCAAACAAACGGTGTTGAGTGGTTTGAGCGAAATAATTTTTCGGAATTTACGTACATTTATTCATTTGAATTTGTAACACTTGTGTGGTGGTGAGGAAAAATATTGTGAAGAAATCTGAACCTGAAAATGTTGCTCTAGTACCACCGTTTGTAGAAAACATAACACTCAGGATGGATTTCTTAGGGGTGTGTCAAGGCCAATACGTCGCGACGCAGACTAGCGTCGTCATTTTACTTGTACCATTCCTCGGAAAGAGACTTTTGATATAACAATTGAACTCTTAGAGGCAGGCATTAGATTTAGGTTTTTTAAATTCACTAATATAGCCTTATCTAATTAAAGTGTATATTGTCTTATTGCATGATAAATTATCTTTGCGTATATGCTCTGTAGCATGGGGTGCCGGATAATTTAGGTCTAGTCGTAAGTGGTTTGTATCCTTGTTACCTACACTTAAAAAAAAGGATTTCTTTTTGAAATGTACATGAAGACTTACTTCATCCCCTGTATAGGCTTGAGAGCAGACAGTCTCGGGTTACCATCGGTGTAGTTAGTTGTCAGTCGATCCCAGTTTGCGATCAGTGACCATGATATCAGGAAACGGTTCGCTGTTATCATGAACATCATTACCTTTAATTATCGTGATTTTTTTTCTAGTTATTGAACATAAAAGAAAGTGGGGATGAATCGTGTGAGGAATGATATGAATATAAAAGATAACAGAGGAGGGTAAAAGATCTTATTACCGTATTTAGGTGAGATTAGGGTAAGAAGATATCACCATCGTGCAAAAATAAAACAATAAATGTGTCTTCTTTATCTATCTAAATTGAAATAAGCAAATTTAATGAACATCACTTAAGTTGCATTGATGTACATTTTCTCATGTATACAGAGTGTGGTACAAAATAATGTTTATGTATGTATGCCCATCTACAGGACTACATTTTGGCGTGATATTAAAATGTTATGGTCAAATGCTATTATTTTGTCGACGAAATTGATAATTTTACAATGTATATTCACAATTAGTTTTATTGTTTCAAAGATCATCCCTGACCAACGGACACTTCGACCGTATTTATTTACAGTCAACAATTTCAACGAAGAAAAATGCTACAGAAGCGTGTTCATTGTAGGATCATATTTCCTGCACTTAACACCCTTTGATTGTATTTTGGTATATAACTATACAAAAGGGTAAAATATTCAAAAATGAAGAAGGTATCAAGCAAGTACAGATTTACTTTTTCGCATCAAAAAATGAAATAGTATTCAAAAATGGGATAACCAAATAGCCCTCACACTGGCAAGAAGTCATTAATATAATTCCAATTATATAAAGAACGATTTCTGTTTTGTTTTAGACCTATTACATTGACTGATAGGCTTAATATTTTATAAGTAATGGATGTATCGTGGTTACATTTCAGATACAAAATATAATTATTGGTTGCCATTGTGCTCAAATAAACTGAATGTATTTTGAATCGTCTCAACTCTTCTCTAGTGAGATTCAGTCTAGTAATAATTATTTTACTATGACATGAGTTATCCCCATGCAAATATTCAGACAATGGCTTAGATGTAAAATAATGAAGATGAAAGTATAATTCTGGCAGATATAAAATATTGACACTGGCAAATGTATCTGTGTAGCCGAGTCGCATTCATTCTTACAAATAATTGTCCATGACATAATAGTTGCATACACTTTCAATAACATCACAGAGTTTAAATATTATTATATTAGAGTGTGTAAAAAACTTACGTAAAAACATGCACATTCATAACGGTTTTTGTGTTAAAGTTCAGGTAATATTCCATACGTTATAGTAAGGTATAATTTATTATTTGAGAACTACGTGACGTACTCGGATCAATTAAGAGCGACCGTTTATTAGTATCATTACTGTTTTTGTATTATTACTTAATCGCAATATCGTTTTTAATGTTTGTAAGCTACGTCAGTAAAATTCTATGTATACAAGACTAGCTTTGGTACGCGGCTCAGCTGGTGTTAAAGTAGATTTGATATCTCTCTCTCCAGAATAGTAGTATTTTTCTGGATGGCAGGCACCTTGTGGCCTCTTCTATACCCCTAACATCGTGTATGAAATTTCGTGATAATGATCATTTGGGCAGTTAAGAAGTGAAAGCGTAACAAACAAAAGAACACATTCACATTTATAGTGTTAGTTAAGATTTGAATAGTAGTCTGAAAAGCCTCCTATTTGTCAGTAATAGTGACTAGAAAATCAGTATAACCGTTCTAGAGTCTAGCCTGTGTACAAACGAAAAGAGGTTTCAATTTTATTTATATTTTATAAATGGGCGACGTACCTCGACTTCACCCGGGTGCAATGTAATAATGTTGCGTCATAATGGTTTAGGTAAATTTTTTAAGAATTTTTATCTTTCATTCACGTAAGTCATTGAAGCAAGTAAGAATTTTCATACAAACGACTTATTTTGTTGCGCGTAATTTAAAATATGCAATATCTTCTAAGATTTATGTAGTAGTATTATGTGTGTCGTAAGGTTTAGCGAGCGTTTAATTGAAACACATAGATTTTTCTCTAATTAATATAAATATCGTATACATGTGTTGTATAGGCGACCCTTCCAGAAGAAATTCTCTAAAGTTTAATGAAAAACGTATGAAAATCCATTGCTTAGGTTAAAAGAAATAATGCAACACAGAGGCGTACATGAAGAACGTCTTTGTTTTATCGTATTTATACTTTATTATAGAATGATATGAAAAAAAATGCTTACGTATGTATATAAATAATATGAGGAAGCCTGTAGTTGTGCTTGCATCATGTAAAAATATAGATACGTAGTATTACATAGTTTTCCATAATTTTATTTAGTTTTAGTTACTGAACACTTAGTCTCTGTGTAAGAAAAGAAAAAAAATCCACGATAAGTTCATTTAATATAAACTTTTAAGAAATTACGTTTGGTGAGTAGCGCGTATGCGCAGGAAAGGGAAAATAACGGGATAACATTGTTCACTAAGAAATCTTGTAAACAAAACATATTTTTGCTTTAAATATTTTCTGTTTATTCCTCTATACATAAAATATATTGCTAAGATAATAAACAACGCAACGAAGTCGCGGGTATCAAGCTAGCCATATAAAAAAGGGATATTGGTAAATCTGGGATCGATATATACCCGTTGATCTATCACCGTGAAAGTTGACGTAACAATTTTTTTTTATGGAGAAGGTTGTTTTATTTCCCATTTTAATATAAACTCGCTACGAGTTGACGCTAGGCTATATTTTGTTTGCTCTGTTTCCTAGCTTTGCTCGTGAAGGTAAAGTTAAGTTACAACAAAATGGATATCGTGTTAATAAATATTCTTCACCTTCAAACATCTATATATACCAATTGTTATTGTGAATACTATAATAGTAAATAAATTGATGTGTTTTTTGAATTTATATCATAAATTTAAAGCAGATGAAAGTGCGAGCGGTTGTTAATATATACAAATGCTGAAAGGGTAAAAACATGCACACCAATAAAAGATAATTAACTGTAATTTAATTACAATTCCTTGTTTGATTAACATTCTGAACACTTGCTGCGACAGAGATTTACTAAACATAATAACATAAGCATATCTCTTTAACAAGAAAAATAATAACGGTACGGTAACTTTTAGACTAAAAAATCATAATTTTAAGGGCTGGCAAAGACAGAATTGTTAACAAACAATAGTTAAAATACTACTGTATCAGTATAGATAGTCGGGTGTGCAAGGGCTGAACGAGGAACAAGGACAGTTTCGCACCCTTATAAAATATACATTTATACGTCTGAAATTTACATCTTACAAACAAGTAAAATTGTTAATAAAGTATTATAAAAATCCGAACGTAAAAACACTGAAACTAAAATTCATAAATAAGTTGTTCATTCATTTGAGGAAACAAATACATAGGTATTTATTTTTATTTGTCCTCTATGCTTTTTTATTCATAGAAGTCATATTTAATTATTATGCAGCCTCCGGTTATTTCCATTACCAAATGTAACGAAGCATAACGGCTCACCGATTCGAAGAGGACTTATCGCAATCCTGCGCTGTTTTTTGTTCATTGTTAGTTTGATGAAGCTCACGCAAAGCCACATTTGCGACGTCGTGCCTAGAATATCGACCAATCCGACGGCGACCAGTTGGTCGTCCCAAGTATTTTCTATTTACTGTTCTGTCTTTCTCCATTCACTGTAAATGACCGAACCAGCGAAAGCTATGAGATTTTGTTTCACCCAAGGTTTTGGTTTCAGCCACCAACTTCTCAATATATACTCAAGTGGCGATAATAGGCTTTTGCGTAATTGGTCCTGCGGTTTATTTGAGTGACTTCTCGGACCAAAACTTTCGCGGCTTTCTCCTAACAAAGCCGAGTCGTCCGCTTACCTTGTATCTTACATTCTATTCCAAATCTAAGTGTAATCATAAATTATTTCTCACTACATGTTTTTTCATTGGAAAGGTTTTTATACTACCCATTTTACTATAACTGATAACTAAGTAACACTTTACCTCATCAATTTCTGCCCTCTATAACAGATTTTCTTGAAAATTGATATGCGTAGATATTTAAATACGGAGAATATTTACATAGTAACCATTTTACTGTAACACAAATGTTACAACGAATAGTAATTACAACAATTAATAATATAAACGCGTGCCGAGCTGCTCAGATTGTTTTTTTTTATTAATTAATTTATAGTTATTTTTATACTACTAAATTGATACCTTTTTACTGTATAAGCGAATAAGTCTTTGTGAATCACAATTTGTGTAAAATAATGAAACGAGTCAAAACATATTTCGTAATGTTTTGACAGTTCTGTACAAGGTGTCTACCTTTTTTTTTTTTTTTTTACCCTGGAGAAATCCTCATGGATACCCTCACGTTGCCGGGGGACAACGTGAGGGTTATGCCGGACTCCTACCGGCTAAAACTCCAGCTCCGCTATGCGCAATAATGGACCAGGGTGCGGGTTCACGATGTGCATGCTCCGCGACCCTGGTCGTGCGCTCTGATCACCCGTGGATGGACTGTACGGGGATCTTCCTCCCGTGGGGAGCCATTCTCCTCACCATGCCTCAAAAAACTGAAGCTGCGGCTATACCCGGCTTCAATGCCTCTCGGGTCTTCCTCCCTAAGTGGCAGCGAACGCCCCCACATTCGCTACCGGGAGGGGATGTTATGGAGGCCTCTGATGGTGAAGGTCTCACAAGGTGTCTACCTACACCGAACGGGACCATATTATTATAGTCCAGTTTAAGCATATAAAGGTGTCCTTAGTTACGACAGAGTGAGCATCTGGGTTGTGAAAGAGCAGTCAAATAAAAACGTACATGGCCTAGAATAGGGATTGTTTCTACAATGCAACTATTAGGACAAATATTAATTTGTCGACGTATTTTTAAATTGTTATAAAGTACTGTACGTACGTTTATTATCATAGTTTCTGAACACGTCATAAACTGTTCCAATAATATTACAGAGCAAGATGACTCCGACAATCCAGGCGAAGACGATATCCAGCCAGTCTAGTTGCCTCGTTCGGGGCTTTGCATTGGTCCTGCAGTAATCTAGTGAAGTCAGGTTTGCCTCCAGCCCGTACTGCGCTCTGGCATAGTGGTCGACACACTTTTCGAAGCGTCTTCTCAAGGAAGTGGCTTGAATGTGCGAGCAACGCGTCGTCAGACAATAACCTCGGTGGATGTGCGTGTGGTTGAAGTGATATTTATCTTCTGAGAATCGCTGCGAAATGATATTTTACAGAATTGTATTGTAAAAGATTAACTAAAATATTATTGGCTGTTGATTTCAAAAATAATTATAATTAACCAATTAATGAATCAAATAGGTTCATCTCAATTTCTGGACATAAAACCATTGCTGTAGAAAATTTTACCAAAAACGATTAATAAAAGAATTAGCCATCAAATGATTTTCTTACTACTATAAAGTAGACTCTATACACATTAACCAACTTGTTTCGCTATCTTCACATTTCACCTTTTTGTGCCGGTTCCAAGTTCTTACTCTTCAATAGTGGCTACTGTTTTTTTTTACCACATATGCCCATCTCTGTCTGTCTGAACTCTAATTTCACACATTTCAAACTTTATATGTTAATACCAGAAATCCCATTACTACGGCCTATTCATTTCTTTCATCTGATATACTCAGACTTTACTAATAATGAGAAATGGCTTAAAAGTCATGTATTACTTTCGACAATTACAATACTTTTAACTAATACTGTAATAATTATAATATAATCAATAATAATAATACTTTTTACCTGTATAACGTCAAGCAGACGATTGTTCTTGTAAGGAAGTAAATCAAAACTCCCGAGGCAATAGACTCCGCGCCGGCTACTGAGACACGGTTCGTATTCATCCAGATGAAACAGTCTAGGCATTTGATAGTACTGCTCATCTAAAAGCAGGAACTAAATTTATTAAATGATCACTGGGTAATGAACGACACGGATATATCTCCCTAGTCGACACATTTGTGATAGGTACAGGATTACTAATTAAGGGAGGGTAATAATAAAAGAGATGCAAAGTTGACGAGAGATTAATGAGACTTGAGAAATAAGGTTAATGGTTTTGTGTATTGTTATAATAACAAGTTAAATCCAAAATCATCAATGTTTTTACATGGTTTATGATTTAATTCCAGTTTACCGAAAACCCTATACCAAGTATAATAAATCTTCTTTACGGGATAACGGGACTTATTGGGAGCCGCAATTGTTACTACTTATCATTATACTTACGAGTTGTTCATTGACCTATGTTCTACATCCACTAGGGCCATTAAGGTCAGTTAAGCTCATCGCCTTCGAAGACGAACCTGCACCATTGCAAATGCTATATTTGCTATGATACGTTTCACTCTTTCTGTATAGTATTAATTCATCTACTTGGACTTGTATTATGTTATTTAGTGACGTTGTGAGCGCTGGATTTTAATGGATTTTTATTTCTACAAGTTAGACCCTGTCAAGCCTATATTTTCCACGTGCCGTATTTACACGATGACTTGGAGTGGATAGGACAAAATGGACTCACCACAATGCTGCGCTAACGTCGCGTAGGAGGCCTCCTCTTCTTGCACGATACACATAACATTCATGAACGGTTTCAAAGTCACCTGTATTTTTATAGTTTGGCACACAACACAAATTATAATAAACGTGTAGTTCAATCGCCGATCGTCTGCTAATGAGAGCGTTTAAAAAAGGCAATTGTCAAGGCACCGGGTGATTAGGGATGGGAGAAAGGAGTACAAATAGATATGTGGGACAAGGATGGGTTGTCGCTGTGCAAATCTGGCCGAAACAGACGTCCTTGCTTATTTTGGAAGAAAGTGCATTATTTTATTGGTTACTAGTTGACAGAGGTTCCTAGCTCTAAAGTAAACCTAAGCTTTCGATGAAGGAAAATATCTTGATGAAACCATAGTATAGTGGCAGGACTTTTTCCAATATATACCAAGTTAGCTACCATCCTAAAAATAAAAAATCTGTAAATGTGTTCCGGTAATAGCACTTCAGAGCCAGTTTTCTCTAGACTTAATATGTTACTCTCTTGAATCGCATTGTTTCGTAACATCAGGTGAGTTTAACTATAAAATGTAATTCATCCCCGCCTTATAAACAGGACCGAGTGCTTAGTCTATAAGAAGCGAGGATCCATCAAAGCCTTCAAACAAAACGTGCTAGCGCCCACGTCCACATGTACGAAACTACCCATTACTGCTATGATCGGGCGGTTAACTTTGCTCCCACATCCCCACCGTGGTTTCTCTCGGTAGCAACTTAAATCTAGGTTCAAAGAAAATTCTTGCATGAATCGTCGGACTATTTTCGTCTACATACAGAGTTATTGGTAATTTGATGTTTTCCCGTTAGGAAATGATAGGGGTAACTATTTGCGATAATTTTAACCTCTATATGCATTGTTAAAAACTGAACCATTTATGGGTTACCATGTTTTTAGCTTTTTTCAAAATAATTCAAAAATGCAACATCAAAAATATATTTAAAAAAAGTATCAAAGTATAAAAAGTAGCCCCACTTTGAGGGGCTCGGACCGCGCATTGTTAAGGCGGCAGCGGCACTTGGACGACTCCTTTCTAATACGGGGGTGGTCGGGTGCTAGCTGCCGCCGCCTCTATATGGTGGTTGTGAGGTCCATGGCCGTCTACGGGGCGCCGTTGTGGGTGGATGCCCTCAGCGCCACTAACGTACGTGCGCTACGTAATACGCAGCGCACTATAGCGCTGAGGACGATACGAGGGTACCAAACGGCGTCCTCGGTGGCGGCCATGGTACTCGCTGGCTCCCTTCCATGGGAGTTGGAAGCAGAGGTGCTTGCCGCCGTATACAACTATACGGCGGTCAAGAAACGAATGAGGGAGCCTCCAGCTCCCAGGGAAGTAGAGGTTGTGCGCGGGAGACTCCGCGAGGAGATGGTAGATAGGTGGAGGCAGGACCTGGCGGACGCGCGGTACGGTAGATACACTATCGACGCCGTCCGTCCGGTGCTGCCGGAATGGTGTTCGAGAAGATGGGGCACCCTGTCGTTTCGCCTGGTGTAGGTGCTGACCGGGCACGGGTACTTCGGTTGGTACCTGTACCGGATTGCACGCATGGAGCCAACCACCGTATGCCACGAGTGCGGCGTTAAGCCGGACACCGCGCAACACACTCTATCTGAGTGTGCTGCGTGGGAGGAGCAACGCCGCATTCTGGTTGCGGCGGTAGGTGCGGACCTCTCGCTGCCGAGCGTGGTAAGAGCCATGCTCGGCAGCGAGAGTATTTGGAACATAGTAGCCTCCTTCTGCGAGGAAGTCGTCTCGCAGAAGGAGGCGGCGGAGAGGGCCCGCGAGATGGACTCTCTGAGTGGCCGTCTCCACCCACGGAGGGCCGGTGGGATGAGGGGGCGTTTTGCTCACCTCCTTCCACCGTCTTAGCCGGACCTTGGCGCATCTTCCCATTGCACAGGTCCGGCGGACGGAGGAGACGACCGTTGTGTACACGGTCGTCTCCTGACAAGGTCGGGGCCCGGTGGCGCTCTTTGACACCGGGCCAACCGCTGGGGCAGTACGATGAGTGCTCAAGAGAACTCGTACCGCCCCAACAAAAGCGACGGATGTACATCGTGGGGTTTTAGTGAGTAGGAGTCTCACACTACCCACCCTCTCCCCCGGGAGGGTGGCGTGTCCATGATGGATTTCCCCACGAAAAAAAAGGAATTTTCGCCTGCTTCCTTTGTGATCATTTTTTTTTTTCAGTTTCTTTGAAATAAGTTCCTATTTGTTATACATTACTGGAAAGCTAAGAAAACGGTTGGTTTTTTGAAATAATCTGCAAGTCAAGTTTCATAACGTTGTTTTTTTGTTTTTAAGGCAGTTTAATGTAAAATAAAATATTGAAAAGTATTGTTTTTCGTCTCAGATTTTTAAATTTGAACCGATAATTATTGTTTTAATATTGATAAATGACGAGTGCTTAATTATTTTTATAAATCAGAATAGGTATAGGATTTGGTGTTCTTTAAGAGGGAAGTAAATAGGTTTTAAAGGGTCCAAACGCCGATAGCATGCGATGAGCGCTTAACATTAGGGAGTCCTGTTTAGTTGCCACCAACGTGGTATAAAATAAATGTATACACTGTTTGATTCCAAAACGGGATACGTCACTATTACGGTAATTACATCTGGTGTACGGTGCTTACAATCTAGTTTGACACAATTTTTATATGCTGTCTTCGCCAATCTTTTTAACCACTCTAAATTTAGATATGTAGAACACAAATTTAATTAACAGCGGGACGTAGAAGAAGGTGGGGGAGGAATATATTCGCCAGCGTACTTTCTTCCATCCGTTTGGACTATCGCGACCACACGTTTTAATGTGATTCCTTCATCCGTACACGAAATAATGTCCACTGAACTCTTGCAATACAGTCGCGTTCAGAATAATGTTGTTGTCATTAGTTACTTGTTATTGGCGTTACCGGATTGTGAATAAATGCTTGTATTTACTACGAATGTATTTAATTTACAAAAATACTATTATAACGATACGCATAACACATATACAATATGTGCTACAAAATATACACTACAGATAAAAAGAAATGCCTACTGTATAAGTGTAACCATTTAATATTCGCGACCACTCAAAAGTCACCGATCATCTTGTAATCAAATGTTACTTGGCTAATCTGTCTATACACACTGTCTACAACTACACAATACGTCCAATTGTCGTTATTCTAGCTTTGTGTATTCCTATATTTCTTGGTTATTATCGTTCATTTCTAGCTTATACTTTTATATTATAGCTCCAATAATATTTGTATTTTTATTGTCTGTTCAATTTTATCTGTAATCTTTGCAAATGTTCTATTTTGTTTTATATATATACCCGATCAATTTAAATAAACAAAATTTCGTAAATGATCTGTCAAAGCGTTTCAAAGCCTACACAGTCGTTTCACTGTCAAAACGTTATGAAAGTAACACCTTAGTGGTGAGACTGTCATATCCTGCTAAACTATTATCTAACATAATAGGCAAGTATCTACTTGAATCATGTGTCTATAATATATGAGCCAAAAAAATGTTTATCACTGTCTCTTAGACAGAAGTAATAAAGTAATTGCAAACAAACTGTTATACTCATATTTGCAATTAAATATGTTTTAAAGCAATTATGTTTCAGTGGTAGTATGTTCGAACACTACGTCGATTGATGTAGTTGATAATCCTACAATAATTTCAAGCTTAGCTCAAGCTCAAAGCAAAGGCTCGAGCAAAAACTCAAGCTTTTGTAGAAGAAAAACGTGTTGAAAGTAGGTATGTTTTGACAGCTGCACTTGAAAGTCAATTCTCGTTTATTAACTTAATCTTCACTTCATATCAAGTAGCAATAATAATAACGTCAGCGTGTAAAAATCTTACTGCTGAGTTAAAAGACTCTTCTCCAGGTAAGATATTGGTATAATCACTAAGTACATCTATGATATATTGGAGTTGCAAATTTCGAAAGTTTTTCTTTTATATTTCCCCACATATGGATCACTACAAAAATATTTTTGAGTTTCTGATTTTTTGACAACGATAATAGTTATAATAGTTTACGAATTCAAATTATTGAATTCCGAAAAATTCAATGTTTATATACATAAGAAAAAGGCACTAGGGTGTTTTCGACTTATTTAAATAATACGGTCCATAGACAAACTGATAACTCACCTGTTACTTCGAAAGATGAGACAGTATTTAGAAGTCCGTAAAACAACATCCAATAGAGATCCATCACTACCACTTAACCTCGTATAAACGTTTTACGTACGGTAATGTTATATTTAAAATTCTTTGTAGCCGATTTGATAAATAATACTCAACTTGTTACCTCTTAATATATGTTACACCAAAACTAATTTCTCACGGTAGAAATAAAGGGATAATCAAAGTTTATAATTATAGAATCCCTTTATAAATTTTGTTTATTGAGCAAAGAGTTGTGATAAGGAATTTTTTTTTACAAAATTCACTCTCGTCTCGAAATCGTGGATGACAGAGACACGCGTATAATTGTCAACGCATAGATTCCGAATGCGAATCACGTTCCGATTTGGAAAATTATATAAATTATACTACTAGTCGCGGTAAATCACTATAAACGTTCAAGGTACTATGAATATTATTTTTTTTTCTGAGCGGTAAGGAAATCAACACGACAGCGAGTGTACGTGCATCGCATTAAGGTTTACATTGAATTATGTTGCGTCCCTAATTAATTTACGCAATAATAATACGAATTTATTGGCCTAATTAGTTTATGCCTACTTCATTTTTTAGCTTTATAACAGGTAATATGCAACATAATTTATATAAAGTTTTTGTGCTGAGTTTTGTTGTTTTTTTATTTTATTATGAATGAATCGTTTATTATGTACCATTGATGCGGTTTCAAAACAATTGATACTCGGACATTGAGGAAGTTGCTTTGGTTTTTTTTAATAGTTTAGTCAACTTAATGAGCCAGTTACGGTCCGGTAACCGATCTTAAATTATGAAGGATTACAGTAAGTTAATATTGACACTCTGGTGCACGTGACCTACCGTGCTTACGCGAAAATAAGAAGTGTAAGAAGCGAACTTAAGATACAAGTTAAATTACAAACATTATCCTTGCATGTTTATTAATAGAATTATAGTTCTAAATTAATAGATATTTACATATGAAATTACTGATTTTTAATACTAGCCAGCTTCTGAAGCGATGATCGCTGAATGGCAGGGACGCGTCGTCCGTATGTACAAGGTCGTGCGGCGCACAACGCCCCCAAAACGTAAAAGGTGCAGTCAAATAAAATTTATGACAAAAACTTAACGGACATTAACATTATAAAAGATTTTTACTTTTGGTTCAATAAATATGCTTACCAGTATATCGTATGACGGCACAGAACATGCTTGACTCGTCATTACACATTGGTTAACTTGTTTAGGCATTGCGTCGATTGATGTAGTTAGAATCTTTGCAAATGGGAGCTTTCAGTGAAGGAAAATATCGTGATGAAACCATAGAATCCTGGTAAGGTTTTACGAGTTAAAGATTTATTACCAAATATCTATAAATGTGTCCTGGAAATTGCACTTAAAATCCAGTCCATCGTTAAGTTCAACGTATTTAACGTCTAAACCTACATCATCATTTAACAGGGTTCTCACTCGCGAGAACAGCGTTAGCGCCGGTTGGTGGTATAAATCATAAGAGCGTGAAAAACATGCCAAGCGAATTTTTTATGCTGTGGTTATAAAAGTGATTTAATCTAATGCGTTAAATTTTAAAGTGTTTTCTTTTTGTTGTATTAAGAACAAGCGTCTGTATTTTCTATATTTGATCAGTGAGATGCAAGCCACTTCTCATTATTTGGAGCGCAGCTATTAAATTTATTTTTAAGGGCCAACCAATCGGTGTTTTAAATCAACTTAAAATTGCAAATTTCAATTATACCACTTAAAAAAATCAGTTATTCATTTGATTTAATAACGTTTTAATTTTATCCGATAGCACTGTTTCTGTGATCGAAGAAAAATCAAAATGACGTGTTATTTTTAAATATGAGTTCCGTCGTGGCGTCAACGCATAATAGAGGCCACGGTTTGGCAACGATATGTATGGACCAAGTACCACAATTGAACGCACGTGGCATGGGGGGGTTTATCGTGTCTATTCCTAAAAAGTTGCCCTCATCGATGTATGGAATAATAATGAAGAATTAAAAGCCAATGGTAACCGATTCATCTGAAATAACATCGTATTTAGTAGCAGCGTTCGAAATAAATAATAAAACGATACTGTTTCATTTACGTTAAATCGGAAGGATAAAAAACCTCAGAAAGAGGGTACCGTATGATCTCAGTGCGTAACAAAATCACTTCGAAGCTTATTTTTACTTATTGAATAGGCCCCACAAATAATAGGATTCGGAAACAGATTGTGAATAATGTATGATAATTGGAAATATTCATCACATTGGTTACGTACGCGGATGGATGCCAAATCAAGTTCTAAATGCAAGTTGAATAAAAAACCTACCTATGAGTGTTTGGTGGACCAGTGCCGGAATTATTGATTACAACTTCTTGCGACCAGGGAAAACAATTCCTGAAAAGGTGTATTGTAAAAAATTGCAATTGGACAAGCTCGCTGTCGAATAACTAAGATTTGTAAAATTTTCAAGTCCACTTCTTATATTCATTACAAATTACGTCCATTCACCGCACAGCGAGCCGTCTCAAAACTTCGTGAATTATGGCTTATTTATCATTTGGCATATGTACTAGACCTTGTTCCAGTAAGATTCCACGATTTTTTTCTTCGGAATTTGCATAACGTTTTATAGGCGAAAAATTTCATAAATTAGTTGTTGGTGAAAAATGCCTTTAAAAAGTTTAGCGATTCGCAGGATTTTATTAGCAGAGCTCTCAATAAACTTCTATTAAAATGGATAAGCTGCATTGACAATGATATCCAAGAGTACTTCGACCAGTGGAATGTACAATGTTTTTCTTTGAAAAATGTATTTATATTTCATATATATAATGGTAAAATTGTAGAGAAGACCTAATATTTACAACTCCAGCAACACTGAGATATAAGCAACATAATAGCTGTTATCATGTAATATTTTGATTGCAATGTATTTCTTCACCGACACCTTCTGTAGAATCAAAAATATGTGTTAAAACAGAGTTCGACCGAACTATAATCCAGTTACTATAGTCATCGCTTAAACCGCTCGTCGATGCTGGATATAGATGTAGTTCGTCTCACTAAACCGTCTTGTAAAACACATTACTCAATATGCTTTTTCATATAACGTATAAATATTCCTACGGACAAATATCCCACCTTTTTATCGTTTTAGCCTTGACTTATTGTCTGTGATATAAATAGAAAAGAAATACAAATAATAAACACTTCTTTCGGATTATACAAGAATCATCATACATTAGACACTATCAAGTTTTTTATATTCAACTGTTGAATAATACAAGCCATGAATAATATAACGCAAGCGGAACAATGCTACAGATTAATAAAAAAAAGTTTTTATTGTTTTTTTTGTAAGCAGAAATTAAAAAAATATTGGCTAGCGTTGAAGACACTTCGTGATAAAAATATATGTGATTAATACACTAACAGAGTTGACAGGCCTATGATATAAATATTCTACATACTAGAGGGCGCATTTGGAGTATTAACAGCAGGAGGTGAAATGGAAAAATCGCAATTTCATTCTAGTGTACTTCATTAAATCTCTTGAATTATACAGTCCCCCTTTAGGCTTTATGGGTCTTGGACCATATCGACATTTAACATCAGATTTGGCTATTGATATTTTGAATTTGGATAATATTACGATCATTTCATGCTCTGTAGCTATGTTATAATTATTGTGGTACCAATTTATAGAGCTGGTGAACATGTAATAAATAATCTCTATAACTAATGATTTCATTAACAAGATCCATCACCGATAGAAATATATATGGACTGATAGTTATAGTCTATTTTACTTTGTTACTGAGACGTATATTTTGTTATAATTCAAACTTTATCTCCAATCTAGAGATTTCCATCCCTCGTTTACATCGTATACTTAAGCTAGCTACGGTCGCGAACTATGACAGTTATATTTTGGATATCAAAGCGAATAGAAGGCGTGTCCAAGGGAATAAATATACAAGAGAACTGCGACCATAAACTATTAAACATATGAAACTTCGTTCTGCAGAACATTGACCATGATACAGAAGACAGCACGCTAAGTGAGATAATATTCTTACGCATCTGAAGCGGCTTCATATATTTAATAACATCTGCATCGTTCACAATGTGGATAATCCGTCTCTGCAAGCTGTCTAGAGTATCGATAGAGTGCCCAGAGATGCGAAACCGTGCCTTGTAAAGAAAGTAGAGCTAACCGAACGTGATATACCTACGTATTCTGTTTGGGATTTTGAGTCTTGGAGATTTGGTGGAATTCACTCTCTTGATGTAATTCCTACAGTTGCAATCACTGCGAATATCCACCATTGAGATTGAAAATGTTACTTTGGCGATGAGGAAGTCGGAAAACGCAATTCAATTTACCTTTTTTTTTCGAACAATCTACACTGTTGACCTGGCATCGGACTATAGTAATTTATCAAGAAATTGTAACTCTTACTTGACGATCTACGATCCATAACAACCCGCATATATTAATATTTATATGTAATTAATGATGATGAGGTAGTCCGGTGAAACTGTAGAGGCCCTGCTAGGCCAACAGTGTAGGTCAGTTTGAAAAAAAAATTTATGATGATATTCAAAAATTAGCCAACCGTGATTTAGAACAATCTTAAGTTCACCTAAATTAAATCATAATTACTCAGCCAGCAGACCCCGGGAACGTTCAAGGTCGTTATAGACGGTAGAGCGTGAACTGTGATTACCGAGTCCTTAAAAATAAAGTTAGTTTTATTATATTCTGAATAAAGTACTCTATTTGAATATAATATTTTTTTCATCACTGCTATTTATCACATGTAGTGAAAAATAATTTGTCATGTGATTATTAAGAAGTTACTATTTTTCTGACACTACACAGTTCATATATCATTTCAAATTATGAATTTGTATAGCTGATAACATTTATATAATATTACGAATTGAAAACGTCTAAAAATTATAGTTCAGAATATTCATACGTCTATTATATGTTAGGTTGTGGAACTAATAAAAATTAATTCCTTTTTAGTATAAGCATCAGGATAACATTTTACAGTTATCTATTTAATTCCAAATTAAACGTAGCCTATATCTGGTAACCAAACAGTTGATTTACTTATATAACACTCAGGCAGAAAACTGACAATTATACTTCTTTATCTTTACATAGTGTAAAATGACGTCGCTTCCGCTGTCTGTTCACTGAGATCTTTTAAATTATTCAACAGATTTTTCAACGTAATTTTCATAGAGTAATTCAAGAGGAAGGTTTATATGTGTAATACATACATATTATAACACAGAAAAGTCGAAAATTCAAAGACTTGTAATGTGATGTCGTAACAAACATATTTTTGTGGGCTTAAATCGTAAACGCTGGCTAAACCTTACGAGATATATCAAATTAACGTACTACGGAATTATATATCTTAATAAGATAGATAAAAAAGTCCATGATGCTATGTATTTAGTAATAATAATAATAAACTTTATTTGAACAAATTACAGTATGGTACAGAAGGTTTATCTTTCGAGATACAGTACAGTACACATCTATGTATCCTAGCGCCTGAACTAGGCCGAGCCTGTATCTCAGACACATTTCTCTTCCCGTGACGTATTACAGTATGTCCTAGATATGACTTACATACATTTTAATTACATGATAATATAAGAATATTACATATGATATACTATGATTTATTTTTATTTTTATCCTACCTTACAATTATGATATAACAAGTTAGACTACAATATTGTGAACTTCTGTCATTGTGTTACTTTAAAATTTATGTAAAACAGATAAAAATATTTATCAATAGAAAGAATGTAAATTTTGAATTTAGATGCGTCTCTAACTGTTTTATATGTGATAAGTATATGTGTATAAAGATCCGTAATCCATGTGTGCAGATATTACTCATTATTCTACCAGACAATTATCGTACGATAACAAATAAATTTTCTATGTCTTCATATTTCTGTGTCTTCAACCAGAATGTCACTACTTCCTTACATTTATGAGTATTTTGTGAATATATATCAAGAATTTTATTTATTTTATTATATAAAATAGGACCAAGGTAGAATTGAAATTTATTTACAAAAAAAGTTTTGTATTGCTTTGTAGCACAAACTGTGTATTTCCGTCTACTTGTTAATTGATCAGGTGTGTAAGGAATCTTATCATATTGTTTAACTATGGCATATTTAATAAATAATTTTCTGACCGATAAAACATCCCATTCAGTATATAAATTTGTTGTAGGGTAACTGAAAGGTTTGAATGCCATTACTTTTACAATATTTGTTGCGCTCTTTCAAGTTTGATCAAGCGAGTCTTTTGAGGTCCACCCCATGACATAATACAATACGATAGGATAGACTGGGGTAATTCAAAATATACCGTTCTCAGTAAGTCATAATCTTCTACATGTCGCGATTTCCTAAATATATATATTAACTTTCTTATTCTATCGGTAACTTGATTAATGTGAGGCTCCCATGTTAGATTTTCATCTATCAAAACACCTAGGTATTTTATTGATCTAACTCTGTCCAGAAAGCTACAATTACATTTGCAATGTGCTGATAATTATACTGACAAGTGTATACTTGGATACTGATATTACTCTCAGCAAGAAGGTTCTCTTTGTATTTGTGAAAAATATATATTTTGATTTGCTGCATAACTAGTATAATCTCCTATTTTAACTGTCTGCGTTCTATTCTCTAAATAATCCTTAAACAGTTTAAGAGATAATCCTCTGATACCAATTCTCTCCATTTTACTGAGCAGAATTTCATCGGAAACCGTGTCGAAGGCCTTTGCCAGATCTAAAAATATACTAATACACTTGTTTTTATTATCAATATTGGTGGCAACAAATTCTGTGAGAGAAGAAACTGCTAGAGCAGTGGATGCGCCCTCTCTAAAGCCATATTGGTTATCTGACAATATAGCTTCGTCTTCTAGGAACTTTAGTAATCTTCTGTTCAAAATCTTCTCAATAATTTTAGACAGCGCAGGTAATTTTGAAATCGGACGGTAATTCTCAACTCGGTCTCTATCACCAGCTTTGTAGATTGGATGAATAATCGACATCTTAAATACTCGAGGAAAAGTTCCAGTTCTAATACATAAGTTTGTAATATGTGTAAGGAGTTTTTAAAACATAGTTATAAATAATTACATTCGGTTTTAGTGGATGCACAGAGAGGGCGTCATTTCCAGACGTCACCGTCGTTCACATATTGATCCACCCTGTAATAGCCTTTAGATATTAAAACCTGCTTGACATGGTGCTTGAAATTAGTATCCGGCAAATCGGTAACGTGTTTTGGAATTTTATTATAAAACCTAACACTATTACCTATAAAACTGTTACCGGTCCTAGTGAGCCTAAAACATGGAATGACCAATTTGTTATTATTTCTTGTATTTAGATTATGTCGGTCCTTTACGAAATCTAGCTTATCTAAGGTTTTGCAGACGTACATTAGATTTTATATTGGGAGGGCAGAGTTAGGATACTGAACTCCTGGAACTTATCTTTTAATGATTCGCAAGGCCCCATATCATAAATTGCTCGAACTGCCCGTTCAATCTGCATTCGAGTCTTTAAGTATATTTTCGTAAGAACAGGACAGTGTTTTTTTTTTTTTTTATGTTATAGGGGCAACCGAACAGGTGGGTCACCTGATGGTAAGTGATCACCGCCGTCCATAGACACTAACAGCACCAGGGGAGTCGCAAGTGCGTTGCCGGCCTTTTAAATATGTGGGCCTCCGGCGCTCTCACTGACCGAACGAAACGCAACAGTGCTATCACTGTTACTTCACGTCGGTTTTCTGTGAGAGGGTGGTACTACCCCAGACGAGCCGACCCATTCATGCTGAAACCAGTAATAGCTTCAGCGTAGCTCTACCACCTACAAAATTGTGTGACAGTGATCTGTTAGAAGTGAATTTATAACAATCGTGGTAGCCAAATTTGTTGCTTTAATCATAACATGGTCAATACAGTTTTGATCTCTAGTTGGAAATAAGTGGTATTCTAATAAATCATAGGCTAATACATTTAGATAATTGAATGAGTTATGGTCTTTGTTGTTGAGTGTAATGTCTATATTTATACCACCAATAAGTAATATGTTGGTATATTTATTAAATGCACGTAATAACTTATCTAAGGAATAAAAAAAAAATCTGGATTTCTATGTGAAGGCGATCTGTAGACGCCTATTACGATTGTGTCTTTATTAATTTTTATGAGTAGACCGGTAGCATCAATTAGAGGTAGTTTTTTTACTGAACATGCAACACCTTGCTTGATGTAGGCTTATCTAAAGGATAACCCACAGTAACCATTTTTATCTTTTACATGTTACAAAAAATATGTGTTATTTACCAAGCTATTTTGTACACTACAGTGTTATTCCTTATCCAATTAAATACATTATATACGTTGTACATGTCATGTAAATCAAAACTGACCTTAACAGTATTTCATTAAAATGGATATCTTGGAAGATATCACAGATTTAAAAGGCGAAGGCACAGCGGCTAGCGGGCTGTTACCCTTTCAATATAAGTGCCTGCAATTTCAGGTAAAGCTATCTTTTGCAATGACCATTAATAAGTCACAGGGTCAAACATTCAACGTTGCAAGCTTAGATTTCAAGAATAACCTTCAAAGAAAACATGTTTGTACTGACTCATGAAAAATCAGCTGTAAATATTGCATACAAAGACAGCCTGTAGCATAGACTAATCGTAATATTATTAAGCACTCCACACCACGCATCTACATTGCATCCGTGCGAAGCCGAAAGTTAGTCACACGTGAGTAGTGAATCCGCAGCCTAGCTACTCAACAATAGGGCCTAAGAGTAGTATTTTTTGTATTAGGATAGAATATCAACAAAGCAGCTAATATGAAAAGCTTGTCGCTCGAGCGAGAGTACCTTGCATAATTTTAATTTCTTACTCAATCGAATATTACAATATTTATTTTGGTTTGTTAGCACGACAGTGATGATACAGTACCTAATGGTAAACACAATGCAGTACAAAAATAACGGCTATCATTCAGAGACATTCAATCAATCGACAGTCGCCGCTATCATACCTCTTAACATGGTTATATACGTTTGGTGATATTGGAACTTGGCAAATCAAAAGAAATGCACGTGATGGAATTTCTAGCATATAATAGCGTATAGCATAGTATATTATACATAATGTATAGAGCTCTCGTTGCAGTAGAGTGCGAGATTCCTCCATTTTTGTTGTCTTCAGAATGAATGCATAAGCATGTCACGGTAAATGTTGCTTAGTTTGATATCATCGTGATTATCTGTTACAGGGAAAGAACAGAAGCGACAGATAAGAGAGAATCAAGTTACTCGGAATACAGTCTCACATTTTTTCGGTATTGCAAAACTAGTAACTGGCGAAGTTTTGGAGTGATTTAAAACGTACACTTACCAACATTAAGACGTTAAAGCACAATCATCGAGATCATGCCGTGGACTCGTTTATTCCAAGAGTAAAGTTATTTCCTGTATGTAAATTAAAATTTAATTTAAAGTATAAATAAAAATGTGCTCAATATGAATAAAACGTATCTCGAAGCGTTTTGTATACAAAGTAGCAGAAGATATAAACTTAATATTAAAACGGTGTTATCAGTACAAAGACTTTTATTATTCGTTTTGTTATTTCTCCTTTTAGCTAACGGTATTAGAAACATTTCAAATGTACATCACTTTGTTAACGTATCTTTATTTAACTTTTAAATTCAATACAGAGTATTAAGAAATCATTAATATAACAAAATAATATTAAACTTCATGTAAAGTCTTCTTCAATTATTAAAACAATCTTTGATTTACAGTCTGAAGATCAACCTGCTTTGAAGAAATGTCGCAAACAGATTTTTGAGGTTCCTTGTACGTCCTAGAGTTCAGTACATTAACGCGGAGACAAACCTCTGGAAGGGCATTTCGACCAGCAACGTCAGAGGTAAGGCGAGTAAATAAGACCAAAATCCCGTAGCCAGGAAATCTGTTATCTATAAAATATTTTCAATTTTATTTGTAACGCTTTATAAGTAAGCTGCATATATTCGATAAAGGATCAGTAATTATAGCACATGGATATATATTGGACTCAATCAATTTTACTTTATTTACAATGAACCTGAACTTTCAGTGAAGGCAGATTTTAATCAACAATAGTTTTTTTTTTACATTATAAATAAGCGAACAATCCATTCAACCAGCCTATCTAACATGTAGGGTAGTTAGAAATGGGTCAGGCGGTTGTGCACCCATGTGAATTTTGCACATGTTCACGTGGCCAATGTAACGAGTAAAAATCAGTATACTCACAACATCAAGTATCGAGATAGCGATCGGCTGAGGCCTCGAGGCTGCTATGATCATGTTTACACACCAATGTATCATCAAAGCCGAAAGAGACATGCGACCCATCGCGTGCCATCCTCGCCAACCGAAGAAGTCCTTCAGTAAATCTACAGCGACATACCCTTATTAGATCCTATTATTACAAGTGTCTTTATAGAATGCAATCTATACATGATTCATCCAAACACGAAATTATCTGGGAATGTTACGAAACGTTCCAGTGCTTACATAAAAATTGCTAAGGATACCCGAACTATTCAGACTAAACATTTTAAAGTTCCATGTTTCTGATCATTTTTAATTTTAACCTCCAAGTTCTTTAAGCTGACCTCAGTAAAATATAACTTGATGAATACATATATCTAGACACTGAAGTATAGAGTATGTCCGTTAGAACTTTTGTATTTCACGTCTGATGAAACAAAGACAGAAATGATTTATTCGTAACAAGACATACATGGTGGTATACAATAATAATAAATGAAATAAATAGTCTTTTGCCTGTCCAAGCTGGGAGTCAGTCCCCCTCTAGGTTTAACGCGTTTACTAAGATTACATTGTCATTTAACACAAGATGGAGATTGTGATCAAACGCTAAAACCCGACAAAGTATGAATAAACTAGTCTCCGAAATGGTTGATCCAATTTTGATGAGATCTCTAATAACAGAGAGAAGACTTCTAAAATTATTACCAAGGCCACATGTTATACTTTCCATAGCGTTTAAACAGGAATGAGAAAGTATAATTTAAAACGATATTATTAAAGATTCAAATAATATATAACGTAGATTTTGTGAAACAAATCCATATTCAGTATAACAAAGTAATAGAAACTAGCAAGTGAATAATATGCTTGGTCCATGGACATGGTTCTTTATTACCAAGAAGTATCTAACCACGTCTGTAGTGCTATGCGAAGCATTCAGCGCTGATTTTCAACTGGAATCCTGATAATAAGCATCGCTACCATTAAGGTAAGGTACTACGTGCGTCGAGAATGTTCACTACCTGTTTTAATCATCAACATTAACATAATAAACGTGAAAGTAACTCTGTCTATCTGTCTATTTGCTACGATTCTATTAGTAAGCCTCTAAAGCGATCGCTGTTAAATTTTGCATAGTTATTCAGGAAACTGGAAAATTACTAATCGTTAGTCATTCCATTATAAATATTTCAAATATATTATTAAGTTTTTTAACGATTGCAGTAATTTAATTAATATAATTAGGTGTTTAATGCGTAAAACACGCAAACGAAGTAGTAGAAAAATTCTAGCGACTATATTAACTTAACATAAGGATTAAGAGTTCAATTTACTTGGGAATGCAAAACAATGTAGACGTGCTTTGTAACTAATTGTAAAGTTGATTTTGTATTTCTTTTAACTTTGTTAACGGTATTTGAATTATTTCAAGACATTAATCTTATATAGATATGTCTATCTGATATACATATCATAAATACAGGATGGACTTATTATAACATATCAAGATTATGTGGTCTTACGGTCAAGTCCGTTGAACATTCCGAAGAGTGCGATTGCACATAGGCCGCTGATTATAGGCCGCTCGAGCGCCACGTACAGCGCGATGAATTCCCTTGAGGTGTAGTGGCGCGCCCAGTTACCCGCCAGAATCCAAACGATAATTAATGGTATTGAAAGATAGTATGGTATTTTATACCACTGCAAATAGAATATAATGATTACTTAACTATTAATTATATCCTCGCTGACCATCCCCTTAAATTTTGCTTAGTAAAATACATGTTCTAATCAAAAAGTTTAAGGTATGTCGAAGAAGTTTGTCCATAGTATAGTTCTCGCTAAACTTTGTGACCGCTCTGAATATAGATACGCAAAATACTAATTTAGGTATAAATAAGTATTATGTTATATGAATAACATAGAGACACCTTAAGAATAAATAAATGCTAATTTAACATTCTTATAATAATAATTTAACTTTGTTTTGTATTAAACTTTTGTGTATACTACGCGTAAGCCGGAACTTAAGGTCATATTCAGAGCGGCTAAAAAGATTGTCTAGGAGTGTATGATTCGAGCAAATCAACTCTACACACCTATGCTTGTGGTAGGATATAATGATTATGGGAGTCGGTTTGTCCGATTCTCGTGTCCACCCTTAAACCGAACCAAGGGAAGATGGGTCGGGGGGCCCGTCTCTCCATTGCACTGGTTCGGCCGTCTGGGAGACAGTTGTGGTGTACCAGGCTCTCTCCCTTTAGCGCGGGTGGCCCAGGATCAGGCTAGGCAGGCTGTCGGGGCTACAAGTGGAGTACTATCGTCACTCCTTATCGTCGTGCTATGGCTCCAGAAGGTACACCGTTGGGTTTTAGTACGTGTGAGTCGGACATAATAATAACCGAGAGGGAGGGTGTCCATAATGAATTTCCCCACGTGAAATAAAAGGATATAATGATTATATCCGAATAGATAGTGACCATCATACACTAGGTGTAACGCCAGCCATAATAGCACGATCAGGCTTGTCGCGTTCCGAGATCAGTCTGTACCGAAATGAGCTGGAAACGTCGTTATAAACTTGTCATAGTAAGGTTTTTTATCGTTTGTCGCGTTTTAAGATCTGCCAGTATATATTCAGCTGCAAAGAGGCTTGCAGGCAGGCATAATATCGACGAGCGACGAAGGATAGTCGACCTTGTGGTATTATTAGCCTTTGTTTGTATAATTGGGCCGATACTTAACAACTTATGATGGAGATCAGTGGAGGTGGTTAAGGTACTTAAACTAGCCATAAAATTTCTAAAAATTGCCTTGCCAATACACCAACACTTGAAATGTTATACAATTGGAATATGCTCACTAATTAAAAACCTTACTGAAAATTCAATCAATTCAATAGAAAATAGTTTAGATAAAAATCGAGAATCACAGGTTCTTGAAAACAAAGGTATAAAATACCACTTAACTTACCTTATGTGCAGATATTTTGAAGCCTTTCTCTTGAAGACTGTAGTGCAGATGTGCCAGAAATAGACCCACGAAGCAGGCTGGAAGGCTGCCCCATGGAGACATATAAAGGCGAGCGAACGATGGTACACCATAGTACATGTTCCGAAGGTTTCTAAAACGTAACCGATATTTTGACATAAAATGGGACTACCGGGATTTATAAAAACGTATTACATACTCGTCCCTGATTATAATTAATATGAATTTGTCGACTATAATTAGTTTCAGGTAACATTTCATTACCATCTCGTTGGTCAGTTTTAATGATCACGTACTTTAATTTTATGATCCATCTCATACTATACAGGTGTTATTTGTATCACTACAATAGTATTATTGTAAATAAAATACATTCGTACTAAAAGCAAATATTAATTTAAAACGGAACAACACCTTTCATAGAAATATCATGTTTATATGTGGCTCACACACTTTATTTGTCATCATCATCATTCGTCTATAAAAAAATATTAAATCATACAAGCGGCATTACAATGACAACATAATAACTAATAATAATACATATCAACAAGAAATAATAAAATGAGAATACAAATAACTGGCAATAATGAAATTATTCTTAACCCCACTGTATTGTAAGAAATCAGTGGACATGTAATTGGAGTCTAGATGTTGCACTCACACTAGGACACGTGGCCACGACGGTCCATAAGGGTAGAGGAAAGTGAGCGTGCACCGTCTCGACCTTCTTCTACGTCCCACGGATACATCAATTTGTGTTCTGCGCGACTATATTCAGAGCGATCAAAAAGATTGGCGAGGACTGTACATGACATGATAACTATCTCGAACGAGGTGATTACTACCATTCTACGTTAATTTCCTACTTCTGGCTGTAATTTGTTGGCTATCACCCGATTAGCCTTTTAGAATATGTAAGTAAATTATATGAGCGACTCCTTCTAAACCGTCTTCAGGACCCTATCTCTGACTTAGATCTACTGCCACCTACGAAGTTTGACTTCCGAGCTAAACATTCTTTAACGCAACAGGCACACTGCCTCACAGAGTACATACGAGTATTCGATCATTTTAACACAGACCCTAGTCTCAAAGTAAATCCTAAGAAACCTAAACCAAAACGTACTCAAACAATCTTCTCCGACGTCGCCAAGGCTTTTGATAAGGCTTGGCACGCCGGACTCATATACAAGCTCTTGCACTCTCGCGTCTTTGATAGATTAGTACATGTAATCCGCGATTATCTCTTTAATAGGTGTTTCTCCTTCCGAAATGAAGTTGAACTGTCCCCTTCACATCCAATACGCTCCGGTTTACGCCAAGCGTCTATTCTCTCGCAATCCGTATTTAACCTACCGCAATACCCAAGGGTCAAGTTAGGCTATTACGCTGATTGCTCAGTCATCTTTGCTTCAGGCAGGCGTAGAGGTCACTTCAGCTCGAATATCAACCGTACCGTTCGTGATCTCAGCGAATGGTATCGTAGGTGGTGTTTGAAATCAACCCTGATAAGAGTTCCGCAATACTTTTCTATCCCTTTAGAATCCGTTATAAACTTAAGCCCCTCAAAATATACGGAGTTCTTATTCCTTAGGTCTCCCAAGTGAAATACACCCACACACACATGTCACCCTCCATAGGGAACTCACGGTCATACCACATGTCGATAGAGTGCACAGCAAGGCTGGCATAGTCATGGGCCGCTTGCATCTATTGATATGCTCGAAGAACAAAATGTCACACATACATAAGTTCATCCTTTACAAGACGTACGTCCAGCCCATTCTCAGTTGTCCCGTCTTCGCTCATATATCAGAATTCTGCTTCCGTAAGATGCAGATTTTACAAGATCGTTTCTTACGAAAGACGTTTCATGCCCCATGGTACTTTCGGAAGATCGATCTTCATCAAGACTTGGAGTTTTCGTCGATTTGGGCATACGTTAAGTCTCTCACGACCAGCTATTTCCAAAAACCCGTATATCATCGCAATCTATAAGTGATATTCTCCGTAAATTTCTTGACTATACCGAAGGGCTCTCATTATAAAAGATGTCCGCGTGATATGTATATTTACTGATAAATCTTATTATGGCTATCTATCTTGGTGGAACACAACTAACGGCTTTTGTTGTAAACGAAATTGTAAAGTCAATATCGATTGCTATAACCTTTGTATACATTAACAAAATTGCGGGAATCAATTATTTGTTTCCTCATAATTAACTTACTCTGGACTAACAAAGTACAAAAGTGACTGCCAATCAAAAGCGTAAGACAGGCCAGCGTTCAGCAGACAAGAAGCGAGGATCAACGCGCCGAGTATGCGCAAGGCTTGAAGGCGAAACTGGATTATGGATAGTGTTAGAATCGAGCTGACTACGTAAAGCTGCATGTCGACTGCGATGAACCTGTGAGATTTACACCAAAAAGATTTTTAAAAACAGGAATAAAATATAGTCCAACGATACCTAGTAACGAGTTGTAGAAAATGGATAGCTCAAAAACTTTCTTTTGAAAAATATAATCATTTAGATGTGCCCAGTTTCAAACTCGGTTTATAGCACTCAGTGGCGAATTATCAAATAAAAACTTAAGTAACGACATGTAGAGTGTACAAGTTTACTAACCACGTTTGGACTAGGCAATGGCTCTCCGGCTCGACCAGATTGTTAATAAATAGTGCCTGCGCCCACAACTTACGCCTACAGATTTTGCTCTCCGCCTCGACGCTGATGGGCCACAGCGGACCTCCACGGGCTTGAGGCCACCACGTTGCGGCGTATACCACCACCAACATGTACATTGGGAATATCCTGGAAGGAGGCATTATAACAAATATATCAAATTCTACAACTCTTTTTTTGTTTACGAAGCATGCCGAGCTTTGCTTGTATGTTGTCCTTTTATAATAATTGTCGTAAGTTGGTAAAATAGATTGATGCGATGATTGTTCAGTAGAAGTTTCTTTTGTACACCACAACGATCAATGTAGGGTCGGAGCCGGAGCTTTCAATGAAGAACAATATTCTGATAAAATCATAGCATAGTGATAATGTCCACCTGGTTAACTATCACCGTCATATTGAAATAGTGTTCTGGGAGCTGTACTTACGAATCAATCCTCTTCTAGTCTTAGCGTATTTGGCCACTATTCAAGATAGTATAAATAATTTGATTTGGTATGTTAAAGCTTATTTGTCACCTTGCAAGTTTGTACTAGGTTAAATATTAAAATGAAAGAAACTAAAACATATATAAAAATAAATAAATTAAAAACAGTTCCGAAACGAACTGTCTAGGTTAAAATTATGACAACTTCGGTCTAGGACATCGATTTCTCTATTATCACGGCCATTTAGCGCACTTATAAGAGGATTTCTTGTATTAACTGTTTTCAGTAAGTGTGTCTACAATGGAACTTCAGAATAGTATGAGTAAAAAATCCATTAATTATTGGATTGTATCTACCAAGTAAATTATTTTTGTATTAAATTCAATACTAGTAAGAAGAGTCATGACTGTCATCTTAGGTGGAGCCAATCAGAAGCAATTTGTGAACTGTAGGTATTTACCATAAAAAGCAGAGCATTTATATTACGAAAAAGATTATAAAAACACAACTTATAGATAAAAACTCACCTTGCAAATCTCTTTATCAAGCAGAATGGTAGATATTTAAGACCAACATCGAATTTTTTTGAATTTATTAGAATATTATAGGCGAGCAGAAAATTAGAGATGACAACGAACAACTGTACAATAGAGGTCCCGTTGAAAAACAACGTCATGGTTGGATGGTGACTTATCTGTAAATTAAAATTTCGATTTATTTATTGTTGCACTACTATTTTATAAAGCATAATAATTTAACCGAACCTGTTTTAGAAATATCTGGCCCTAATCACATATTTCATACGAATAAAAAGTTAGAGCAGAAATAGCTAAATATCAACTTCAAAACTGTAAAATTGTTTAGGAAAGTCTACCGTTAAAGCTATTTGCGGAATTTAATTAATTCTGGATTGTCTTAAAATTATTTGGTCATAGAATCAGAATTATGTATGAACTGGGAAAATTACTACATATTATAAAACAACTAGCAGGCCCGGTGGACGTTGTCCTGCCGTGATAATAAAAAAATATATACTTATGTGCATGAAACCCTTAAAGCGGCTTGACTTTTTCCGATTCTTTCAACAATTACCATTATATTTCAACCAATTAAAAAAAAAACCATAACATATTATACCTAAACCTTCCCCGTGAATTACTCTATCTATTGGCGAAGACCACGTTACAATCCGTTCAGTAGTTTTCGAGCTTATCGCGAACATACAGACAGACACGCCGGACGACTTCACTAGATATTATAAAACAAAGCAGTCTTCAACAATAGATAGAGTAACAATAAGGAAGGTTTAGGTACATCATTTATCAGAGTTTTGTTTAAATTGGTTGAAATATAACGATAATTACTGGATTTCAATTCATCGAAAACACTGCCTAATTCTTTTGAGATATAGCAAGACAATGCATAGTGAGATATTTCTCTTTTATAGATCTACAAAAAAGCTTTTGATGACATATACCTATCTTTTAAGGATAATTTATCATACCCATCTATCTTCTAAAAACCTGGTCACATACAATGAGGTAATTGGAAGGCTATTTAAACGGATACAGTATTAATCCTTATCAAATTGAATATATTAACTAATGTGTTATGCTTAAGGTTAATATATATTAATATATTGTTAATATATTAACTACCTTAAGCATTTCATACATATAAGTATATATTTTTTATTAACAGTGTAGGGCAACGTTCGCCGGGAATACTAATTATTTAATATGTGGATTATCACTTTAAGGTCAATATATTTAGAACCTATCTAGACTGTAAAACGAGGTACGGTATTTGAACATTTATTTACTAAAGAAAAACTAGCCAATTCATTACAGGTATAGTTATAGACAAATCAATACAGATTAAGTTATCATTCGCGCATGTGTTCCATATAAAGAAGAATATGTTTTTTTTTCGAACTGACTACACTGTTGGCTTGTTAAGGCCGCTACAGTTTCACCGGACTACGCGAAGCATATGTTCAAAACCGTATGTATATAGTTTATTTCCTTTCCCACCTTCCTTTCCATTTTGGGCCGTAATTTAACTTCAGTGCTACGAACGACACAAGTTCAGAGATTACAGTAATTTACAATGAAATAAATAATAATCAGTAACCACTTTAGCCCCGTTTGACGGCCGTATACGACGACTCATATTGTTAGTTTAATACAGATTAAAATTTTTTAATAAATATCTTAGTAAAATTGTTAACAGCTTACCTTTTCTATAAATCGAGGATTATATATATATAGCATGTCGTGTATACAACCAGCATGCGT
This sequence comes from Antheraea assamensis, assembly GCA_035772565.1. Taxonomy (NCBI): domain Eukaryota; kingdom Metazoa; phylum Arthropoda; class Insecta; order Lepidoptera; family Saturniidae; genus Antheraea; species Antheraea assamensis. The sequence goes on from JAQQSE010000011.1 coordinate 5,784,480, forward strand.
TAGCATCGTCAATGCCATGAGGAATACTCTGGAATGTACCGATACAGTATTGACTAGTCATTCATTTCTACCTAAAAATTATTTTTTAGGGAATCGATCGTAAGTCTTAACAATTCTTTACCTATTTAATAAAATTTTGCCATAATGTGGGGTACACAAATTTATCTCCACGTGTATAAAGATTTATGTTTTTTTTTCTAATTTGTAAAAACTTATGTATTAAGTATTGGACAAAAATTGTAGATTGTAGGTGTAAAGAGTGTGAAAGTCTCAACTGGTTGATGATATGGAGAAAATCTATTTCCATTTTTTTATTGATAACAACATTAAAGCTCGTCAATAGCTAATAAACAAAAAAAAGGAAATCGGTTTACAAACGAAGGAGAAGAAGACACTAAGCCGGAGTGATAGCCAATGCACAGGTAAACCAGTGTGTCCACACGCATGCAATTTCATAATACTTTGTATAAAGTACCTGGATTTTTTTTACATGATAACGTCTTATAAATCGATGAACGCTGGTTGCACGCACATAAAAACATGGCTTATTGTAACGTTCCGCTTGAGCCGAGCGTGTAAGTGAGATCGCGAAACAAGCAATAGAGAGGCGCGATCGGTCTCTCCATCGGTAATTCAGTGAAAATAATTCAATTCAATTCATAAAAGTATGCAAGTTTTCATCAATGTTTTTCTTATCACGTAAAATTATCTTTCGTAAACCGACTTTACAGACAACCAATTTTTTTAACTTCGTCAAAATACAAGTACCTGATGCCTTGCACGGGGTTAAGTTCTGTCAGTCGGGGGTCACCATCCGCATAAGTGGAAGTTAGCCTCCACCAGTTTGATCGTATTGACCAAACGACTAAATAACGACTCTCTGCAAATTGGCATTTAAAGGTTTTATTACTTATTTTTGGGGATATTTTACTGGAAGTTTTAGAAATATACTCCGGTAGCATTCGCAGAATTTAGTTATCTACGTGCTATCGTGACAAAAATTTGAACAGAGGTTTGATTTTAAGGTGCAGAATTTCGTGAATTTAACAGTATCGAGTATTTGTTGGTCGTGCACATCTTAATAAGGCATCTATAATGCATAAAGACTTATGGGCTATCGATCTGAACGCACATACACTGTAAACCCCGTTTCTCGCTAAGGAAACAATAATGGTGTACGGTTTTGCGAGCGACGTTTTCTTGTTCTCGATCAACTCCATCAACATCGTTACAAGCTCGTGAAAGCTTTTCGGTTTGTCTGATACCGAGGAAGATACTAATATATGTGCATGACCCTAAAGCTAAAGTGTTATTAACAGGATCTGTTCCAAAATAATCATATGACCTGTCTCGGGTCTCGTCAGAGTAGTAGAAAGCTACCGCCACCAGTGAGTATGCTACAACTTAACTGAAATTATCTTTTCCGTAACCTTTTTTAACGTTAAAATGATGACACACATGATGAATGATCACATCGCAATTTACGTCTTTATAGTGATAATCTTTAATAAGAAATTACCAGAAATATGGTCTTATAACAAAGGAAGTGTTTTTAATTTTAAATTGTACTATAGGATTTGACCCAACCATACTTTGTCAGAGCAGGACAAAATGACTGCACTCTACCTGACGATAAGCACAGTACAATTTGAAACAAAGATGACCACCGAAAAATTTACTATACATTTGTAGACGCCGCTATTATGTCAGCTTGCAATCGTCTGGGCTACTGCATATACGCTGTTTGATCTCAAAACGTGAAAAATCAAAAAAGTCAATGTGAAGGGTTTATCACCATGTTATGATGGTATCTATATAGTGAAGTGTCGATTCCCTACCACCGATTTTGGAGATTGAAATTAGTCGTGTAACTTTTATGGATGTAACATGTGACGTGTTTTAGTCTCAATCCAGTGGACACAACATATTATAAGATATATCAACTGCTACTTACTATTACATCCTCGGACTTACTTTTGCTATTGTCTCTCAATATGACATCGTATGCCGTACCCAGAAGGCTGAGCCCAATAAGGAATATAACAACAGCCAGAAGTATTCGATGACCTTGTTCCAAGGGTTCAGAATTGTTAGTCCTGGCGTACTCCTGCGCATGGGTACGGCAATACTGCAGTTTCGTTAGTGATAATTTTAATCCTCGCTTTCTCCCCCATTGCGAAGCGCAGCGCTCGAAGCGAAGAGAAGCGTTACGCTCTGTCGCGAGCGCAGCACATCGCTCGCTGACGCAGTAGCCTCGGTGGAGTTGCGTGTGGTTGAAATGTCGGGAGTCTTTTGAATATTCCTGTAAATTATTATTAAATATTATTTTTTGAGGACAGAGTAAGGAAATAAAGTGTGAAATCTATTTTTGGAGAAATATTTTGACGCTTTGTCGTTAAATATAAAAAGGTGTCACACACGATTCACACACGATAGAAGTGAAAATTTAGTAAATCGACAAAAGAATGAGATGAACATATATAACAAGGGTAGGATAATTACAAAGTTTATTTGTTAAAAATGAAAGTATTTTGATTAATTTTAAAAGATATTTTATTTAACTTATGTTACATAATTTATTGCTCAAGTTCCATATTTTTAGTTTCAACAAACAAGATATAAAAATACTCACAAACACTGTTAAATAATATCACACCACGCTGACTTCTTACTAAAAAGCTGTAATACGCAGCCGCATACAGTGTACAGGGTACATATAGAACACGTACTGATTACATATACTAACACGCGGTAAATGCTCAAATACAAGCAAGTATTAAGCAGTGTGCAATATACATACACACCGACATTTGCTCTCTCATTCTGGCTCACTAATTACAGGCGCCTATGCTTAGAAGACGGGAGTGGGGATGCTACGAAGCATGGCACAATTTTTTTTTTTTTCGAACTGACCTACACTCTTAGCCTGGCAAGGCCGCTACAGGTTCACCGGACTACTAAGGGGAGCGCTTAAGGCACTCACCCGATTTTATATAGACGACTAGCACAAGGGCGCACGGCACGCTTCGGCTTGCGCTGTCGTCGAGAACCCGAATCTAACTAGCTAAGCTAAACCTCTCCGTATCATACCTGTATGAGTTCGTGAAATATACATGGTTACCAAGCATATATGTTTCGCGATCCCGTACATGTATTTTGTGTCTGACTACTATTTTCTAAACTATTACAGTTCGAAAGGACAAAAAAACAAACAAAAACAGCCCGCCACTATGTGTACCTACGAGTGTGTGTGTGTGCACGTGTGTGGGGTGATCGGTATTGTGTTGTAGATGAGTGTTTGATCGAATCAGTTTTACTCTGTTCGCGCATGCAAGCTGCTCGAGGGCTTCATTCCGGAGGATCGGATCTCGGCTAGAACAGTTGCCGAGGGAGGCCTAGGAATGTGTGCTGGGACAAAATTCACAGCCAAACCGCGGCGGCGTGATCTGTGACAATGCGTGCGTGTCGGTGAAAATGTGACGCGGCCGTCTTTTGTAATGCGGCGCGCCTGGCACGGTATCGTAAGTCGCGGCGGATACCACTATCGGACTGGGATGATTCATAGCTCTATCGAAATAACTAGTCGTGAGAGATTTGACGTACTCCCAGATAGACGACATCTCCAGGTTCCTATGGAGGTCGACTCTCCGGGTGTACCACGGGGCACCGATCGCCTTGCGTAGGAAACGGTTCTGTAGCTTTTGTAGTATTTCAAAGTTCGGTTTTGACATATGCGCGAAAACGGTACAGCTATACGTGAAAATCGGACGAATACACATTTATATAATGTGATCTTGTGTCTGATGGACATTTTGCTCTTAGCACATAATAACGGATGCAAACGACCCAAGACCATAGCGGCTTTGTTTCGTACTCTCACTACATGCGGCTTGAACGTGAGGCGTCTATCTAACGTGACAACGAGATATTTGACCTTAAGGGCCCAAGGAATCTCGGTTCCGTATAACTTAAGGGACTCTATGTTACTAGGATGCAGACGCTGGATCGCATCAAAAATATCGCAGCGCTTTTGTCGGGATTTACTTCTATCCGCCATCGGAGAAACCATTCGCCGAGTGTCTCGATGGCCCTATTCATACGTATAGCTAGTAGAGACGGCCGCCAATCGGAAGCGTAGATTACCGTATCGTCAGCATAACAACCTACCTCGAACCCCGGGGACCGAGGTAGGTCACTGATGAACAGGTTGAAGAGGGAGGGCGCGAGTATGTACCCCTGGGGCACTCCTGAGCGTATCGGGTGGGGACATGGCACAAAGAGGAGAGACCGATTATATAAAATAGTATGTATATTTCTGTCTCATTCTTTGCCGGCTTCATCCTACATATTTTTGTATTTGTGTCTCTTACCTCTCTTTTTTCCGTTGCATCCGGTTTGAAATCACAACGATTCTAAAGAAGTTTGACTTCAAAAAAGGATTAAACAATAGAACACGATATAATTAATTCCACTTTCTTGAATATGCGTGTTATTTTCACAGTTTTTTAATTATTAGTTTCGTATTCTGCTACTATGTAAATTATATTTGTATGATAAGAAAACAATGGAAGTATTGTTATGTAGTTTACATATTGAAAGAAAAAATTAACGATGTATTTCCCTTTAGGCCCTTGCCTTATTATTTGGCCCTGGTGCATTATTTAGTTAGCGCGGTCCCGCTATCCACGAAGTTGTTATTCATTTATATCACCTCATCTCATCTTAACTATAGTAATAAATTGTTAAATAACTATTTAATAATCACACACAACATTTTGTATAACACGTTTCCTCTACATTGCTTTAGAACGTTTTACGCGTTATACTTCTGTTGTGTCAATTTGTGAAGGTGTAAACTTATTTTGATATTACATACATACACTTCATTTTTATTATATGTATAGATGTAAACCTTCTGATAAATTCCCCTTTACTTCTATGCTCTCTTAACGATCATTCTCATTAATTAAGATTTCTGGTTAAACAACAATTTGGGAAGAAATTGATCTTGAATTGATGAAACAAAATTAATTAAAAACTTTTCACTGCGAGTTATTTTTCATCAAGTACGACGCAGTAAATAGAACTGCCAATGAACCGGATTGCCGAGTGACCGTCACAATATTAACCTTAGATCGTATCAAACTAAATTAAGCCTACAAGTAATCCTTTATAATAATAAAGAACGATATAAATAACAGGGCATTAAAATAAATTGACTTTATCCTCTGGTCTTTCTGTATAATATTATTTATGTATAGGTATTTTTAATACTTTAAGTTTTTTAAAAAATTTATTATTATGTGTTTTCATTACTTATTGTTAACAAACGTAATGCAATCTTTGTATTCTAATTGTAACTAATATTTTTATTTATTACTTTTTTTGGTACAGACCCTTGGTCTGCACCTTTTTTATGAAATAATTTTAAATATAATTCATTTTAAAATCTGTGCATCTTGAATACATAATTAAACTGAGCAATGCAAGATATTATTTTTAAACTTGATTAGTTACAGCTAATTAAATATACAATCATTTTTTAACTGTGTTAGTAATTCTGATTATTTTTTGCCTTTATGGCGGTTGAATTAATACTTTTTATGGCCATTTTGAGTTTGTAATCCACAATGTCTCACGCTAGAGCGCTTACTGCTTGATAGATGAACCCAGCAATGGCGTCGTCGGTCATATCGGTATTGTAGACACAGGTGTTGGTGTCTGGACATTGCCACTATAGCGTGTGAGACGCTATCCTGGGTCTGCATCCTTCTGCCTTTTGTTTGTAGGATCACCACCGATTTGAAGGTCAATCCCTGGGATTGATGGATTGTCAGGACGCGTTGTTTATGTGTTATATATATTATGTTTGATGTAAAGATAAGCCAGATCGAATATCTGGCCGGTACTTCTCGACGACTGGCTTATTTTCCGAACAGGCGCGGTGGTAACTTTGACGTTCATGAGCGCCTTCTCAGGGCCTAAACTGAGTAAAGTATTTTTGATTTGATTTGTTTGTTACACCTTCACGTAAAAACTACTGAATGGCTTTTGATGAAAGTCTTCAGTGATATAGATTTTATATTAGAATATCGCATGGGACATAGTTTATAAAGATATTGTTAAAATTGACCAAAATTAATAGCCTAGTATCAAGTAAGTTAAAAAAAAACTGCCATATTAGAGCTATTTCTGCGTTCTTTGCTTAATCCTCTAGAGTTACACGGAGGCAATGTATGGTCTTATAATTTATACAAACCCAAACGAAGTTAGGGATGGTTGCTTGTACTCTATATAGATGTATGTAGGTATATCCTAGATCGACAAACCATAAAGTTCGATCATCATGAAATTGACACAAATATATGTTTTTAACGTAGATCATTTTTCTACTGTACTTCGCTACTAGATGGCGTAGCGGTGTAATAACTTCTGTATAGTTTAATCAGTTGCCATGAAAATTGGTGTATCCAAATATTTGAATACAGATAATATTGACATGACACAACATTCATTGTATATAACCTAACTGTTTACTGAATAATAATAATAAGAAATTATAACATAAGTGTATTGGTTCGCGGACACATCTAGCATGTTATATAATCTGAATATAAAACAAATAAATTGAAAAAAAAACAGAATGACATTCCGTTTAATAATATGTATGGATTTGAATTACCAACTGCTAGGTATTTTGTTAACGATATATGAAGGCAAAAATAACTTATTTTAGACGTAAATAACGCGGATTTCAAAAATATTATAGTTGCGATTTAACCTTCATCGAAGATATTCTGCCAACATTTGTAGCGATCTTAAAAATAATTTAGTCGTTGCCTACGATGTGTTCGAAAAATGCTGTCGCTCCCTTATAAGGCACAACATATTTCAATATACAATTTTATTACAGTAAATCTTTGATGAATTGACCACTAGAAACATTAACATAAAAAAGTAACATTTTCATTAATTTTAATAATTCTTGTTACTACGAGTTTGACGACTTACAAACTTGCCAATTAAGAGTTATAACGACATATTTGTGATAGAACTCTTGTAGACGTTTTATGTTTACTTATAGTATCGGAGTTGATATAAAACTGAATTATAATACAGTTACAAGAACTGTGTGACGAGAGAAACAGTTAACAAGTCACAATTGCTAAGAACTTATATAAGACAATGAATACGTAGACAACACAAAATACCTTAGAATTGAAAGAGGTCAAAGAAAAGGAAATCGGTGTATCAGTGAAAGGACATAAAATGAAGACATAAAATTAACAATCTGAATAAAGTACATTATATCAAGGCATATCATAGAAACAGTAATAGAATTGAAATTTTAAGGTATATTGAATACCTTGAAAAGAATTACAAATTCTTTTTGAGAGTATCAAGGGATTTTATGGCCAGTACCTTGTTTCAACAACACGACAATTCTTTTCCAATTAGATCATGACAACCATACAAAAGGTATAAAATCCAGTATTATGGCACACTTAGGGGTTTCGATTTCCGGGTACAACAGGTATTTAATTTATCCAACAACCGACCAGGACGGTAGGAATCTCTGCCACACTTGATTGGAACTATCATGAGCATAGAGCTAAATCGGTCATAGTGGCTCTTTTTAATTTTACCACGTTTCAGAATCTGTCCGTGTATGTCCAGCATCAGAAAGACATGCAAGCCGCTATACAGTATACAGTGATAACCTTTGATGAGTTACTTATTTATCGATTTTCTTTATTGTTCTTGGATTATATTACGCTTATCATACGACTCAGTGTCATCATTATTTTGCCGTGTTACTATAAATAACCGAATAAAGGATGTATAATCTCTTGGAATAAAATGGAATATCTAGTCCTACAGTTTACAAATGTAGTCGGTAATATGAAAATTCTCATATATTTGTGTAGTAGTGTGGCTGTGGAATTCCCGTATTTCACCTTCGCACTAATAACTCTAGCTAAAGTTTTATAAGCGTGTCTTGAATATGATTTATTTTAGACATTTTAATTTTTACATTTTATTATTTTCACGCAACGGTCAGTTCTCACCTCGTCGATTGTACGTTATTATTGACATAATTAAATGTATGCGGGCACGGCTTGTGAACATAAAATGATCATCTTTCAAAATTCAATGGGTTTTAAATAATCGGTATTTCCATATTTACTAGGAAATTATGGATTTAATAAATTATGAATGCTGTAAATTATATTTACCTCCATCAGATCATAGATCAGGTGGGGCTGGGTAGCGGGTGAGACATGAAACGTTCCGACACAGTACAGCCCGTCCGAATGCGTAAGGCACCCCTCGTAATCGTCCAGGTGGAACAGTCGTGGGAAACGGCTGTACTCCTCGTCTGAAGTAGAAAAACACGATCATATTACTCTCAGTGCGACCATATACACGAAATACCGAATATTTGTTGTATGTATGCTAAAATATATGTTTGAAAAGTCGTAACCTTGTAGGTATGAGCATTTGATAATTGGTTCAACGGGCCTGTTAGTAACGGAATATTTTCTAAATAAATAGTAATATTTATCTCTACTGATTATATTTCTCTTTTTTGTATTTGAATAATTGCGCGGTAGTTTTGAAGGCAGTTGGTTTTTTATTTTTAGGTTTTAGCCTTTGACTAGTTTCGCCTGATGTGAACACGATAAACCCAGAGAAGGACTAGCCCTCAAGTGCAGCTGTTGAAACACATTCATAGGTGCTTGACGACAGATTTCAAACTTGACTTAGAGAAATTTCTACCACCATGTTATGGTTTAGATCACAATGTTGTCTTACACTGAAAGTTGTGGATCATTATAGGGATTTGAACATACATCGATAAAAGCGGTCTCCGAACACACTACAATCACATAAGTGGACTGTGGTAACCATACATGTCATATAATTATATATATAATGTTGCTAGAATGCTTAATATATTTTTTGAGCTGAAAAGTCCAGGCGAATCTGGAGCAATTCCAAATAATTCCTAAAAGCTGCTAAAAATAAGCACTTAAGAAATCTAAATCTATACATAAAGACAAAGTTAAACCATGTATTCTTCTACCAGGCTAATTTCCGCCACGACTGAACCTATTTCCACAAGATTATTATTAGGACATAGAGTTCTTTTCAGATTATTATGTAGCCTACAAATCATAAACATACCTATAGGGGCTAATTAGTAATGGTAAGTTAAAAATTCACAAATTATCTAGATAAAGTAAATCATGAGGACGAATCCGTGGGTATCATCTAGTAGAACTTAAAAACGATATTGTATGGTCATAATTGAGCCACGTGTAGTTTTCTCTACGCAAAAAAAAATTATTAATCATTACAAAATCGTAATCATTCTGCTGCCATAAAAACAAAGTATTTATGTTTATATATAATATATAAAAGAATAACTGATGGGCTGAATGATATATCAACGCACAGAGCAAACATCAGATATATTTTTGGAAATTGAACCATTAGGGTGGTGAAAAAAGGACGAAAGTTTATGTGGAAATATAGTATATATTATCATATAATACGTTATACGATTAGATATAGTTTGAAAACAATTATTGCATAAAATAATCAAATGATGCCGCGGAAAAGTACTAGATTTTATAAAAGCTATTATTTGTGAAAAAGTCTATTAGTATTCAAAGCTCCACCAAGCGTTAAATATTCAAGATTTATTAATCTATACATAGAAATGTATATAGGTAATAAATAATATGCCTGTTACTCATAATACAATTAAGTGGTACAGGTATTTTTTATCTCGATGTAGATTTTATTCAAATATTGACACATATGTAAAGTTTGATTTAAATTCCAAATAAAATTGATAGTGAATAATGTATCTGATCATGTATGGCGGTAAATTTATGAAATATTAGCTGTATCCACGGCTTTATATGTATTTATCATATTTCTTAAAAAAGTACTTTAGTTTTAACAAAATGAATATTGTATAAATATTCAATTTGTTCAACTGTCTATTTCTTTTAACGTGGGGAAATCCATCATGGGCACGCCACCCTCCCGGGGGAGAGGGTAGGTAATGTGAGGCTCCTACTCATTAAAACCCCACGGTATACATCCGCTGCTTTTATTGGGGCGACATGAGATCAACTGTCTATACCATCTAAGCTGATGCGGTACAACACCGATCGACGATGAGTTATCTATAATGAGTCTATCACTAACGTATTTCAAAATGACTGAATGACTGAACCTTTAACTTCGCTTTTCATTAGTATATAATACTTGAATTCCCACCTATTTACATATGTCATCCTTTCTAGCATAAAGCCATATATGAGCAAGCAAACATTGCAGGAACGTGACAAACTAGTTGTATCAGTTACTTTTAAGAAACATGCCGTAAAAAGTAAACAAGAGCTTAAAGAAGCGTAAATTATTTTATTTTTATTTATTCATGTGTAGGTACTTGCAGAAAATGTCAAAAGATAATGTTATTTCCTTATACAAAAGCACAGTAAACTTACATTTAGAATTATCCCAGCTTGTTGTATTTTTACACGCATTATAACCAATTTAATGTTATACATTTATTCGGTCTTCAATCCGAGTGACATCAACTGTTAGGGTTACTTGATTCCAATATCACTGTTGGTAATTACAATTAGAAGGAACGGCAAAGGAATAAGGAAACATTTGAAATTATCCAGATCAGACATTTCTAATTATGTCATTGAACATGTATTTTAGTATATTTAACAATAAAATTTTTAATATATTGTCTTTGTTAATGTAAATATGGATTAATTGATCGTTTTCAAGGTGGTTTTTTTATAATTTTTGTATCTAATTTCTTACACTAAACTATTTAGTCGTAATTATAGTGATACACTTTCAATTTTGTATCATATTTTAATGGGAAAATGTATTTTTAATGCACGATTTATAACGAAATTAAAAATATACGTTAAATATCAATATTATAAACAAGAAATTTTGTGACAATAAATTGATGTTTGTCAGTCTTTCACGCAAAAATTAGTCAACGGATTTTATGTGTATAGCTATTTTTATAGTTGTATTTATTGCTGATAGATTTATAGCTTATACATAGGAATAACATATAGCCTATAATTTAAAAAGATATTGTTTAAAATAGCCGAAATATATTGAAAAGTGTCAAATGAAAAGATTCCACCATTTGTGAGGTACCTTAACGTGCGCTGTACGTAAACCTTGGTATACTGTCATCATTTATAAACATACAAACACAGACAAAGTCGTTGGCGAACGCTAGTACATTTATATATGCCATTATTCCTGTATGTATAATATTTATCTAAAATATTCGATTCCGATATAAACAGTAAAACAAACTGAAGTTTACGTATTCGATTCTTGTTTAGATTTCTTGTTTTAATTTTTACCAATTCTGAAAAGTAAATGTTATATATTGGATAGCTACATTACTGATAAATGATCCCTTATCTGTTGAGAGATCATCGAAAAATACTCATACACGTACTTAATATCACTGTAATAATGAAACACAGTGTATGTGTATGAGTACTATAGGGGCCGCCCAAGTGTTACATAAACAGAATTTTAGTTATCTTTGACCCGCTCTTTCCCCTACATCAGCAAAAGTAAGCTAATCTCTTTCCCCACCCCTTGATACTTTCGTACTAGTATAACTCTTACAAAACCCTTCTCAAGTTTTTTAAAGAGTTTTTAAATTAAAACAATAAATACTAAATAGAGAAATATTGGTAATCGACCTTCAGATACCCCCCTCTTTTGTGTCACCAAAAATAAGCAAAACGTAGACCCCCTGCTCCCTACATATTTTTCTGTATGAAAATATTTTGTATAAAATAATAGCTATATTAACGCTTAATTATGGCCAATTATATAGAATTGTAAACTATTATAAACAAATTTATAAAATATAAAAAAAAAAATATTGCGAACCTGCTCACTATACATTACCATTATTCTGAAATTAATAAAAAAGAACTGACGCAATTCTATGGTTATAATAATTCTCCGATAACTAATTAAATATCAGTACCTATTTGTAATTAAAATTTTACGACTTAATCCGTCATAGATTACTAATAATCATTTTTGCTTGATACTCAATTATTTATCTATTTGCTTTTACCCGCGACTTCGTCCGCGTGGAACTTGGGAACAAATTTATGTCCAGTGTGAAGGTGCACGTGTTGCACACCAGTTACTGTACACTGTTTACTTGGTTTATTATATATGCGCGGAACCCTAATATTTATCCTAAAATAAAAGTAAGTTACGCCTTCCCAAAATTACTTTTTTTCAAAAGTCACATGGAAAATCGGGGTTGGACCAATAAATGTTTTCAAAATTGCTTTATTGCTATTGAAGCTAAGGAAGAATATTTTGGATACTATAAGTTCATTTTTGACCGCTCATAGTATTATTTTCTTATTCCGGAATTTTTTGAAACGCCTCACGTATTACAATAACGTATTTTTCATAACCGTTCGAAATTCATAATCATTTTATTTTATATGTTTGAATTTAATTATTCGAATTGCTTATTTATGGTATAAATGTTTATATCGTGCAAATCATAATAAAAATGACTAATAAATCAAAGAGTTAATAGATACATACTTTATTTATAACACATTATTAATCCTTAGACCATTGTTAAAAAACATAAAAATATTTCCCATCTAACTACTTGATATATGAGAAGTTCAACGCTCCCTCGATAATTATAATTTTATTCTTATTCTATAAGAGGATTACAATTAAAAACATTTTGATACAATATTAATTTCGATTAATACAATTAGAAAACTCACTAAAACAATAATTAAATGTAATAACGATCCGTGCTCAATTTATATTTATTTGCAAAAAATTTCCAACTTTGTTCAAATGATTAAAGAAAAAGAATAGAATATTTGTGTAAACATGTTAATGTGAATACTGACATGTTTCACTAATATTATTTTATCATTATATTTAAGATCCATCTTTGCGTGTGGATATCGATCTTTTTGTCCGGGAAGTGCATTACAGTTGTAGTCGACGGCTGCACCTCTGATGCCATGGCAATCAATGCCGGTGTCCCACAAGGCTCTGTGCTATCACCCACACTGTTCCTTCTACATAACAATGAACTTTTGGATATCCCTAATATTAAATGCTATGCAGTACAGGTGATGCCGTATAGTCGGGCTAAGCTAATAAGTCGGAGGTACTCGTTAGAGCAAAACGAACTAAATTTGTGTCTCAAATTGAAATATCGTTGGACAGAGCTTCCGATTGGGAGATGCAAATCTTGTCCAATTCAATCCCTCAAAAACACAAGTCTTGCGTTTTCCAAAAAAAAAAACCACATTAATGTTAGCACCTAAATATCACAGGGCACTTCTCTGAATATTTCTACCAATATCGGGATCCTTCGCGTTAATATTTCCAGCAATGTGCAATTTCGGTCTCATTTGGAAAGCAAGGCCAAATTGACAGCTAAAGAGCTGGGTATCCTCAACCGGTCAAAACAGTACTTTAACCCAAAGCAACGACTTATAATTTATAAAGCACAAGTACGTCCACATATGGAGTACTGCTCATACATCTGGGCTGGTGCTCCTTCCTACGAGCTTTCTCTTTTTGACTCCATGCAAAGGCGAGCTATGCGCATTGTTGATGATCTCGAATTAACATGCAGTATATAGTCATTAGAACTTCGCAGACATTAGGTCTTTATTTGTGCTTTACCGCATGTATAACGGAGAGTGTTCTGAAAAACTTTTTGAATAGGTGCCATCATCACCCTTCCAAACTCGCACCACCCGCCTCTGGGGTTGCTCATCCACATACCCTAGTAGAATGGCGAGAACCGTAAGGTTCTCTAGGAACTCCATTATGTGCATACTAACGTTGTGAAATAGGTTGCCAAGCACGGTGATCCCACAGGATTATGACATGGGGCTCTTCAAAAAAGGATTGAAGCATATTCTTCAAGGTCGGCAACAAAACACTGATGCCTCTGGTGTTACAGTTGTCCATAGGCGACGGTAATCATTTAACATCAGATGGACCGCCTCTGTGTTTGCTGCCCTTTGGCATAAAACAAATCCTATGATAGAATTAAATTTATAACTATCCCTCAAAATAGTGGATTTTATAAGCGATTAGGTATTTAATGAGTACAAAATATTTCACAAAACACTTAACAATAATGTCAGCATCGCATACACCTAGACAATTTATGTTAAATTAATTCCAGATAAAAAAAAATGCTATTTTATGTATATTTAATAGATTTCTGACTTATTATAATAATAGCAGTGAGGTATTATCGTGTGCATGGATGGTATTTTAAAGAAGACCCTTATAAACGAAAGGGCTGACGTAACTCTGAGAATTAAAGTAGAAAGAAGAAACATTAAAAATAACTAATTTGGTAAGTTTTAACTCATTCTTGCAGCATTACTATGATCCAATTTAAGAGATGTGGTACATAATGATACACTGCACCCCTTATCCTCAACGTACCTTTTTATTTATCTCTAAAAGACCGCGATCCTGAGGGTAATAGACTGCTCGTAAGGACTAAGCTAGAACACCTGTGTAGCAATGTGTGTTCAACCACACAATTTAGAACACAAAGCAGCATTACGAGTACTCCTGCTTATGGCAAAAAATTAAATTAAATCAAGTAAATTTGCAATCGAACTTTGATGAATATTTATCACTGTCTCAGTCGCCAATTGCATCTGCGATTTTGTTTTTCCTTCAACAGAGCACGTTAATTGCTGCACATAATTATGCCTGATGGGAATCGCAATGTAATATAATAACAAGAACCACCGAGAAATGTTAAATATATCAACAGTCGCCCCTGTCATGCCAGCCTGCATACCTTTCAGCAGCAAGCTTTATTGCCTAATCCATATATGAGACATAGGCACTAAAAACGAATCAATGTGCAGGTCTCAAGAAAATGTGCATGGTGTTAGCGACTTAGACGTATACAGAACCTACCAATTCGTTATAACTTAAAACATTATAGACTAGCTGGTACTCGCGACTACGTCTGCAATGTTTATTATCTTAGTATTTTTTTATGTACAAAAAAAAATTGGAAGGAGAAATATACTTTGCTTTAATTTTTTTTAGTCTTCTGTGGCGCTTACAAAATTCAGTTTCGTAAAACTCAGATAACATTATTTTAACCCTTAAATGGACGATTTTTGTTTCATGTTTTAAAAATATATATTTGTGTAATAGACATGTATCTAGGAAATCTAGGAAATGTATCTAGGAAAAATGAGTAGAAAAATCTAGACATGAATTTACTATACTTTTTGCCAACATTAAAAAAAGTACAAAATTCGTTCAGAACTAGTTGTCAAAATTAACAAAATATTAAAAGAAGATCAATTTTATCTGTGATGTTTAGTATGTTGTTTAAAAACAACATTGTCCATTTAAGGGTTAAATAAACACATCCTAATAATTTTAAATAAAGACTGAGTGTCTAAGAAGTAAAACTAAAACTCAGTAGGTTTTGCGCGGTACGCGCAGGACCACAGACATCTATCATTTTATTTATATACATGATACAAGTTGCAGTGGACATTTAACATCAAATAAACGCCTGCTTGCATTTTGATTGTCATAAAAATGTTTGTAAATTTATACTCTATTCATACATTATCTGTAATAATGTTATTAAAGAAATAAATTTGTCTGCGGTTGAACTATCTCAAAATTTCTTTCGAGATAGTCGGAACTTCTTTGAACCCCGAAATTTATAAATCATTCAAACTCATACTCGTTTTGTGAAACGTATAACATTTAGATATTTATCTGTCATTCGTTTATATCCTTAATCATCATTTTCCTTATTAAATTAATTTATTGTTTGCAGTATTTCCAATTAATAGTCAAATTCAAAGTGCGTCAGCAAAATTCACACACACATATTTCTATTTTTTTATCCTTCTCAATAACAGCTTAATAATAGCAGCTACGGCCTCATATTGCTGTAAAATGTCAAATAACAATGCAATAAAGAGATACAGCCCTTCATACTGAACCACACTAAAGCGTGCTAATTGCGTGTCCTTAGATTAACACCGATTGTCAAAACCTGTGATTGTTGTCTTGCCGCAGGTTGCAAGTTGCAACCTTGCAGGTTGTTTGACATAAATATATGCCTACGTATAGAAAAAAGTGTTTACTGTTTGTTCGAGCTAATTTTTAAAACAACTGAATAGATCTTTCAGAAGAACTTTCTAGAATATTATATATCTTAACGTTTATCATACCGGCTAAGACCGTACTGTATACAATTTAACTTCGGTAACTTATAATGGGTAATATGGTTATGTAAGAATTATCAAATAGCAGTTAAATGAATGAAAAACAGCTCACAATTAGTTAACCAAAAAAAATGTAGTTTTTATGCAATAATAAATCGATTAGAACAGAGTCAAGGGTACTAACTATTCAAGGGTTAAATTCAAAAATAATTATTTTTAAATCCCGTGTGGTATTATTATACGGCAAATGTACATATGCTGTTAATTTTATATTGTGTAAAAATATGTATTGTGCAAAGATGTGTCTTTATAAAAGTAAATATAAAAGTTTTTCATTTACATACATTTCGTCGCATGTCGGACGCGTTATTTTTTATTCTAGAATAAGTACCCTATTTTTTCAATATTAACGCAGTTTCATTTGCAATACGAATAAAAAGAAATTAGTCGATGTCAATAAAAGCCGCGAATTATTAAAATTAAACTGTAAAAAAGTTATAAGTCATAATCACCAGTCCTCAGTACTCTGTGCAATACAGTACTTATACTGTCGAACTGGCAAGAAATGTAGCGGAAATCACATCTCCTTACCGAACAAACTTCATGAAAATTAATTCACACATTACCGGTGAGTATTTTGTCCACCGCATCCGCGCTCGCCGATATCAATATCACTAGAATCACGAACATATTGTTTAGCACACGGCACTCCTTCATCAGTGAGTCCATATCACATAAGACTCGGACAACGAATGACCTCCGCTACCGACGCTTTGACTATATATATAATAATATCTTCAAAAAATTAATTTGTACTCCATATTGTCACATAAAAATTAAATTAATTGAAATCGACGCTTAGTTTTTTTTCTTACAACTAGAGTTTCTTATTTCTTTGATGTCCTAAAAGTGTACTGTATTGTACGGTCCAAAAGCCACAATAAACAGAACAGGAGAAATAAGAAAATAAACAATTTATGGCTGTGAGTAGGTACTGGTAGATACGAGTACTCATGTACATTACAACATAACCATTGCTTCGAAGTTATTGAGAAGTGATATCAAAAATTAGATCGGATTTCTGATATTATTTTTTTTTCTACTTTTTAGATATTGTTTAGTCATTCAATATAATATTTTAAGAAAGTCCAAATCCACAACTATTTTGGAAAAAAGAGAAGCGGTCGTAGTCACGGTACGCAACATAGATTTTCCGCGAAAACGCTGAAATAAAATCAAAATAAGCATTCACTTACATTATTGCTTTGCACTATTTTTTTTATTTCCATTTGCCAATGTTTCTACACGAGCAGTCTATGGGTTAGCTACAGTCAAAGGACTATTAATGCTTTGCGTGTGAAATATAATAATATCTTTCCATTATTCTTGGGACTGCCGCGATTCTGTAGCGCATCTGGGATGCTTGCATATGCTCGGGTTGATGATTTTTACGCAATCACGCGTAAGAGAGCAGCATCCATCCTAGGTAGACTTCGCGACAGTCCCAACAGAATAATGAAAACATTCGTAGATATATATGATAGCCCTTATCTGAAACACTGGATATCGGTGGTTATATAACGCTAGGGACACAATGTTGCATTTTAGTTTTGTATCAACGTCGATTTAATTTAATTATTATATATACTTTAATTATATTTAATTTTTTATTTTAATTAAGTAGGTAGTTTTGTATATTTTTGTGTTATGGACCTTCATTGTCTCTTGAATGAACAAATAAATGAAAAAAATGAAGGTATTCTCAAACACAAGATAGTTTTACCGGCTATCACTATACATAACAAGCGATTTGACGTTATCAATGTAGTTCGGTGAAGCTGTAAATGTCCATCAGGCCAACAGCGGCTTCTACCTCTCTCTTAAAATACTATGTCCCCAAACTGTCGAAGCAGAGGACAATGCACGATGATTTTCCATCCCGTTCTGTCGGTGGTTTCACGTTTCAGTGCATAGTCAGGTCGAAAAAAAAAAACCTAAAAAACTTATTGGCCGTTGCCGCTTTTGAAAATATTAGTCTGCAAAATAATGTCCTTGCTGGAACTTCATGCATAATATTGTATTGTAATATATCAGAATTGCATTTGTTTTATCAATTAATTATAAAATTGCCTAAAATTACCCAATTGTTACAAAACACAGAATTGTTTTCAGTCGTTCAGCAAATAAATTTGAAAAGTATCAAAAAAGGAAAGAAAATATATACATAGATATAGCCCAAGTACTCCTCATAATATTCTTGAATACTATTATATTATTAAGAAAAAAATATTTGATTGTTTGTTTGGAATGGATAAATGACAATAAATTACTTAACCGATTTTAAAAATTCTTTCTTCAATGGAAATATACATTATCAGCTACATGGGCTATATTTTATTTTCAAAATTAACAGCAAAGCGAGCGAAACTGTGAGCAAAAGCTACTTCTTTAATTAAAATTTAGAAATCGGTCCATTTTTGAAGTAGGAAATAAGAGAATACGAACTTCTGATTTCGTTTATTTTATATTATTTTCATCCGTGCATACTGCAGTTGTCTTCTTCGCACTCTATATGGTTGTTTGAAGAGACTAAAAGGTAGAGCGAGACAGCTAAAGATTCCTGTTCAAAAGTATTCTTCAAATGCCGTGTCGATAGTGTCTCCTCTTAAGATTGAATATTTTTAATGGAATTTTTACCAAAAAACTGGTACACTGGTTAGGTTAATAATACTGTTTAAAATGATTAATTGGGCCACTTTAAATGATTGATAAATTGTTATATTCAGAGGAAATCACTACGCGACTACTTAGTCACGTGCATATAAATAATTAATGTATGTAAATGTTTTGTCGTGATGATAGCCCCATAACTCCGGTAGAATGTTGTTAAGACGTGCTTCATTCTCATATTTGATTATATGGTTGTCAAATGCTATAATGAGGATTTTTTAAATATATAACTTTTAGCTTAATTGACTTCATTTACACCTCACCTGATGTGAAATGACAATGTGGTCCAAGATGGTAAATATGCTACACCTAGAGGATACTGGCAATTGTAGCTGCTGGAAAACACCCATAGGTTCTGGCGGCAGATTTGCAACTTGAGAGTGGTCGCTAGACAGGCGAGCTTAGAAAAATACCTACCATCGTGCTATGGTTTCATTAGGAAGCTTTTCTTCTACGTTTATCGACGCAGTACCCGAAAACACTAACTACTGTGCCATCATCGCTTCAAAGATATAAGCTAATCGAAAAATTGGAAAATATCCATTGCTATGGAAAAAAATCATAAGATACGGAACGCATACCTATACCTACCTACATTGTTCTTCAATACTGATGGACGGTAACAAGCTAAGAACGGGGAAAGATTCAGCCGTCATAGACTAATCAAATCAGATACGAACTAGATTGTTTTTTATTTTCCAGTTCCATAGAGCATAAAGCTTCTTTTAAATATTAAAGAGGGGAATGTCGAATTAATTGAAACCGAAACTCATTTAGTGTTCCCTAATTATTGTAGTATATTACGTACGTAAATTCTCTTGGTTCATGATAATGACCATGATTCTTGTTCTTTCTAACAAATGTATTTATTACTTTCCTAATTATCAAGCTCATAATTTAATTTATAGAACAATTATTGCTATGTGCAGATCTGAGATAACTGTTAATAAACAAGTAATTTTATAAACAACTAGATTTGCCCTTTAATTCGCTCTCGTTAATGATTTACTCTAAATGAAAGAAAGGTTCATGGTATATTTTTTATAACTCTTACAATATGTATGGAAACTTTCATGATGATAGGTTACGTATTAAAGGCGTGAAAGCGTAATTTTTTTATTAAATAAACTTATCGTGCTATTTTTGTTTAATAATGCCCAAGTGATACTAAAAATAATGATCCGAATCTATCCAATAGGTTTTGAATGATGCGTGGAGAACGACAGAACTCTATCATTTTATTTGTACTGATTATATTATCAGCAAAGTCGCATAAATAGATTTATTTAATTGTATTTACATGAATTCGAAAACTTGATTCGAGTCAGTTGTTGTAATGTAAATAATGCATGAACATAAATAGAATTAATAAACTCAATAACATGTATTTCTATATATTGTAAATACCACGACGTTCATCTATAACCACTGCGCCATGTATGTATAAGTTTCCTCGACCACGCTGTCTGCATCGAGGGTATACATATAATTGCGTATTGAACTCCAGGAGGCACATATACACAGAGAGAGAATAATATAGTATTAAGTGCTCCAAAAGCTTATGAAGTAAATAAAAATATAAATAAAAAAATGTGGTTTTATATAACCACTGCATATGTAAGTGAAACTTTTTTCCGATCGTAGACATTTAACTGTGAATGTTCTGAAAAACATTATATATTTAAATCATTCAATCATTTTGAATTGTGCCATGGACGCCACTATATTGGCCTTGGCTGCTCTGCCGAACGCCCTTTCACTTTAGCCCGACTCCGCGGCTGAATGTAATGCGATATGCGATATATACAAAATAATTTGAGGCGATGTAAAAAAATGTTTCAATTAGAAAAGAATAGAGTTCACCGTTTACTTTTTTGTCTCAGACACGTGATTATTTTTATTTCATCGACATACGTCGAAACTATGAATTCAATACAACAATGTAATATAATTTTATACATTTTCGAATATGAGAAAACTTAAGAATAAGTACCTAGTTTTTCAATAGCAAAGTTCAATTTTCATCCAATCCGTACCGAACTTAATCGAAAACTCATTAGCAGCTGTCATGTTTATTGAATACAATAACTTTATGCTAAATATAAAATCATTCTTTATAACCTGGCAATAGTAATAAACCGAATAATGAACAATCCTATTGCCTTAATTTATTATATACTAGCTAACGCCCGTTGCTTCGCACGCGTTTTTTAACATTGTATGAAAGAAATGTATAATTCTGAGAAGCTGCAAAATTACATAAAATGCTTTTTTAAAACCTTTGTAAAATTAATATTCTAAGCCACTTTTAATTTGTATTTTAGCTGTACTTGAGTGCTAGTTTTTTTGTCAGTTTTGATCTTGTTGTTCTAGCTTTAGCGATTGACCCGCTATTTTTAGTGCTGTAGATATGCATGGGTAAGTATGACATAACTTTATCTTCAGTTTAATTAGCGGATAGCTTTTGTCTTTGAGCTATCGGGTTTCTAATATATAAATCCTGACCTTGTTCATAATCTGTTTCAGGTTCTCGGTCAAGGTTATGTCGAGTCATAATCTGCTCACGTTGAAAATGAGATAAGTAATGTGTAATTTTATACACTATGTTCATCCTTTCACGGTGGTTCTGTTGATATAATTGCTGTGTCAAGTTAAAATATGTTTGGTCTCTAGGGTCAAAAATACGCTGATAAGATCAAAGGGTCTGCATTTGGTAAGACTATACAACGCGGCGGCGGGTGGTGCGAGTTTGGAACGATAATAAGGGCACCATATCAAAAAGTTCTTCAGAACACTCTCGGTTATACATGCGGTAAAGCGCACATAGAGACGCAATGTCTCTACGAAATTTGAACGACTCTAGACTGCATGTTAATTCGGGATCATCAACAATGCGAATAGCTCACCTTTGCAGGAAGTCCAAAAGAGAAAGTTAGTAGGAAGGACCACCAGCCCAGATATGTGAGCGTTACTCTATATGTAGACTATTGACATATGATGTACTTGCGCTTTATAGAGCACATGTCGTTGCTTTGGGGTGAAGTACTGCTTTGACCGGTTGGGGATACCTATCTTTTATTTTATTTTTATGTTAAAAATCTTCAGTAAATAAAGGTAGAATTAATTCAATAAATGTACTATTCATTCACTTACTAATATATTAAAAAATATATCGATTCTATTTTAGCTACTAGCTAAAGCTACTAGCTCGTTTAGCTACTAATTTAATCACATGTCCAAGCGATTCCCCTAACTGATAACTACCTATATCTAAATGAATCCTACCAGACATATAAATAATAGTACGTACGTGTACTAAATACTATTATAATTATTTAATCGTATCTGGCAACATTGTTTCATTTCGGAGTACCTTGACTATACTAATTTGATTTCGCCTTGTAACACCTTTTTTTGGTCCGTAAAATTTCCAAAGGTCTCTCCTATAATTTTTAATAAACGTCATAATATCAACTGATTGATTATGTATTCGTTCACAAAATACACGTAATAAATTGATTGCCGAGAAACAAGTTTTTCTTAAGGATCACCTTTATACCAGGAGTGCCCTTCTCCCACCTTCGAGGAGTGTAGTTGTGTGTTAATTTTCAATTGTCTATGGTTTTAACACTTCTTTTTAATAGGATAAAAAATTACATCGTCTGTACTGTCAATTTCAGTTTCTACACATTTGCGATAGAGGCACTATCAGTACATAAACAAAACAAGATTAATTAGTAAGAATCGAGATCCATTTTAAGCCATGTGTAAAACTGACGAATGCTTAACAAATAACAATTTTTGTAGGATTTTGAATGCACCAAAAACTATATATTATCCCACATCTAACAACAATTTATCGAACATCAGCTGAATCTTATGAAGTCATGCATTAAATATACTTTTATTTAATTTTATTCAATTTTATTCAACATTAGCGTATACCATTACACAGAATATGAATTATAAATTAAATAATAAAAGTGTATACAATTCACACATATAAATAAAATTGATGTGTCTGTTGTTAACTTCTGTTAACTTTTGTCATTACCTAGAGTAAAGCGTAGTGATATGTAGCCAAAACAATACTTTGATAGGCCTCTATCTACCAGAGAAAGTATAGTCAAAATCGGTTTAGCAGTTTGGGAGCTTAATGCCGCCAAACACATCAATTTTATTTATATGTGTGAATTATATATTCTTTAAGTATTTAATTTTAAATTAAATACTTCTGAATCTATAATGAATTAAGAATAGAAATAGTAAAAGTGATGAAAAAAAAAATGGATTTTGGTGCGAAAAATATTTTCATAACCGAAATACGGTTAGGGTACTGTCAAGTAGGAAGTAATTGTATATTTATTAGGTATAGAATAGTATATGCGTCACATTCTACCTGTGAGAAGTAGGGTGATTAGTTAATAGATAGACATTTTGCAACAAAACCTATATACGTCGACACGTCCATAACTAAGTTGGACGTAAGCTTAGACAAAAATAAGATAATATGTTTAACAATCAACTATTCCATAGAAACAAAAACATATGACGTAATTTTATTAACTTAATAAATTATACACAATTTGTATACATAATGGACTATGTATTCTTAAATAAATCATTCATTCAGAACAATTTATAAGATTATGAGCCAAATAACATTCATGTAGTATGTTTATAATATTAAATATTTTTAGACAATTTTTAATATACGATTATAATAAAAGTGTAAAATTATCAGGTACAAGAACAAAATGTTCGGTAAAATCTGGTAACGCATAGTTAAAAGGGGCTAACAGAATCTATAGGCCCCCTCCAAATAAACGCAGGCCACTACAACAAGCGCCAGCGTAGACGTTGGTTGGACATGGGGAGGCGATTCGTTCGCCTTTTTTTTTTATTTACGTGGGGAAATCCTTCATGGACACGCCACCCTCTCGGGGGCGAGAGTGGGTAGTGTGAGACTCTTACTCACTAAAACCCCACGGTGTACCGGCCGCCGCTTTGGTTGGGGTGACATGGGACCGTACAGTGCTATCACCATGTCACCCCAGCGGCTAGCCCAGCGGAAGGTGTCCGCCGGGCGTCGTCCACATAATGGGAGGCAAGCTGGGTATACACCAGCCACCCCCTACTCGTCAGCCAAACCTGTGCAATGGGGAGATGGGCCCCCGACCCATCCCCCCAGGTTCGGCTACGGAGGTGGAAGGAGACGGATAAAACGCTGCGCCCTCCCACCGACTCTGCGTTGACGGAGAAGGTCACTCAGAGGATTCTCCTCGCGAACCCTCTCCGCCGCCTCCTTCTGCGAGATGACCTCCTCGCAGAAGGAGGCCACAGCATTCCATCTTGTTTCGCTGCCGAGCATGGCCGTGACCACGCTCGACAGCGACAAATCATTCCCCACCGCCGCAGCCAGAGTACGACGCTGAGACTCCCACGCAGCACACTCAGAAAGAGTATGCTGTGCAGTGTCTGTATCAGCGCCACACTCATGGCATGCGGCGGTCAGTTCCCTGCGTGCTATCTGGTGCAGGTACCAACCGAAGCACCCGTGCCCGGTCAGCATCTGCACCAGTCTGAACGTCAGGGAGCCCCACTCCCTGTTGCGCCATTCCGGCAGGACTGGGCGGACGGCGTCGATAGTATATCTACCGTAACGCGCGTCCGCCTGGTCCTGCCGCCATTTCTCCATCATGTCCCTCCGGACCCTTTCCCTCATTTTCTCAATTTCCCTGGGAGCTGGAGGCTCCCCGCGGCGTTTCTTAGCCGCCGTATATATACGGCGGAAAGAACCTCCGCCTCCAGCTCCCGGGGAAGGGAGCCGGCGAGCACGAAGGCCGCCGCCGAAGACACCGTCCTCTACCCTCGTATCGCCCTCTGCGCCACAATACGCTGCGCACCCCGCAACGCTCAACATTTGCGTCGCAGAGGGCGTCCACCCACAACGGTGCAAACAATTCGTTCGCCTCCTATGTTCGTCCTTAAGCCGGATCAAGGGGAGATGGATCGGGGAGCCCGTCTCTCCATTGCACTGGTTCGGCCATCTGGGAGGCAGTCAGGGTGTACCAGGCTGTCTCTATCTTAGCGCGGGAGGTCCGGCATTAGGCTAGGCTGGCTGCCGGGGCGTCATGGTGCTAACTGGCTAACAAAACTTAACAAACTATTTCTGCAAAACAGGCAGAACATCGACGTGCGAACCATAAAACAACAGTTATTCAAGCGCGCAACATACGACCTACACGAATTGTTCATAAGACGAGCTTCTGTGTGCAAGTAACAACAGTTTAATTCAGAGCGAAGTTGAAGTTCAGTAAACTACTGAAAATCATATGGATTTGTTGATACCAATAGTCACTCTTGAGACTGTACACGAGTCTCCATGGACTGAATTAGAATGGATGTCCTGTTACTATTACTTTAATAGTTCCCATTTAAGTATTATTTAATGTTAACCCTCTGATTTTAGATTACGATTCAAACAATCTCAAATACTTGTCGTCAGTAGTTATAATACAAATAATAAATCTAATTGTGTTTTCTTGAATAAATCAGCAAAAAATTGAAAGATCCCACGTGAGATTAGTGGAGGAGTATAACGGAAACCGTATCAAAATTTGTTGTATAGTTTAGAAGAATCACTTATTTACGCACAGACAGACGCAAAAAACTACTTTCATTTTCAATGTCCATTAATTAATTTAGATAAATATACACAATAAAATATTTCTGTGTACGTACAAAGTGATAACTTATTTGATCAGTTGATTACATAACTGACAAAATATTATTAACAAAAACTATAAATCACCGGTAACGGTTATAGATGTGGGATTACCATAATAACTGACCAGTATAATGATCAGAAACAACTTAACGTGACTCGTAAATATGCTGCTTTATATTAATATCTATTATATGTCTACCAAGAGACAGTTTCAATTGAAAACAATTTTTCGAGTGTTAAAATGCTGAAGCAATAAGAAGTATGAGGAAATGTGTTCGTGGTGTGTAGCTATAGGTTGTCGTATGAGTCCTATCAATTGTATTAAGCTCCTGAGCTAACTGTACATAGTTTTGTATAACATTTTGATTATACGTCTATGTAAGCCCCGTTGTTCATTTGCCATTGCTTAGTATAAATGGGCGTGTAATCTAGAGTTACATTTCTGAAACCGATATTGATTCGATTCTGGTACCCAGTTTGCTTTTGTGATATAACTATATAATTATGAGGTGGAACAACACTACTTATTGAGCACAGAGTATATGGTTAAACAACTACTAAATAACTCTAATTTATGATTTAAAATAGCGTTAAATTATTGTATATTCACTTTAATTATTACATATTTAAATTTCCTTATATTAAATAATACGTACCTATTTTAATTTCAATGTCTAATGTAATCGTTAGCGCCATCTGTGTTAACAACGATATACGAAATTAAAACAAACTCTAGAATTAGTTATAAGATGGCGCAAAACAAGTATAATCTAAAAAATGTGCAAAACACAAATGTCAATAACGGGAATCTATGTAAAACAATGTTGTTTTATTTATCTCATAAGAGATAGCGCTGTGTATAAATTTGTTTAGATATTTAAAAATATAACAGAACTAAATATCGCAGCACTTCCGCTAGGGAGATTTTTTTTTTGCTATTATGATTTCAGTACAAAATTATGTTTTTTTTATTCGTCGTCTATACATTCAGATTCATTGAGATTGCAGTTTGAACAAAGATTTTGAACGGCATTCTCTTCGAATGTAATATAATTTCAGTAGTTCCTATTTATTTGTCTTATATTTGAACCAATTAAGTAAATTGCTTAGTTTCCCTAAGAAGCAAGGTGAATCAATCATCTACTTGCGCGTGAATTCATGCGGTTGCAATTAAAATCCAGCCTCTCTACACTAATATTAGCGTAGGACCTCTTTAACTACGTAGTAACTTGACATAAGAATGTTCTAAAATCCAGAATTCGAGTTTAATAAATATTTTAGGCAATGAAACATTTTCTTACATTTTACACATCGACTAGCAACGCCTTAAAGAAAGAGAGATAAACATTTAAACAATTTATTTTTGTGTGATAAGCCTTTGTAATGTTGAAAATAAATAAATATACGAGTAAGCTTCACAAAATTAGAAATGCCCGAAATTAGTAAATTAGGAGTATAGAAAATGAATCTTTGATTTTATTTCAACGCAGAATGCGTAATACACTCAGTTATACGTCGACTAGCTGATACCCGCGGCTTCGCACCCGTTTTTTTAAATTGTATTAAAGTAATATAATGGTGAGAAGTGGTAGAATTACAGAAATGCTCTTTTAAAACATTTGTAGGTATGACACGCTTGTCACCGACTGTTATATATAACGTGTACAGTAAATATGTAAATACTAACAGTGTGCTGGATGGGATTTAGCAACAACAACATATTTGGAGCTTTAATTTGCTATATAATCCTTTCAGTGCTTGTTTACACAGTATAAGAGGTAGGCGGTAGAGCTACGCTGAAGCTATTACTGGTTTCAGCATGAATGGGTCGGCTCACCGGGGTAGTACCACTCTCTCACAGAAAGCCGACGTGCACTGTTGCGTTTCGTTCGGTCAGTGATAGCGCCGGAGGCCCACATATTGAAAAGGCCGGCAACGCACTTGCGACTCCCCTGGTGTTGCTAGTGTCTATGGACGGCGGTGATCACTTACCATCAGGTGACCCACCTGTTCGTTTGCCCCTTATAATATAAAAAAAGTAATGAAAATTTCAAGATATGCAATTTCTCTTAAAAATGTTGTTATATAGATATTATTAACATGATTAAGTTTTTGGGATCATACAAAAAGTAATCACTTATCTATTCCGCAAGAAATTCTATAATGGAACTGTTAAGGTAATAATACATGTCTGGTTTAATATTGAAAAAAAACGTCTTCTATTTTCAAAATTTATATTAATTATACAGAAAATTAGAAAAGGGGCATACGTGGGCAAATGACATACTTCAAGAATCCACCTTGACATTTTCAATTTTTGAAAGTTTTTCGGACCCTGGCCCACGCAATTTAAATTATATTTATTTATCTTTTTTTATAGAGGTGGGCAAAAAAAATTAAATCGTGAGCAAAAAGGGGAAATCGATGGGCAAACCCTCTACGCCTCTTTCAAATCGTTACGCGAAAAATTGGTGGCCAACTTTCCGAAGCTATGGTTAATTAGTTATATAAAATCGATCACGGTAAATAAAAACAAAATGGCTGCCAATTTGACCAAAATACAAATTAAGCAAATTACATACTTTAATATATTCATTACAATTATATTAATTCTTGGAGTCCAATACAGTGCTTGAGCACATGCTTACAGTGACCAACATACTTTTGCTAAATTTCACGCGAAAGAAGTCGTGGGTGACAGCTAATCTAAAATAAAATAACCTAAGTTAGTTCTTATAACTTCAGTTATCTGCTAGTTAAAGTCATGTGAAAATTGGTCCACTCGTTTCAGATATTCCACACTGATGAAATCGCGAGTAACAGCTAGTAAATAATAAAATAGCTCAAGTTATTTCTCATTGCTTTAGTTATATGTAACTGAGAGTCTCGTTAAAATTTGGTGTATCGTTTTGGATATTCCTTATTGGACAGGAAAGACTCGTGGGTAACTGCTATTCTAAGATAAAATAGCCTAAATTACTCTTTATAAGATCAGCTACGTGCCTGTAAAATTCATGTGGACATAGTTCTATCTGTTTTTTGGAGAATACAATGTGGGCACAGCTACAGATAACAGCAAGTTTATAATAAATTAAACTAAGTCAGTACTTATAAAGTCAGTTATATACCAGTAAAAGTCCCATGAAGATCAATCAAATCGTTTTAGAGATGTCACTGCGGACGAAGGCGCAGGTAATAGGTACTTTAAAAAAATAGCTTAAATTACTTCTTATGGGGTCAGCTATCTACCAGTGAAAGTCCCGTAAAAATCGGTTTTGCCGTTTCGAATATTCCGCTACGGGCAAAGTTGCGAATAACAGCTAGTCTAAAATAATATAGCCTGTAAATTCAGCTCTCTGCCAGTAAAATTTCTGTCAAAGTCGGTCCAGCCATTTCGAAGATTACCCGGAACATACAGACTGACAGACAAACATTTTAAAATTAGATGTTTACTATAAGTAGCTTATACGCTTTCATATCCAGTCAGTAAAAAGTAGGTGTTTTGATAATATATATAGATACTTTATTTTCATTATATCTATAGATTGCAAGTCAAAAATTCGAAATAGTACTGACCTAAAATTACATTTTTGAATGACAACTTACAAATTCTATGAACATAAAATAAATAGTGGCGTGTGACTATTCGAATTAATTGATAACGAATCAAACCGAATAATACGATTCGAAATGCGAATTGAACATACGAATATTTCGAACTATTCGGATTAGTCAAATAATTTAATTTAGGCGTCAAATAAGCATTAACTATAAAATGCTACGAACTAACCAGTAACGCCATCACAGTCGACACCAGCCATTAAGAGCATTCAAAACTACTGTATTTCTATTTTTAGCCAAAAAGTGACGGGAAAAAGTGAATATTACAAATTTAAGAAATTAAATGTCTTTCATTCTTATTTGAATATGTTTTTTTTTTCAACGGCACTGACAATTTCCTTTATGGACTATAATCGATTTCTTTATTTATAAATAACCATACAAAATATTCCAATATAGTAAAAGCTATACATTTGTACCTTATTAGTTGTTAACGAATTTTGAGAGCTAAAATTTAAAACGGTCCTTTTAATGTATGTTATAAAAAATTAGAGCACAAAATTCTAGAAACTTGTTAAAATATGATATTATACCAAAATATTGAAATTTCTTTGAAACAAAATAATTCAGCTATTTCTGTTAAAAAGTTGTCAAAATTGAAATACTATAAAATTATTTAGATTTCACTGAGAAAGTGTATTTTTAATAAATATTTTCACTAATATTATATCTATTATATTTATTATTGTAGAATTGAATTACATAGTAAATTGTTTTTGAAAGGAATTTCAGTCTTGATATTTAGGTTATAATTTTTTTTACTTTTTTTGTTTTTTTAAATTTGAATTATTAAAATAGTGAAAAATGTTGTAACTTTTCCTATAACTATTAGCTTAATAATTCTATCTTATTTTAAAAAAATTGGAAAAGTTTGAATTTTCTATTCAAAACTCGGATAGAACAACATACGATTCGGTTCGGTTCAAGGATTATTCGCACATCCCTAAAAATAAACGTGTTACCATGGCAACGGTTATAATATTATTGGTACTATAACAACGGTTGTCTAATGTCAGGGACTATCGATGTTTGTAGGAGAATATTTAATTTTAACTGAAAAATGTATTTAGGATAGGTTTTAACTCAAATCCGTTCTTAGTGAGCGTCTACGTTGCAAAAGGAATAACTATGGTTAATTTCAAGTCAATCGAATATACAGTTTTGGAGAAATCGTGATGAGTCAGTCAGTGGTATTCCGCTTATATATATATAGATAACTGTAGTCTGATCTTCATTTGTTTGTAATTATAATAATAATGCAATTGAATTGTAACATCTTTTATGTGTTAAACAAATCACAAGAAGACTCCAGTGAAATGAGCAAGGTGATGTTTTTTTTCGAACTGACTATACGCTGTTGGCCTGATGAGCCTTTACAGTTTCACAGGACTAACTTAGTTAAGCTATATATATATATATGAATTAGTGAATCATACATATGTACCAGCATGTGTGCCTCAGCGAGGATGATGCTGAAGGGGCGGGTGGCCGGAGTCTGTCAACTCGTCCGAGTTTCGCGAGATGTACTCACGTGGCTGTCCGTATGCGTTCACGTATATTATTTGTATAGCCCTTAAGAAATCGCTGACATAATCACGATCAAAATGAAAATAATAAAGTGATTTAAAATTTGGAAAATGAGTCAGTCTGTCATTGTATTGTTGTTGATTTGATAAGTTACATTCAACACTAAATCTTCCCCCACTTAATTATTTATTCCAAGTTTCATACACTTACCGAAGTACAATGTTAAGCCTACGAGTGTTTTTATAGTTTTTTTTTTCAAACTTACTACACTGTTGGCTTGTTAAGGCCGCTACAGTTTCACCGGACTACTAAGGGGAGCGCTTAAGGCACTCACCCGATTTTATAGGCAACGAGGACAAGGGCGCACGGCGCGCCTCGTCTTGAACTGTCGCCGAATATTTTTTTTACAGTATAAATCGTAATATATACATGATGTATACAGCAGTCACCAATGCTAAACATAGTCATCCGTTCGAAGCATCGTCCTACTAATAAACTGGTTTGAATGTAATTAGAATGATTTACGTAATATTTTCGCTTGTCGTAATATGTACGGAAAACAAACGAGAAAGGAAATTCAACTAAATACTATGTACATATACTATGTAGGTGCTTCCTATTAATATTATAAAGCAGAAAGTTTGTAAGGAACAATGTTCGTTATTCTCTCACGTAAAACGATCCAACGGATTTTAATGAAACATTACCGTAATACACTTACCTTGTACATCAGAATCTAAATATAATGAGACGTGTCATGAAAATTTACAAAAGCGTAACGTTTAAGAACTGTCTCGTAGAGCGCTCCATACATTGCTACAGTACAGTGATATTATAAGTAAAAAGGTGTAATATCATTGGTTAGAGTGACACGAAATTAACGCATGATGTTGCCATTTATAAAGACATAAACGCGGGTGAAGTAACGGGCGGTCGCTATTATTACTAGAAAAACATCAATTCTGACAATAAAAGGTCTGAGTGGATGAAAGTGATTTGTCACAAATTTTTTATTTTGTAGTATCACGCTTTTTTGGTTACACCCTTCATTATATTATTTAAAGGTGCAGTTTAGATAGTTTGGCTATTTTCATGTATAAGCCTATTTGCGCTAACCTTGTAAGAACAGAATACGTATAAGGATAACATAATATAACTCTTTCATTTAGGTCATAAAATGAAAAATTTAATAAATATTACATATCACCTTCAGTCACTCATGTCTTCAATTGTAAGTACTTAGGTATAGTTTTTATGGTAGAGTAAGATTAAAAAAAACCGTTTCTTATTTCTTGCAGATGTCGCTAATTATCTTTCTCAATGTGGTATGTTTCTTGTTTGTTAATAATTACCTAAACTTTAAACATAGGAAGATAGACTTAGATATAGGGTTCATTTTCTGGGAACGTAATCACATATCCATATATTTAGTATCTCACACACATTATTCAATAAACAAATACACAAAAACCTTTCATATATTCACAAATGCTTGGAACTGATCGCGGTAATCGTTATACAATATAAAAACTCGCTGTGGGTCAGTGTGTCAGCGAGTTGTTCGCAGTGTGTAGAGTGCGGCGCATCACGGTGAGACGCTATGTTCAAACATCAAAAGCGGAACACGATAGCGATCGACTGTTTAATTATATCATTCGGAAATTCAAAGCGTTAGCAGGCATATCTAATCGCCTTAAAAACAAAAAATCAGATTACGTACGTTTTAAATATAGCTTTATGTTCGGGCTTGCGTATAATACAACCTCTAAAAAATTGAAATATCATTATAGGAACCTAAACTTGGCATTTATTTATCCTTAAGTTATCTGGCGAGGGCTTTGCCAGTTATAAGACTTAACAAAGCAAAGGAATACGTCTTCCCTTTCCTACCCTCTCAGTTTTCGTAATAGTCTATAGACAAGGGTTCATATTTAAGATACGTATTGGTCATCTAATTAATATTAATTAGTTATTTTCCAATGTTTAAAGATTTACTAAGGGTGTTGTAAAATAATAAGCTGCTGGCAAACATTCTACTGAATCCCTATCTTATTATACCACAATGTAGTAACTTTATTATGAGGTTTCCTTCACCGAAAGTTATATCTTCGGATTTGAACTGAGGTTTTGCAACGTAAGCTCCGAATGCTTTACGACAGACCCTTCTTGAATCGTTGTTACATACGTAGTATCTCTCAGTAGACTGTGATAATTACATTAATGCTTTTTGCTTTATTTATTATGTTTGGACGGAACTGGGATTATAAATTACATTTGAATAATTCTTATTGCATTTTATAGCTCTTTTACTACAGAGGGTTATAGATTGTTTAACATAACGCAGTGACTCTTAGGAAAGTATACTAAGAGAGAACGAAGTAATGTTACAGGTAGCGCGATATACTGGGACTCAAAGGCTAGCGGGCAGAATCGAGAATGCCTATGTCGGAAGGTTGCGGTCGGTTCCTTACCCAACAGTCGTGGTATATTCGGGATTTGTTTAAACTTACATACCTTTACATTTATTTTAAATTAAATGCAAGTGAAACTCCAGGTAACAACTAGTTAAATATAATTCAAAACAATCGCTTTGATAACGTGAAAGTTCAATGTCTCCCTACTAAAGGTTATTTTCATCAATCGAGCGGAAATTGTTCCTGCCGGCGTCGCCGGCCATTGTACTATCTATCATCGATATCCGTTGAGTATTTTATTTACTTTATATAAATTATGTATATACTTTTATTTCTATAACTTCTTATTAATATTATTTTTAGCACAGAGAAAAATAATAGCTAAAATACATTTTTATTCAGAAGAAAACAATCGCCTTCAAAAAACACGAACTCAAACGTGTAAAATAATAATTTATACACTTAATTTTATATAAAACCTTGTCTTAATGCTACAATAATAATTTTGGAACCAGTTATAAAACGCAAATATTACCTATTATGTACCCTTTTCAAGTCTGCGCCAAATCCCTATTTCCTTACGAGGAGTCAATTAAGTACGTGAATGGTTTTTGAAGATTTTTTGAAATGTCCTCCCGCGCCGGCTCTCGTAATTTCACGTAAGATCTTGCAAAAAACATTTAAATATGCATGCGTTAGATTCATTAGAAAAAAAAACATAATTTCCTTTATTATTTTTATGAAGACTATTAAAGACTAATATTTGAAATTGTTTAGATCGTAATCTAAAATCACAGAGATAACATTAAATAATACTTAAATGGAAACTATTACAATTAATAGAAAGAGAACACTCATTCCAATGCTAATTTAGTCGAAGGGGATTATTAGGATCAATAAATCCATGTGATTTTCAATAAAATCACCTGCTCTTTCAATTTCGCTCTGATTTAGCAAAAGCGAAAGCTCAGTAGCTCGCCTTGTACAAACTCGTGAAGGTCTTACTTTAATTTTGCTTATATGTTTTTTTTAAATTACGTTATATTTTCCAAAAACCGCCTCTCTCCTCCATGTGAGATTTAGCGAGATTGGCTTCCCTCCCCTGTTTGATCCCCTCAAATAAAATACTATTAGAAATAATACAGATTTTCACTTTATGGCTGACATAAAATCATAATTAGCAGGTAGTAGTTGAGTTTTGTAATTGGATCTTATGGATTTAGCGGGTAAAAGAATATGTATAATACATAGTGGTTTCTTTGCCATTTATGTTAAAATTTCATACAGTCTATCCATACCTTTTGTATCCCTTATATTATACCCTTGTGCTGCGGTTTATTAATTGATGGCATAAGCAATGTTATGTAATTAGTCAAACATACGTAAAAATATATGCACATAAGAATACTAATGGTACATTCCGTTAGCGAGGAATATGTTCCAGCCCGTTAGATAACCATTTATAACGTCAGATCTACAAGGAACTGCCCACACTATTCATGGTCATCCCTTGCCTGACAACGATACGATTATACATCATAGAATACAATAATGAAATCTTACAATCATTAGACAATTTATCACAGCACAGTTGATGTAGACTATAAAAAAAAATGTTTTTCTATACACCTTAGGGTTGTCAACTTCACTGTTATAAATAACGCATTAGAAATGCTTTTTCAAAATAATACGCAGACCTGATGAAAAGCGTTAGCGAAGCGACGAGCGTTTCAGATCTCATATATTTTATCCAAGCTTTGCGCGTGGATTCGCTGGCATGAATATTGATTTGTCCTATGCTCCTTGAACAGTATTTTTTTCCGGACGTAAAATACTCCATGTCCTTATCAATATCCTCATGTTCCTGGCAACGTGTGTGCAAAGTTTGATGGTAATCGGTGGAATAGTTAAGGAGTGAAAGCGTAACAAACAAACAAAACGCACTCTCACATTTGTGATATTAGTTGATATTTAGAGTGATATAAATAATCACGAACTAATAGAAGAAATTAGAAAACAATTCGTAAATATTAATAAAAACCTTTTTTGTATATTGCCAGAGTTATTACATAAAAAAAAAGTTTTATTGAGATTTAGATCGGTTCCTCTTTCTTAAAATATGCGTCCGTCACTTCTGATACATACCTCTGATCGTTAGGATATGGGTAGGGTTTTGTACCACGTGTCCCTTTACATAATTTAAATTTACCGGGTTCTCCTCCCTTCTCTCTTTCTGTCGTTCTTTAAGTATATACTGACTATAATTTGATTTAATATACGAAATGATGAAAAAAATGTAAATAACTTTATTTTGTTACTTCTGTCATGTTATGTCACTGTGTGGCCACGCCAAATAACATAGTGTCAAACATTGGTATATTATGACTGGCACGAAGTCCACCTAATATTAGGTGTACACTAATTTCTTTAGAGATATGCAACCGATCTCTAGAAACTCCGCATAAGTTGATACTCGTAAAAACTGCGTTGAAACGGATTGTTTGTATGATTTGCGTATGCGGAGCGGTACTTCCAAAGACGGAATTTATACAGGCGTTATTACTTTTTAAATGCGTTAAACATATAAATAATTATCAACTTAAACTAATAAATAAAATGGATATGGCTGTTTGTTCGGGTCAATCTCCAAAACGGTTAATCGATTTTGACGTAACTTTTATATATACAAATATGAATGTGTAAGCCCTGAAGCCGTGGTAGAAAAGGAAAGGCCTGTGTTATGCAATGGTCACGGCGCAGAGGCAACAGTGCGGTGTTTCGCGCATACAGTCCGCGTTCGTTCTCCGTACCGAGCGACGCCACGCGCCATGTCCCTGTTCGCGACGACAATATGCGTGCTCGCGCTCGCTCCTCATCTGGTGTTCGCCAGCGCCCGCGCAGAGCATATTCTCTATCATATCACTGGTAATTCTCTATTTCACACAGCCACGCTAGAGCCCTAACTGCATCCACATATTATCAGTCGTTATTCATTTGGCCACGTTAAAGATAAGTAAAAATTTCCTCGTCTACCAATCTCGAGATGACAGTGAAATTATATTTTTGGTATCACGCATTGTGACCAGCAATACACAATGTGAAAACCTACAGTGATTATCCATCGTCAAGTGAGTGTCGTGATAACTGATCGCTATCCTTAATTTGAGAGAACATTACCACGAAATGTGAATGTAAAGAACAAATCAATTTACTTAAAGTTATTGTGTCATCGTTCAAACATAATATTTTCTTCCTTCTGGTGACTCAGTGTCCCGTGTCGTGAACATACTTTGCGATGAAATGTTGCAAGGAGTGTAAGAAGCACCACTACGTGTTTTTTTATACATTTGAATTTAAAAAACTATTTTTTTTTCATTTAGGAAATATTTTCCAAAACCAAATATCTCGTAATTTTGAAATTATGATCAGTAAAATAGCTGAGAGGTTTCGACGCGCAGCGATTTTGTTCCGCTTTCGACTTTTCTAATTAGAATGCTAAATAATAGTGAAATAAATGTTAAATTTTAGTATAGTAATGATGATAAAAACGATATACAAGTAGAACATTTATAGCTTATAATAATTTCACACAGAGAGTAACTAAAAACTCTACAGAGTGTATTCCTTAATAATGAAATATATAACTAAGAAAATATATGTTAAAAATATACGTTTATTTAAGTACGTCTAATGAATGACTGTTAGTTTACAAAAAATACCGCTGAGAGCTAATATTAATCATATAAATTAATATTGATTTTATGCCAGACAAAAAGTGAAAATCTGAAATACTCTCAACCGTCTTTTGTCTTTTACATAAGAAAATAAGTATTTTGTTACCGGAAGCTCCGACTCAGTTGCTAGGATTCGAACCTACGTGCTTCGACGCTGTGTCCGAAAACACTACCAACTGAGCCATCATAAATGTGTTGCATAAACATGTTACTGTGGCGAGTGTAGTAGCTATACAATCGAATAAAACTACCATATCCTATACTAAACTATACTCATCGTCTTCCTACAGAGCGTATATCAGGACATAAGCTTTTGCTCATCAACAAATACCAAATGTAATATCGGTTTCATCTGGGCGAGACACTCAGAAATGTGTCATCGTGTCTGATTTGTCATAGTGATTTATAACCGATATCCACCCGGGCACGGGCATTCGATCACCCACACCATTTCCCAGTTACTCTATTGTGAAGGAAAACGTTACGGAAATGAGTTCCTCACATACGCAGACCCGATTCGCTGTCAAAGTCAACAATATAAATATTCTATATACTGGAACACACTCGGAACTACGTTTTAATCAGTTGTGGTGAGACTGATGAGAGAGCATTTCTTGCCAGCACCCATTCTTATGTTAAAATTATAATATATAACTTATGTATCGACAGCTATACTTAAAATCCACTCCATTAACCTAGCCTAATAGAACCAATTTTGTTTAAAAAACCAATGAAATTCGCAATCTAGTAACGATTTGAATCTTTAACTAATTTATTTTAACTAGCTTTCCCCATGACATCGTTTCCCTGTTATTGGATATATTTAGAATAAAATTAACCTATATCGTTTAACAAGTACTACGTTAGGTCTATGCTAAATGTAACAAACGGACAGTGACATTTGCGTTCACAACATAACAAGTGGCCCGCCCCGGTTTTGCACCGATGTAATATAATGTGGCTTTAATAATGCCCAATAAATTTAGATACACGTACTACCCGTTTGATATTTTGGTGGTTAGACAATAAAAGTACATCAAAATTAAGAAGCTTCGTACCTCCAATCATACAAACAACTTTTATTTATAACGGGCAATTTTAAATCTTTGTTAGTTTCCAGCATATCGATTCAGAAGGATGTGCTGTGAAAGGCAATTTTGATTTACATTCAACATAAGTAATTGCACTCAAGGCAAAATGGGCAGGTTGCTAGTATAGGACAAACCATAGATACGAATATGACATTATTAAAAAGATACGTTTACAGTGCAACAGTATTCACGTTGCTATTTTCCGGTCTGAATACTGTGTTTGCCAATACACAAACGCACCCGAGGCGCTCCAACTAAAACCTCAGAGGTAGGAACCTGTTATAGTGGGTCCTACTGAATTACTGAATTGCGATTCATACAAAGTCCCTTGTACAAATCAATTACTGCATTAGTAAAATCAGATAGATGGATTATGTATGGAAAAATATAATTATTACAATAAATAAAAAATGAACTTTCATGAGAAATATAAAAAAAAATTGTAAATAATTGCTCCAGTTTTTAATCTTGAATGTTCATTAGGTAGTTCATTAAAGTCAAAGCCACTTTTCCCACAAACTACCTTTTTTTTGTTGCACATAATTTTAAATCTGTAATATTTTTAAAAATATTTGCTGAAATAATATACTGTAAAAGGCAATTTTGAACAACATTCAATGTTAAACGTAACTAAAATATTTAATTCGGATTTATTTGGATAAGGGTCAATACCATGCTGATAAAAATAGCGTCGCATATAACCAATCAATGTTCAATAATATGTAAAAATGAAAATTACTTAGAGTTATCCTTAATAGACAGACATATACCATCACCGACTGTTTCATAGGTATTATCAGGATGTAGAATTCCGTTGTATTATTTTAATACATCTCATAAAGTTTAGCCAACGATAACAAACTAATCTTCAGAATACTCCTCCTTACGACTTCATTAGAA
Source organism: Antheraea assamensis (assembly GCA_035772565.1). Taxonomy (NCBI): domain Eukaryota; kingdom Metazoa; phylum Arthropoda; class Insecta; order Lepidoptera; family Saturniidae; genus Antheraea; species Antheraea assamensis. The sequence goes on from JAQQSE010000011.1 coordinate 5,823,549, forward strand.
TACATCGACTTTTCTGTGTTGTATATAAATATAATATACATGTATTATACGTGTAAATCTTCCGGAAGAAATTCTTATAGAACAATGAAAACTATATCAAAATCCTTTACATACTTTAGCAGAGTTAAGTGAACACATAGACGGACATATATAGCGACTTTGTTTAACAATACATATTTATAAATTGTAGATATATTTCAGACAAAAGTCCCTTAGCTCAGTGTTAGTACTTACATCTACTAGGAATCAAAACTAATTATTTTTGTAACACCACTGTGGTATGTACGCGTACCCATTGTCTCAATATGGGACTGCTCCGCCTGTCTGCTACAACATTATACTGGCAACTACAGCACTGATAAAATTTACCAAGGTAATAGAATCTGAAATGAGTGTTATGATGGTTTGCTGCTAAGTCGTCGTTAAGCATAGCCAAATGACTAGGTTCCATTCCAAGGACTTGAAACCGGATGCTAGAAGAATGTATGCAAGATAATATTTTGAATCAAAATAAACGTAGCGGTCGATGAACCCGTGGTTGAGTATTGGAACCACATCGTTTGGTTGTGTAAGCGAGCGCCCTCGATTTTATCCGCTCGCGTCGTGGCGACCACGACAGCACTAGGTCCGCGCCGCGCCGTCGCGTCATGTCGTTTCGTAAGCTTGCACCAAATTATAATGTATACCCAGAATCAGAATCGACACATTCATACTACAATATTGGTAGAACATATACAGAGTGACCCTTCAAAAGACCTGGATATGAACTGTAATGAGTGTCTATTGTAGGTAAACGTAATCTGAAAGTATCTATCTGAGCGAAAAATCGAACATTCAATGGTGAATGTAAGGTATTTCGTAATAAATTCTAAAAAGGGCTTATCAACAATACTTGGAACCTTTATTCTTACTATGTTTTATATATTTCGATGTAAACTCCCTTAATGAATTTGGTCCATATAGTCATTTATTTCTTTATTTGCCTATTGCATTTTGTAAGTAAACATGTTTTCAAGTTACTGGTCAAGTTCAAAGAGCAAAGTTACACTGATTAAGTGGAATTAAAGAGTCATAGCACGTGCGCGGCCACCGGACGCATTGTATGCATATAATTGATGCATAGGAAATGATTGGCATTATAATATTACATTTTCAGTATTTATCAACAGAAGACAGAACATACTAAAAATACAATTTAATTTTCAAATACACAATGTTCCTAGCTATGAAACATTTGATGTCTTTTGTCATTCGTTTGTCACATACTTGTAGGTGCGTTCAGAAATTTGCCAGTTTCATAACTGTAGTATGAGGTCCGATCTCTTTGGTCTGTGTTGTTGGAATACAAAACAGTTATGTTTCAGAAATAAAACTAGTACATGAGAAAGCTTTAAATTGATTATATGCATAAATGCATTTATAATTTAATAAAAATTTTGACCACATTTTACACAAATATATGTAAGTGTTAAGAATTAGACTTCTCTTTTTTTTGTCTTATTTCTTAGATACTTGGCCGTTAACTATAGAACAACATCAGGATAGCTTCATTTAATATAGAGACATTAATGTTTTAAGTTTGTTTAAGACACTACGATTTTTATTAGAATAATTGGACAGATATAATAAGCTTGGAAGTTTCTTACTCAAGGTTAATTTTTAATGAATGTTTCATGTCTTTCAATATAAAGAGGTACATAACATTTATATCTTTATGGCAGGCAATGCCTTAATTTATTTGCCGATTCCAAAGATTCTTTAATTTAAAAAAAGGTATGTTATGTTTTATTAAAGGGTAGGAAAAGATATGCGCAGGCTAGTATCTGATAAGAATATATGAAAATAGAAATGTCATTATGAAAAAGTTTTTTTTTTCTTCATAACAGATGAGCAGTACTACCAAATGCCGACACTCTTTCACCTGGACGAGTACGAAAGGTGCCTCTCGAGAGGAGAGATCTACTGCATGGGCAGCTTCGAGCTGCGCGCACACTCACACAATCAACTTTACGAACTCATGAGGGTAATTCACTTTCCGTTCTTTGTGATTATTACACCTTCAATCAGTTCAGAGATGTAGACCTTCAATCTATTCAGAGATGTAGCTGAAAGTAAAATGGATAAAAATAATTATGTGTGGAACTAGTTTCGACGGAGGTTTTTCAGTTTATTTATGGACATCTTTCTGTATAATCGTTCTAGGAAACATTGTCACTTAATATCAGGTGAACCTGTGGTCAAAGGTGAAGAAACCTTGACAGCATTAAAAATCCGCCATTAATTATTTATCACTACTTAATTACTATGTCATAAAAATTATTAACGTATAAATCATAAGTACAAGTAAACAACTTGAAGTACTCTTTGCGAATAAAAGCTATCAGTGACGTCATTAAGGGAACACCGTAAAAAACGTACACAAATCATTGCAAGTAAATAATAAAGAAAGGGAAACTAAAGAAACTATTCGTTTCTGTTTCAACCACTTTAGCTTTTTTTTTTTTTTTTAATGTGGGAAGAAATCCTTCATTGGACACCCACAGCCCTGGGGAGCTGTGGGGTGTCAGACTCTTACTGACTAAAAAAAACCCACAAGATACCGTCTGCCGCGCTATGGAGTGGCACGGGATCGAACAAGCAAGCACCATGCCACCCCGGCGACAAGGCCCAGCGCGAACGCCCTGACCGCGACGACAGCCCGGTCAAGCTGCCTACCCGTCTACCAAACCAATGTGCAATGGAAAGTCAGGTCCCCAGCCCCTTCCCTCCTTGGTCCGGTTTGGCAGTCAAGGGGTCACCCCCTCCAACCACCACCACCTGTAACTTTTTTACGTGGTTTTCTACCACGGTGACTTTTTAACGAGGTTTTCTCCCTCTCCCTCCGCCTGAAGGCCTCCCCTCTGTCACTTTTTAATGTGGCTTCCTCCCACAGGAACTTTTTAATGAGGTTTTTCTCCCTCTTCCTCCGCCCGAAGGCCTCCCCTCTGTCACTTTTTAACATGGTTTCCTTTTTCTTGAGGTTTTCTCCCTCTCCCTCCGCCCAAAGGCCGTCCCTCTGTCACTTTTTAACGTGGTTTCCTCCCACGGTAACTTTTTCTTGAGGTTTTCTCCCTCTCCCTCCGCCCAAAGGCCGTCCCTCTGTCACTTTTTAACGTGGTTTCCTCCCACGGTAACTTTTTAACGAGGTTTTCTACCTCCCTCCGCCCGAAGGCCTCCCGTCTGTTTTTTAACGAGGTTGTCTCCTCAACACCCGTAACTTTTTAACGTGGTTTTCTCCCACGGTGACTTATTACCGAGGTTTCCTCCCTCCCACCGCCCGAAGGCACACCCGTCTGTAACTTTTTAACGTGGTTTTCTCCCACGGTGACTTTTTACCGAGGTTTCCTCCCTCCCGCCGCCCTAAGGCACTGCCGTCCGTAAGTTTTTTACGTGGTTTTCTCCCACGGTAACTTTTTAAGGAGGTTTTCTCCCTCCACAACAACCACTTTAGCTACGCCAACGTTTGTATGCTAAATATTATAAATGCATTAGATTTTTATAATCTTACACAAATCATTAACATTTTTTTTTCAACATTTATCGGTATAAAAAAGTTACTGTAAAAGGAATTGCTTTCGGAGATTTTTGTCCAAAGGAACTAGTATCGTTTTTACACATTGTGTATGTTATATGAGAAATTCGCTAAGTACAGGTACAACGTACTTTGTGGTGTCATAAGTATTAAAAACGGTTTAGATCCGCTTTCATCATTTTGATTTTTACAGTTTATTATGGACATAGAAGCTATGTAAGACTCTTCACACACTTTTTTTATTGCGCATTATTTTGAATATGTAAAATATTTTAAGATATTCATTAAAATTATATGCTGTATAGGCAATTTTAATTGACTTTAAATACCCAACGCAAGTAATGTATTCAAATCTATAAGATTTAATACTATATAGCTTATAATACCGTCGAAACTAAATAATATTTAAATCTCCTATCTATATATGAAAAAATGAATTGCTGTTCGTTTGTCTCGCTAGAACTCGAGAATGCTAATTTTGATCTTGAAATATTTGTGCATGTTCAGGGAAGGTTTAAACAATGAGAAACATAAATAATAAGTAAAGGAAAATACTAAAAGGCAACTTAATTTTCAAAGAAATTTAATAATAAAGAAATTTATCTGTTTCATGGCTGTAGTATGAGGTCCGATCTCTTTGATTTATTTTGTTGGAATACAAAACAGTTCTGTTTCAGAAAAAAAAATAGTATATAAGAAAGCTTTCTATTGATTAAGTGCATAACTGTATTGCATTTATTATATAAATAATAAAATTGTATTCAATTTTGACCGCATTTTACACAAATATATCTAAGTGGTACGAGGTTCACCGGGTTCTCTAGTTTATATATATATAAAAATGAATTTCTGTTCATTTGTCTCGCTAAAACTCAAGAACGGCTAGACCGATTTGGCTAAATTTGATCTTGAAATATTAATGTAAGTTCAGGGAAGGTTTAAACGGTGAGAACTATAAATAATAAGTAAAGGAAAATACTAAAAAAGACAATTTAATTTTCAAATACAAAATGTTCCTAACTACGAAACATTTGATGTCTTTTTTGTCATTTTAGAAATAAAATATTGTCATTCGTTTGTCAAATATTTATAGGTGCGTTCAGAAATTTGTCTGTTACATAGCTGTAGTATGAGGTCCGATCTTTTTGGTCTGTTTTCTTAGAATACCAAACAGTTCTGTTGCAGAAATAAAAATAGAACATGAGAAAGCTTTAAATTGATTAAGTGCACAACTGTGTTGCATATACTCGTATAATATAAATAAAAATTTTGTATTATGCACAAATATATATAAGTGATACGAAGTTCACAGGGTCATCTAGTAATATATAAAAGATAAAAATGATTATATTCAGTTATCCTTAGAAGACATATAATGTTGTAGTACATTATTTTGGTGTATCTCATAAGGTTTAGTCAGCATTTTCAATGTGAGCGCCCAAAAATTGTTTCTTGCGACTTCTTTAGAATACAATATTTTTTCTCCACTTTGTATGAATCCAATTATTTGTATTATACATATAAACCTTCCCGAAAAAATTCTCTGAATGATAGTAAAACCTGTGTCAAAATCCATAACGTAATTTAGAAGAACTAAGGTAACACACACAGAGGCAAGTAATACGATTTTGTTTTATAATATTTATAGATAGATAAAAGAAACATACGATTATATTAAAATTTGTCCAAAGACTACTTTATGACATTGAAGTCACATATAAGATAAAAGATTCTGGGTTCATAAGCGCCTTAACGTTAAGACGGACAAAAAGAAATGGTGAATTTTCAGGAAAATAATACTAGTTTCGTATTACAAAGCTAGATAAATATATTAAAGTACCTATAAAGTAGCGTAGCAATCCATATGATATTATGCCATGTGAAGGAACTTATTTTAATAAACTCTATAATTGCAAATTAACGCTGAAACCATCGCATTTAGTTATGCTATGGCTCCGTAGTGAAAGGAAAGTTGCATCAATGAGCTCCCGAGAAGTGAACGACCGCAGTTACGAGATGTGATTCCGACGGCATGCGACTTGCCTTGACATTATCTTGCTCGATATTTCGTTTATCTTATGTAATTACTGTTTTTTTTCTTGTTATTGATAGTCATACTTTGGTGCCGCGTCTAAAATCTATCACCATATGACGGTGGCGATTTATTCGATACAAATTCTTAGTCGCTCTTGATTATACCAGCTGATATCGGAACGTGACACGTTTAAACGTTTAGGGGTATATCAGGTGTTATACCTGGTGTATGGTATTTAACCACAGATCACGCCTCCGTGGTCTAGCGGTGAATTTTGCTCCAGCACACTCGCCGCCACACCCCTCGGCAGTGGCTCAAGCCTAGGTTCGATCCCCCTGAGTGGAGCCCTCGAACACCCTGCTAGCACAATACAATTACACTGAATATTTTCACTTACTTTTTCTTTTTTTATTAACATGGGGAAATCCCTTACGAATACCCATCCTCCCGGGGGAGAGAATGGGTTATGTCCGACTCGCACGGACTAAAACCCCACGGTGTACTGGCCACCGCTTTAAGTTGGGGCGGCATGGGACCGTTCTGAGCTATCACCATGCCGCCCCCAGCGGTTAGCCCGGCGAAAGATGGCCGCATGGCTCCGTCCTTATAAGGAGGTACACTGGTTACACGACCAGTTACCTCCCCTCGTCCGCCGAACCTGTGCAATGAGGAGATGTCCCCCCCGGCCCATCCCCTCAGGTCCAGCTACGGAGGTGGAAGGAGGCTGTCAAATCGCCGCCTCCTTCCACCGGCCCTCCTTTGGCGAAGACGGCAACTTAACAAACACAACATACATCAACGCCACATACGAGCATACACACAGGTAGATACACATATTATGGAAGGGTTTATTTTTTCCCTTGTTTTTCGTACTTGGTTAGTTTAATTTAGCTAAGTTGACAAATACAAAATACATGTTTGAGTTTGTGAGGTACACATATGTGTTTCACTAATCCGTATATGTATGCTTAGCACATCTAGTTTAGCTTAGTAAGATTCACGCTGTTGCATTCAAGACAACAGCCAAAGCCGAGATTAAGCCACTTTGGCACCCTTGAGCTTGTTGCCAAGTCCTGTGAATCTGTGAAATCCCATCAAATCAACAACGTATAGTGAGTTCGAAAAAAAACGTGTATAGTAGTCACAATCCAACCGGACGAAAATGCAATGTCCTGAGATTGAGTAAAGAAAGCATTCACTTCAAAGCATTCTTGACAATTGATTAGTTTTATTCGGTTTAATATTTGTAATAATATTTATTTTATTGTTATCCTTTATATGTTTAGCGTTTGACTGCAAATTCACTTGTTCTTAAATTATGCTGAGGTCTAAGCTAGTAAATACGTTAAGCCTAAAAGAGGGATTCGCTCTTTAGTACACCTGCCGGAACATACCCACGGGTGCTTGGCGACAGACTTTCAACTTAAATGTTGTAGTGAGCTAGGCAGACTTAGAACAAGACTTTACCATGATTTCCTTCACTAAAAGCTCCGACTCGGTGGCAAGAATTCGAACCAACGAGAGTAGACCAAGAGGGAGATATTCATAGGTGCTTGGTGACCGGTCTTCATAAAAAATAATAAGTTATTGTCACCAACAGGGTTATTCTGCAAACTGGGTGGACCACTTTAATCACACCCGTTTACACCGTGGCCTGTGCCTGTCCACGAGCTGTGAGCGCTACGCACCGCAGCAGACGTCATTACCGCAGCGGGACCAGATACTGGCCGACTGGTAATAATATCCATTCCTTACAGCTTTGGGACTCGAGAAAATTAATCGGTAAATCATCAAAAGTTACAGAGCAAATTCGATTGCATATTATTTCTCTCCGAAGTCGCCCCGACGAAGAGGGTTCGCTTAATAGCTAAATTATATGGAAGATTATTTTAATTGAATCATTTTATTCTGGTAGCGTAAATATTTACTATAGCAACGACTACTTTTTGGATAAAATTGTCTTGTATGAATTATTTTGTATATATTCGGTAAACTCATCATGTTATGTTAAATTAAAGCGTCCATAGTAGAGGGTTTGTATCACTACTTTATTGTAGGACTTATACAAACGTATTAACATCATGGCAATTTTAATCACATAGACATAGCTCATCTTTCTTCTTAGCAAATTTATCTCCTCATGAAGCATTCCTGGGTTGAGGCCATTTTGTTGTATCGCAAACTCTTCGGCAGAATCATTTGTCTTATCGTTTTCATTGAGCTTATTTTTTTTAATTACGCAAATTAAATGAACAGTACATGCCGGTAAGAGAATTATAAAATTGTATAAATATTTTCTATGGATATTGCGTGTTATCGGTGCGTTAGTTTTAACTTCCTCGTCTACTACGAGCAAGGTGTACCGTACAAGCAAATTTAACACTGGTGTTTATACATTTTTCTCGACTTACTAAACTATAAATTTAATAAAATAAACCCATAAACTAGATACTTATAAACGCTCAAAAATACATATAAACCTCCATCGTGACAGTTTAATTTCTTTGCTTTTCCACGTGTACGTAAATGGCTTTTGTATCCAATATACGGCACAAACGTGCGACCACACAATATAAAACAAATATAATTATAAGATATAAACAAAAGTGACTTGGAAACACAATTATAATTGGTGCGTACGGTGATCATTTCCCGAGAACACCATCTCTTCATCATAACCTAGACAACTCTCTCGTTCATATGTTTAACAACTGCTGTTGCATAATCAGGTTTGAAACGTGTGTGAATGAGACGACGATGTCTCGATACCAGCTCTCTTCGAGACTCTACCAGTTCAACTACTGCCACGGCGGGTCTGGGGCCGAGCGTTCTGCTCACCGGGACCCACTGAATATGAACGAGCGAATCTTTGCGGGATTCATCGCTGCGCTACTGGCTCTTAGTTTGCTATCAACTACTCTGGACCTCACTCTGCCAGATCATACCAAGAAGAGTGAGTTTCATTAAATGTAAATTAAGTAAGAAACGGATATTATTACATTATTTTAAATAACCAGAGTTAAATATGTTCATAAGGAGATAAGGTGAAAGCTTCTTAGCGCTTATGAAATAGCTTGTATACCAGTTCGAATTGCAAACCACAGTATTTAGAGAAGAACACAGCAATACGAGTTCTGTTACTATATGCCAGAAATATAAGCTTTAGTGATATCTCCATTCAGATTTTAACAGATATTTGCAAAATGTAATATTCACCGTGTACAGAATCAAATTCATTGTAAATAGGAAAAAAAATTAAAGTGACAATGGCACGGTGATATTACATTCGGAAACTCTGATAAAAATCGTGGATATCTTGGAATTCTAACATAATTCTGATAATACACTCGTACTGGAAGATGAAATTGAAAGCGAGTCTTTCTTCACTTATTGTTTTAGCCGTCGTTTAAATTGCATCGTCTTCTAGCATGAAGGTTTCTAGTATCATAATTGTCATAATTTATTTTCGATATTGACAGTTTTAGTTCCTCCATATCACCACTAGAGGCCCTACTAGCTATCTACAAAACAAAACTATCTGATATCCTATTAGAGGATACAGTCTGGAGGTGATTGGACAGATTTCAAATGTGTGCCCATAAAACAAGATAGTCGTATTATATATCGTGATCACTGTTCAGTGCGCATGCGCTATGCGTGAACCTCACGGTTAGATAATCACGCGGCCCCAAAACACCCCGCGCTTCACCTGGTTGCCGTCTTTGTGCAACATATTTCTGTATATTGACTAACAATACAGATTTGGAGGTTCCGGTAATCACAACGCATTGATATCTTCTGTATGTTCTGTTGGTAATTAATTACTTATTGTTGTTTGTGATGAATAGTCACAGAATCTGTATAAATATGATGATGAGATATTTTTGCCATATGATCATCATCATCATCATCATCATCAACTTACCCTTATCCCACTTAAGTAGGTTGGCATAACATGTTTTCCTTTGCCACTCTCCCCTGTCAGATGTCATCTCAGTATTCATACCTTTATACACCTCGCCATATAATTCACAATAAATATACTCTATACATAACGATGTAGTATTAAGTTTTGTATTCTAATTTAACGAAGACGTAGTCGCAGGCGGTCCTTTGTAATGTTATATGTTGAAAGGCAAATAAATGTAGCAAAACAAATTAATTGCTAAATTTAAAAAAAATTTAATTATAAGTTCAGTTTCGTAAGGTAACAATCAACATAATAAAATATTGGAAATGTCGCTCTTTCCCAAAATAACAAAATTTTCAATACAACAATTATTGTGTTTGTTGACCATAATTTAAAAAGGAATCCGGTCAATAGTGCGCAGTGCGTGGACAGCGAGCGAGTTAACCGCACTTGTATTACGGCATTTACATAATGCTATCTATAGTTTAATTAAATCTGATAACTTCGTTTCTCTTTATTTTTACTTAAGTTTCAAGGCAACATTTATGATGACCGTAGAACTAGATGATTAAATAATTAGCTTAGAACGCTCGAAGGATTTATGTATTATTTTAGATTTCGTACGTAAATGTGACATATCTATTAAAATATTATGCTTTCATTTATCACATTTTGTTTTTAATTTAGTAACAATACTTTGTCCCAATTACAATATTTTAATATATAAAGATACGAAATTAATGCAAGTTGTTTAATATTTCCGTAAGTACCTAAGGGTTGATAACTCTATACTCTTTCCAACTTCCAGTTTTTACAATTTTTATCTGTTGTTTTCTACGGGCATCACGCAAAAACTAGTGGATGGATTTTGACGAAGTTTTGAATGATAATAGTTCATAAGCAGGTATAACCCACGAGAGAAAGAAAATATTCATTCCGTGGGTATAACCTATTATAGGTTATATTTTACATAAATACATATGTATATTTTAATTATAAGAAAATACCAAAGATAAGAAGTTCAAACAAAAGCTACTATTATTATTCTATTCGATGGATTTTGCTGAAATTTGATATAAGCCAAAGTCACATAAAGGATATATTTTATTTGTGCATTAATATATTAATATGGAGTTTAAAAAGTCGCCTTATCTCTGCCGCCATGTGATCCACAGTGAGTGTGGATGTAGCTTTGCGTCTGTTGATTTCTATTTCTGTAAAGTCTCCTGCAATACAGAATTTGATTCCTAATGTGGTAGTTCTAGGTTTTAACCGTTTATTCTATCGTATCGTGTTTTTATGCACTTTTACAATGTACATACGATTCAACTGTACTAATATGAATAATGTGAATGACACAAGACATTTTTATGTTGACCTTAGTTATAGCAACTTGTCTGTAACGAATCTCAAATATACTGCAATCTAGATTGCGGTTAGTTAAAGAGGGCTATATAGGCTAAGTGACTAATGCCCGGTTTCTGAAGCATTTTTAACTGTAGTTTATCTGCTTAATAGCGCTATCGGTTCGATAACTTGTCAAATTGGGTTTCTGAACACACAATGACACGAGAAATGTCAGTCTACGTCTCATTCTGTATTCAGAAACGCATTGACAGTTAAACGCCGCTTGTCTTATGGATAACGTTATTTAATCAATAGCTATTGATAGTTTAACTGACGGCTTCAGAAACCGGGCATAAGTAAATTCAGGTAGACTGCTGCGAATATCATTTACTTATTTAGCACATTTACTATTGCTTGTCAAAGTTTTGACCGCAGAAATACCACCGCTATAATAATTTTTGACGCAAAGCTCGCAAGGTCCGGCAATAACTATTCGGATCATGTGAACCGTACGCTTGCGTACTTCCTAAGCTAAAAATCCAACAACGCTGACAGCCGAGAGGCTTGTGGACATTATGTGCTATAATATCGATCTGAGTACATTCCGATGAAAGGCGATATGTCCATACGAACTATATTAATAAATTATTTAACATGTAAATTGTGTCAACACTGCAACTGGATTGTACATCAATTATGTTTCTTGTTGCACACCACTATTACGTGATGGTAAATAAATTATATAAAAAAGGATAAAATTACATTAGGTAATAAACTATGTTGATTCTTGACTGTTTTTAATGAATGCTGGGAATTATAGGTTTGGGATGGGCGCTCTCGTGGTCGGCGCGCGGATGCTGGCGGAGCTTGTCGAGCTCGCCGCAACGCTCCGCGGACACGGATCTGAGCTCGTTCGATGGGCTTCGCGTGCTCTGCATGATGTGCGTCATCGTGGAACACGTGTGTTGGCTGACAACACACACGTATCTCTCTGACACGCGACGCTACGAGCAGGTATGAGACATTTACTTACATCACATTAACCAGTTGTTGCTGCTACTGGTATCAACACATGGATACACATTTATATCACATATTATATCAAAACATGTGTGTCGTCCATCATGTTATGAACTGAGATTCGGCTTAATGTGGTACGACTGGCAGCCTGCCTGACGTCAACCCTTCTTGTGACGTCTTTATTTACTATTCACCTATACTATCTATCAATATTTTGACCATTAAGGTATTTCACTACTGCCTTACAAGTATAAGTAGTAAGTAGTTAGTTAGAACAAAACATGATGACAGAAAACGTTACGTTTTTTTAAAATGAAGCCATAGCATGGTCCAGTGGGTTCTCTAACACCCGTCTCGTTACTAATATTATAGTCGAATACAAAATGTGTTGTCAGACACCAATAGCTGTGGGGAACACAGCTATCCTTGATAGAGACCTCTGTAACTTTAGTGTTTAGCTATCTTAGACTACATTATATTTTACGCCAGGTGAGATTGTGGTCAAACTCTACTACCTGTAGAAGAATAAAAGGTTGGAATATGATTAAAAATGTATAATAGGCATCCAAAAAATAGTTGCTGTGTAAATTAACTTATTGCAAGCTTATAACTCTCTATATCTGTGTACAGATACGACAAGCGCTGGACGTAATGCTGATGACGAATAGTACCCTCGTTGTACAGATATTCTTCCTCATGTCATCGTTTCTCCTCGCGCACAAGCTGTTATTGCAGAGACGAAAAAAGCAAAGTGTACCTTTCTTATCCACGTTCACGGAGACAATGGTGAATAGAATTATTAGGTGAGTGAAGTATCAAAATATTCCCTACGTAAGGTTAACACACATGCGTTATAATATTTTTATAACATCAGTTTTATGCAAATATGCTCTAAAGTGGTTGTTAAAGAACCTTTGAGTTTTCGTTGAAAATAAATAAATTAATGTATTAAAATTAGAAGTGGTATAGCATTTTCTATTGTTCCTTTGATTAAAAGACACTTAACAATTTAAAAAACTTACCAACGAAAAATAGCACCGAATCATTATCCTTCCAGGTCGCGTGATAATTTTTTGATGGAAAGAATTTGGATTTTTGTATAATTGTAATAAACTGTTGCATAGAGTGAGCCCCAGCTACTACGTAGTGTTATGGTTTGCAACGAGCTGGTGGAGAAGGATGGGCACAGGCCCGATGTGGACGCCGCTCGTCGAAGCAGAAGTTGCAATGTGCCAGAGAAAGTGGTGGACGCATCTGCTGTATTTAAACAATGTAATACACACGGAAGATAACTGTCTGATACAAACGTGGTAAGAATTTAAGCCAAAATTAGTTGGTAATGTACCCAAAGAAATAACTTAAATACTGATTATTTTAAATGAAAAGTTGAAACTAGGAATCCCAAAATTCGGTAGCATAACCAAATTGCATTCTTGGTGAACTTCCTCAACTAGGCCCAGTAATATAAGTATTCTCTTAAATGAAGTGTCTTTTGATGAAAATTTATATCGTGAAATTGTTCAACCAAGTTGTTAGAAAAAACGTCTATGTAAAAAAAGCATTAACACAGAGTAGAATTAAGAAAATATAAGTATATTTTCTAATTGACTATGTGTAAATTGTGAATCTTGTCGTAAATCTGTTTAAAGCATTTTTTCCTAACAGTCTCGTGAGTCTCACATATTGTATGCTACCTTTCGAGCTTTCCAGTACCTTCAACTTGGCGGAGCTAATTTTATCATTGCGTCAGTCCACAAGTGAATTTTACTTTAAATGTTACTGTAAACAAAATTTAGCAACAATAATCTACTCTTAGCTCCTGTATTAAATATCAACGAATTGTTTGCATTCTAGCTGGTGGCAACTGTAAAATAATTTGAACTATTGAGACATGAATGTACGAAAAAGATAATGAAATGAAAATAGACGTTGTCACACCGTCCAATAAAATTACCATAATAATAGCCACTGATTAATGGAAGGGATAATGTCTGACGAAGAAACGAGCTTCGCTGAAGCTGCTTATTCAAACGCCATAACTTGTAGTCACTGTCAATTCTAATAGTAGAAGCGTAAAATGAAACAAAAAATCATAGTAAAATTTAGGCTCTAAGAAGGGACTTATGATGCTTAAACTTTACCACCTGTTGGGAAAATATGTCACGCATCAAGCAGAACTAGTAACAAACTCTACTTGATTTCTATTATCGTTTCTTTTATAACTATACAAGTCAATTTCGTAACGTAATCTCATTTCCAGACGTTATTATCGTTCACATAATGACATTAAAACCAACTTGATTGGTGCTGGAACATTATGCCGTAAATCGATTGTGTGCTTCGGGATCTTATTGTAGAACTTAAGTCTATTACCTAAAAACATTTTATCGGTTTCACTGAACCTGAACCATGAGATACCTAATTTGTGATTGTTGTAGTATCCAAAGTATGGTGGTCTCTTACAAAAGTTAGGCTATAAATATGTATTTGCAGCCTTACATTGAATTATCAATGTATTATATTTGTAAGACAGTGTTATTACCTAAATTCTTAAAGTTTTGTGATCTGAGTGATCCAAGAAGCTACATATTATAAATTGCTCTTACAGCCCTAAACCTGACTCTACTATCGTTTTTATTCGACACTTCAAAATCAAAATCAAAAATACTTTATTCAGTTTAGGCCCTGAGAAGGCGATTATGAACGTCAAAGTTACCACCGGTTCGGAAAACACCCCAGTCATCGAGAAGAACCGGCAAGAAACTCGATCTGGTTTATCTTTTCATTAACATATTATAACTCACATTTTTAAAACATAGTTAAAAATAATTACATTCGGTTTTGGTGGATGCACAGAGAGGGCGTCATTTCCAGACGTCACCGTCGTTCACATATTGATCCACCCTGTAATAGCCTTTAGATATTAAAACCTGCTTGACATGGTGCTTGAAATTAGTATCCTGCAAACCAGTAACGTGTTTTAGAATTTTATTATAAAACCTAACACTATTACCTAAAAAACTGTTACCGGTCCTAGTGAGCCTAAAACATGGAATGACCAATTTGTTATTATTTCTTGTATTTAGATTATGTCGGTCCTTTACGAAATCTAGCTTATCTAAGTTTTTGCGGACGTATATTAGATTTTCAAGTATGTATTGGGAGGGCAGAGTTAGGATACCGAACTCCTGCAACTTATCCTTTAATGATTCGCGAGGCCCCATATCATAAATTGCTCAAACTGCCCGTTTTTAGAGTAAAAATATGGTGTCTACCTCGGCTGCCGTCCCCCACAGCAAAATACCATAAGACATTAAGCTATGAAAGTAAGCGAAGTAGACCAACCTAGCAGTGGCAATATCTGTTAGTTGGCGAATCTTTCAAACTGCATATATCAGTATCCCAGTAAGTCATTTAAAATAACTAGTAGTTATATTGAACTGAATGTCTATGATAGGTACCTCGCAGCGGACATGCAGCTATACGCGTTATCGCTGGCACTGACGCTGTTGCTGTTCCGTTGGCGGAAAGGTGCCGTATACGTGCTGAGCGCGTTGTTGCTCGCCTCTGTTGGCGTGTGCTTTTGCCTCGCCTACGTCTGGAGGCTGGTTCCAACATTCGTGATGCACAGGCCAGAGTAAGCATTCATTTTAATGACGAGTGTTATCTTTAAGACTGAGCGCGAATGTGGCTGGCGACACCAAATTTCATTTTAAAAGTATGGTTATAAGGCGCATAGTATGACTGATCTGAAGAATTAAAAATATACACGAAGGAAAGCTTAGGACGGTTTTTTTAAATGTGTGTTTTAGATCAGGGCTGTCCAAACTACACGGGACCCAGGGCCAACAAAAATGACTCAATACATTGGGGGGCCGCAAAATATTTATAAAAATAAAATACAAGTATAATAAGTATCATTATTTTATTATCTACTTTTTCATTAATTTGTTTTTTAAAGCCCAATAAATGAACAACGCGCGGTATCGGGTGTACCTATTATACGTTCGGGGAATTCCCCGAGTTCTCGAGTGAATAGTGTTGTGTGCGGCATAATCGAATACATATCCAAAACATTTGAATTTCGTCGCAAGAAAAACAATTTACTCATTTAATGTATTTAAACAAAGAAGATAAAAAAGATTCTGCGGGCCACAACAATTCATGCGGCGGGCCGTGGTTTGGACAGCCCTGTTTTAGATGATGATCTTCGAATGTTTCTACTGTCGTTTTCACCCAGTTTGATCTCTATAGCGCAAGCTCTTTCTACTTGTCTAGTGATAACTACTAAGTTACAGAGTCAAAAAGTACTATATTATCCGTGTTACAAATCTGTGAACCAGCATTTACCTATCAGTGTTTTCCGACAGCTGCAATTTAAAGCTGACACTTTTTAGTTCTAACACGTTAAATACTATGATTGTATCTTCAAATAAAATTACAGGAGGGTGTATATAAAGATTAGGATGTTTAAGATTTAAGTCGGTAGCTACTTCCAGCAGTATTCCGTTGTTTCCACTAAAGCACAATTTAATGATATATCGGGGTGTTGGGTGCAGGTCTGTGCGGGAGACGTACAGCGGTGAGGCCTCGTTCAACGTACTGTACCAGTCTCCGATTGGGAATGCGCCGGGCGCACTCGCGGGGTTGCTGCTGGCGCACCTCCACCACGCATTCCTTGACTCACAACTCAGACTCACTGATTGCAAGGTCACTAGTCCCATCTTTTTTTTGTAAGGCAGTTTCTTTCAGATACTAAAACGAATAGTTTGCTGGTGTGGTATACAAAAGAGCTAGAGAAAGCAAAGGCCATTACATTCATGTAACACCATCAGCTGCGCTAGATATAACGTCTTTACCTTTTTCGATTGTGTCATGACTTAACATTGCAGTCTTTTGTGCTTAAACGCTGACCTTTTATCTAATAAAAACGCATAAAATTATTTAACAACATTGCTTGTACATTTGATTGATGAAGGCGTTAACTTGCGGAAATCCATTATTAAATATTATAGTAGATAGAAGTAACAGGTTGTTACTTGTGCATAATGTTTAAAAATAAAAAGTCATGGTTTCGATCATATTACCCCAATGACAATTAAATTCATGAAAAATTCTATATAACTTCAAACTTTCGTCAGAAATGTGCGAAATCAATTATACATGAAGAAAAGATTGTTGATATTTATTGTAAAATATTGTCTAGTTTCACATGCTTGAATGTATACATAGAATTACAACAGTTATATCATTTACCTAGACTAGAAAATCGAGGTCCAGACTTTCACTACAAGTTTCTCTTATGTTGTTATGAAATCTTATGATCAACATTACTATTATAGACTACATTTTTTTTATGGAAAGCCATCATGTTGTATAGAGATATACAACTTGATGGTTAAGGATCACTGGATTCCATAGCCGGCGTGTAATCATTACAAATAGGATTCCAAACTTAGTCGCAACGGCTAGTGTGCTAGTACATATTGCCGACCACACTGCAGATAGAAATAAAGGCAGTCATTCTTCAAATTGGTATTGGAAAATTCCATAAATTTTCAAAAAAATTCGACACTCCTGTAGTCGCAATAGTATTGTTCTTGAACAACAAGCAAAATGCGAAAAATAAATTCAGAATGATTAAAAAGATAGCATGTGTAGCTTCAAAATAATATCGGTCTAATAAGAAATCCGACAGTCTTCCAATATCTCCTCAATTGCATATAAAATGTCAATTACATACATGACGATCTACTTATGTTCAATCTTACAGCATGCCTAATACACAGACTATTAGTCGTACAGGTAGCCTAATATATCAAATGATTATTTATTGCTGTCATTGACCATTGTTGCTAGTAAATAAAAATTTATTTATCTACTTCTTATTTTTATTTTAAAAGATGATAAAGACAATTTTCTATAATTAGAATTGTTTAATCCAACCTACAAGGAACTCCATAATCATAATATAACATGCAATGACAAGCTAAATTACTTTTAATAATACAACATTAAGTTTGATGTTATACAATTGAAATGGACATAAACTCTTTGTAAACCTTACTTAAATGAATATAATGCAATAACATAGGTAGATGTACATTTTAAATTACACATGTTTTCGAATTAATGAGAAAATTAGACATTCAATTATAATAGTATTTACGAGGCATATGAAGAAGCGACAAAAGAACATCACAAAGTTAATAACCATCATCATTAGCTTACATAAGTTTTGAAGTATATTCATCTAAAGAGATTGTGACTCAAGTGATTATTTATTTCTTGCTATATAATATAGCAAAGAAAAAAGGATTGGTGAGAAACTATTAAAAATATTGTTACATTGTCTGTGAAACTTGATCAGGGATTAGACATGTGTTAGTGTTCCGAAAAAAATGTACTTAATTTTAATTGGTAACAACTATCGTCTGATAGTGAAGGAAAACATCGTAAAGAAACGTTAAGATAAGCGCGATAAATCGTCGTAGGTGAGATCGAAACTAAGCGCGTAACTGTAAAACTTAAAAAAAAAACATTAAACTTTTCGAATAGTTATGATAAAACTGGCTTTGCCATTTTTTGACTACTATTAAGTGACTGGTGACCGCGCGCAATATTGCCTGTGTTTTATATCTTTATAAGTAACTATGCCACACATTATCTTTGTGTAATTCTGACGGTTTATACAGTAGACGCCGTAGTAATTCTTAGATGTCGCAATTTTGTCAACTTATTTCATATTTCTCGTTAAATTGTGTCAAATTTTAACAATATCATTATGGATTAAAGCCTGTATGTTATTCTGATGTATAAGCTATTTCACTATATTTCATCAAAATTTGTTGAATAACTGTTGCGTGCCAAAGTAACAAACATCCATCCTCAAAAACTTCTTGTTTATAATATTTGTAGGATTAACGAAATCTTGGTGGCGTTGTCACTCGCGCTCCAGTTCTGGATTATATGGTTTGTTCTTCATGATGCAGTGGTTGAGATGGACGGCGGTGTGGGCGGTGCCGGCAGCGGTGTGGTGGGTGGCTGCCTCGCCGCTGCTGCTGGGACACGGTCCCCCGGCTACGATAGCAGCGGCGGCGCTTGCTGCCTCTGAGAGAACAGTCTTTGTTTTCTTCGTCTTCGTCGCTCTACTCGGTGCAATTCATTCCTTACCATGTGAGTACTTATTCACTGTTCATATACTCCGCACAATTTAACTTGATGGAATATTCCGTTAGGAGATCTGTATATTTTTTTAAGTTCGTTAGAGAAGTTTAGAAAATATTGTGAAACATAACTTAAGGCGTCACCGTGTAATTTATGTAATACATATACTTTACTCTATACATTACGCTTTGGCCTTATATACCTTTCTAACATGATTAAAGTCACTCAATATATAATTATGAAAAAAATAATAAGGCTTCGTTTTAAACAATCTGGGAAAATTAAATACATATTTTGTTTTTATCTCTAAAATATGCTACATAAATAGTAACATTCACTTTCTTGCCTTAGTTACGTTGACCAATTTTACAATTTCGCAAGACGCAAAATTCATATAATGAATTCCTCAGAACTAATTAGATAACATTAAATATATATTTTACGACATATTGATGTATTCAATAATGTAATACACAGATTTAGGTACAGAAGATGTTAAAATAAATCTAAGGATTATCGTCACCAGAAATGATATCTATGTGAAAACGCATCTGTGGATACTTTATCACATGAAAAGCTTTATTTTTCGAGTTGATTGATAGATAAACGTGTTTTATAAATACAAGATGTATACCCATCAAAATCATAAGACTGTACATTTCACAATGAATAGATAATTAATTTAAATGAGGTTACAGCTCCGATGCGCACGTTCCTGTCGTGGCGTGGGTGGGCGCCGTTCGCGCGGCTCTCGTTCGGAGCGCTGCTTCTCCACATCCCTATCAACAAGTCACTGATAGCCGCGCGACACGCGACTTCACAGCTCGACCGGCAGGCTGCGGTAACTCACACATTCTATTACCCAGAAACGACACCACTTCGATCGCCATAGGTACAAATATCAGTAATCACCAGGAACTTGGTGAAGGAAAACATCCTTAAAAAAATCCTCTTTCAAATGCTCATCGGGCTAACAAACCATAGACAAGTTAAAAACCTGTAGTCAAGCACCTGTAGGTGTGTTCGGGCAGCAGTTCTCTCCACGTTTAATATGTTAGTATCTTACAATAAACTTCAAAAACATCTCGAGACCTATACGAATAGATATATATAAACACATAACATAATAGTAAAGCCAAACGCCGAGTATCTTATTACTAAATATGTCGATAAAGTCGAGAATAATCTCAGCCCATTAGTAGTATCCGCCGTGAAAATCCATCTGCGTAAGGGTATAAAAGGAGGCTGCGAAACATTTTTACAGATTCCCCGATAAAATAACTAAGAACCGGTCCCACGCTCACACAACCACCGTTTCCGTAGCCGCGATCGCGCAGTTATTTTCGCTCTCGCACATTCGTCTCGAACCCCTCCACAGCGTCTCAAGCGTAACTCCCGTCCTTGGACATAGAGTCCTCGAGCAAGCTTCTTGCGCGATATTATAGTACAAATTGTAGGGTTACACTAAACGTGCTACAATTTCGAGTATGTCGAGCGAGACGAGCTGGAAATAAACGCCATCCTATTACAACATTGTAGAATGTATATAAATAAAATTGCAGATAGTGGAGTGGTTCGGCGTGGCAATGATATCGTACCTGGTGGCTTTACCTCTCGCCGTGCTGGTGGAGCTTCCCGCGCAGCGACTTCACCGCGCCCTCTGCGCCATGCGGCTCTGTGTCGCGCACTCTCGCCGCCGGAAGTCGGCTTCTCATAAACACGAACATCCGGACGCCGGACAACTCCAACCATCCACGATTCAACATTGAAAACTAACTTCCGAGATGTGCTCTCGAAGATAAAGTCGCGAACACATTGGAAATAAATATTATCTACCTTCAGGGAACTTACATCAGCAACATCTTAAATATAAAATCAGACGAAGCTTAGAAAAAGGTAAACCAAGTGCTCGACTAGATGGTAGCCAGTGTCGGTCGCTGTGCCGTAGTTTTAGAGTTTAAGTATAAATGGATGTTTGCTAAAGATTTACTGATTTATTATTAACAATAATGTTTAATATTGGCGATATAAAGTGTTTCTCTCTCAATCCGAACATGTATAGTTATAGTTCATCTTATAAAGATAACTACTGCATTAAAACAAATAATCATTAGCAATGTAAGGTTATTGGATACAAATATTATTAAGTATAATCTCTATTTAATGGAGTTCTTCAGGGTGTCAGGTACATTCCTATAATACATATGAATAGTAGGTATTTAACTATTGACTGTTTCATAGATACCAACGATCAGCATCATCAAAATATATATTGTTACCATAGAGTGTTGTTATCTGTAAAAATAAACAACATTGATCTGTCATCTATAGAGACAAATAAAAATAGATTAAAAAGTTTAAGGGTTAAATAAGGGTGACAAAATATGGAAAAAAGTGGTCAATCATTATTTCAGGTAAAACACAGTTCCCATGCAACAACAAAACCTTCAATAGAACAAAGTCAAAAACACCAGCTAGCAACAAATAGGTCATATCCTAATAAACAAATTATACATAAACTAAGATTTATATCAGTATGAAGTCAATTTTGAAATGTTGCTGCACACACACCAAGTGTGTGGATCACTTCAATATTTATTTAATGTATGGTCAAAGGTTTTTTTAGTTGAGATAAAATTGGATAATATCTGTTGATTGTATAATTTCATATACATTTTCGATCTCCTTTTAACTTAGCGAGTATTACATGATTTATATACTTTTATTTTTATTTTTCTGATAAAAAAACATAAATGTTTATAGATATAGCTAAACAATCGATAAATATATTTGTCTATCAAAATATCACAATGAAATCGCACATAACATAGATGTCATGAACCATTGAAATTTTTCACAAAGAGACAACTTTTGATGTTCATCACTTAAGCTTATTACACCATTTACAAATTGTGTAATACATTTTTAAGTATTTTATAAAGAAACTATTGCTGTGACATTTTGTAAGTTCAACTTACAAAAAATATTCTTTGTGAATTACATCAAATTATGTTCAGAAAGAAAGAGCAATGTTTTGGTTTCATTCTATATACCATTAACATAAGTTCCTTGGTCAAGGAGTGTTGTAAAAATATTAAACTATTTTTCACAACAACTCTTAATTTAATTTAATTATGGTTACCATTGCCTCATTTGATTGAGTCATTGTTGAAGGTGTAAAGTGTATATAAATTTTATATTAAAACAATTAAGTATAAAGTTTTATTTTTATTTTACCTAAAATAAAGTAAATCACCATAGACACAAACAAAGTAGTCTATAGATACACACATTTAACATGTTTTATGAAATATTTTTTACTTTTATCATTGACTATTTTGTGAAAAACCATATTTCCTTTTATCATCTAAATAGTGCACACCAATAATGATATTAAATGACATTAAATTTACATAAATATATATGTCATCATCAGGAGTATCAACACAAAGGTTCATTTTAAAACAAAAGGCACTAGCATTTATAATCACCCTTGAAATTTCATGATTCATGTAAGTTTATAGTAAGTTAATTAACAAAACTTTTGTTAAATACTGGTCATTCATGCATGTCACTATTTCCATGTATTTTATGGTCTACTGTTATATATGAAGTAATGTTTTAATTAATTTGATTGATTCTTCTTATTCTGGTTGATGATGATGATTCTTGATATACATATTCTGCCAAGGAAGTTACTCTTTTAATTTAATTTTAACAAATTTTGGCAATATGAATACTTTTAATCTGATGAGAGTAGATTACAAAATAGGAATCCAAAGGTGGGGCTCTATCAACAGTGGGTGCTGCTATCTCCAATCCAAATATATTGAATAACTTCTAACAAAACAAATCCTACTTATCCTGATGACCTGTAGTGAAAATTACACTAGTATACTATTAAAAACATGAATTACATATCTTATTCAACAGTTCAAATCTTCAAGATGTAACATTGATATTCAATGTGACTCTTCACCTTTACGCTAAATATAGTAGGTACATTCTAAAAGAGCTAACGTCTTGAGGGACCCGAGCCTCCCTGCCAGCTACCTCTATGTCCTCCACCTCTCCCACCTGCTCTTCCTCTCCCAGCAGCTGAAAAATAATATATATTTTTTAACAATCTACTATTCTAACTACAAATGGATACCAAAAACAATAATGAAATATGAAAATCTACAAAATTAATTGACGATAAAACTTACTCTCCAATCAGAAAGAACAATCACATGGAATATAGCAGTTTTTAAAACCATACCAAAATGGTAATATTAATTTAATAACTAATTGAAACGATAATTAAATAAAATGTCACAAAGTTTTGTATAATTTATGATTGTAATGTAAAATTTACTAAAAAGTACATGCTTTACAACATGACAAATTATCAGACTAATGCCCGGTTTCTGAAGCATTTTAACTGTAGTTTATCTGTTTAATAGCGCTATCGGTTCGATAACTTGTCAAATTGGGTTTCTGAACACACAATGACACGAGAAATGTCAGTCTACGTCTCATTCTGTATTCAGAAACGCATTGACAGTTAGCCGCTTGTCTTATGGATAACGTTATTGAATCAATAGCCGTTGATAGTTTAACTGACGGCTTCAGAAACCGGACATAAGTCATTTTCATTTATCAAACTTTTATTATATGTAACTTGAAATATATTTCCAAAAAAGTAATATTGGTAAAAACATACTGTTTTCCATATTATCACTTCTTTATTTAAGGAAGTAATAAGTTGCCTAATAATACTAAAAAAGTCCATACATATTGGGGATTAATATTATATTATAATATTAATGTGACTAAGTTCATAAAATAGCAACACCAATTTTGTTTTATTTTTTTGAGTAATTGTTCAGCATTTATTTTAAAAAGCTAATTGAAATCGGTAGTTACTCATATAATTTTACATATAATAATAATAAGTAATGAATGCTTAGATATTGTAGTATTTTGTTAATAAATGTGACAGTTATTTCATGGAATTGACTGCTTTTGCTATTAAATCACAGATTTGTGAGAATTTAGCACTCTGTAAAATAGGCTAGAGTATCCAAAGTATTTCTACATAGAATTGTGACTGTTCTTTAATAATCCTTCCAGGAATACTGTTCATAATTATATTTATAAATGTTTTCTTCATATACACATTATTTTTTCATGATTATTTACTATTGAAGCTAATTGTAATAACTAAAATTTGACAATATTCAAAAAAGCGATAGATCTACCTGTCTAAAGAGTTACTAAAATGGCATCAGTGATTGTAACTGAAATCTTACATTTAATATATATATTTACAGCATATACTAAATTTCTCCTTTATACTTTATAAATTTTAGCATTTCACTACAATCTCATCTGATCTCAAATGATTTAGCGTTCCACTACAATTTTATCTGATGTTAAATAGCGAAGTTGTGCAAGATAGTAAGCTCACTAAGCCTAGAGGGGGCTGGCTGTCAAATGCAGATGCTGAAACATACCTAAGCGTCTTGGTGACTGGTTATCAACAAGAGAGTTGTGGTTAGCCAGGCGGGCTTCCAAAAAATGTAAATTCCTTTGAACATTTTTATACTAGATGCCTCCACGTTCAATATATTACACAGTTTAATTTTATGCAAAAGAGATACTTTGTTTACATTTGTATGTAATAAATAAAATAAAAAAATTACCTTGTGCTCTTAATATTGCACTTTTACCACGTCCAGCCGTCGGTTTGTTCCCTTGTCGTTTGAACATTGGCGCGTTCTTCAACATGTCCGGCAAAATTAGGAACCTGATCTTAGAGCCCCTTATATATACATTTTCCAACTGCGCGACACGTCCATCTCTATACGTAACGGTCACGAGCGTCATTTGACAATTCATATTATCTTCGGCTTCTATAAGTTTACCTCTGTACACTTCGCCGGTATTTGTTTCACAGGTCACTACATGACCTTCCGCTTCGTGAAGTACTTTAATAGGAACACCGATCGACATGATAAAAGCACTACTAATACACAAACCACACTTTATCAAATATCAATAATACAAGTCTAAGATGTTTTTAGATAAAATCCACAAAATGTTAGAATAAACAAGCGAAATATTTTGTATTCGCAACCATAGATAAGATAAACAATATGATGAAACAGTGTTTATAATTTTCATTTGTCTATGGTGTTAAGTGCACAGAGTATACAAACAATGTAAGTAGGTACCATGTTAAAATGTGCAAATTCTAACTATAATCTAAAAATATAATAAATCATATACATCTCCATACTACATACTGGTATTAGCAACCCTGCGTGACTTCACGTGGGCGCTGTATGTGGCCTCCATGGTGGCCTCATAAGTATCTCGGTGATATAGGCTTAATCCTTTATTCCGTGGATATAGGGGTCTATTTTTTATCGCTTTGATGTTTATAGGTCATGAAAGTCATACAAGCTATCTAAAAATCTTCACATGAAACTTTTTTCTTGTTACAGTCAGTGTTATCTTTCAAGATACTTATCAATATGATATGTTGTAAAGGGCAATCGTAATCTACTTTAAACACAGCTGTAATACATAAGGATATAGCTATAAAATTAAACGTTTTAATTTTTTGTATATTAAAAATTAATTAAATCAAAAGTATTATGAACATAATGATTATAACAGCGTTGTAGATAACCCATTATTTTCTAGTGTTATTTATAATTATTATTTATTTATAATGATAAAAAATCATTGCTAAGGGTTTATCTCAGAAAATAAATATATACCACCGTGAACTTTTCTGTGGGTATTTCATGGTAGATAATTCCGTAGTATATCACTCTGGTTTAAGTTTCTTTCGTTAAGTTTAGCCAACGTTTTCAATGTAAACTCCTTTCTCGTCCGAAAGTTTTTCTTACGACTTCATTAGAATACTTCGACTTCCCTCTCCTTTATATAAATATAATATATATAAACCTTCTGGACGAAATTCTCTAAACGACAATAAAACACCGTATCAAAATTTTGGGTGAAGTTTAGCAGAGCTTTGTAGGAACAAAACAAAGTAAAACAAAAACCGATTTTGTTTTATAATATTTATGAATTTTTCTTATCTAATACCCGCAACAACATTTTTGTTGATTTTAAGGTTATTATAAAATCGTATATAAAATCATACGTATGTTAAAAGACAGTAATACCAATTATATCTTGGCTTTATTCAGCAAGAATTTAGGATAGTTCTATTTTATAAATCATGACAATGAAAGACAGGTGTTGTCAATGACAATTGACCATAGTACATAACAACGTATATAGTTTTTTAAAATGTTAGTAACTTTATATTGAAGAAGATATGGTAATATATTTTTAGGTGAGAACCGAATGTGTAAAAAATATAACAAGAAAATTAGTAAAATCCATCCAATAATTTATTTTACAGTCAGATACCAATAGTGTCAATCGACGAAGAGTTCAACCGTCCGCCAACGCCAGGTTCGTTTTAATAACTTTTTGTTTAACATTTTCTGTTGCAATGCGATGTGACAGCGGCCAACTAATTTCAGGTGGAAGTGCAAAGTAATATCCACCCTAATATTTAAACATTGTTAACGTATATTGTGTATTTAATATATATTGTCCACGTAACAAAGAGAAGAAATATCGTGATATAGTCTGTACAATTAAGACAGATGAGTCGTTAAGAGTGAAAAAAATGTTTTACATAGCATTTAGTTTTATTCATCTCTGTTGTTTTTGTGATGTTATTTATAAACATATTATTTACCTCCTTAGAATTGTTTTGACCTTAATTGTAGGTTTCTCAATTTATGCTTGCTTTAAACTGTGGGGGACTTTTAAAAGTGGTGACACCGACGCGATTGTCTATTCGACCTAATATCATGCCTTTACACTTTCCATGTAATCTTCTCGTGGAGCTGTAGTTATAATTTTAATTGAAGCTGAAGTGATAAAAAGTGAATAAATATTTGACTAATTATGGTATTTATTTTATTTTATTTCTCTAACGCTATTGTGACTGCATATATTTTCATTATATAAATAACTTATAAAATATATTATCGATTACAAAATAAATTTGTTATTATACATCCAATCATGTTTTTGAAATAAAATTTCTTTTGAGGAAGCTTTGAAATTTTGATTCGCAACCTTTTTGTGTGACGAAAAGTGTTGGGGGTAAGCACTGTGTCGAGCAAAGTGTTGTGATCGGCTGGGAGCACCGCGTGATGTCGGCTTTTTGTTGTGTTTTTTATAAAGAAATGTTTGCTTCTTTCTCGTGGGAAAATATAAAAATAAGCACAAATATACTTTTTCATGAGGAGTTCGTGTTTTATAATTTGGATATATTATATATGTATTATATCGAAAACTATGAAACTATTACACCCATATCCTGCCTCACATCCAATGCTTACATATGCCCGTTAGTCACATCTAAATATATTTCATTTCAATTAATTTTGTTTATTTTGATATATATTTTAATGAATTATTACATACAGTCAGTTCTTGAGAATTGTAAGTAATTTGTGGGGAAAAAGGATTCTGTTCTCCTGAAACTAGGGGGATAAACCGAGTTTTAGAAGAAATTGGCCAATTGATGTTGGCAACGCTGACTGTGTATTCAGAAATTATAGCTTAAAGGACTTGTATCCAGTGGCCTTAATAAATATATTCAGAAATTATCTATACTCTGAAATAATCTGTGTGTGGATTTATTTAGTGTTGTAAATCATATAGTAATTCATTGGAATACGAAATTGTAATGTGAAAAACAGAACTATTTAAATATGACAACAGAAGTTATGAAACTTGAGGTAGAAGCCGAATCGTGTTGTGTGTGCGGGAATAACGATGTCGAGCTTCTCACTCCAGAAGAGCACGATGCTGACGCGCCGATCGGCCAGATGCCGCTCAGGGCTATGCTATTACAACTTAGTAATACTAAGGTACCTACATAGTGTATAGCTTACAATGAATTTTTTAAAATCGGTTTTAGCTCAGTGTTAGTGTATTCGTATGGCGCATCTATCGACGTGAGTTCGAATCCTTGTGAATGTGCCGGATCTTTCGGCGATGGAAGACATCGCCAAGCACATATAGATGTGTCCCAGCTTCTGTATATGGGAGCCAAATTTCTAGGTTGTCATTTAACACGTTCTGTGCTACGTGTATCACCAGTGGTACATGATAAACTTGATCTCCTATCCACGGACAATCATGTGGTTGTTAGTATCAGGTGGAATTATGATTCAATCCTAAAAATGTAAACCTTTATAAATGAAATACTTTTCCAATGTTAAATTTATTGGTTAATATTTTTAGTTGGGTAATAATATTTTCTGCCTTTCTATCAATAAACCTTAATTTTTTTCACCAAAGATTTTATTTTGGACTAGCTGTCGCCCGCAGCTCCGCATGCGTTTTTTTATAATTGCAAATTACTTCTTATAAAATCAGCTATCTGTTAGTGAAAGTCCCATGAAAATAGGTCCAATTGTTTTAGAGATAGTACTATAAACGATGCCACGAATGACAGCTAGTCTAAAATAAAGTAGCCTATGTCATCCGCTCTAATTTGAACTATTTGTCAGTGAAATTTCTGTCAAAATTGGTCCAGCTGTTTCAGAGATTACCCAGAACAAACAGAGAGACAAACAGAAATTTTAAAAATTGTGTTTCTGTTATCAGTATAGTGTATATGTTCATATCCAATCAGAAAAAAGTTGTTATTTTGATATTACACACAGACACTTTATTTTTATTATATGTATAGAAAATAAAACAAAAACAAACTACTGGTCTGTTTTAATAATAATAATAATATCTGTTATAATGACATCTGACAGAGGAGAGTGGAAAAGGAAAACATGTGCCGACCCTACTTAGGTGGGATAAGGGTAAGATGATGATGATGATGATGGTCTGTACATGTTCTCTATATGAATATTTTTTATTTAAACTAAAATCTCATCATAAATATATAGATTAAAGAAAAATCTATTATGTGGTTACTGAAAAAATCTTATGACATAAAAAAAATTACTATGGAAATAGACAACCCTTTTTCTTCAAATTAATCATTCATACTTGGACTGTCTAAACTATAAAGTTTTAAGTTTCATACAAATAAATGTAGACCTCGTGAGGCACAGGTCAACAGACTGCTGGCAGCATATCCTTAAAAAAAGTATCTGATTTGTAACAAATCTTTGAAAAATAACAAATTATGTATTGTAAAATTATAATTTTTATGTAGAATATAATTTTAAAAGATTATATCAGTTGTAAGAATTTTTTTTACAAAATCATGAATGGATTGTTTTGAATTTTATAATTTATGTTATTTAATATATTTTGTAAGATATATATATAATTTTGTTCAGGGTCTAAATTTAATTTGATTTATTACCACTGTAATAGTTAATGAGTTAGACCTTATCAGAAAAACATAATTATATAGAAATGATAAATCAGTGTAGGATAGCTATCAGAAAAAAATTAATATAATGAATAACATTGATAGATAACACTTTACTAAGTGCATCGTTAATTACTTAAGTTGATCTTAATTTAGTACTGATATTATATTAGTATTTGAAAATGATAGTTGAACAAGTACAACTATAGTTCTTAATTTGTTTTTTAAATTTACATTAAGGTTCACTAGTCATCCATTACAGTATTGCAGTTCATTGTTTCTGACAGGTGATACCGGAAGGTCGGCTGTGTACAAGCTGTGTTCGGCGTACCTGCGATGCTTATGAGTTCAGTAACACACTGTCTTCAAGGGGAGTACTGCCTCTCAGTGAAAAAATTAGGGCATTGAGAAGAAGGTACATAATTTTGTGTATTTAAATACTTGTAATAATGATATTCCATTTTATGATTTTTATAGACAATTTCTGGGTATGTAAACTGCTTGGTTTTAAAGGTTCTAGTATTTTAATTCATGGTGAGATTTTAAATTTGCAAACATTTATAGGCAATTTTTTTTTTGTAGATTGAACTATCTGTTAACATACTTTATGTGTGTTTTGTGTGGCGTATTTACTGCCGGTTTTTTAGCAGTATGAAGCCATTGTGAAACAGGTGTCTTTGTTATTAGGTCAGTAAACTAAATAAAACAGTGCTGCTGTGTATAAATTTTAACAGTTTTTTACAAAAAGTGATACATGTGTTCAACACATATAGTGTTGAATACAAAGAAAAAGTTCTTATACCAATGTGTTATTTTTATAAAAATCGGCAAAGAAAAGGAAAATCTCATTTTTTACAAAGAAAAAGTAATTATATTAGTTTTTGTACTCTTTTTGAAATTGCAAAGATAGACGAAAGAACTTTTTAATTTTTATTCCAATGATCGTAGATAGTGTTATAAAATTTGGTATATCTATTACACCTGCTGTAATATTATAGGTAATTATAAATAAAGCATGTTAGGTTTTTACATATGCAATTGGCGTTTTGTTGAGCTGGTTATTTTGATCACAAATATGTGCCGTTTGGTTAGGATTACCAAATTTCAATTTATTTCAAACTTGTGTATTTGTGTTTCAAATTTAGTGATTCATTTGTTTTCACATCATTTTTTTTGTCATCTTTCGTTTCACATAATGACAATGGCTTTATTTACGAATACGAGTTTCACCGCGGCATTAGTACTGCAGTAACAGCGTGAAGGATTAATGATATGGATAAGGTACTATAAAAGAAAGCACGGTACAGGTTTTGTTTCAAACTTTTTCGTTCTGGAAATTTTGACCTTCGTTACCCGTACTTTCTACTCACAATGAAGAATTAAAGGTAACCGTGGATCCGCCCATCGCAAACCACCTCAGGGCTAGCAAGAAGCCCGGTGTGGGTGAAAAAACAATTATAATTCACTTGCAACAAATTCAAAAAATTAAAAAGCTCGATTAAACATACTATTTATGGAATTAATTTATAATCGAATTAATTGCTACCCAAAACATAACGGAGCCTCCGTCATATGCAGTGATTACTTCTTAACACATTTCCATATAGCATTTCCGTGGTCTTCGCAGAACTCAATGGCATCGGTCCTCTCCACACAAAGAGGTTCTAGCTTTATCATAAAACAATACTTTATTTTAGTCCTCCAGTCTATGAAATACAGTTTCGAGCAAGACGGTCGTCACGGAGTAATTTAGGGCCCCGGGCCGAGCGGTAGCTACTGATATTGGTAGGCCAAATTCACTAAAAGGCGGTCATCTCGTAGTTCTGTGCATCGTTTTCATTCCAAACCTGGTCTTCTTTTGATCGAACCGGTCTCTTAATACCGTTACCGAGTCCTCGACATTGTTGAACGACTCACATTTAGCCGCTGAGACACATAGATTTGCGGGTAACTTTCTTCAAGGAAGGGTATAATTTAACCGAGCTTTATCAGCCATATCAGAATGTGATATTTAATATAAAAATAAAAATTACATTGTTTAATTTGCAGAAACTATCCAAAAAGTTTTAAAATTCTAGTAATCGTCAAAAAACAGCTTCAGCAATTCAGACCAATCAAGCAGTCTTATAATAATCATTATTTTCCTTTTGTTAATTTAAAAAAAAATGTTTCTAACGTAATGAATCATGCCAGAATGCTTTGAATAATATGCTAATGTATCGTTAATATAATAATACCTTTTTCTTGTAATTTTCGGTCTGTACTTTTCTCCCAAAACTTAGTTATAGGTGGCTTTTATAAAGCCACTGAACACGGATTTGACGTTTTTTTGTCTTTCTCGGTTTAGCTTAAAAACGGCGTCATCGATATTTTTGTAAGCGAGAAATATATGGCATTACAAAAGTGAGCGCTTTTAAAATTTTCTCTTACACTTTTAGACACTGTAAAATACACGCATATTTTAATCAAATAAAATAAAGTAACGATTCGAAAATAATTGTTGTATAAAAAACGCTTTCGGAGCGGTTGGCAGCAGCTAATAGATGAATAAAACTTCAAAGATATAATAAATAAGCGGTGTCGTATTTAGTAGTATCTTTATTTTAATAAAGATCTAATTATACCCAGTTAATCACAGAAAAATTAGAGAAGAACCTAACGATTTATTGTGATAGTCGAAGAAAACGCCTGTCGGTCGTAGACACATTGTAGACTGTTTGCATTGTGGTAGGGCTCTTTCTAAGTCCGCCTGGCTCACTACCACCCTCAAGTTGAAAATCTGTCGCAAAGCACTTGTTGGTGTGTTACGACAGCTGCACTTGAGAGCCATTCTCCCTCTAGGATTAGCGTGACTACCATCTTGGACCACATCATCATTTAACATCAGACGAAATTGTGGTCAAACGCTAACCTATAGAGTACAAAAAAGACTGCATATGGACTTTACGAACTCAAGGGAATGTTCGATATTCGTAGTAGAACATCCTTTAGATGTAATGCTTCACATTGACGGCCGTTTTCCGTTACTGTAATTGAAGTATACCCTCCGTACTGATTTTAATTGTCTGTGCTATGAGATGGTGACGAATTATTTGCCGACTGAGTTCTTCGATGTATATTTCTCATAGTTTTTATAACTTCATACTGAAACTCTACAATATCATCATCGTTAAAATTTTCTATAGTAGGCGCGATTCCTCTAAAAAATGACATTATTCTACTGTTATCTTCCTTTTCCGAGTCCACTAAGCTCACAATTCTCTTGCTTAATTGTTCATTGTCCATTATGTCTTTCTTCTTCCTCTTTTTCGGTACTGTACTGCCATCTTTGAGTGTTACTCTAGTTTCTTTGACATCTTCGGCAAGTGGCATATTAGTTGTTAACGGTGGATAACTTACAATTTTATTTAAAAATTGCATATGATCATAATATCTGTATTTTTGTATTGATTTTGCTCCTGATCTTGATTTGTACTCTTGAATTTTTTTGGCGCATCTCATCCAGTTATCTCGAGCATTGTTCCATTTTTTCATAATACATTTACCTGCAATTAAAAAAACAAACAATTATTTTTACTTTCACTGATTGTTAATATGCATTCAGAATCGGAATAATAACTATAAGCTACATTGTCCTAGAACTCTTCATTGTTTTTTCGTTTCTTTACAATATAAACAATGCTTTTAGAATTGTAGTTGATGTGTTATTCTGATGAAGTTGCTTAACATTACCTTAAAGTTTAAATCAAAACGCATTGAGTATTATTGCGTGAAAGAATAACAAATCTCCATCCATCGTCACAAATTCTCTAGTTTATAATATTAATTTGCTCCGCATGCGCCTTTTACACTGTAAATTATAATTTAAGAAATGTTAAACTTTAAGATGAAGAATTACAAAAATGAGCCTCCTAGTGTAAGTTAATTGTACTATGCGTATACACATCGCCCAAGTTTAAGAAATAAGTTAAAGGTTATGATGAACGTCATGGCAACTCATATACGAACAAATACGAACAAACAAACATTGATGTGAATACCAGCAGTGTGTCGGGTGAGATTTGCCCCCAGCAATTGTTTTTTCGAACTGACTACACTGTTGGCTTGTTAAGGCCGCTACAGTTTCACCGGACTACATGCCCCCAGCAATATAATATGTGAAACTTTAACCCTTTTGTAACCCCCTCAGTGCTCACCTTCCTTAGATGTATAAGAAACTTCTAGTTTCAAATATTAAGCTACAGACAATAAGTCGTATATTTTTTTTAATTATATGCTGCAAATACTTATAATGAATGTCGTGTTTTTCTAGGCTTAAATTTGCCAGAAATTATCATTATCAATTGCATTATCATAGTGTCAATCTCTTTGGTGTCTCAGATAAGTTAATATATTTTTATTCAAACACAAAAAATTCTATTAATATGCAATGTGTAGTGTTGACTAATAATATATTTTGTACTTTATCTTTGTTCAATCACTGCCCGCTACCGAAAGCATATTTCGTCAATTAGCTAACCATAAAATGCTCATTCAGTACGATACAGTATAGGGTTATCAAGAAATGACAAACACAAAAATTAAAAAAACGATATAAAATTAATACGTTGCAAAACTTATTGAAGGTAGCGTAAATTTCATAGTTTATTCGTTTTCTGTTCTACAAGAAGTTCTATTATAGAACTCTAATGGTAACACGTTTACGATCTGACATATTATTAGAAATATCTAAACAATGAGTTGATAATTCTTTTATAATTAAAAGTACAGAAACAGTTGATGTCTTGAAATATTGCATTAATTTAAATAAAGAGTTATGCAGCCGTGAGAGCGGTAAATAAACAAAATGGTTGTCGAATTGACTAAAAAGACGATACAATTCAAACTACATACATATATACTCAAAATATACACATTTCAAATATATTTAACATAGCTGTCATCCGTGACTTCGTCCACGTGGAATGTAGCAAATAAATGTTGTTCACTGTAAACGTACACCTACAACTTACGCTGTACTGGACATTGTTTGTTTAGGTTATTATATTTGCACGGAACCCTAATTATTTTCTAAAATAAAAGTAACCTAAGTTACTCCCTACAATATCTGCTGTCATTGAAAATCTCGTCAAACTATTTTGTTTACCCGGAACAAACAGAAAGACAAAGATTTTTTAAAATTGTGTTTTTCTTATAGTTACTTGCTGTATATACATTCATATCCATTTAGTAAAAACTGTTATTTCAACACTAAAAACGGACGCTTCCATTTTATTTATTAGTATAGACAAGATGTATGTATAGGATCCATCGAGGGAGTGTTTAATGATGGCTAATCATTTTAAAAGTACTGAATATTTTCCTCTTTGCTTAGAAGCTATATATATGAAACATATAAGAGTTTTAAAGCCCGAAAAAAGAAGAACAATATTTTAAAGCTACAACTACTATTTTTCAACCCCGTCGGAGTTCATAATCGACTGAAATTGTAATTATAGTGTCCACAGAAAAGAAGGTGATTTATCATTATTTAAAGGAACACAATTTTTCAAAAGCTTAATAAACGGTAGCCGTTAACTGTGAGTACATGAACATTTACTACACCCGTTCAACTCGTTCATGTGAATAGGACATTCAATTGCTGCCTCAGCGAATAATTTTGCACCAATTATTAAATTATTAACCGACTTAATGGGTGATATAGTCAGCAACTCGTCCCTTGTCGCAAAATTCTATTCATCGCCGATTCTAATTACGATGTACGAGAAATATCTCATTCAAATTTATTAGCAGGTATTTTAACAGTGAGTATATCAAATTTTGAAATAAATATTTTATAACTTCAGAAAGAATAGGAAAGTTACCTTGGTAGAATTCATTACTGCAAGAAGTATACTAAAAATAAATTAATAATATGAGCTTACCAAATTTATTTTTTTCTTTATCAAGCAATATCTCGAAGTTGTCGTTTAAAGTTGCATAGATTTCTTCCCATGCGACAAACTTTAGATGTTTATTTTTGTAACTCTCTATCGTTTTATCCCATAACACAGGTCTATTTTCAACTAGAGCAATTAATAAATCCATATCTACATCAAAATCCATGATTTTTTACAAATGCAATATCATAAAATGCTTTAGAGCGAAATCGTTGTCGTATTTCTTTACAAGGAACTGTGTTCGTCATTCGGTGTTCTTTTGATTAGTTTAAAAATGTTTGTTCCCGCACCGGATGACGCGACGTAAGCGCGACCGACCCGTTGGCGGTAAGCGCGACGTGTGCAATCGTCGCCCCTCGCGGCCCCATACCGCGTTGGCGCGACGGATACTAGTCCGTCGTGTCGCACCGAACGACGTTATTCTATACGAATGAAGACTATTAAACGTATACAGATCCAGACAGCTAATTCAAACGCAAGGGGTGTAACGTTAGGAATGAGTTAAGGGGGCATGACTGACACACTAGATAGGGCCGTTTTTAAATGATACCTATCAAGATAATATTTCTAGTTTTAGTTCTATTATCTCGCAAACGTTATTGTAGGAATCTAGAAATGAGGTTCACATATAAATTATCTGTAAAAAGTAATGAATGTAATTGGTAAAAATTAGAATTTCCATTTATTTCATAAAAAAATAGTATAATTTAATCTATACATATAAATACAATTCACCACAAACAAAATAAATCTAATAATACTAGTATAAGAAGAAATTTTAAGTTTATTGAAACAATTCTCAGTATCTAACTATGAAATTTGCTGTAAGTCACTTTACAAACTAGATATTAAACAACACGGACAGATAGCGAATTCTCTTTGTTTAATGATTCGACAGTGTTTATACGAGTGTTTTTTTATGCGATTGGAGGCAACCGAACATGTGTCTCACTTGATGGTACGTGATCACCACCGCCAATGCGACACCAGAGGAATCACTAATGCTCTTCCGTTCTTTGAGAAAAAGGTGTAGGCGTTTCATAGGAGTAGATATAGGCGTCAGAGTTTCATAACGTTTTTGTTTATTTTTAAGGTATTTTAGTGGAAAAATGTCAAAAACATATGGAACTAATATCGTTTTCGGTGTCGCATTTTTAAATTTGGACCGATAATTGTTGTTTTAATATTGTTAAATAACCAGTGTTTTAATCGTTTCTACAACTCAGAAGAAAAAGTGAGATTTCAATCTATACTTTTTTAAATCAATTTTTGATGTTACATTTTTGACTTATTTTGAATTATGCTAAAAAAAACATGATAACTCAAAAATGGTTCACTTTTGCATAATGTATATGGGAATTAATATTTGTTACGAATAGTCACCCCCATCACCTAACGAAAATACGTCGAATTACCAATGTATAATGGCTTTTTTGTTAATACACAACTCGTAAATAAAAAAACAAGAACTCTTTAATAAATGTGTACTTTTTAATATCTATTACCTAATAACTTTATCATTTGTGTGACATGAAATTAAATACCTGGGAAAAAATAGAGAGTCAGTAAAAAGACGTAAATTGTTGACATGGCAAATCTCAAATCGTCTTCTCGAATCCAAAAGTTCACTGGTGCACACTTTTCACTTGTGGTGTGGGCCTGTGTGGCGCATTTTTCTTTCAAGTCGACGGTGATCTGACCCGTTTTGAGTTAGAGCAAGTTATTTATTTTTAATCCTATTATATTAAGATATTACGAGTTTTTTTTTATTTTTGGCGGGCATTAAGAACGCTTAGTTTCATTCATTTCTTATTTTCGGAACTGTTGAGACTACGGGCAACGGAAGTGTCTCCGTTATTTTAACGAATCATTAACAAGGATGTCCTTTTGAGCACCGGCACGATATCCGGTAAGGCCGGCCGTTAACAAACGGTTTTAACCAAGTTCAACGGATGATACCACGACCATAACTTACAAAAATACGCATTTTGTTTTTGTACAAATTTATATTAAACGATGTCTCTACAACGTTGCGCCACCAACTAACAAAGTAACTTGCTATGACTGAGCCAACATGTTTACATTGAACATTGGTACATTCTAATGGGCCTTGTTAGTGCTCGTCGTGTCTATTTTCTTAGCTTATATATTCATAGTTTATTTTCAATAAAAATGATAAGTTTATTTTATTTCCCTTCTAATGTTCTAATTTTAATGATTATTAGTCGTAATCAAAATACCAGAACATCATACATGTACTTCTAAGATATAGCTTATACTAACTATTGTACGAGTTTATTATACGATTACCTGGACTCATGATGAATATTTTGAGATGTGCAGCTGCTATATCCCAAAATTGTGTTCTTTATATATATATAATAAACTAATTACATCGATAAGTGCTGTTCACTCACACTTATAAGTATATACCATTCTCGATTACCTGACAGGTTTTAAGGTTCCAACGAAATTAGCTGTCTTTTTGAAAATAATTATTTTTTAATAATTCAATCTACTCTGTTAAAATCTCAACGAGCCTCAGATATTTTTTCTTGGTCATATTGTTTAATATTTCTGCAAACACCTGGTTAAGTTTCATAACCGACTACACAATCGGCCTGTTATTACATTTCAACTCCACAGATATTAAAATTTCAAAATGCCTCTATATATATTCTATATTGTGCGAAAAAAAAGTCACTAATTCCTAAATTTAATGATCGATTAAACCTCACTACCCGTTAGCCGGATATACGTTTTTACATTCAGATGTCAATGTTATGCTATTACGAAACTTGGGCAACGTTAAGTTTAAAAATAAACGGTTTTACGACAAAAACAAAATGAACACGCGTAGACAATGCTTAAATTTACATAGTGTCTATCTCTAAACAAGGGTATGAAACTCTTTTGTGATCGAACTTTTTTTAAAGAAGTGTTTGACAAGTATTTAACTTTTTTTATTATAAGACGGGAAATGTTCACAGATCAAATATATAATATCTATTTGTTATGCTCATTAATAAAAGGTAAACAAATCTACAACAGCTTTCTCACCAATGGTGACTTAGGATAATTAACGAATTGAATTAACAATAACCCAGGCCACATTATTAAAAAAAATTAAAACAAGTGAAAAAGTAATTAAAATGTACTAATGAAAAAGTATGATAACTGCAGGTTGCACGAGCTGACACAGAAGATAGACGTGTTCATAGTGGTGGGCGGTCCGGGAGTGAACGACGGCAACTCGTACAGCGAGGAGGATATCATAATGGTGGACAAGGCTGCGCTCGCGGCCGCCGCTAAAGCCGATGACGAGGAGTTGGAGCGGGCGCGTAACGCGCGTGGCGACACGGTCTACCAGTGCACCGTGTGCCCTGCCTCTTTCCAGGTATTTTATTCAACCCACATTTCAATATTAGCATTCGATATTTCCTTTGTTGTTAAAACTGAGACCATATACTACACTCATTACGTTTATTAATATCAGCTGACTGATTTATTTAAAAAGTTGTATATGTCTCTGTTGGATGTCTGATGGATATTAAAAATTGAAATGAAGTTAATATTTTTTTTTATACATAAATTTTTTTTTTTCTGTAAATACTAAAAATTGTATGTCTTTATTTTTTTGTTTTTTAGTGTTTTATCGCAATTTCATCTAATCTTAAGTGATGATCTGAAATAATATAGTAATATACTAACCCTAAAGAGAACTAACTTAGAAGTTCAGCTACCATAGTAATAGTTCCAGAATTGGTGATAGATTTTCAACTATAGCAAGCCAGGTAGGCATTAGAAAAAATTGCCTTTTTCCTTGCCCCAGATTCATTGTAAGCATTGAGACCTATCTACCTTGATTAACGTGGTGAATGGACACTACCACTGAGCACTCTTTGTTTTATATTTCCTTGGAAATTAGGTTATTAATTAGCCAGCTGATTTTCCAAGGATGCAATGTAAGAGCTATACTTTAAAAACTTCCTCGGAATTAATAAAAAGAAAGTCGATGGATGAGTAAATGACATTGAAAATAAATTGAATGATAGTATTAAATAATATGAAACGGTCGGTACGTGATTAGGTGTTTTGTTTCATGTGATATTGACTATTGTAAAGTAACGAAAAGTTTGTGTGTGTGGTGCCGCAGCGCGTGTCTGAATACCGATCGCACAGCGTGTCGCACGGCGGCGACGCGCTGCATTGCTGCTGGACGTGCGGCGCGCAATTCGCGTCGCGCGCGGCGCTGCGAGACCACGCGCACCAACACGCGGTCGCACAACCACTGCACTGCCATCTCTGCGACACCTCCTTCCAGGTCACATACAACCCGACTGTTGCACCTGACTCTTATTTACGAATACTGTCCAATAACAGTAGCGATCACCGACGGGCCGCCAATCGATACCCACTCATAGATATCATGTCAGTCTATAAATGATGGGTGCACAATAACGCAGACCGATGGGTATAATTCTCTGCCATTTTGCTACAAGAATGTATATACTGAAATACTGGATATGAGGGTGTTGTAATCTTGTTACTTCGTGTTGAAAATGTGTGGGAGTGACATCCATAGACGAATGTAATACTGATTGTATCATTTTCCAATTATACATTTTATGAACGGTATTAGTAAAAGATTGTTTATTACAATTCAAGAAGCTGTTACATTTTTATCAGTGTTAAACTGATATCCAATATTATAATAGTCTCATTATAGCCAAGACTAATTACAGATTGATTTTATTTTTGTATGAATCCTTGATATATATAAATATTTTTTTATAAGTTTTACTTTTTTAATATTGAGTAGATTGAAGTTGTAGATGATAGTTATGCACAAAATATTTATTATACACCCTGCTTTGTATAAATAATAGTAATGTATTTGGTCTATGGTATATAAAAAAGTTTCATGCAAGCTTGTAATATTTAAGAATTATTACGTTTATTAACGATTACAATTAAAATTTGCTTGGAAAGAATCTAAGGCTAGATAGAAAGGTGTGGCATGGACTTGTATATGTTATGTAAACTGGTGTGTCTATTTTCGGTACTGTGAAATGGACAGTACTTCGTAGGATTCAAACATTCTTTTCGCTAAGTTTTTGGAAGTTTTCACATTTGTGAAAAAAGTGTACTGTTTTTATGATCACATGATGAAAGTGATAACTTATAAATAATATTTATATACTTAATTTTTACTTATTACTACTATTTACTTAATTTTTAAATTAACTTATAAATTATATTTATTAAATATATAAGTTATAATAGGTAATAATAGAGATGTAATTATTTGTACGCGGCACTCGTTATCAGACACTGAACGTGGTTGATGACGACTGGAACCGAGTATAGACGATTTAGTGCGTGACCGACTCGAGCCCGTTCTAATTGAATTAATGAAAGAGATCGAGAGAGATGGGTGGTGTGCGCAGAGCGAGAGCGCGATGCGGCGTCACGAGGCGGGTTGCACGGCACGCTGTCCTGCGTGCGCGCTGTGCTTCCCGGAGCGCGGTGCGCTATCTGTGCATGCGCGCGCGGCGCACTCAGCACAGCAGGCGGCGCCGCACGTGTGCGCAGTCTGCTTCCGTGTGTTCGCGGACGCGGAGCTGCTCGCCGCGCACTCTCTGCGTCACCGGCAAGCCCGACGCTTCCTCTGTGGATACGACTGCTGCATCCTGCGTTTCCCCGACAGGTACGAGTCCTGCATACTACACATCTGCTATCTCAACCCTTACAAACTAATTTCTTCTTCAATTTATTTCTTATTAACTACATGGAGTATAAAAATCTTTCAAATTACCATATTTTCTAATGAAATTTCTTTTTAGTCAATTTGTTATAACATTGTTTAAAACACTTCAAATTGCGCATGTATGCCTTAATCAATGAGAATGATCCATCCGATACGAATCTTGTGTAATACAAATTATCCCATTTGATATATTTAATTGTCCAGTGACTTTTACTTCAATTTTGTACCGATATATCTTATTTTGTGACATAACTATAGTTTGTCATATCATAAAATTACTAGAATGTATTAAACCTATATAAATATCTATGCATTTAACAATTTGAATTGCTCATGGAACATAGTGTTGACAATCGTGAATGCTAATTGATTCACAGTGTTTCTTTAATTTCTGTTATAAAATAAGAATAATATTGTTTATTAACTACGTGAGAATATTTTGATACTAACAAAACTACTTTATAATTATAAAAATGATGATAAACTATCATAATATTAATTAAATTAATCTTCAAAACACGGTTTCAGTTACTTATACTTGTTATTTTTTAAATTAATTTATGTTTTTTTTTATTAATTTGTAATTGAAAGATTATTTTATAATTAGTTGTTGTTCTGAAGGAACTCGCTGATGGCGCATATCCGCAAGGCGCACGCGGCGGACGCGGGGGAAGCGGGAGCGGAGGTTGGGGAGGCGCGGGAGGAGCGCGCGCCCGCCACCGTCTGCGAGCACTGTCCGCGCACGTACGTACGACCCTCTAATACATCCTTTTAAATATATCTTATAAACAAACTAATAACGAACCACTCAAACTCGATCACACAGTTACTCTGCTCATTGTTACGTGAATACTCTTCCGTTACGAGGATTAATCGCCAGAGTTATGTGAGATAATTAATAAATCTCCACGGTGTACAATCTCCCATTTACCGCCACATCGGGGCTAGAGAGTGGGTATTAACTACCTTTCATACGGCTCAACCAGTGCGCATTGCGGGGTGAATCCTCTCACACGCATACCTCACCCACTGAACCAGTGCATTGTGTTTGACCCCCCACACACATCTCACTGGTTCCCATGTTCCTTCCTATTATCTTTCTGTTTATGCAGGAGAGGATTCTTTGGAAGATACTCCTAGCCAGCCTTTATCGCGGCCTCTTTCTGTGCCCCCACATCCTTTCAAAGACACACAGCGTCAATGGTGTAACCACCATAACCTGAATCAGCTAAACTCTCAGTCCATCTCTTTAATATCTCAAATTGGGCTTCTCACCTAATAAATGATATTTCCTGAGGAG
The DNA here is from genome assembly GCA_035772565.1 of Antheraea assamensis. NCBI lineage: Eukaryota > Metazoa > Arthropoda > Insecta > Lepidoptera > Saturniidae > Antheraea > Antheraea assamensis. The sequence continues at coordinate 5,866,037 of JAQQSE010000011.1, forward strand.
GTGGAAGCTCTTCTCTTTCTATTCTAGCCGTCATGATCTGATATACGTAGGCAAGTATTCCCGTCTCTTGCTCCCATGATGAGGAGCCGGCAGGTATACAGATCGCCCACCAAAACCATCCCGTACCCCTTTCAGCACTACCACGCGCTCTGCACTTTCGCAGTATGTATCTGTTGTGGATACTGTGGACCTCCACCTAGACCAGTGATCTATACATCGCCAATCTGAGTATGATCGACTTCGGTTGGCAACGACCAGGACTGTCACTACCCCAATTATCCTTGGTTCGAACCACTGGAAATGAGACTCGAACTGCTATTTATGATTAAGAATGATAAAATATTTCATCTTAATCCCAAGGATTTTTGATTCATCCACCAGTATGCTGGTCTCGGATGTGAAAGCCCACATCGTAAACCGTGAAAGAATAAGAACTCAATTTTGCAGGAGCCTTTTTTTTCATTAACGTGGGGAAATTCATTATGGATACCTATCCTCCCGGGGGAGAGAATGGGTTATGTCCGACTCGCACGGACTAAAACCTCACGGTGTACCGGCCACCGCTTTAAATTGGGGCGGCATGGGACCGTGCAGAGCTATCACCATGCCGCCCCCAGCGGTCAGCTCGGCGAAAGATGGCCGCCGGGCTCCGTCCTTATAGGGAGGTACACTGGGTACACGACCAGCTACCTCCCCTCGTCCACCGAACCTGTGCAATGAGGAGATGGGCCCCCCGGCCCATCCCCTCAGGTCCGGCTACGGAGGTGGAAGGAGGCGGACAAATCGCCGCCTCCTTCCCTCCTTTGGGGGAGACGACCGCTGAGAGGGTCCGCCTCTCGGGCCCTCTCCGCCGCCATCGCCGTCCAGGCGTCTTCGCTGCCGAGCATGGCCGCAACCGGCAGCGACAGATTTCCTCCCACCACCGCAACCAGAGTGCGGTGCTGCACCTCCCACGCAGCACACTCAGACAGTCGTGGCACTCGTGGCATGCGGCGGTCGGCTCCCTGCGAGCGATCTGGTGCAGGTACCAACCAAAACAGCCATAGCCGGTCAGCACCTGCACCAGTCGGAACGTCAAGGAGCCCCACTCCCTTTTAATCCACTGCGGCAGGACCGAGCGGATGGCGTCCACCGTATATCGCCCATACCGCGCGTCTGCCAGATCCTGCCGCCACCGTTCCATAGCCGTCTCCCTCCCCTCTCGCCTCTTTCCCTCTATCTCCCTGGGAGCCGGAGGCTCCCCCAAACGTTTCCTTGCCGCCGTGAACTTGTACACGGCGGCAAGAACCCCGCCTCCAGCTCCCAGGGCAGAGAGCCGGCGAGCGTGAAGGCCGCCGCCGAGGATACGGTGCGGTATCTTCTGATAGCCCTCAGTGGCATAATGCGCTGCGCAGCACGCAGTGCCCGCAAATTATCGACACCGAGGGAATCGGACCACACCGGGGCCCCGTAGACGGCCATCGCTCGCACGACTCCCATATAGAGTCGGCGGCACCCGGCCCCCCGATATTGGGGAGCAATCGGCCGAGCGCCGCCGCCGCTCCTGCTATACGCGGTCCGAGCCTCTGAAAATGGGGCTCGAACCGCCAGCGCCCGTCCAGGGTGAGGCCCAGATACTTCATTCGGGTCCCCACCCCGATACGGGCGCCATCTACAACTAAATGGGCCCCAGGTGGTGGCCCTCGCCGAGGCCCGTGAAATAATAGGGCCTCGGTTTTATTGAAGGCCACCCTAAGGCCCAACCTTCGGATGCGCCCGACCACGACGGTTGTGGCCGCCGTGGCCAGGCGCACCAAATTTCCCCATTCCTCTCCCCGGGCTACGACTAGGGTAATTTTGCAGGAGCCAATCTGAGGCTAAGCAACCTAATACATCTTACAGTAATGGTAGTTCCTTTTGTTGCCAAAAGTGTCATCTTTTTCCACGTACCTCTCTGACTGCGACTAGGGTAGTAGGATATTTTATTTTATTTTACAATTTTTCGGATAACTTACAGCTAAATTAACATTATAAAACAAACAGTAGGTTACATGAAGGCCATTTACAAGTTTACATTTAGTGATTTATTAGTGATCATATCTCCTGTCACCTCGCAGAGTAGTCAATCGTAGTTCATATATGACTAGCATGTAGTCTGAAGAAGGTTAAAATCAGAAACAAAGCACAACGTGCCTCAGTAATAGTGCGCAGTTCCTCTGCCGCCAACAGCAGTAAGATAGTGCCCCCTGTCTGTTTGCACCAGCTCAGTGGTATTGTGGTGTGGTATTTTTAAATAGTACTTGTTTATTACATGTTATGGTTTTATTGATTTTCAGTTAACCATAAAAAATTTAGCTTGATTTGTTTTGGTCACTATTGAGGTTAAGCAGATACGGGATAATAGTATTCAATAATTATTTCGTATATTCACATGAATTGTCGAACTATACGGTAGTCTATGTTAAATCTATGTACAATATATATAAATAAATAAAAAAAAAACGTTATCTGTAACGAATAAAGAAAAATTTATTAAACAGAAAACTACTAGGAAACTGTATCAATATTATAATTAAGTCCTATAATAGTCTATAAATAACAACAAATGTATATAATCTGTACAAGAATGAATATTAGGTATTTGTATTGCGGACTTTTTTTATCATAAAACTGTAATTAAAGAGTGCGTAGAATTGTTTCAGGTTGGATAACCTAAATGTACATATTTTTATTACCTGCATACTCATACAACTAGAAGCCTTATGAAATGGTTAATTTCAGAAAATACATTATTATAGCAGAAGTCTCTTATCGGTTTCGTTCCATTAATGTCATGTTTATAAATACTGATATCAAACATTATAATAACAACACTGGCATAAATCATTTCAATTTTGACGTATTTCTTAGTCAATTTAAAAATAAGAGCTTATAAAATTATCAAAAACAATAAATACAAATTACCCGTTTATGTTAAACTTATATTATAATGTCTGATAATTTTCTCTTTGTTAGTTTACTAATAAAAACATAATTTATCTATTTGTTTACTATCATACGTTTAAAATAATAACATTTGTTAAATTACATTATTTATAATAATTATGACCAACTAATGTTTACAATGAACTGTAAAACGCCAAGCACGCGCTATAACGCCAGTGCTCGGTTTAATTTATATTTTTAAGGTAAATACAGGCAATGATATTTTCATTCAAAAACTTAATTTTAAATGTATAACGCATGAAACCAATGAATAAGAAAAACGATATTTTTGACCGAGAATCCATTACAAATTAATTTCTTTACTTAATAGTTAATTAATGAATTGAAAATAAATAAATACTTATTGAAAGAGCGATATTCCAATTGGAGGCATAGAGTACTTTTTATGCAACTCCAATTCTGAGTTTGAATTAAAAAGGCGTCATTTGTTTGTGATAAATATTATAATGTTTATGGTTGTGGTTCCAGGTTCGGTTCGGTGGCTGCGATGAGAAGACATGCGCGCGTGCATCGCCGATCGCGTAACGCCGCGATACAGGTGCGTACACCCGGCTTTACTCACACCACTCACATTGCACTACGAGAATAGTACGTACACACATTACCCAAGCACTCAACATGCCTTTCCACCACTCTGGAGGATCTCAGGGTATCAGTTATCTTTGATTAGATCAGAACTGTACCCGTCTCACCACTCATCTGAACTACACAACTAATGTTAAAGTTCATTTCTTAACCAAAGCTGTGGTAATGGTTTCACTGTATATAAATATTTACTATTTTGTTTTTTTACATTTTCTAAACCTATCCCGGTGATAAAATCATGGAGAATTAGCCTTGTGAGACACATCAGTTTCAGTTCTTGGGATCAGAGTGCTTTACCGATTTCATGTTATAACCTGCTTTCGAAAACCTCTTTATCAATTAACTGTAAGAATTGAATCCTAAAATAAATTACAGAAGCTATCAATTTTTTTTTTATTTATATTTAAACTAGTGGTTGAAATTCGACTATAATTAATTAGTTTAAGTTTCAAAACATCATTGCGAATTTTTTGACAGTTAGTATACAAATATTGTAGACACCAGGATCGTGAATGATATAGACTTATAAATGATGGGTTCGACGTGCGAGATTGTATGGGAATAAACGAACTCTTTTTTATTTTTTTTATTTGATTACATCACTAAAAGTTAGTCAATAGTTACGATACGAAAAAACTAAGAAAGTCTGTAGACAAATAAAATAGAAACAGGTAATTAATAAACTGTTTTATTTTCGCTTATTTATATATAGAGTATATATGTTGCTATCAAATTTACTCTTTAATATATAATAGTTAAGATACAGTAATGTAATTTTATTTATCAACTTCATTTATTTTTAACTTTATGACTTGTGTTAACGATTCTCCTCTCATAAAAGAAGGAAGAACTCTGTGACAACCAATTTGTTTTTATTCGTATTTTAAATATATAACGTTATTCTATTTTTTCACGTGACATTGTAAGACGATACATTATACTACGAACATTAAAGGCGTGTTGACTTGTTCTTGATTTTCTTCATTTTATCTAAAGTAAGTCTCCTAATACGATTAACACTTGTTTCATATCACTTACAGTATATTATTAATTATAATCACACTTTCAGACAAACAGGCATTGTATTTTCTATTCTATTATAATATATACAAATAATATTGAATGCTGATATGTTTACAAACTTTACAATTTTGTTAATCGACTCAAAAATATTCTTTTTCTATTGTGTCGTTGTTGTAGTTTTTATAATGATATTATTGCATGTGTATGTGTATCACCAGGAGGAAGGCAACGAGTCACAGCCTGAAGAGGATCAGCAGATGGAACTAGAAGGTGAAGTGGAATACCTTGAGGTGGAAGAACTGGAATACTTGGAGGATAGAGATGACAACTTTGAAGAGAAACCAGATATTACACAATTACATTGATTTTTATTTAACATTAATTCATAATAACAATGATCATTGTATATGTTGACATTTAGTAAAAAATCGTAGATTTAATATATATCAACAATACGGTTTCTAAAACAAGATCGAAAATTAAATACACTAATGCGTGTGTAGTAGTACTGAGCTACTCAGTTTTTCATTATCAATATTAAATTATATTGCATTGTTAGTACATTTGGAAAAATATTTCAAGTTCAGGTAGTTGAAGACTTGACATTAAATTACAAATAAACATGGTACTTTATTTGTTTCCCTCCAAACAAGATTAAGTTACTGTAAAAATGTGTAAAACTTTCAGCAAAAGTATTTTTCAATTCCACTTTACATTTGAAAGAATCTGAATAATTATATATTGTGTTAGACTATTAACATAGCAATTCTGTAAGTCGGTAAAATATTATCGAATTTATATCAATTTCTATAAAATTAATAAAAATTAAAGAAATTTACATATTTGTTATTTTCCCTTTTAATTCAAATATGTTCGTTGAATTAATGAGGTTAAATTCTATAAAATCATACACTTATGTGTATTTCACTTCTAATAACATTATTATATATGTAAACTATTTTTAATTAATACTTGTTTATTACATGTTATGGTTTTATTGATTTTTAGTCAACCATAAAAAATTTTAGCTTGATTTGTTTTGGTCACCATTCAGGTTCAGCAGATACGGGATGATAGTATTCAATAATTATTTGGTATATTCACATTCAAATTGACGAACTATACGGTAGTCTCTATTAAATTTATGTACACAATATATAAATAAAAAACGTTATCAGTAACGAATAAAGAAAAATTTATTAAACAGAAAACCATGTTCTTATTCGGAAACTGTATCAATATTGTAATTAAGTCCTATAATAGTCTATAAATAACAACAAATGTATATAATCTGTATAAGAATGAATATTTGGTATTTGTATTGCTGACTTTTTTTTATCATAAAACCATAACTAAAGAGTGCGTAGGATTGTTTCAGGTTGGATAACCTACATGTACATATTTTTATTACGTGCAAACTCATACAATTAGAAGCCTTATGAAATTTTTAATTTCAGAAAAAACATTATTATAGCAGAAGTCTCTTATCGGTTTGGTTCCATTAATGTCATGTTTATAAATACTGATATCAAATATTATAATAACAACACTGGCATAAATCATTTCAATTTTGATTCACTATTTTGTAGTTATTTGAATCTTTACAAACCATGCTTAAAAATATAATTGTCTATAATACTGACAGATGATTTTTAAAGAATTATTTGTAACAAAATGTAATCCTGTTATATATTTTTTTGCATAATCAAACTTGGGAGGTCATCTTAATGTGAACTAGTGAATAAAGGCATTGGCTACGGATGCAAATTATATTGTTAGGGTGTGGATGTGGGTTTGGGTTTGCTCCGTGTGATGAGAGCAAGGCGCCGGAGTCGCGGCAGGCGAGCGCCGCGCCAACAACTCTGCTCGCCACCGAGTACTGCGTGCGTGAACGCGTATCGCGCCACTCCTCTGGTATCAAACATATCTTCTTTACTATACAAACTCATTTCTCACTCTGTTCATTATATTCATAGCAATAATGGTTATACGCCAACAATTAATTATGTTGCTGTTATTTATTCAATATCTGTTATAAATCATTGTTAAATCCTATATAAATAATTATCCTGCTATTGGACAAAATTTTGTGTTGTATCTTATTACAATTTGTAACAATAGAACAGTAACGAAATAAACAATCCTTTCAAAAATAATAGAAAAGTTATTACTCTATGAATTATATTCACTACTAAAATTGCTACTAATCCAATTGAGTTAAAGTACAAGTTCGTAACATGATATGTAATGACATATTCGTCAAGAAGATTATTTAAAAAAGAACCGTGTGATGTATAATTCAACAATTGGGACACACAATTATTCATGCTTCCTTTCAATTCACACAGTCGAGGTCGTAATATAAGACTTATTTTAATATCTCACAAAAATACCAGTTGATCATTATTATTATTAACAGATAATAGTAATAGTCTACTACACATTGCACTGGCATTATGCATCATATTATTAGTTGGTATAATAAGAATCACTAAGTTTGTGTTTGTGTGTTAAAGTGTGGACATGTAGTGGTTGCGATTAAAGTTACCTCATGATATAGAGAGAGCGGCGTGGCAACAGCGCAAGTGCGACGCGTTGCTCCGCTTCGCAGTGTTGCAGCCGCATAACAGCGCTCGATGCCAAGCTCAAACCTGCTATCACCTCACCACAGAACTGCAACACATTCTTTACTTTCTTCGTACCCTAAAGTCATACTAATCAATTGCTTTAAAAAAAATTCAGTGACAAATCACTATTATATATTATTGTGTATAACAGCCCATTAGATGATATTTACTTTGTAACATAATATTGAATATCAATGAGTCAAAATAAAATTAACTTTGTAGCAACTTTGAGACTTACTCTGAGTGCATCTACATGTGGTTTTATATGTCCTGCAGCTGCTAGGTCCAGTATGTGTGTATGGGGGAGAGGTTCTCCAGCTGTTTTATCATTAAAAGCTACATGTTTCACTCTATCAAATACTGCTTGGTTCTCTAGTTTCCACTGGCTACGTTCCGTCTCACGGTATCCTTGAATTGCCTAAAAATGTTAAACTGTACATAACATTGAAATCTTAACATTAAATATTTTGTTTCATTAAAAACAGCATTGAAAAGAAAAATATAAGAAAACCTATACAGTTTGGAGATGCTCTGATAATTTTCTAGTAATATAGAAAAGTATATCACAGTATAATTATGTTTACATTTACCTCCAGAAAATGATTTTGGCTACTAGAAATAAGTACGAAATCTACCTAGTGCAATAAATGTAGCCTCTAGTTATTTAAAAGAATGTCACAAAAAACCCACAAGTAAACTGAGGCTGGAAATACACTTAATTTTCGGTAAAAATACAAAACTACTAACATTATCCCAGTGGTCAAACTCGTATCTCATCCTCTTAAGGTAAGGATCCAATTCGGCTAGTAATGCAGATTCCTCCTGCTCTGATATAAAGTCTGGAAGAACTTGCATGTCGTGCAATATTGCTGTCCGGGTTTCGGGTTCATCATTTTCGTTCCATGTTGGAGATATTTCTACTAAACTCTGATCACCTATAATGATTTTGTAAATTCTATACAGCACTATAAGCAATGCAGCCTAATTATATAAAGAAATACCTGGAAAAGTTACCTATTAATTTTCTTATGTTGACTTCTGACTGAATTACGCTGTATTGTTTAGTCAATACATGATAAAAAGCTTTTAATTTTGAATTTTTTAGAAAACTAAAGGTTAGTAAGCGCATTTTTAAGGAAATGTCACGCCGATAGAAAAAAAATTGTGATATAACCACTCACAAAAGCATACAGTTACATTAACGTATTCAAATAAAACGTAATATATAATAATAGCTAATGTTTATTTGTATAATGAAAATTGTGTCTTTTTGACAGATATACATCCATAAGTACTGTTGATTTTATCAGCTGAGAATAGAGATGCGATTAGTTGATTCATTGTTTGACTAGAGTTGTAAAATCAAGTTTCTTCGGTGAAACGTTTATTCCTTTATTAATCTGTTTAAGTTTTGTTCGAAAATATGTCATAATATTTTTATTGCTAAAAACTAATTACAACTAATTTTGTTTTTGTTGAATAAAAACTGAAAAGGTAAAACAAAGGTTGTGAAGGCAAATAATCCTCATTGTTGAATATTATTATTAACATGTGAGTAATTGTTACGTGTATTTTTAAAACTCCAGTATTCCAAGAAGATAAGGATTGGTCCTCTGTTTAGAACTTTCCAGGGAGTTTTTTTTCCAACTGACAACACTGTTAGAATATATCTTAGTAAAACAACATTATTACAACAGCATTATTGAGCAATCATTCTCTGCATTACGCCGGTTGGAGATATATCTTTGCAGTAGTATAAGAGAAGATTGTCTAAATGAACTGGTTTTAATAAATATCTAGCAAAGCATTATTTCAATGATGAATCCTGAGAAATATTATATATCTTCAGCAAGAATATGATAAGTTTATGTTTAATTTATCCCATTAAAATTTTATTACAAGATTTACAAGTAATTTTATGGCCATTGTTGCATATCTTTGACAAAGAATGATTCCAAAGACTAAATGCGACACTCCTTATTTATCTGGTTCTTGTGCCCCACTCAGAAATAAATTCTGGATCTGCCCTTAATATTCAAGGTATATAACGTGAGATCACACCACTATTATAGTGATAAGTTATACAATATTTTTTTTAATAAAAAACCAACAACATATTATTTTGACAATATAGCAATCAACCCATTTCGTTTTTAATCCGGATGGTAGTGCCGCTCAATCAGAAACTATAAATGCCTACCAAAGCTAGACATGGACAGATAAATTGTAAAGCTAAAGGATGTAACCCGTGGGATGTAACTATCAGATCTCATAATCATACTGATCGGTTGCCACCACAGATTAAACCAAAGGAGATATTTCAACTAATAGGAGAGTTATAATGGTAGTATTCCTCTTGAAATTGATGGTGACATTTTGATATTATTTGCTCCAGGACAAAATGATAAATTTCGCAGCATTACTTGTTTATATCACATGAAATGTATCACTCAAGCGCGGATCCACCGCTGTGTGCACGATGAGTATTCCCGCAACCCTAATAGTCTTGTGACGTCATACTTTCACGCTCTATTGAGATCGACAGGTCAATAATATTTAACAAAATGCCTTGATATATAAAAAAACAATGAATCGTGCGTGATTCGGAACGCACAGTAAGTAGGTACTTTGCTGGACACTGAATTACGCACGATACCCTAACATACATTTGTTTTATAAATAATTGCTACTCTCCTAGCCAACGTAGCTACCGCAGAAAAATCATTTTCTACTCTTCGTAAAGGATTGCGTGCCTCATCATCATCATCTTATCCTTATCCCACCTAAGTAGGGTTGGCACACCTTTTATACACATATCATTTTCCACACTATCCATCCACACCTTTTTCGGTCTTCCTCTACCTCTATATCCATCCACTTTCAAACTCAAAACTTTTCTTGTTATATGACTTTCATCTCTTTTCATAATACACCCGTACCATGCTAACCTATTACTCTTCAACTTCTCTGTCACTGGTGCTATTTTCAAATTTCCTTTTATATACTCATTCTTAATCTTATCCATTCTTGTTGCACGACACACCCATCTTAACATTCGCATTTCTGTCACATGCTATCTTTTCTCATCCGTCTCCTTCGTAGCCCAGCACTCGGATCCATATAACACGACTGGTCTGATTATGGATTTATACACCTTCTACTTAAGTTTCAACGACATTCGTGGGTCACAAACTACGCCAGACACTTTTCGCCAATTCATCCACCCTGCATTTATCCTATTCTTCACGTCCCTGTCTATGCCACCGTCGCTTTAGATCAATGAACCGAAGTACCGAAAACTGGAGCAGGCTGGTAAGGATACACCGTTTAAGGTAATATGACAAAAACTGGATGGACCGCCGAAGTCGCAGAACAAATGTTCAATTTTTACCCTACTAATCCTTAAACCAATATTATCCATTTTTTCTTGCCATTTCTCTAGCCTACTTTGGACTTCGGCAGCATTTTCTCCAATAAGAACATCCAGAACCAAGGTGCCTCCTCCTGTATGTCTGATGTTATTGCATCCATGTCAAGAAGGAATAAATAAGGATAATCCCTGATTCAAGCCTACAGCCACATGGAAATTGTCAGTAACTCTAGCCTCGGACCTAACATGTGTTTTCACTTGACTATACATACAACAGATAAGTTCTAAGTATTTCCCAAGCACCATTATTTTTTATCGCCCACCACATAACATCCCGAGGTACTCGATCATATGCCTTTTCCAGATTAACAAACACCATATGCAAGTTTTTATGTGGACATCTGTATTTTTCGCACAGTTGGCGAAGTGCGAAAATGGCATCGGATGTCGCAAATCCAAGCATAAAGACAAATTGAGTGTCAGTCACTCCAGTTTCATCTCTTATTCGTCTCGCTATCACTCTTTCCCAAACTTTCATACTATGTGACATAAGCTTTATCCCTCGATAGTTGTTACAGTCCTGCACATCACCCTTATTCTTAAAAATAGGAACTATTATGCTACTGTACCATTCATTTGGGATCGCCTCCTCTTGCGACATCTTATTACAAAATAAAGTTAACCACATCCATCCATCTACCTTTAAAAACTTCCATACTTCAATAGGTATGCCACCTGACCCTACTGCTTTTCCGTTCTTCATATCATTCACAGCTTTTCTTACTTCATCCTTGCTTATCTCTTGCACAACACCTAAATTTAACGGTACAGCCTCTAACGCTCTGGTCCAATCATTTTCTTCATTCATCAGTTTTTCAAAATATCCCTTCTAACGACTCTTTATATCCATATCATTCGTCAACTATTCCTTCACCGTCTTTTATATATTTAACATGTATAATATCTCTTGTATTCTTTTCTCTTGCTTTTGTAATCGATATACATATTTTTGTATTTGTGAGCTCTCCAGTGATTGATACAAATCATTTTGCACTTTAACTCTAGCAACAGCAACCGCTTTTTTTGCATTTGTCTTACATTCTGCATACATCTTTCTCTTATTTTCTTTAATCGTGCTATCCCTGTCATCAATACTTTTCCACTCTTTAAAAGTTGTTTTCTTTTCTTTCAATGCCTTTTATACCTCTTCGTTCCACCGCCAAATATCCTTATCTATATTTCCTCTTCCTTTTGTTTCACCAAAGATATCCCTTGCCACGTCCCTTATACACGTTGCCATTTCATTCCAACATTCATTCACTGTCTTGGATTCCATATCCCTCATTTTGTCAGCAACTTTTGTCTTAAATTCATTCGCATATTCATCTTTTTCTAACAAAAACCATTTAATTCTGGTTGGGGACTTACTTCTGTCCAATTGTAATTTAATATTTAATCTAACACTAACAAATGATGTTGAGTAGTTAATACCTCTCCAGGTAAGATCTTGCAATCTTTTACTATTTTAATGTTATTTCGTCGAAGTAGAAAGTAATCAATTTGAGTGGTGTGATTGCCACTATTGTATGTGATTAGGTGCTGGTCTCTTTTTTGGAAAAAAAGTGTTAACTATTGCGAGACAGCTTGTATTATGCTTTCCCCCTCTTTGTTTTTATTCCCATAACCCCACCTTCCGTGCACTCTCTCATAACCTCCATTCTCTTTTCCCACATGACCATTAAAATCACCTCCGATATATATATCCTCATCCTGTGGGATATCCATTATCACTCCATCAAAGTCTTCCCAAAAATTCTCTTTTACAACCTCATTACATCCAGCTTGCGGTGCATACACACTCATTATATTTACTGTTATCTGCCATACCAATAACTTCACTAATATTAATCTATCATTCACTCTTTTTACATCCCTTACACATTTCTTAAACTCACTGTCTAAAACAATCTCTACCCCATTTCTCTTACTGTTACTCCCACAGTAGTAAAATTTATATCCTACACCAATCTCTCTAGTTTTTGTCCCTTTCCGTGTCGTCTCTTACAGACAAGCCATATTTATTAGTCTTTTTTGTAATATATCCGCTAATTCTCTTCCCTTCTCAGTCATTGTCCCGGCATTCTAACTTGCAAATCTCAATCTTACATCCCGTATTCGTTTTCTACCTTGCGGTAACCCTAATCCACTTTTCATATTTATCATGTTGGCCTCAATGACACAGGAAAGAGTATTCGGGTTAACTCTGCTAAATATACACAAAGATGTGAACCTGAGTATCAATTTAATTATCAACATTTTCTCGAAAACGAAACGTTAGTTTGAATTTATAATTTAAGTATACAAGTAGCTAAATACAATTATTTAATGTAAAACATATACTAGTGTTTAATTTAATTTAATATCGGTTGAAGTCGTAAAACTTTCACCAAAATCGGTTCAATAGTTTTACAGACTAAATGTGTAAGTGAGCAAACTAATATTTTATAGGTATATTTATTTACTAATCTTTGTCCAACAGCTTTCCCCACGTGAAACTATACACTGTACAAAATCTTTTCTTTTTTTTTTCGAACTGTCTACACTGTTGACTTGGCAAGGCCTCTACAGTTTCACCGGACTACTAAGGGGGGCGCTTAAGGCATTCACCCTATTTTATATAAGCGGTACAAAAATCTTGATTCATACATTTCATATATTTCATTCATACATTTTATAGTGATCTTCTTTGTCGGAATGCACTTTATCGATCATGAGTAAGTATCTCGTATACATCGACTCGAACTTGGCCGGTTTTTGTGTGGCTGTGACCACCACAACCTTGTTGAGGGCTGGATCCGTGTTTGGTACCTCTGCTGGGTAAACCTTTCTGCCTGGAGGAATCTACTAACGTCATCTTTTCGTCATCAACATGACAGACATGTTGTGTAGACCCCACTTAGGTGGGATAAGGGTAAGATGATGATGTTGAACTACTACATATTATTTTATTACCCAACCAGAAATTTATTTAGTCGAAATCATCCGATTTGAAGTTTTCTTGTCATTGCTTTCGTTGTGGGGGTAACACTGTTTTTTGTTTAAATGGTTTTCTGGTGGTTTTAGAAGTTGAATCTGGTGGGTAGTTAGTTTAATCGTTGTCACAGTGTAGAATCCTCACATTAGTCTTTTAAAGTCAGCCTCCTTAGGGCGGCCGGATATTTGTTTCAAAGTCTCTTTTTTCGTTATAAGTCTATGGTCCTATCTTGAATGCTAAAGGAACTAAAATCATGAGAGCTATCTACACGATTTCAGTTAATTACTTACTTGTTAATTTAATTCTATACGTATGTATTTAAAAAAATGTATTTCTACATATATTTTATTGACTTTCATTAGCTAGTTCTACTTTTTCAAAGTGTTTTCTTCTCAAAGAGTATCATTTTTTTTTATCCTTATAACAACGGTTATTCTTAATATAACAAACGTTCTTCCGACGTCTAAACGTTTTACGGCCGCTATTAGAAGTGCTGTGTTTTTTCAATATATTTAGTTATCCGAAGATGGTCTTTAGTTTAAGATAGCTCGATTTCTTATTTCTGATTGGAAAAGGACAGATAGAGTCTCCATGATTATTTATAATATGCCTATACAAATTTGAATATAAAATATAGCAATTATCCTATTATAATAAATACGAAAGTGAGTTTGTTTGTTACGTTTTCATGCTTTAACTACTAAACTAATCATCATGAAATTTTGCACACACGTTGTTAGGGTACAGCAAAGAAATGTACTGTTCACGAGAGATTAATAAAAAATGCGAACGAAGTCGCGAGCAAAGTTATCTATGGTAGAACTTACAGTAAAATAGATAGGATTTTTTATTTAAAAAAGTGGATTTGATTTCTGTTTTATAAATCACGATACGTTATTCATGATCCCGTGGCACGGTGATATTATTAACTGTCTGTGCCAATCATACCTGATCATATTTAACGTCCTCCACAAGAAAGACTTGTTTGTTAAAATAAAATCGTTACACAAGTTAGATCATATTTGCTAAGATAACAGTTTGACATTGAATTTTCTACTGTAAATAACTGTTCGTAACCGTTTTATGCACCGTGTAATTTGTGTAATGATGCTGATAACAGTAAAGTTAGCTATTTTCCAAGTAGAGTTGAATACTGTATTACGCCGGATTCCATTCTCGAACACGAATTCTCAGTCATAAATTAAAGTTTAGAATTTAAAGTGTGCGAGTTCTGTTCGAATCTGTTCACCAATTATAACTTATTATTTGCAGAAGGAAAAAAAAACGTTTATTACATATTAAAATCTACATATTGTAAATTCGTTAACAAGCAAAGTTATTATTACTTATTAGCTAATGCCCGCAACTTCGTTCCCTCGTGGAATTATATATTTTACCTGGATTGACTACGGTCTATCTTTAATTTTTTTATTGTTATTTTGCATGTAACTGACATAACCTATATAATATTTTTACCAATTTTAAGTTAATTCCATAAATAATAATTTTTACTATACATATACTATTAAAAATCATAGTGATAGATAATACTTTAAAATTATCTATCTATTTGTATCTACCAGTAAAAGATTAGTCCAAATCGGTCGAACCGTTTCAGAGATTAACCCCAACAAACAACAAGCACTTCAATCGTATTTATATGTATAGGTAATTTTTTTAATACATTAGTTGCTGTAATACGATATAATAATCCTACAGAACTCTACATTTTTACCGTAATACCACTGTACATTCGTTAATAGAAGCTAGCACAGTCCGCACTATGAAATCAGGTCGTGGCGCGCAATACGCCACTCACAGCACCTCATTGGTAATACCAATTGACATATTTCTATAATTAAAGTTTTCCATTATGTTCCCAATGCGGTTGCAACTGACCGTAATTAATGTGTAGTTGCGATGCGCGCTCCGCTGACCATCATTTGCCGCAACCATATTAGTGATGACGCATCGCCACGCGACACGCCGCGCGCAGCGCGCAGCGCACACTCGCAACGAACAGGAAAACTTGAAAATACATTATACTCACACTTCCCAACAGGATATTTCAAGGTTCGCATCCGAAAGAGGTACCAGGAAAAGCTATTTTTATAACCTCAACGTATTCTATAAAACAGAATATCAAAACTATTAACAAATAAATAGACCCTTTTGAAGATCTTAATTATTATTAGGATACTCTTATAAATTCAAACTCAAAATTGCTTCGAATTTTTTATTCTGCATTTTTTCTAACTAAATGATAAATGTCATAAATATACATGTTAACAAAACTTAGTGTGTACCTGGATGTATATATGTAGGAATAATACAAAACAATTTCTAGAATATGAATAATTTAACAAGAAATAACCACAAACTGACTGCCCTTCATATGACTACAATTTTTCAGGAAATATGAAGCACAACAGACAAAGTAAAACAAAATATTAAGCACAAATAAATTATTACCTAAAATTTCTTAACATTCAGAACAGTGATACATTTTGTGTGTTTAAAATATCTATCACAAAAACGATAAATTAAAAGCTTTATGATCTACAGAAATGAAAAGTGAATAGAAACAAAAAGTATGTAATAAAATGAAAACGAATTTGATAAGCTATGAAACAATTTAAAGAAAAAATAAATTGACACGAACAATTAAAAAAAAAGTAGTGTGTACTTATGTACACGCGTCAGAAGTTATACTTCTTAGGCGTAACAAGATAAAAATCTTTTGAAAAATTTTTAATTTTCGCCTTATTTTACGTTTGTAGGAGAAACGACACTAACTATAGAAAAAAGGTATTTAATATATACATCCTTTTTTTGAATAAAATGTTGACTATAGCTAACTTCAATGTGTCGGTTTTTCGTGACGGTGTGCGCGCGTATCGTAAAAAAATACCCTCGTTATTATTCCCTAATGCGCCAAAAGAAGTATAACTTCAAAAAGAAACAGTGTATCAAAAAACTTACACAGATAATGAAACTGTCACTTTATGCATATAATATAACTAGCGGCCCGCTCCGGCTTCGCACGGGTATAAAATATATAGCCTATGTCATTCACTGAAAAAATTATTAAAATCGATCCAGTAGTTTTGATTTATTCATTACTGCGTTTGTTGCAATGTAAGCGGAAAAAATGTAATTATTTACGACATCACATTAGAAACCTCAAAAATAACAGTATTTCTCCACTATTTAATGGATGTTATTATACATATAAACCTTCCTCTTCAATCACTCTATCTATTAAAAAAACCGCATCAAAATCCGTGGCGTAGTTTTAAAGATTTAAGCATACATAGGGATATAGGGACAGAGAAAGCGACTTTATTTTATACTATGTAGTGATTAGTTTAAATGGAGTCGGGTACCAACATTTCCTGAAAAGGGCTTCTATTGCTGAAATATATCGTGTTTCCACGACGTGTGAGCTAGAAGCTACGAGGACTTACGAACAGTATCGTTATTTTTATATTTTCATTACTAATTCATTATGGGTTCCGCATTAATTATTGACTCGAAGTTATTATTTTTTCTTTACCCAAGTTGGGGTTTCAGTCATTGATATGAGAGTAGCTATGCCTCTGGTGTTAATGTCAAACACCGTAAACAGGTAGGTAATCAACATCAGATTAACAATTATCGACCCGTTAATGTAATTATCAATATCTATTAATTGTTTTCGAAATTAATGTTTGAACAGATAACAAAAATCCTTCTAGAAAATCGGTCTCCAAAACAAGTTGGAATCAGCAAAAATTTCTCCTCCATAGATCTATGTTAATTATACAAAGAATATTATTATAAAAAATAGGTATTTTTTACCGTTAATATGTATAACTTGAAGAACAGGTGTAATTTGAGACAATATTTGTATAAATCGCCGTCAGACTTCATCAGACATCAAATTTAAATACAATATGTGGTTTTGTCTTTCAGTGTACATATAGTTTGACACTGGACACGCATTTTTTTCTTTGTTGCGTATTTTACATTATATCACAAGTATATTTTCATTTCAATTTAAAAAACGAATTCAAAACATTAATATAACTGTTTAGTAACTTAAGTTTCTATTCGTGTACTTGGCAAAAGCTCGACATGCTTCAAGGTGCGATTGTATTTGTCATTTTTATGAGAGTTTATTGATGACTCTCCTATAAAAACTTTAGTGATAGGAATCGATATACTTTTTAAATAAGTTTTTCACTGCCTCATAGGATTTGAAATTTGTAAAGGACAAAGTTATCCAAATTGCGAAAATAAGTGGAAATCAATTGTAACAAAGTCTGGCGAGTATCGTGAATTAGAGTAGAGTTTCCCGTGATAGCTGCCGTTGTTTTAAGATATTTCGTTGCGGGATGCGTGGCTGAATGTTGTCGCGAAAGTGTATAATAAAAATGGACGTCTTGTTTATTTATTAGCGAACTTGTTCACCATCATTTGCAATTCTTCACTGTACATCTCTGTAAAAATTATTGTGCCAGATCGACTTTTACCATAGACGTAGAAAAAGCGAAATCATCGAACGGCGGGAAATCAAATGAACATTTTTTTAAATAAATATGTCATCTCTGTATCGTAAAATTAATTTTGTAATAATAATAAGTTTGGTAAGGGTTCAACAATTAAAAGTACGCAGATTGACAAAAACCGGGGCAGAAACTTGACCGTGGCGCTCCTCTTTCTAGCGTTTAAGATAATTGGCATTTTTCATGAATGAAACAATAAGAACCCTTTAGTAAATTTTGCTCCGGTTTTAATATGTACGTACATATCGTTTTAGGCATTAATTAAAGATCTACGATTAAATTCGTGATATACGCGTCGTGTGTGAGTAAAACTCCATTACGGGGAACAATTAGGTCAGTGTGGTCTTAACCTACGCACGTACGAATACCTAGCATAGCACCTAGAGAGAGAAAGACGGTCCATTTTGAATAAAAAAAAAATCACAAACACCGCATCAAAATAAACCCATGTTTTAAAACAAGGCCGAGTGCAAATGACCGTGACGTTTTGGACAAATAAAACTAAGCGATTAAATTATCGCGCTTCAGAAACCGTGACTGTTCGTATTCTTATTTGTAAAGGCGAGTGTTCAATGAAGCACGCTATTTGTAGAGTGTGAAGTAACATCAACAATAAACAATTTAATGACTACAATAGTGTGGTGACAGGTTACAAATATCGACAAGACGATGCCTTGAATGAGTTTCTTTTTAATATGTTTTTATGTGTCGTGGGTCGAGCCATTTTCAATTCGTATTAATTTTATTTAGAAATATTCATTTTTTGTTGAACAAACTGTAAGATTTTTTCCTTACGTTGCTTAACAGTAATTAAAATAAACTTCAAAACACGATCAAATGTAACCAATGCTTGCAATTGATTGCTATGAATTCCTTCATAATTCATCTTTATTCGCAATTCTCTCTTCCTAAGTGACTTGACCGATCTTGATCTTTTGTTTGTACTTGTGGAATCACCTGTATGGATGGTTGGGCCTGGTAAGTGGCGCTGTTGTCGAGATATCTGTTTAATTTCCCGAATATTTAAATTTAATACATCTAGCGTGTTATACTTTAGTTTTTAACTCTGCTACCATTGTGACAACAATTTAGCAAGGTAACTGATAACGCAGCATTCGTACTCTATGAGTAAGAGATATACAGTGTGTGCAAAGCTTAAGTCGTGAGTGCGGGGTATGAATGCATGCAAGCGAGACCAAGTGTGTAAATTGGTCGAATGTTAGGGATGTGTTACTACAGAGCCAGTCATGTTAAAAATGAATTTAATTTGTCAGTATATCTATTTTTATTATTGTTTATTTGCTTTATTTTGTGCGTAATGTGATCTATTTCCAGTTAATTTATGATTAGCTATGGCTTATTATACAGTTTTGTATGAAAATATTGATTAAAAATTAACAAAAGACTGCTTTCTTTTTACTCGACTGCGCGCGCAGAAGCAGGGCAATGTTTTCCAAATGTACATAGGTATTTATGTTTACTTCTTTGACATGCTCTGTATTCTTAACGGTTTCACGGATTTTATACGTCTTAATTTTGAATGTGACACAGATGGTACATACCTACTTAACATTTAGGGACGACGTCAATAAATAAAAAAAGAGTGGAGGAATACAATTATTTATTTTGTTTACCAATACTGAAGTGAACAACTCGTTCATTAAAATAAGAAAAAAGGTTTCAGTATTTTACAGTTCGTTGCAGTTTAGTAATACGTCATGTGGTCAATAACGCTAAGTTTAGAATTGAGAGAGGCTAATTAAGTGTCTAAAAGATGTTGAGTCCGAATCATTATACTAGTGTATTAATAGATTCGAAGTACAGACATCAAAAATATTTTGATATTACCATAGTGTAGTGAGAAGAATACAAAACTATGTATACTACAGGTTTTACATACGTACCTATGATAATATTTATAGGCTGATAATATTATTAAGTAATGTTGAATGCGCTAATAGGGATATAATGATTTTCACTGCAATAAAAGCTTTGTATCTATTATTAAATCGTTTTTATAAAATCAGTAGATAACCCCGTATCATGATATTACCCATCTCACTAAGATATGTCGTCCCTGTAGTAAAAGCTTTATATGTATTATTCAATCGCTTTTATAACATCAGCGATGTCTTTGTACTTTTTATAATATGACATTTGGTATTTGGTTTACTACAAATAATATGTTATTTGGTATTCTGAATAGTTCGGATATGTATTTTTTTGAGTTGTGACTTAATAATCGAGAACACAGAGTTAGCGAACTCCGCTTAGCCACCATTTTTGGTTACACGACGTATTATTACGACTGCTACACCAAACCTGTAAAATGTTATTTGGCTTGAAGATAATAATGATTTCAATAAAACAAATCAGCGGAGGTAAACAAGCTCATTTACACGCGCCAGGTTCAGTGAACTTTTGTAAACTTAAAGAGCATATAATATTTATTCATTAAATTGAACAATCTCTAATGAAATATATAATCAACTTTATCTCGATAATTGACGAACTTGTTCCTATTCGCTCCTTCACTATTGTAAGGCTGTATTTACATTAGTGGTATTATACGTGTTACTGAGCGCTGAGAATTTTGCTATCAGCTGGTGTATTTTTTATGGTATTAGGTAACAAATGAGCTTGAAATTTAGTGGACAATAAATGATCAGTATAGCTTGTAGGTATATACGAGCCACATGGATAAGACCCGATAGATTTATATGTTAGAATATGTTGCCGATCACAACTTCTGAGGATCAAAATACAGTAGCGCTTACAATGTTGCTTTATGATAGATGTAAGTATGGTGGTGATATCTGCATAGTAAAACCTTGCACAATTTCTGCGATCTAATAATATCATTTATATATTATGTATGTTTTTAATAGTTTTAATTGCTATGGCGGTTTGAGGCCGAATTATGATTTGAACTGACGGCGTGACGATGACGACTGTCAGTATATGATCATGTAGTCACTGTTCTTTGGCGGGAATCAGGTTTACAGAGACTTTGTAATAAAATATCCAATAAAACATCCTAGTTTGTAGTATTAATGGTATTGTTTCACTCCTACGTAACATTATTTTGTATGTTTACTGAAATAATATAGAAAGATACGAGCTAGTGCGACATCGCGGTTGAATTAATGTTCATACATCTATAAATATGTTAATATTTATTCGCTTTTTAATGTTTAATTATCATACTGGTTGCGTAACCCGTTTCACCTTGTAGAACTATCGAGAAATATACGAATCTATGTTATTATATAGAAACCCAATATATCGCGTGGATTATACGATATTAATGATTGTATATATGTTAAGATAAGTATCTCTATTAAAGTTATCGAAGATTCAATTAAATGGTTTGTCAATATACGGCATTAAGGCGATTTTTTTTATCAACTACAGATTACACGTATTTTTTTAACGACGTCAACAGATTATATATTTATAACAATCGTAGGTACAATATAATATCATTAATGCCATAACAAGTAGATAATTATTAGTATGTGTTCTGTGATGCCTTCAGTGTTTCAATAAGATGATGGCACCCTTGTTACAAATTTCCAGCATACTTTTGTAAATCACAGGACTCAAGTCCCGTGTTACCGTTTCCATTCACTTCACTTGTACACCATAACCAAACTATATTACGCAACGTGCTATCAGTATTACACAATATATGATCAAATGACGCACGATTATATTATTATATATATAAGCCTAGTAGTAGTAAAGTCCACCCTAATTTTTAATGATGGGTTTTTGCAAAGTACCTTCTTCATCAATCGCAAAACACAAAAAAAAAAGTTAACATCGCGCATCGGTGACCTCCGACGCGCTCATAAAAATCGTAGTTTTTAAAACTCTTGAACTATTATATTAAATGTAGCTATAGTGATCATACTTTACAAATAAATAACAATTTATCGAAATCTATCCAGCAGTTATTATTGAGTAATTCGCGAACAATGTTATCTCATGTAATTCATTTAGATATAAGCCACTAATGACGGATTGAGATCCTCGATTGAGTTTTGATTGATGAAGGTGTTAATTCGCGGAAATTCATTATAAGTTCTCGGCTGAATGGTACTTTAAGCTTTCGCCTGGAAGATTGACATCCCGACAAGAACCGTTTTTCCGGAGTAGGTATTGGTGTGAATCTTTCACAAACTACAAGACCGATTTTTATTATTAGTTTACACAAATGATATAACTATTTAGGTGTTTGTTTTTAACTATCTATTATCCCTCGAAAACTACATTTAGGTATATGATTTAAATAAAAAAAATTCGTTATCTATGTTTAAAGATACTTGTATATGTAAAATTAAATCTATTATGTGCTGGAGAATAAACAACCAGAGTTACACAAAATTGGTTAGTAAACTATAATTATAACAGTTTAATATTTTCTGTAAAGTTGTTTATTCATAGTATATAAAACGAACGGTTTAAATATAATGTGTAACAAACCTATACAGAAGTCATGCCGTTATGAATATGTAATGGAAAGTATGTGGCCGAGATTTTCGATAGTGTCCACACCACATCGCCGCTTCACTGTGTACTCTGTACTGGTTGTGGTTTCATTGCAGAAGATCTTTTATTTTTTCATATTTAATTTACAATGTTTTCTTCAATACATAGAAAATCACAAATAATCAATGGCTTTTACCAAGTTCGTTTTGTATCTCACACGCACTTATTCATTTAATATATTCTGTTTTACTAACCTTTTCTTATTTGAGAATTAATAATTAAAGTTAATAGCTCCAATTAAAGATAATATCATAACGGAGATTAAATGATATCTTATGATATATCCTGGTAATACCGTTATATATTTGATAAGCAAGCTAAAGGTAATCGATATGAGAATTCCCCGCACTATAGTAGAGAATTTACAGTTTACTACTAAAAGTATTACTAATGTCGTAAAAATGTAAACTATTTCTGGACAATTTAATAGCCTGTACTTTAAATTCTTCCTTGTTAAAATATCTTTGTAAGCTCTACTGGTATGTATATTCGGAGAAATATTTAGATGGTTTGTCTCAAAATCCTTTGACATAAAAAGTGGATGAATTTCGAACCTCGACGATAAACGCAGTAGCTAACCCGCCCCGACTCCGGTCCGCATTCCTCTAATCCGTCGTTCAGTTCACGGTAAGCTTGTTTTTGCTCACGTCTCGCACGTGACATCCGAGTCACGTCTTCATCAACAGAGCGCTATTTAACACACGTAATCATATAGTGATGAGTCAACGATGGCAGTCATCATCGCTATTCATTATCATAAATATTGTTAATAAGTTTTTATCACGATACTCCGCTAAATTATGTTCCTGGTTCCGGCAACCGAGGCTCTGAAAGATAGATTTGAGTTCCATGACACAACAGAACAAATAAAATATAGTGAAAAAATACATTGAAATTTGATTTAATACCCTTAACCATGAATATATTGCAGTTGAGAATATATCACATAAAATTACAATAAACCATATCCAATTAAAAATTTAATCAAAATTCAATAATTGACATCCGAGGTTAATTAATTTATGCGGCCGACCATCAGCAAACTTCTAGACCGCATCAATAGATCATTAATTGCTGCCTTTATGATTATTGAACACTGGATTATTCCGGATTTTACAAAGTTATTTTAAAAGAGTTGAATAAAAACAGTAATATTACATAACTATTATTATGTTTTTGTGATTCTAATTTATGATTAAAATAACCTTGTAATTTGTAGATTCAACAAGAACTATTATTATAGGTATTGTGTGTTAAATAATAATTAAAAATTAAATAATCATTAAATATGGCGGCCATTATTTATATAGACGTATTGTTAAAATTTTATCTTTTATCACACGAAGTTGTTATACGAGTTAACTATATCTTGATTTTAAATGTCTAATCACTCGGCTCGACTTTGATTAATTACCGAAGATTAGATATGCTTCCCTGTCAACTATCAAATTCAACCATTTATGTGCGACTGTTCGTTCGTTTAGCTATTAAATAAAAAGAATCAAACAAATCAGTGTTTAACGATAATGATGACTTGGTTATTTGCTAGTTTTCTTCAGTAAAGTAATGCTCAAAATAGCTGATAGGGTTTAGTTGTCATGTAAACCGTTACACTACATTTTTAATGTATTATTATATTATATCTGTACTTGCCTTTTCCAGTGCAGTCTTTAACCATTTTAATATCATTTCGCTCTCACCAAATATATCAAATAAAAGGCTAGACTAATATTATTGAAGTTGCTTTCGTGTACAAACCTTATGAACTGACTCCTGGACACCTTAGTTAAAGCAACATGTCAAGCAGGTTTTAATGTCTAGAGGCTATTACAGGGTGGATCAATATGTGAACGATAGTGACGTCTGGAAATGACGCTCCTCGCTGTGCATCCACTAAAACTGAATGTAACTATGTTTGTAACTATGAGCATGTTCTTAAAAATATGAGTTATATTATGTTTGATGAAAAGATAAACCAAATCGAGTTTCTTGCCGATTCTTCTTGGTGACTGGCTTGTTTTCCGAACCGGTGGCTACTTTGACGTTCATAAGCACCTTCTCATGGCCTAAATTGGATAAAGTATATTTGATTTTTCAACATAGAACTAAATGATAAAATTCATTAATTATGCTTATAGCTTTCATCGTTTCATCACAGTCACATCTTATGTTTTATGATTATGTGGCCACAATGGTAACACTTAGTCTAGAGTGAACGAACTCTGACTCACTTTGAGGGTAGTAGTTAGCCAGACGGGCATAAAAAAAGTGCTACCAGGATGCTGTGGTATCACCACGATGTTTTATTTTCCTGAAAACTCGGGCGCATTATTGGTATTCGAACCTACTTCGAAATTTTATCAAAGGTATTCGCGCTGTTATATAATATTAACGGAGCCCATCTACATGTAAACTGTAAATTTCTTATTAGAGGTATAATAAGACCAACTAGTCTCAAGAGAGCCTTGGAAACTAGTAGCCAGTCGTTAGAAAACCCAGCTCAACGGGTCCGAATCTAGAACGGCATCGCGTGGAAACTCGGCCAGTGCTCTCAGCGTCCTCTCTCGTTAATACACGCACTACAATAACTGTAATTGAGTTGTATATTAATGAAATATGGGATATCACTTTCAATTTAAAATAGCCATTTACTAATAAACATTGAACTGAATCTGGTACGCTTTGTTTACATCTGAAACGTTTTTACATATTTAATTTTATTTTTATTCAATTTTATCTTTACTGCTTAACCCACATAGAAAGTGTAGTGACATATAGCCTGACATAATACTATGTAAATTATTATACCTCTAAGTACGGTCTGTCAAAATTCGAATTATTTGCGATTTAATGTATAAACTATATTACTGTATAGTTACATTAAAATTCGTTTCAATAGTTTCCGGATGAAGGAGTAAAATCCCTATTTGTTGTACTAAACGCTTTTGATGTCTACAATCAACAATATTGGTATATTCTTTGTTTAAAAATCTCGATAACATTGAAAAACATATTGAATTATAGTGAAATTTCTACGAATGGACGACTACTAGTAATATTAAAAGGATTAATAGAATTCTGTTCTGTATAATTAATAATACATACCTGATATTAATTACGAATAATTAGCACAGATTTATAAATTTCCGAATATTTATAGAATCAATAAATAAAACCTTCATAAGGAAGTAGACACATAATTTAAGAAGTGGTTAAAAATTTAATAGTATTCAGACTAATAGTATTGATTACTTTAACAAATGTCTAGAAAATATAGTAGATATTTATGTAACCTAGCATTACATAGTGCATAGATTATACGTAATAGCCTTCGAGAACATAACATAGTCTAATATAAGAACTAACCAGTTTAGCATATCTAGGACATGTCGCGTAATATCTTGGGCGTAGAGTTCAGTGTGCAACATATATGTGCTGTTCGCAAACAGCTCAATTATTGTGCATTTTAATTAAAATGTCGCAATCAGAGGGGCATTGCAGAACACTATACAGCACCCACAGTAATTCTCAGACTAAAAATTAGTGAAAGTCATTTGATGGTTTATAAAAAAAAAAACACGAGAAAGATGTAATAACGACTATAGTTGCAAACTTAGCATTATTATTAAATTTAAGACACATCCCAATCGAAGACAAAATGCGGAATGTCTCTGGAACCGTAAGTTTTATCAACCACTGTCATCTTTGTCTATATGTATTTTTTCTTGGCGGCGATACAGAACTAATTTTTTAACTTACTAACGGTCAAATGAACAAATCTTTTTGAAGAAGACCCTTGTGAAATTTTGATATTACGAAATTAATTAATTCTAAGGCGTATTTTCTTCCGCATAAATATGAGTTTCCGATGTATATGTTAACGTTGGATAACAACAGAATAAGACCCCCACCAAATCCACTGATTACGCAGCTGTGGTTGACATTTCGCCTAAACTTTGTAATGTTCGGTTACGTAAGCCGCGCGCGCCACCTCTCGTCGCCTCGGTGACATTGGCGACAATGCGACGCAGCGTGAAATTATTCAGACAATAGCCTCCGGACTTTGTCTCGACACCAATAGTATGCCTATGATTCAATTCAATAGTGCATATTGAAGTATACGAATAAAACTAGAGAAACGATTAGACGTGATAAGGAAAAAAAAATTATACTTCATCCTTTCTGCCTATGAACCTAATGACACGGAGTAATGATTTATAGAAAGACTGATAAAACAGTAACAAATGCTAATAGTAATAAATAAAGGTATACGTTTTAACTTAACAATACTTAGTCATAAATAACATATACATATATTTTTTGTAGTTTATAGGTGAGCGTTTCGACCACAATTTCATTTGATATTAAACGATGATGTGGTCCAAGATGGTAGTTACGCCAAACCTCGAGTGAGACTAGCCCTCAAGTGCAGCTGTCGGAACACACCAACAGGTGTTTGGCGACAGATTTTCGACTTGAGGGTGGTAGCTAGCCAGGCGGACTTAGTGGTTTCATCACGATGTTTTCCTTCACCGAAAGCTCCGACCCAGTTGCTAGGATTCGAACTTGCGTCCTTCGACGCTGTGCCCGAACACACTACCAACTGCGCCATCATTGCTTTAAAAGTAGCTCAATGAAATATTTATACATATGTTATGTTGAATAAATAAATAATACAAAAAATGCAGTCACATGGACTTTATAAAATGATGTTTCTATCATTGGAACTATCATATATTATTATACTGACGTGGTTCGTGTTGAAATTAAATTAGGAAAAATTTAAAGTATATTTATTCATTGAGAGTGATTATCTCCGTGTGCAGCGCGCCGGCCCGCGCCTGTGCCTCGCGTCGCCATACCACTATGCACTGCGCGGTCCGGTTGCATCCGGCCTGAGAACGAGAACTGTACAACAAACTCAATTAATATATATACAATGCGGAAACAAAACCGTTTTATAATATCGCCAATTTATTTTTAAATACATTTATAAATTATTATTATAAAGTGCTAGCGGTCGTCCATAACGCCGTCTATGTTTACATCTTTATAAATGACACTATAACTTTGATCTTCGTGTAATTTTAACAGTTTATACAGCAGATGCCGAAATTGCACTCAAATGACAAAACATTTCAAAGACATATAATATATTGTTGTATTTGGATTAGTTTATGCAATATCTTTATAAATTGTAGTCCACGGGTTATTCTAATGTATAAGCTGTATTGTTGTAAACTTTCACTAAAATCCCTTCAGTAATATTTGTGTGACAGAGACAGAGACGTCTCATCGTCGTCATCAATAGAGTTTAAACTTCAAAAATCAACCTTAGCTTAAGTTATATAAACCGAATACTTAATCGAATAGCTGAATCGATAAACCGAATAGCTGACACAATTGCTTTATCAGACTGGATGATGATCAAGGTATAACCCTTTGATACACGCAATATCCAATACAGAAACGGGGAGATAAGGCGTTTGTATCCGCCTGGATTGCTATCATCACTCTCTAAACTGTATAACTGCAACACAGCACGATACTGACAGGACAGCGTCGATCGACTACAGAGTCGTCATTATTCTTAAATTGTAAGGAAACATAGATGAAAAATTTCATACATTTATGAATTGAATTATTATCACAGAGTTATCGTTATTTTCTTCAATACAAAGAAAGAGTTAATTGTAACTAAATTTTTTTTTCTATATATTATAAATATATACAATAAATTAACATTTATTTTTACTTGTTAGTACAAATATTTTTTTTTCTTCAATTATACAGACTAATTACAAGTAACAATGCGCTATTAACGGTTTATTTACAACTTATATACATGTGAGATATTTAATTAAAATCGTCCAATCTTCGTTATTCTATTAAGGATAAGTATCGCGCCTCTCTATCTCTTCTTCCGCGCTCTCGCTTGCACACTCGTCTCAGGCGGAACGTGACAATAAGTCATGCTTTTTCATGGAGACACAGATCTATTGAATTCACGGCCACTGAAAAAGGATAATTAACATATATACATGTCTTATTGTCATTACTATAAATCAGGATGCAAGACGCGTCGTTCCCGGCAATATATGTTAAATTAATCTGATTTTCCAATTGCACTGGAGTTGTTGATAACTTATTACCCATTGACACAACAACTGCACTGCACATTTTACATTCTGTAGATGAGAAAAATGACAAAGTTTTTATAGATCAATTGTGTATAGTTTTCGACATTTGCTTTTGAAAATCAATTCGCTTTTAGGTACATTTTTATGTAGTTAGGAAATTTTAAATAAATTACGTGTCACTGTAACTGCGTACAAAGGAGACTGTTTTGCTAGGTGTGATACCTTGTTAACCCAACTTCCGACACACTCTATCGATCTACACCAGCACCTGTGGAAAAGTGGATTTCGATAGTTCATTTAATTTTTTTAAGAAAATCTATGTATGAATTTTAACTTTCTATGGGTTTTGATAACTTTCTCATTCGCATTGTTATGAGAAAAGATAAGATTATTTGAACAATGAAGTGGTATCAGTAAAAATTTAACGAAACTGAATAATGCATTTCGTTATTATAACTTTGATGAACGCTTAGTGAAATAAAGACTCGATTAAAACTCAAGATAATAATCTACACTTTATACGGTAATTTCTTCACATCCTAGGGGTCGTGACGTGATAACATTCCTTTATACAACTAACATTTATTTAGTACAATAAAATACAAAAAGAACTTCTCAGATATTACTTGTAGTTTCAGAGGTTACCTTGTTCAAACAAACAACCTCTTGAGCTTTATAAAATTAGTATAGTTATTAAAGATTTTCATTATATAATTCCATTGTACAATAATAAATATAAATCAGTGAAACAAGCGATAGCTATTATGTGATGGAACGGGATGTGATCGCATCATTCAGATAGGAACACAAGTTCAGTGTCCGGAGTACGAGACCGCACTAACCGATGCGACGCAATGTATGTGTACCATTCAACTGCCCGTCCGAAACTCATGTCCCAAAATATAGCAACTGCTCCAATTCACATATGTTCGCTTTTATTTATAACATAGATTTTAATTTCGTACAAATTAATTTGTTTCAAAGAACGTGTGTTATCTAAATTAATTATAGGCTGTCTTTTATTTTCTTAATTGTAATTTTATCAACATAATCTCTACAACTTTTTTCTTCATTATGTAGCACCACTCTTAAATTTTATCTTTACTATTTCGTAGATTAACCCTGACAAATAAACACTCCAATTTTATTTATATGTGTAGATTAAATGAAATAATTGTGATCAAACGAAATGAATTTCTTCTTCGATAGATTTCGCATAATATCAAAACTAAAGTATAACAAGCGCAGGAACATTACAGGGTAGCAGCAGTGGCTCCATAAACGCCCAGAGTCTGCACGTTACGTGACAGTGTGAACAGGCGTCTCGCGTCGTGCGTCGCGTGTCGCGTGGCCCGTGACCCGTCACCTCACGCAACTACACGCCAGAGTTCACAGCTTTATCACATTATATAATACATTTCCGTTTATTTAATTAACAGGATGTACATATTATTCAATTGCAACGTTATCTGTCCGGTTACAGCGCACACACTGCCTGATAGAATTTCAGTAACCTCACAATTGGACTGAAGTAGTTGCGCCGCGTTGACCTCTGTCGCTCCAAGTTGTAGGTACGAGAGATTATATATTATAATAAGAATTTCTCAAGCGAAGCTTCTTACGGGATGGCTTTGAAATTCTGATCCACAACACACTTTTTTATATGTATCTGGTCATATGCCTCTTATCTAGATGTATCTTTTCATATAAAAAACGCCGTTTTTTGCGTCCGTTTGTGTGAACCAAAGCAACTTTGTTCATTTAAACTACGCAATCTATGTTGATATATTTATTATTATCGCTTAGAAAATTAATTACGGAACGTTTACATGCATATTATTATTAAAGTACAGTTGGTTAATTGCGACGCTATATTGATGGACATAGTTTTAAATTATCCAATCAAATTTTTTACATTGATCAATAGATATAAATGAAGTTTGCCCTTTACAGCATATCAGTTCAATGAACATCCTAGACACTATCACAGATTTAAAATAACTCACAACATGAAACAAGTCACTTATGTGAAGGTTTGAGCTTCTATAACTTTGATAAGCTGTAAATATCTAAACGTAAATTGTATCTGAATCGTGTAAATACTTATGAGAGGTCATATTAGTACCTGTTATATTATACATATTAGGACCCTTGCGGGTCGCGACCGACAGGTGCAAACAATATTTGACGTGTGTAATATTGACCTTCGAGCTTAGTGATGCGTGATGCATTCAAATAACTCAATTATTATTGGTAGATTGTTATGAGTGGAACGCACCTTTCGAGTGGTTAGCTCGTGACCTCAACGACCTTATCATCCAATTAGCATTTTGATGTGTTCGTAAATACCGCGGGCTTATGTGACAAGTGCGTGATCTGCCTCACTGATGCATACCCATACGTGATGAGGCGATGCGGACCTTTACTTGAGGTTGTGTCGTTTCATAATGTACTTAAAGTTAATGTCATTAATTATGATACAATTATTTCTCAATTCAACAGTTAGAAATTGTTTTGTGTAATATTTTTCAAATTATGTTTTAGGTACATTTTTACCGACATAGGTATATAAATATAATAAGGAAGCATTTATTAGATTATGATCTTACGATTTTTAATAAGTCGTAGAGCTAGTTTTATTTTTAAACTAGCTGTTGCCCGCAGCACCGTATGCGTTTTTTTATAATTGTAAATTACTTCTTATAAGATCTGTTAGTGAAAGTTCCGTAAACAATGGTTCAAACGTTTTGGAGATAGTACTGCAAACAAAGCCATGGGTAAAAGCTAGTCCAAAATAAAAAAGCTTTAATTACTCTTTATAACGTTAGCTATCTGTCAGTGAAAGTACCATGACAATAGGTCCAATCGTTTTGAAAATAGTACTACAGACGAAGCCACGGATGATAGCTAGTCTAAAATGAAGCCTATGTCACCAGCTGTAATTTTAACTATCCGTCAGTGAAATTTCTGTCAAAATCGGTCCAGCCGTTTCGGAGATTACCCGGAACATACAGACAGACAGACAGTCTGACAAAAATTTTAAAAATTGTATTTTTGTTATCAGTATCGTGTATACGTTATTTTGATATTACATACAGACACTTCATTTTTATTATATGTATAGATAGACTGATGCGCGATAGTACACGACAGTCGATGACCGGGCGCTTTCCTTAGGGCTCGACACTTTGGAGCTTCGTAAGGATGT
Organism: Antheraea assamensis; assembly: GCA_035772565.1. Lineage (NCBI taxonomy): Eukaryota > Metazoa > Arthropoda > Insecta > Lepidoptera > Saturniidae > Antheraea > Antheraea assamensis. Next base: position 5,898,110 of record JAQQSE010000011.1, read on the forward strand.
TGCGTCACTTTGCGTTTTTTACTAGATCTACCATGGATAGTATTCTGAAGAGCTGTTCCGATTGATACTTGCTACTAAGTTTGATTACCGAACGACTCGCCTCAAAACGAAATTCCATCCGTGTCATCTCAATGGTTGGAAGTCGTCTACTGTACGGTTTTAGCGAGGGTTTTTCACAGGTACGTGGGTCTTCTGTAATGAACTCACAGCGGCAGCGTTTCCGGACTAATATAACCTACAACCCTTTAAGAAACGGGCCTACTCCGACCTCAAAGAACAGCAACGCATCTGTCATACCCCTCGTGTCATAGGTATACACGGGCGGCAGTGATTACTAACCATCAGGTAACCCGGCGCTTTGTTTGCCTACAATCACATAAAAAAACACCTCTCTGTATCTCTCCTATCCTCTATTTATTACTTACTACATAAAGATTTTAGCATTTCTGTAAATACAGTAATGCGCACGATTTTGTGTTCTGGTGTGATGGCCTTTGGTAGCATTTTCTGGTGGTTGGGATGTTCTAACTCAATCCACATGAGTAACTACTTATTATAATTAGCAATCTGTGCAAAGGATCTTATATCGGGTTTTAGTTTTATAATTGTACTAGCTGATACCCGCAGCATCGCACGCCTTTTTTAAATTGTATTAAAATAATATGAAATAGTGAAAGATGCAGAATTACAAAAATGCTCTTTTAAAAACATTTATAGGTATGACACGCGCGCCACCTAGTGTGATATGTAACGTGTACGTTCAATATGTATTATACTATATAGAATTATATTATTTAGAATATTAATTTTTACCCCTTAGAAATTGACTTCTCAAAAAAGTAAAAGATGAGCAAACGTGGGCAAACTAAGTAGATTGAAATGCATCATTTTAAATTTTTCGATTCCTCAATTTTTCTTTTCCCTCCAATTTTTACCCTTTAAAATTGACTTTTTAAATAAGTAAAAAATATTCAAACGTCGGCGAAATATATAGATTCAAATACATCATTCCAATATTCTCGATTCCTCAGTTTTTCTTCCCCCCTTTCCGTCCTGGACAAAAAAGTAAAAGATGGGCAAAAGTGGGCAAATTACATACTTCAAGAATCCACCGTAATATTTTCCATTTTATAAAGATTACAATTACAAAAAAAATAACAATGTGGACAAAAATGGGAAATCGATGGGCATACCGTCTACGAATTTTCAAATCGTTGCACGAAAAATGGAGGGCCAACATCCCGGAGCTTTGTTTAATATGTTATGTAGACGCGAGCGCAGTAAATAAAACAAAATGGCCTCCAAATTGACAAAAGACAAATTAAGTAAATTACATACAAATATATGAAATATAATTATATTAACTCTTTGAGTCCTGTACAGTGCACGCCTCACGCACATGTTTACAGTCAACACATACTTTTGCTAAATTTCAGGCGAAAGAAATCGTGGGTGACAGCTGGTCTAAAATCAAATAACCTAAGTTAATTTTTATAACTTCAGTTACCTGCTAGTGAAAGTCATGTGAAAATCGGTCCAATAGTTTCAGATATTCCACACTGATAAAATCGCGAGTAACAGCTTGTTGATAATAAAATAGCTCACGTTAGGTCTCATTGCTTTAGTTATATGTCAGTGAAAGTCTCGTTAAAACTGGTCGAATTGTTTTAGAAATTTCACATTGAACAGGAAAAAATCACGGGTCACAGCTAGTCTAAAATAACATAGCCTCCAATTTCAGCTCTATACCAGTAAAATTTCCGTCTAAAATAAAATAAAAAATAAATGATTTTTATTATAAGTATTTTGCTTATACAATTTCATATCCAGTCAGTAAAAAGTAGAAATTTTAATATTACATATAGACACTTCATTTTTATTATATCTATAGATTGCAAATATAAATTTCTAAATAATACTGACCTAAAATGTCATTTTTTAATGAAAACTTACTAATTCAATGAACACAAATTAAATAGAGGTGTGCAAATATGCGCATTAATCGATATCAAATCGAACCGAATAATAGTATTCGACTTACGATTTGAACATACGAATACTTCGAACTATTCGGATTATTCAAATAGTTTCATTTATGCGTCAAATAAGCATTAACTATAGATTGTTACGAATTAACCAGTGACTTCATCACAGTCGACACCAGCCACTGAGTGCATTAAAAAATGCTGTATCTCTATTTCTGTCCAAAAAGTGGCGGGAAAAATTAAAAATTTCAAATTCAAGAAATTAAATGTCATTTATTTTTATTTCAAAATGTCTTTTTTTATACGGAACTGACAATTTCCTTTATGAACTATGATTGATTTTTTAATTTATAAATGACCATATAAAATATTCCAATATAGTAAAAGCTATACGTTTGTACCGTATTAGTTGTTAACGAATTTAGGGCGCTAAAGTTTAAAACTACTTTTTTATGTATGTTTTCTTTGTGCTCTTATTTTTAAAATAAGAGCACAAAGTTCTAGAAACCTGTTAAAATATGAAATTAGAAAAATATTGTTTTTTATTAAATAAAGTAATTCGGCTATTTCTATCAACATTTTGTTAAAATTGAAATTCTATAAAATTATTTAGATTTAAGGGAGAAAGTATATTTTTAATAAATATTTTCACGAATAGAAATTTATTATTGTAGAACTGAATTGCATAGTAAATTAAAGTTCTTTTTCAAAACATTTCAGTTTTGATGCTTAAATGATAGCTTAATTTGAATTAATAAAATAGTGAAAAATGTTGTAACTTTTCCTATAACTATTAGAGTAATAATACTACCTTATTTTAAAAATATAGGAATAGATCGAATTTTCAATTCAAAATTCGATTTTGACATCATTATTCGATACGGTTCGATTCGAGCGTTATTTGCACACCCCTAAAAATAAACATGTTACCACGGTTATAATATTTTTGGTTACTATAACAACGGTTGTCTAATGTCAGGGACTGTCGGTGTTTGTAGGAGAATATTTATTTTAACTGAAAAATGTATTTAGGATACGTTTTAACTAAAATCCGTTCTTAGTGAGCGTCTACGTCGCAAAAGGAATAACTATGATTAATTTCAAGTCAATCGGGCATACAGTTTCGGAGAAATCGTGATGAGTCAGTCAGTGGTATTTCGCTTATATATATATAGATAATTATGTATGTATAGCTAAACTTAAGGTTGTGTGTTCGTTTAAAATACTATTAGATATAATTTATGAGCAACAGGATATAGAATCAGGCAAGAGAGACACCGCTGCGGCGGACACGTTTTAATGCATTTTTATTGTGTAAATAACAATTACTATAATGTGAAACATTTATTTGCAATACGTTTTACTTTTAATAACGTTCTACATTGCAAAGGACTAAGTAATGTTATCAAATTTTTCAGACCTTCAACTTCATTGCTATAACTTTGTTCCGTGGTTATAACAATAGCAGTGTTAGTCCGTTGAAGCTTTGAAGTCCCGTCGAGCCAATAGCGTATTCGCCTCCCTGACTCTTTGATTCCTTTGTTAATTGATATTAAACATTGAACAAGCGTCACATCGGGTCCGTCGCGTCGTATTGTATTACATTCCCTGATGTAATTTCAGCACCGAAACCATGTATTCCGCTCATTCGGATTTGGTTACAGTTAGTATTGCTCTCCTCCATATATATTATTGCATTGCTTATGAGGTTGCTGGTTAACTGAAAAAAATAGAATCCTACTAAAAGAGGAGAGTTTGCATAGTTCGACTACGGAAGCTACACAGCCTCGTATATTTTCACCGCACAGCAGTTAGTATTGACACTGCTGCTTATTCCCGTCTAAGGGGTGTGGCTGTCAAAACGCACCGGCGAATGAACGGTTCTAACACACTCTGCAGGAGTATGAATCTGTTAGGTATCATTGATCTTAGTTAAAACTAGTTCTTTTAAAATGTCGGTTTTGGTTGCTACAATCACATAAAAGTAGATAGGTTGCACCCTTCAATGGAATTGTATATAAAGTCTCTATTGATCACTTATTTTGATAAACCGTGGAAACATACGAATTAATTAGTGGTATCAACCGCAACTTATCTACCCAAAATTATCGCTCCACAAATTAAGAAACGGTTACGCAACATGCAGTTTGTTACCAATGACTTAATGATTATAGTATTTTCTAGGTTCTAAAAATCTAGCATACAATACACCAGGATTATATATTTAACTCGATTTTTACAACTTTTTTTTTCAAACTATTAATATTATTATACGCTATTGACCTGACGAGCATATCACAGCTTCACCGGATTAATAGGATGAGCGCTTATGGCGCTCAGACACTTGACGACAAGCATAAGAGTGCCTAAGTGGCCGAACCTCGGCTTGGGCTATTACCATGGATGCAACAACGCGAATCTTACTAAGCTAATCATACGTACACGAATTTATGAGGCATACATGTGCAATGGCATGTCTGGCTCACGAACTCAAACATGTATTTTGTATCTGTCAACTCGACTAAACTAAACTAAACATGTTCGAAAAACAAGGGAAAAAATATAAAACCCTTTCAACATATGTGTATGTCTGAGTATGTGCAGATATGAGGGGGTGATATTTTTTTGTATGCGTTAAGCTAGTGAGTCAAAATGTTGAGTGTCACTGTATCGTGCTATCAGCTTGCTCGAAGGCTCCACTTTACTGCCGAGAAGGGAACCTGATTCTTACACAATAAAGCTATTTAATATATCTGGGGTTTGTATTTTGTTTTTCGTTTTACGATTCATTTTAGTTATTATATAATTAGCATACGTTGGATTGGTGATCTTTAGAAAAAAAAAACGAAAAAAACCTGTTGCGATGATTGTAAAAGATTGCACATTTTTGAGACTATGGGTCACACATGGGTCTCAGTCACTGTGTTCAATATCGTATTCTGTCTATAGTTGTGTATAAATAATATATCGCCTAAATTACTACATAGTGATATCTTATTGCCTGATAATTTGGCAAATATTAATTGTCTATAATGTCAATATGTACCTAACACTAGAATACGAATGTGAAAAGTTGCAGACATTTTGGGGAAAACAATGCCGCACTGTAATTTGTTCTTACCAATGTGCACAAAACAATATATTTATTACATTTAAGAATTTTAGCGTGAATTAATGTTACATTTACTTAACTATGCATAATAATTAAAAATGTAGAGCTTTTTTACTAGTACTAAATTTGTGACAGTTTATGGTAAAGTTAATGAATGCGATTTTAACTCGTCGATATATATCATAATACTATACATCCTCCTCTAACAGTGTTGTTTGATCTCGTAGGTCATGTATGACGTACAAATGCGAGCGCGCGTCTAAATGTATGGCGGATGGAGTCGCTGACGTCACGAGGCGGCGCGGCGTGGTGCGGTGCATTCCGCGGCCTTGCACCTCGCCTCGCCACGGCCTCGACACGCTCCGCCGCGCCGAACTCCCCCCGCATCGCACCGCACCGCATCCCGCGAACCGTAGCTCTAAGAGAGCACAAGACACATCAAGTACATGTATAGAGATGCTTCATAGAATACTGAAGAGTTTAACAGCAATCTGCAAAATGTCTGCTCTCTTTAATTGAGGAATATTCACTTATCTGTATGTTATGTTGCTATTTGTGTGAATCTATTGTATACGTTTAATTCATGTTCAAGTAGGTAACTAATAAAATTGGATATAATGCTTTATTAAAATGTATCGCTGTCCGCTACAAAATATGATTATTATTATGAATATGTAAAAAAGTAGGTATATTATTTACATGTACATGGATGCGGAGGGACAAACCTGCCTATTGTATCATGCCGCCGCGCAGCGGCGTCGCTCCGCGCCGAGGTGTTTTACTGGTAAACAGGAAACGTATTATTATGCTGCGACACGCGCGACACTGGGTACGTCACGTGCCTCACAAACAAATATACAACTGAGATCTTCTGTGTAATAATTAGTAAAAGAAATAGAAGACAGGCAATTACTAAAAATGAACATATTCAACTGTTACTTAGTGCTTATTTGTTACTAATTTATATGACAACTATGGAAGTTTCTAAAGGAATTATAATTGAATGTTATCCATTGGATATCTGGCGTAGTTTTACTATACGATTTACGATTGAAATCGTCATGATGAGATATTGTTGTGTTAAGGTATTTCTGCTGCTCACCTGACTTGCTACCATCCTCGAATTGATCACCGATTGAAAATGAAGCAACGAGAACTCATTCTACTACTTACCATCTTATTACACGTATATGAAGTATAAGTAAAATTTCCGGTGGAGGAAAAATATATATAATTATTAAAATGAAGGAAATAACATTTTCTAAAGAGTAATCGCAATACAAAGCTAGGTAGTCGAATACCAGTGATGAACCGTGTACATTAAAATTTATTTGATGGATTTACAAACGCTTTCATAATTTAACACTAGGAAACTATTGTTTTAAAATTAAACCTTATTTAATTATATTTAATTTAGTTTCACATATGTCACTGACCTGTACCTATTCACCTCTAATTGAAGCAGAATATTGCCAACAATATTTTTAATTTGTTCAAAAATTGTTAGTTTTTAAGATCCAGTATGTTAACATTTCGCATTTAGGGAAGGAAAAGCGAATAGTAAAGTAAGGGACAAATAAAACCATTTTTTTATGTATGCACACTGCAACTGTATGTCAACATTCGTAAACAAAACAAAAATAATGGGAGGGAATAAAATGAAATTGTCATACGATTTCAAACTCCGTTAACAAGTGACATGATAATAGAAGGCTTGTGACTCGTATTGGATTCATGTAGCCTAATAATGATAATAAAGCCAGATGTGGCCATTTGTCCGATAAGTTCATATGGAAATTATCCAATTGTATGCTTGTTTAGCATCGTATTACATTGTCACAGTATAACAGATGTATGCACCTGGCAACAGTATATCTATCGGAATTATTGCGTGGTCGCGACCACGTTTTTATTTCTAACATCAGCCCGCGACTTCATCTGCATCTATATGTGTGTGTATATTTGGATATTATTGTTATATTTTGGCAAATTTAATTAATTTCTCTATTAACTAATGGACATATTTAGAGCAACGCAAAAAAAAAACTAGAACAGATTTTTTTTAATACTTTATAGGTTAGCTTTTGTTGTATGTTAAATGATGATGTGGTCTAAGATGGTAGTCACGCTAAACCTAGAGGGAGACTGGCTCTCAAGTGCAGCCGCCGAAACACACCAACAGGTGCTTTGCAACAGTTTTTCAACTTAATAGACAGATTCAAAATACATGTAAAACTTCGTGAAACTTACATGCTTGGTACACATGTACCTATATTTCATGAATTGACATATGTATGAAGTATTTTTTTTTTTACGTGGGGAAATCCCTTATGGATATCCATCCTCCCGGGGGAGAGGATGGGTTATGTCCGACTCGCACGGACTAAAACCCCACGGTGTACCGGCCACCGCTTTAAGTTAGGGCGGCATGGGACCGTACTGAGCTATCTCCATGCCGCCCCCAGCGGTCAGCCCGGCGAAAGATGGCCGCCGGGCTCCGTCCTTATAGGGAGGTACACTGGGTACACGACCAACTACCTCCCCTCGTCCGCCGAACCTGTGCAATGAGGAGATGGACCCCCCGGCCCATTACCTCAGGTCCGGCTACGGAGGTGGAAGAAGGTAGGCATATCGCCGCCTCCTTCCACCGGCCCTCCTTTGGCGGAGAGGACCGCTGAGAGGGTCCACCTCTCGGGCCTTCCCCGCCGCCTCCTTCTGCGAGATGACCTCCTCGCAGAAGAAAGCCATCGCCGTCCAGGCGTCTTCGCTACCGAGCATGGCCGCAACCACGCTCGGCAGCGACAGATTTCCTCCTACCGCCGCAGCCAGAGTGCGGAGCTGCACCTCCCACACAGCACACTCGGACAATGTGTGCTGCGCCGTGTCCTTCTCAGCGCCGCACTCGTGACATGCGGCGGTCGGCTCCCTGCGAGCGATATGGTGCAGGTACCAGCCAAAACAGCCATGGCCAGTCAGTACTTGCACCAGTCGGAACGTCAGGGAGCCCCATTTTCTATCAAACCACTGCGGCAGGACCGGGCGGACGGCGTCCACCGTATATCGCCCGTAACGCGCGTCTGCCAGATCCTGCCGCCACCTCTCCATAGCAGCCTCCCTCCTCTCTCGCCTCTTTCCCTCTATCTCCCTGGGAGCCGGAGGCTCCCCCAAACGTTTTCTTGCCGCCGTGAACTCGTAGACGCCGGCAAGAACCCCCGCCTCCAGCTCCCACGGCAGATAGCCGGCGAGCGTTAAGGCCGCCACCGAGGACACGGTGCGGTATCCTCTGATTGCCCTTAGTGCCACAAAGCGCTAATGCACTATGCGCTCACACAATAGCGGCACCGAGGGCATCGGAGCACACCGGGGTCCCGTAGACGGCCATCGCTCGCACGACTCCCATATAGAGTCGGTGGCACCCGGCACTTGGCTCCCCGATATTGGGGAGCAGCCGGCCGAGCGGCGCCGCCGCCCCTGCTATACGCGGTCCGCGCCCCTCGAAATGGTACTCGAACCGCCAACGCCCGTCCAGGGTGAGGCTCAGATATTTCATCCGTTTCCCCACCCCGATACGGGCGCCATCCACAATCAAATGGGCCCCAAGTGGTGGCCCCCTCCGAGGCCCGTGAAATAATAGGGCCTCGGTTTTATCGAGGGCCACCCTGAGGCCCAAACTCCGGATGCGCCCGACCACGACAATTGTGGCCGCCGTGGCCAGGCGAACCAAGCTCCCCCCCCCGGCTACGACTACGGTTTCATCCGCGTAGCATATAATGCGCGCTCCGAATGGGAGCGCGCCGCGGATCACCCAGTCGTAGCCCAGGTTCCACAGGAGTGGGCCAGGGACAACGCCAGAACCCTCTCCCCCTGGGAGGTCGCCTCTGTAGACAGCGACTTCAGAACTTGAACAGACTTGAAAGGTTGAATGGTTGGTTTCAAACTTCAGATGATATAATATGTGTACTGACTTAATTATTTATCTCAATCATTAATCAGGTTAGAACAATTTATATTTTTTTTATTAACGAGGTATTAACATTTCTTTGCATATGCTCTAAATTCTACTAAGGTCATGTGATTCGAGAGAGAGCAGTACGAGAGCTCTTATAAGCCAATTTCCATTACATTGCATTTGGAAGAGAACTCCATACAGTGAGTGAAGTTTTTACACACATTTTTAAAAACTGCTTTGTTTTAAATTAATGAATGAATGTACTCATTGCAGTTACTTGGTACCTAATTAGTTGTGCCCGCGGTTCTGCTCGCGCGAACTACAATTTTTCATTGTTGTCTCAACATTACTTATATGTATTTTTTTTGGTTCTCTACATGTCTTATTTGTAACTAGTACATCAAGCACACTCCAATTTTAGTGGATTTAATTTATGTTTATATTAATAATTTGTTTCGGCCTTTAACAAACCAACCGGCAGAGATACGATGCTTTTTAATATTTCAGCAAGACTCTACACGTGTCAGTCCAATATAATTGTTGAACATGTTATGTGATTAGGATTCAGAATGGTCATTTTGTTACAATGTTACGCTTTGGAATGTTTAGACACATACATTCTCACGCAAATCATTGTTTACGTTCCTCTGTTTCCATGAATTAACGAAATTGTTTACGGCTCCTTTGCAATAAAAAAATATATATGTGTGTTGAGGCCTTATTTATTATCTCTTGGAAATTGACGTCCCAATTGAATTCATGCTTAGAGTTCTTTCAGTAAGTATTCGCATTGAATTAAATTGTTTATAACCATTTGTTGACAAATGACATGAGATGATAATCAAATACAATGTACCTAACTGCTGAAACTAATTTGTATACGATCATAGAATTAAAAAAAGAATGAAAGTATAATCAAACGCAGTACCGAATCGAAATCAAAACATACAAATATTCAAAGTATTTTCGCTGCGTCGTCGCTTCAACTTGGAGTAATTTGTGTTGCGTAAGTGAGCGCTCAGAATTCTGGTAAAACTTTCTATTTCAGTGGCGAACTCTCGTGGTATTAAGGTAGTAATGTTATCAAATATTATTTAGCACATTACCGAACGTATTGTCTGTAAAGCTCGTGACGCAACACATCGATGAAATGCCGCGTGCAAGATCCTCGACGCCCGCGCCCCTTCGAGTCTCCCTCCGAAGCGACATCTCTGTCACAGCGCAGAACAAATATTTTGTGTCGCAAAACTGCCGACGCGAATAACACCACTGTGATTTTAAGTTTTATATAACGAATTCACTCATCCTTGGTATTTGTAAGTACAGATGATGCACCGTGTGTTTCTCATAAAATGAGTTACTCAGTCAACAATTTATTTTTATCGACGTTATTACTAAAGTGACATGAATATTGAAACATATACTCGGTCAGAGAGAATTAAAGTTTTATGTGTTTCATAAGAAGATTTTCGCGACCGCGTTAACGTCACTCACTACTTGTCAGTATTATAGGTAATAAGAATAACAAAAGCATAATATGTATTTTTATATACAGAATTAATCATTGATATTATTATAAAAGAAAAATTAGCACTGTGAGGTATAATACTTTAGTTTACCCGCTAGCTATGCTTCCGGGTAATAACAAAATTGTAATAAAAAAATTGAAACCTTCATAATTCACAAATGTATATCCATTCATGTGACATACAGCATAAATTCCACATGTTATAATTTTTTTACTGAAGTTGCTTGCGAAATACAAAGCAAGATGGCGGTTTTACATTATCATCTTATTTGAAACGAATAGTACGGTGGTTGTTTTCTAAATTCTTTGTTATGCACAGAGAGAACTATGACGAGGAATTTGTCACTTTTGTTATAAAGCCTATACACAACAGGTGAATATAAAAAAAATGAATATACTGCGATTCAATTTCACTACACGTTTAACAATAGAACATGTGAAAGTGATGGAATAGTGAATGTTTCCCACACGTGACAAGTCTCAATGTCATACAAAAACCAATCCTCTTACAGTCGATATACAATATCACTGTCAGTGGGTGACTAGGCCGAGGAACACTGTTGTGCAGTATTACTTAATTAACTGTGAACATTTGTTACATCAGAACAATTTCAAGTACTTTCAGATTTTATTTGAACTATCACACAAAGATCTATTTCTATTTTAGACACATATGTTTTATACTTGTAAAAATAATGGATATAGGAAGTAAGGAATATACATGTATTAGGAGTTTAAAGCAGAATAATAAGGGACTCTCGTGCGTAGGGATACTTTATGGAAGAACTTTGCTATTGAATATTTATAATTTATACTCATATGTGCCTAATCAGTAAGCAGATATAAACTTTGAATACAAAGCAATAACAAAATGCTATGAAAATGAGTGTTCATGGTAATTAGCGTTGTTAGTAATGAGCGAGTTCTCATAATTGTTTCTTATCTAATCATTTACTGATTGTCTCATTTGCACGTGTACTTTGGTCCTAGGTTCTAATTTCGACTTTCAATGGCCGCGGCGACAACTGCATTTAGCAATTTATAAATTTGAATTATATATTCTGTATAGTTCCTCGATATATATATATATTGAATTGTAAGAAACATTGATTCGAATTACTTAATTAAGCAGAAGATATGTAATAGTAAGGTAACTGAACTCCTCTAATGTCGTGACATATTACACAACGATATTTAAAAACATAATTTTTAGTAGAAGACATGTTCCTTATACAAATCACATTTAGATCAGGAAATGGAGAATCCTAACACAGATGGTTTTAAAAGAGAGGAATCATCTTTATATTGCTTATCTAGGCTATATCCAAAGTGGTTCTTCTTCAATATCCCTTGTTTAGCATGCTTTTTAGATATAAAAAACGCCTATAATAATATTTTCATCTCTGAAACCATTAAATATCTGGATGAATTAAATGACAGGTTAAAATTTTGTTATTACTTTTGACAAGTCTTAAATGAAGGTTTTTTGATAATTAAAAAATTGACAAGAGACCTGTAATATAAAGATGGATGCTGGACGAGTAACGGTCTCGCACAAGGAGATCCTATCCTATTTCACCTTTTCTTTTCAACATATTACCTTACAACGTAAGTCAAATAATACAAAACGTAAATAAATGCCAATACGCTGACGAGTTTGTACTGTATATCATTTAAATATCAGCTCAGGCCTCTCCCAAAATGCACGTTCTGGTATAGTTAATACATTGTTCCTCCTCGGCCTGGAGCTATCAAGTAGTAAATCTAACTTGTATGTTTTTAGTAGAGGACATAGAAGACAAGAAGTAAATATTTTAATGAATAGCCAACCCTTGACTCTTGTTAATTGTGTACCATATTTAGGTGTATGGGTGGATACGTCCCTATTTTGGAATAGATCCATAAATAAAATGGTTGTAAAACAACAAAATATTTAAATTTATTAAAAACACTTTTTCTGTTCACCCCAAAGACAACTCGAATGGACTATGGATGCTATTTCTATGGCAGTAGTGTAAAAACTCACCACTTAAAGTTGGATCGAAAACAAAATAAATTGATGAGAATTATCGGAGGATTTATTAACAGCTCACATATATACGTGATGGAATGTGAATTATGCATTGAACCACTTCATTTGAGAAGATACTACTTAGGTAATAAATTCTGTAAAGAGGCTAAAACAATTTTAAATAATCAAAGTTTCAATTATCAGCAAGACCTCAGTTATCTAGCAATAGTACATATTGGTTAAGGAAAATAAAACCCGCACTTGTTGGAACATAATTTTGACGAAACGATGGCGTTCATTTTTTTTAACCTATATTTCAAAAGTATTTTCGTTAGACGTCTGCATTAATTATATTGATATTAAAAATGTCATTGAAATTCACTTATAAAGTATAAAAGAAGCATAAAGAAATCAAAATGTAAGTATTCTAGAATATACTGAAATAGTTGGACTAAAATATATACTGATGGCTCGAGGAGTGCCGATGTTCTTGGTGCAGCATTTTATAATAATTATGAACAAAACACGGACCTTTTCAAAATTGAAAATTGTGTATCAATTATGTCTGTTGAGATGTTTGCCGTGCATCCTCAATGCGGCCATGTCCCAGGGTCACTTTTCAGCCGTCTGGAAAAAGACCGTAGTGATAGGCTTTCACAAACCGGGCAATAAAGCTACGCTTCCCACTAGTTATTGCCCTATCAGTCTCCTCGATACGTTAGGTAAACTATACGAGCGGCCCCTTCTAAACCGTCTCCAGACCTCTATTTCAGAGTTAGATTTGTTACCACTTGAGCAGTTTGGATTTCGAACTAAACACTCATGTACGAATCAAGTACACCGCCACGCGGAGTACATTTTTTCAAAATTTAACGAAGATCCCCAAAAGAAGGTCAACCCGGATAAACCTAAATCGAAACGCATGATAGCAGTCTTTTTCGATGTTGCCAAGGCCTTCGATAAGGTTTGGCACGCCGGGCTTGTTTATAAACTTTTTCAGTCGCGCATACCCAATAGCTTAGTACATATAATCCGCGATTATCCTTCTGATAGGACTTTTTGCTATAGAGTGGAAGGTGAGCTGTCCCCGCCCCACCCGATACTTTCAGGTGTGCCCCAAGGGTCTATTCGCCCTCTCTCTTCAACCTGTTCATCAGTGACCTACCTCCGTCCCGGGGTATCGAGGTAGGTTGCTATGTCGTCGATACAGTTATCTACGCTTCCGGTATCGCATCAATCGAGCCCTAGTCACACTCGGTGAATGGTATCGTCAATGGCGAATAGAGGTTAATCCCGAAAAAAGCGCCGCGTTAATTTTCAACCCCGTAAATCGTCCGCAACCTAAGTATCTAAAGCCCCTCAGGCTGTACGAAACCGAGATTCCTTGGGTTCTTGAGGTCAAATACCTAGGAGTTACATTAGATAGGCGCCTCACTTTCAAAGCGCATACTGATAGAGTTCGAAACAAGGCCGCTATGGTCTTGGGTCGCTTGCACCCATTAGTTTGTCCAAAAAGTAAAATGTCCTTCAGACATAAACTTAGTTTGTATAAAATTTGTATCCGTCCTATTCTGAGATATAGTTGTTTCGTTTTCGCGCATATGTCAAGTTATAACTTCGCAAAGTTACAAAAACTACAGAATCGTTTTCTTCGTAGGGCAGTAGGTGCCCTTTGGTACATCCGGAGAGTCGACCTCCATAGGGACCTGGAGATGCCATCCATCTGGGAGTACGTTAGGACACTCACTAGTAGCTATTTTGAGAAAGCCGCGAATCATCCCAGTCCATTAGTGCTAGGCGTCGCGTCTTACAACACCGTACCCGATGCGCCGCGTTACAAAAGACGTCGGCGATATATTTTTACAAATCCTCCCGACGAAAGAACGGCAACTAACTTTCAGTACCCTTCCGTCTCTCGAAACAGAGCGTGTTCGCCCACGCCCGCGTAATCACAGATCACGCCACCGCGGTTTGACTGTGAATTTCGTTCTAGCACACTCAAGCCGATGTCCAATGCTCCGAAATGGAGCCCTCGAGCACGTTGCTTGCGCGACTACAATGACACTGAATTAATTTTCAAACACTAGTTTTTACAACACAACACCGATCACCCCATACACGTGCACATACACACATGTAGGTACACATAGTGGTTGGGTTTTTTTTTTTTTTAATCCCTTTTTCGAACGGAGTTAGGTTAGATTAACTTTGTAGTCACATTCAAGATCATGTATGAGTTCGTGAAACATACATGCTTGGTTCACGTGTATGTTTCACGAATTTATATATGTATGAAATAATAGTTAGTTTAGCTTAGCTTATTAGACTCGGGATGAGGTTGAGACCTTGTCGGACTACCGATACATTAGGTGAGTGGTCTCCACCTCCCAAAACGAGCCGCTGACCCGCCTCCGGAAGGCAGCGACGTTCCTCCGCTGGGCGATGGGCTGCCTCGACCGAGAGCTAGCGGAAGAGGCATTCATCGTCTAGGCCTGGGCTCTGCCTCCCCCAGACGGAGATCTGGACCTCAGCCTAGACGGACGCAGGCGGTTCGAGCCTCACTTTAAGGGGCTTGGACTGCACATTTTTAAGGCGGCAGCGGCACTTGCGACGACTCCTCCCCAATACGGGAGGGCCGGGTGCTAGCTGCTGCCGCCTCTGTATGGGGGTCGTAAGATCTATGGCTGTCTACGGGGCACCGTTGTGGTTGGGCGCCCTCAGCGTCATTAACATACTTGGACTACGAAATGCGCAGCGCACTGTGGCGCTGAGGGCGATACGAGGATACCGAACGGTGTCTTATATAATTATACGGCGGTCAAGAAACAGATGAGGGAGCCTCCAGCTTCTAGGGAAGTAAAAGTTATGCGCGGGAGACTCTGCGAGGAGATGTTGGATAGGTGGAGGCAGGACCTGGCGGACATGTAGTACGGTAGATACACTATGGACGCCATCCGCCCGGTCCTGCCAGAATGGTATTCGAGATGATGGGGCTCCCTGTCGTTTCGTCTGGTGCAATTGCTAACTGGGCACAGGTGCTTCGGTTGGTACCTGCACCGGATCGCACGCAGGGAGCCAACCGCCGTCTGCCACGAGTGCGGCGTTGAGCCGGACACCGCGCAGCACACTCTGTCTGAGTCGGTCTGGAATGTAGGGGCATCCTTCTGCGAGGAAGTCGTCTCGCAGAAGAGGCGGCAGAGAGGGCCCGCGAGGTGGACCCTCAGAGTGGTCGTCTCCGCCAACGGAGGGCCGGTGGAAGGTGGGGGCGCTATGCTCGCCTCCTTCCACCACCTTAGCTAGGCCCAGGAAGATGGGTCGGCCGGTGTGTACACGGTTGTCTCCTGACAAGGACGGAGCCAGGAAGTGGTGTTTGACACCGGGCCATCCGCTGGGGCGACACGATGAATGCTTTAGAGATCTCGTGTCGCCCCAACGATAGCGGCAGATATACATCGTATGGTTTTAGTGAGTATGAGTCTCACACTACCCACCCTCTCTCCCGGGAAGGTGGCATGTCCATGCCACAATTCCGCACGGAAAAAAAAAAGTTAAACTCGAGATATTTGGTGACAATCCAAGCCGAGGTGCACCGTGCGACCTTGTGCTGGTTGCCTGTATAAAATCGGGTGAGTGCCTTAAGCGGTCCCCTTAGTAGTCCGGTAAAACTGTAGAGGCCTTGCCAGATCAACAGTATAGTCAGTTCGAAAAAAAAAAGAAATAAGATGTTTGCCATATCACAAGCAATATAGACCTCATGAGGCACAGATCAACAGACTGTAGGCAGCATAAGTTTAAAAAAATACCTGATTTATTAAAAAACTTTGAAGAATAACAAATAAAGTATTGTAAAATTACAATTTTTATGTAAAATGTATTTTTAAATTATTTTTCATTTGTACGAACGTTTTTACTACACTATGAAATTTACATGTCGCGAAATAAAAAAATATTAAAAACATAATCCGCCATTTTGAGATCTGGGGCTTAAAAATTCAGCCGAGGGGCTTGAATTTAACCAAACACAAGAGTTAGTATACAGGCTTCGTAAAGTAAATTGAATCATTTTTATCGAGTTCATAATTTGTCGTGTGTATGATATACTCGGTTCAAGAGAAAACCGGTTCCTAGTGCATACAACGATGCGTTAACGATTTGCATTCAAATTGCAGACTGCCCACTCCGCTACTCCGCCCCTTCGCCAATTCCATTCCTACGTTGCGCCTTTATTCCTGTGGGTAATTCGACGGTCGCAAGATGAGGCGATATGTGTCGTGTCTCAAGTCGTTTGACTGATACTATTAGTATGAACATTTAGTAGACGCTCTTTTATTTTAAAATTACATGTTTTCTTTTTACTTTGCTGGTTACTGGTTTACTGGTTTTGGTTAACTCATTACATACTAGCTCATTTGTCTATCATTCACATTGCGTAGGAGACGCCCCGTCGGAGCGTTTACTGCAGCAGCGTGACATACCTATCACATTCCTATCGCTCCTTTTAACTTTTTATTACTACTTTGTAACCTTTACCTATTCAAATTCCGTTAAAAGGAATGCAAAAATTTCAAAGCATAATTTATTTCTATTAAAATTCATGTCGAGATCCTTACTACTTCAGCTTAATTGCTATTAGTAGAATCATGTGCCGTGTGCCGCGTGTTGCGTGTCGCATGGTGCGAGTGAATGTCGAGCAACGCGCGACACTGGCAGCTCGTGCCAGTTTTTGCATAGTTGTCTGGTTTTATGTCATTACAAGAGATTTAACGTTCTTCGTCCTACTACAATAGCATTTATGGTGTTCGTAGTCTTCTATGTTAATTAAATATTAATATATCTCTACCCGATTTCTTCTTGTGCAGTATTCATTTAATTCAACTCGTTCTATGTTTTATGTGTGCAATTATAATAATACCGTTTAAGTATACAGATGTTTCTCAAAAATACATGATAATTATATGGCTTAATTACTTTACTTTCGTTTTTAACATGTGTATCTATGCAATCGCTTACTACCGCGCGCGCGCTCCGCCACTAACTGCCGCATAACAAATGACAACTAAATACATTCACTTTCATTACCGTATGGTTTTAACAAAAAACGAACACCGCTTTGTAACTACTTCAAAACAATATACAAGACAACTTTATACATTATAAGTGTCGTAATATTTAATGTCTAATAATAAATATGTCACGTAAACTCCGTTCGTAAGTGTTACAAAAAATAAAACATGTTTCTCGACACTCAAAAATAAACCATTAAGGAGCGATGCATTCGTACGTATAAATAACGTCTGTCTGTATGTTTAGCTGACATCAATCGAACACAATGCACAACGACTGAAACAACATAACAACGCGTTGTAACACATTTCACAAAAGACATATATTTCTTATATATTATATGGGGTGTACCACGTCAAATACATTTTTTAATTTCCTCAATTTTATGATATGTTGTAGTACTCGTCAAAATAGCTCGCCTGGTAAATTATGATATTTCTTTTATTACTCCTTCAAAAGATAGTTTATTTGTAGTTTTCTTGGACGTAACATTCTTAGAAATGATCCAAATTTGATATTTCTTTTTAATGATTTAATAAGGATTTTTGAATTTTTAAAATTAAATCGAATTTTAATTTGATTACAAATTTAATTTGATAGATTACGACTTTATTTATATAAAAATATTACTTATTAAAATGTTACAACAACAATTTAATTTAAAACTTAAGTCGTATTAGTTTGTAATCACCAGGAGATGCAAAAGTTTGTTATTAATTAATACCATAATTAATTACCATTAAAACAGAAATCATATCCATTCCAGTGGCTGATATATTGTGTAACGTGAGCGGTCGTCATGTTAGAGCTGATATTCTAAATAGAACAGAAATGCACGATAATACACGATATGACTGTGTAGCACTAGAAACCTTTTTACAACAATTTTCTGAACACTGAACCAATGAGTCATGTCATCGTAGTTTCGAATACTAAAAACAATCTAGAGCAACTGTGATATATAGCTGACAAAGTTTCTTGAAACATGAATACAAAGTAAATATATATCTATACGTCACTTGGTTGTTAGATAATATTATTGAAATTGTGTATGAAGATCCATTGTGCCGTATGCAATATGAAAAGTAAAGACGTGCAAAATTATCAAGAAATATTATTTATATCACACTAGCTTTAAAATTCTCTCTATACTACTACTACTACTACCCTATACTATTATTTATATTCTTGTTGATTTTATATCATCATCATCTTCTTACCCTTATCCCACCAAGTAAGGACGGCACAACATGTTTTCCTTTTCCACTCTCCCCTGTCAGACGTCATCTCAGTATTTACACCTTTTATACACATATCATGTTTCACACAATCTATCCACACGTTTTTCGATCCTCCTTTACTCCTATATCCATTCTATATCTTGTTTATTATATATATTGTCATATAGCATATCTTATCAAAGCATGACAGTTTGTGAAGATGAATAGTTGTTTCTTACTCTTTCACACAAATACTATTTAACGAAATTTTTATGAAAACTTACAGTAATATAACATATACATCAGAATAACAAATCGAGTAACGTTTATAAAGATATACTTTAATATTTCCTAAAATATACATACTATGTGTTATATATAAGGTATAATAATCTATATATATAATAAAAGGCTAACGACACGAAATCTGTACATTAAATATATTCAAGAAAAAACACTCTGGGGGGTCTTAGAATCAATAACAACGCATTTCTATTGTTTTTAGAATTTTGTCTGTCTGTCTGTCTGTTTGTCGTTTGTACGCGCATCACGAAAAACTACTGGACAGATTTTGACGAAATTTGGTATGATAATAGATTATACACCGGTATAACATATATAACGCGTTCGTATATATATTTATCTTACTTAAAAGAAAACATAAAAGAGTAGCACTTTATGCAAAAGCTGCTGGACAGAGTTTTATCTATGTTTTTATTAGTCACTGTGTTTAGAATTTAAATTCCACGCGGAAGTAGTCGCGGGCACAGCTAGTATGTATAATATATGAACAAAAAAAATATGACACTGATGTCAAGTAAGCTTGAAAAAATCTCGTCATCCGAGAACTATATAAACACACGAAGATAATGTATTGTGTCATCATTTATAAAGATAGAATATAAGCTGCTATTGTTACATAATAATAATAATCCAAAACTATGTATATGAATAAAATAGTAGTGTCTATTGTTTTTTTGGGCTAATTATTCGCTAAATACATTTTCATACGACTTTTCCTTTTGAATAACGAAGCTTTAGAGTATTGCGAGGACTACTTATTATTACGCTTTTTAATGGAAACTAAATTCTGTTGAGAAATTGTGTTGTTGCGATTATGCAGAAGGGATCCGGAATGGTCTGGTTCAACTCTTAATCCAGGAATTTTCCAAAACACATATAAATCAAACCTCTAACTTTAGCTATTATAGCTCTTTCTTACGGCGCAACGACACATATACACACAATTCTTCCAGAAATGTTTATCGTTCAAGTGGAATGGCGAAAAAAATACACAAACAAAAAATATCTGTAACTAAAAGGTAATCGTTCATGAGCCCGCTATTGCGATCTACCCGCATATGAGAATATGAAAGCGACCGAACAAAATGTACTTGAAAACTTGCAATAACTTACAGTCAATCATTTTTTATAACATGCTTTATACACGTTTGACCATAATTTCACCTGATGTTAAGTGACGATGTGATATAAGATAGTAAGCAGACTAAATCTAAAGGAGGACTAACTCTCAAGTGCAGCTGCTGGAACACATTAACAGGTACTAGGCGGCAGAATTTTATGGCTATAGCTAGCTATCCAGGCGGGCTTTAAATAGACTGCACCATGTTATGGTGTCATCATAATGTTTTTTACCACCGAAAGCTCTGGCTCGTTCACAAGGATTCACACCTACGTCGATCGTCCCGGTGTCAGAACATGCTAATAACCTAGTCATCATCGCTTCGCTATGATACAGTACCCGGGTTTTGATTTGAGACGTCGGGAAGAAGATCGAGATAGTCTGGTAAGTTCTGTTTCATATTCTTTACCTTTCGCAGTGATTGCGCTGTGCGATAGAGAGAACGCTTTACAAAACCGATGCCAGCCGATCTTAGCTGAACGTTGAGACGTAAGAGTGAGCTCTTGTCACGGACGCCACGTGCCAAATCAAATACCGAGTACTGTTTATAGCATTACTATACGGGTAAGACAGAGAATACAGTACCTGCTTAGATAAAATGTGTAATTCCTATAAAACAACAAAAACATTTGGACAAGAATGAATTTGCGCGCACCTCCTAGTGTTACAATATAAAAGAACGACGCAATATCTGCTTACAAGATGTGTGTTTTACAACTTATGTCTCAGTGACTAAATCATTATTGATATTTCACATTAAGTTTCATTACAGATTTGTAATATGCGGCAAAAAAACTGAAGTCATCAGACAAATCACTACAAAATTATTGTTTCGTTTTTCTTGTAACTAAACTTTTTGGTTATTATGACGAGAATTGTTATAATGACAGTCATGTAAACCGCGTTCGCATTACGCAGACGCCGCTCCGCGCCGCTATACTGCGAAAACAGCCGTTGTGGTGTTCATGTACCTAATAATTATACCTATGATTTTTTTTAAATATTTCAGCCAAAATGAAAAAAAAAATTATCTTGTAAAGGGTTATCCAGACTCATACATCTTTGGAGCCCCCTCACATCCTTGTCACAGATATGCGTGACTTTAAATCTTATATTGAATTCAAAAATTATTAGATTATAGACAGCACTTTTAAAATAATTTATATATATTTATGTTAAATAAAAAAAAACATTTACGATTACGTTATTTTAGATTAATGTATCTGACATCATGAAGCTTTTAACTCGCTCTCCTATTTTGTCATCCTATATCACATGTGTTGATCTCTTTCTTTCCGTTAACATGTAACCTAATGTAGTAATGGCCTTTTAGCGCTACTGTTTTAGAAATGGACGAGAGCAACGGTTTTATTTTGATATTAAATTATTTCCAATAAAGAAAAAGTAATATTAATATGTGAAGTAAGTATAGGAGGACGCGGTCGGCTCGCGACGGTGGCCAGTGTCAGCGATGCGCGCTGTGAACCTGTTTCCTGTGAACGTAACCTTTGTTTTGCTAATTTTGATATAATTAACACGATATCGATATAACTTTATACAAATGTATATCAATCAATGTAAATGATCCGAGGGTTAGCTGTCAAACTACTTCATTAGTTTATTCGTTAATCGTAACGTAATTTATGGTTTCATTCCCGCATGTAGGTAATCTACAATAGTTCCGGCTCGTCTCTTTAATAGTATTCATCGCACAGATTTACTAAATACTTTTGTACTTGAGCCTTCTGTTTAATGTATTCTTGATGGCATGAAATGGTCATGAAAGATTGTCGTCTGATTATATGGATATCCGACGAGAAACAATTGTTCATTTACTGATCCAGCGTCATACCATGCCAGAATTAAAAGCGATATTTGCTGAGTAATTCGGTGACACTATACAGCAAAACGAGGTTAACCTAATTTATATAGTACTACAACACTATTATCTATAGGTACAGTTTTAACGATTACATTGTAGCGCCTGTAGATTCTTTACTGAGCTTTTTGAGCATTTTAAATATAACGCTTACTGTTGAAATGTTCCGATGGGACACTGCGGTTTTTGCCTAACTCAGCACCCACCGCTCAAAGTTATTCCAAGTACAGCCGAATTTATTTAGGTCGACAATAGATAAAAGTTTATCGGTAGAATCAGTAAGCCAAGTTATTTAGTAGACATTGTACCCTTACACTCGTGCGATGAATCACAATGAAAACTTCAAGTGAACATCATCTGATGAAAATTCTCTGGCAAGGTCAAACGTGCTTGTCGTTTTGTATTGGTACAGTGTTGCTTGTTTTACATGATTGCATCATAAGGATCAACTGTTCACTCTACACCTACACTTATTTGGTATTGCGTTTACGAATAAGGACCTATTTATTCAACACAAACAGATTAGCGATTTTTAATCCTTCAATATCCACATGCTGACAATGCCAATAGAAAATATTTTTTATATATTTTTGAGTACTAATGTTTGAATTATAGCTACATTTATTGGTCTTCTTCTTCCTAGCGCTTTTTCGGCCTGGTACCAGTGTCCGCTTTCCAATTGAACTTCTTCCACATTGCCCGGTCTTCGGCATGCGTTTGTCGAAAGTTGTTCTTTTTCATATCCGCTTTCACAATGTCCAGTTAGCGTTGTTTGAGCCTACTGCGATATCTTGGCATTTGTTCGGTGATGTTGAGACATCTATTTCCAACGTAGTCTAGCCTGCGACTTATGCGGCTATAGCAGCGGAGACAACTTTCCTGCAGCTTATCCGCGATATCACGGATTTGTCCATTTTGAATGCGATCTAGTCGCATAACGCCACACATCTGTTACAGCATCTCCATCTCAGTGACCTACAGCTGCTGGACATGTCTACCTAGGACTGGCAACGTTTCGCTGCCATATAACAAAACCGATTAGGTGATGTACTTATTTTAGTCCAGTGAAGCTGTGAACGCCCTTCAGGCCAATAGCATATAATTAGTTTGAAAAAAAAATGTACTTATACATCAGGCCTTTTAACTTCACACGCTTATTGGTGTTTGGCGATAAATTTTCCAGTAGACGGTGGCAACTAGCTAAACGCTCTTAAAACATGCGCTAAATCCTAAAACCTTATAAGGAGACTTCAGTTATCTAGTGGTATAACCAATATTGACTTATTGTGTAATTTAGAGTTAGTTAACGATTTCTGTCATGATACCTTTGAGTTCATACAGGTAACAATAGCTACTGTATGTTCGGTGTCGTCACACGTCAGCGGCCACGATGGCTACCGTCGTGCTTGAAGAACAATGTAGTTACAATTACGAGTTATTATAACGATATATGTACAATGTAATAAGTATTATAAGTAAATGGTAGCGAGGCAAATATCTAAAAGGAGTGACGCTTTATTTGATTGCAATATAAAGAAAAGTAATGTATTTTTGGTTCGTGTGGGATATCGTGGGCCGCGTCGCGTCTCATCTCACCTCTCGTTCACTCCTTACAGGTAACAAGCAAACGATGATGTAACCGGTTTGATAAATAAATACTGACTCACTATGCGAAATAAACGCTTCCATGTTTGTGATAAAATTGAATTATAAAATTGGAACGTTTAAGATCGGTTAACTCATCAACATACTCGTATCTCGTATCGGTTTTATGTTTGCCGGATCGCGCCTCACGATCTTCCGTCAATTACTTCGGAACTCGCGTACATCTATCGTTTTAAAAATGAATATAGTATCTGAAGGTGGTAAGGGAAGGTTTGTGACAGCTGAAACTCTTGTCTTATTAGTAATAAGTCGAAAATTAAAGGCCTAAAGATTTTTCAGCGTTTGGTCGACTGTTGTTACATTGTTTTGCTGGAAATTTCTCTTTTTCATAAAGGCAAACTCTGTTACTTCAAATAATACGTAATATATTTAACCTATACGACGAATATACAAGTTGTGCAGTAAATAAATAAAAACAAAATAATGTGATACATCTTGAAGCGATTGCGGCACAGAGCAATGCGGTGCGGCGTGAAGGTTGGAGCGCGCCGGAGCTACGTCGAGAGCGGCCACGCGTCGTGCTGTTGCGACACCAAACACCAAAGAGAAGGATGTTCGCGGACAAGGCGCCGCGTGCTGTTTCGACATCTTTACCCAAGTAGACTAACATCAAGGATATGCTAAATGAAATCGATTAAATCCAGCGATATATTTATAAATAACTAGTGCAGCGCGCAATTTACGAACTATAATAATTTATGGAAAGATGAATATGTGACAAGTAGATTGGTTTGTAATTTGGGTTAAATTGCACCTTATATTTCTTTTGTATTTCTGTTAGTTTGGACTTAGAGCGTTCTCGACATCCGTGCATGATGACCGATTTCATTTGTCAAATATATTATAACTAACCTATTGGGCTTAAAATTAACTGCACGGCAGATATTCCTGTGTACACGTTGTACGGAACAACGTCATAATTATCTCTTGATATTGAAAAATCGTATCTAATATTTTAAATGCAAATATGAATTCCTTTAGTTCTTACATTTTCACGCGTTATCCATTGAAACCGATCCTCATGTAATTTTTGCATACACGTTATCAGAGGTACAGAAAGGTCATATAGTACCTTTTATCCCGAAAAAGGACCGTTAGCAAGAGATAAGTAAAATTTACTTTAACGCGAGAAAAACCACGAGCAAAAGCTACTTACAAAATCAATAATAAAGATACCTAGTTGAAATGAGCTGTTGTTAAGAGATACTAATTTAATATATTACGTTGAAGATTTATGTTTACATTGTACTCGTATGTTTAGCTGAAAGAGAAAACAAACATGCTGCGCCTGCGCATATACACACAGTGATAACATTTGAAAATACCCTGATAAATCCGACATAATAATATGAACTTGAAACAGACATTTCTATAAACTGTATATTTAATATTACAAACAGTATGACCTCAATACAAACATAGTTATTTTGGTATATATTTAAGTAATAACTTGGGTACATTTTGGATCTCGATGTTAATTACAAGTGTACTCGTAATATGGTACAGCAATTTGTATCGACTTATCTAATATAATTACTTGTTTCCTGTACAGCTTGCATGAGCTGTAGGACGACGCTTCATCAAGTTCCGATTAGAACAGAACAGCCACCTGTAAGTTATCGATTTAGAAAAAAATAATAAGTCTTGTTTGTAAAATATTGCTCGGTAAAGTTTCCGTGCCCGTTGTTCCGCGTCTTCCTCTGTGCCGATTCAAGGTTCAATCAGTTTGTTGACAAGATTGCTTGTTAAGAGGAAAGGTTACACGGAAATAATTTTTAATTATTCGTTTTCCCGTCACGTTAATGTTTTGATATTGGTAGAACATCACGTGGTAAGTAACCTGCACGAAGAGGAGCTGACGAATGCGGTGGTACTATTTGACTGGTCAACTTCGCTTGCTTTTTTTTTTTTTTTTTTTTTTTTTTTTTTTTTTTCGAACTGACCTACACTGCCAGCTTATTAGGCTTTCACAGTTCCACCGGACTACTAAGGGGAGCGCTTAGGGCACTCACCCGATTGTTTTTAGGCGAAACATCTCAAGGGCACTCGGTGCACCTCGGCTTGAGCTGTCGCCGGATTCCCGAACTAACTAAGCTAGCTAAGCTATCTATCCATGCAATACACATATATGAATTCGTGAAAAATGCATGTGTGACCATGCATGTTTCACGAATGTATATGTGTATTTGGTATCTGACTACTGTGTTATGTGACCTATTTCAGTCCGAAAAGGGCAAAAAAAACAGCCCACCACTGAGTGCCTAGATGTGCAAGAGTGTGGGGTGATCGTGTAAGTGTAGAACATGTGTAAATCACTGTATTCGCGCGAGTAACATACTCGAGGGCTCCACAACGAGGGACTACCTAGGCTCGAGCAGTTACAAGAAAAATCGCGACGAGTGTGCGGGATCGAATCTTCACCCCCCGCTCACGGAGGCGTGAGCAGAGAGAGTCGCGGGCGTGGGCGCAAACACGCATCTTTTGAGAGGGAATCGAGCTAAAAAATAAAGTACAACGGCACGGCGCCGATTTAACTAAATAATTACGTAACAAATCCTAATATATCGGTCTATTATGTATGAACACGCGGGTTCGATCTGATATTTTGATTTACGCGAATTTATTTATGCGCGGCGCGGGTTAATTGCTGTACCGTGGTCGCGACGGCCGGGAAAGCGGAGATAGCGTTTAAGAGCCCGAGCTCAGACGTACTATTAACTAACGCGTTAAATGCGATTATCTCTTGTACATCGTGTACCAAGAGTAAGCGAGCTATCCAGTCTATACCGGAGGTCGATGCTGAAACCGCGATAGGTGGCGCAGGAGTGGACAGAGCCTTCGGGGGCTGGGGCTTGGCTTTAGGAGCCGAGGGAGCTGGCGGGGAAGGCCTTACGCGCCAGGAGAGCGCGCTCGGCGGAGTAGCGGATGCTGCCGGCGCACTGGAGGTG
This sequence comes from Antheraea assamensis, assembly GCA_035772565.1. Taxonomy (NCBI): domain Eukaryota; kingdom Metazoa; phylum Arthropoda; class Insecta; order Lepidoptera; family Saturniidae; genus Antheraea; species Antheraea assamensis. The sequence continues at coordinate 5,924,894 of JAQQSE010000011.1, forward strand.
CCCGGCAGTTCGGGGAAAGCCTTCTGGCTTTGTATGGGCGGAGGCGGAGGCCGATTCGTCCGAGTCGGCGGGCCGTGCGCCCTGGACCGGGTCGCACGACCGCCGCGACGGTGATAGGTCGAGCGAGGCGCACGGGGACACCCGCGATAGTTCGCGGTATGACCCGTTTGCTCGCAGAGGACGCAGCTCGGAGGCTCGACGGATTCGGGAGTGCGGGGGCACTCCTTAGTGGAATGATCCCCGAGACACTTGACACACCTGGGACGCAGGTGGCAGTGTCGGGCGGAATGACCGTACACCTGGCAGTTGTGACACTGCGAGGGTACCTGGGACTTGCGAGGAAGCTCGACGTAGACAGGGGACAGGCCGCAAACTGAGTTGAGGCTGAAAATAGCCTTGCCTTCCAAGGAGCGGTCCAGAGTGACCAACACCAAGTTGAAGGGGGCCTTCGTACGGGGGTGGCGCATGCGCTGCACGCTCCGGACTGGGAAGTCCTGACCGTTCAGGCAGTCGCAGATGTCGTATTCGGTGAGCTCAGAGGGAACTCCCCGAATGACGACACGGAGGCGGCGCTCTTCCTCGAGCGCGTGGGTGAAGAAAGGGAGCTTACGCTCCCTGAAGTATTTGGTGAGCTCGCGATGCTCATCGGGGGTCGAGACACGAATAGAAATGCCGGCAACAGTGTTGACGGCAGACTTGTAGACGATTTCCTTCGACTTAAGGTCTTCAGAAATCTCTACCCATCGAGCTTTGTCACGGAAGGTGACGGGAGGCGGTAGGCGTGGCTTCTTAGCCGCGACCGCGGGTTCCGCAGCCGAGGCTCGAGCCGAATTCGCGGCAGAGGGCGTGGGAGAGGCTCGGGGCACCCGAGCGCCACCTATATTGGGCTGCTTTGGGGTCGGACGTCCCGCAGCAGAGTCGCTATCGGTCTGAATCGCGGCGCGTGGGCGTTTACCGCGGCGCGTGACGGTTGTGAAACCGTCGTCATCGGCGGGCGTGGTCGCGGGCGCAGGCACGGTCGCGGGCGCAGGCGCAGGCACGGTCGCGGGCGCAGGCACGGTCGCGGGCGCGGTCGCGGGGACTGTATCGTAGTCCATGTCAGAGTCGTCATCGGAATCGAATTCCGAGTACCTCGTGAACGGGTCGTCCGGGAGATTCGCGAAAGGGTTCGCGGAGAAACAACGCGGTATCTTACCGGGAGGGTTGCGCGCATAGACTTTCCGGAGTCTGTTATATTCCGTGACGAGATTCGGATCTTCCTTTTCGACGAACATGTGGAAGCGCAACAGTTCTTCGAGGTGGACGGTATCATCAACGGCCGGAAGGGCCGGATGGGCACGCGGGGTCGCGGGGGTAGACATGACTAACCTCCCTGCCTGAGGGGCAGGGGGGTGCGCCTAATTCAAATCTAACGGACAATCCGTGTCCGGGCCAAAGGGAAAACGCGACGCGACGCGAACGCGAATCTTCTCTTCAAAACTGCACACGGCGCGGCGCGAAGAACGACGCTCTGCACGGCACACGACGCGCTGCACGACTCTCGAAGCGCAGCACGAGGCACGACGCGTAGCACGGCGACTCGACGCACTGCAAACAGTGTGCACGGCTTCGCACCGAAAAGTGCGGTTTAAATGGTGCACTAATGGAGGTGCACCGTCGCTCTGAAAAGAGCGTACGATCGACAGTAGCCGCTCGAACACACTAAACTTCCGGACACACACGAAAATATCCGACAACTGCGCGCGAGTTGCCGAACTTAACGGACCGTCAGAGCTGCGAGCGGGCGCGTGCGCACTCGGCCGCTGCTGAAACGAGACTCCAAAAAAACTCCTTTCCTTCGCTTGCTATAAAACTTAGTGTTTTTATAATAAATAAACACTTGCTCTGCAGTAACGTCACATTGTGATACTTCACTATTAGCTCCTAGACCCTACGTATCGGATTAATTGTATCAAAGGCCACATAAATAAATAATAGTCAGAAGCTTTGTTCTGTTGATCTTATTAGAATTTATCAACAGATACACTAATATCCTTTCTCTTTTCACTAGGCGGCGATGTCTTCATGTACCATTACACATTACAAACTCAATAATTACTTTACGATATACATTATCGACGTTGCCTGCAAGGTTGATTATGCTCTCTAACTCTGAATATTATTATGGATAAAAAAAGCTACCAGCAGTTATAGTCATAATAACCGCAGAATGGCGGGGGGAGGAGAGAATGGGGTTCGGGGGAGGCAGTATTAGTTGCTGTATTACCAACAACCGGTACACACGGAATGTTACTCGTAAATGTCAAATGAAGACACTTCACAAAACGACAAATTTCTCAAAACTTAACTATTACGTTGAACTCAACCCGCAAGTATTACGTTCCTATAGAGTCTTTGCTCCAAAAATAGGTGTCTGTTTGACATGCGGGTCTCTTGGTCATTATTATCACGCCTAACAAACGATCAAGAGCGTCGCGTAGCCGATCTGAAACCTTGAAACATGCATTTATTTAAATTAGGTTACTAAATCAACATGTGAAGTAATTAACTTGTATTTAAAAAACATACCAGAATATTCTTGTTATATATCTTACTATTTGGTTATATTGGTTGGTATATGTATAGATTATGCACAGAGTAGTTATGTACGGAATTGTGTGTGTGAAGGTGCATTGCAGAGTATGCGGACACAGACGTGAGTGATGGCGGGGGTGTCATGTCAATGCGTGTGTGCATGTCCCGCTCGCTGCCTTTCGTATGACTATACTTTCAGAGCTTATCTTAGTGTAGCTTTAAATATTAGCTAATTCATTTCGAGCGTTCGTCCCTCATACAGAAAGCGATCAGAAGCAAGAGTCCAATATTTTCAGGTCACAGCACATTACACAAAAAAACAAGCAAGACAAACCTATTATCATTCTTCGGACTTGAGAACTATTGTATTTTATGTTTCTAAATGCAATAATACAAATGATGAGCCTGAGAGAGTGGCCCGAGACCCGTGAACTAGCTCTCTCGTGCGCTTATATAATATCTGAGTATTGCAATACGTTATGGTGTGTCACAGTATTGCTATATAGTTCAACTGTTGTTTGACTGCTTTATGGCACGTACAGTGCTCTGACTAGATTGCCTATACTTACATACTGATAAGCACAGTGGCATCCAATTTATCTAAGTTATAAATAAATAAATGGAAGTGTATATATACTTCCTTAAGCATTACCTTTATCTACAAACATTTTCATTCCGTTGAACATTATAATTATCGGAAGACGATAAATGGTTTTTATCGCAGGTGGTTCACTTAATTCAGTATATCAAAACTCTGACCATTACAAAACGTATGGAGTTAGCGCGTGCTATAACGATCTCGTGTTAATATCCTAAACCAATTTAATATTATCTATGTAATAAATATTATGTGATATTCTTAAATTGGATTCAAATACGACCTTTTGATTGAATGCTTGATTAATATGAATTCAGGTGTAACCGGTGACATTTATATTTATCTACATCAATATTATTAATAGCAGGTAAAATGGATCACCTAATTTGCGTAATTATTGAAAAAAAACCACTCGAATGGGTCTTGGATCAAGAGCGCGTCGTGTCGCACGCGTCAGGGTGCTTGTTGTCACCCACCTCCATCATAATTTATGCAAATTTGTTATTTTAATAACGAGGAACAGTCACTCAGCCTTCAGGTTTTTGAAACAAGGTAATAAACTAGCTCATTTTCTACTATATTTTAGATTTTGTAGTTTTGCGATAGACATATGATTATTTTACACACAACTGTTAGGTGAGTTGTTACTGAGCTGCAGGCAAGGAGGTATCCAGCATAATCACTGGTAGTAAAAACGTTTATTCACATCGAGATTGGCTTACACAGTTTAGACAGTTTTACAACATGCACGGTTGATTACGTCATCCATGTCATCTGATAACGCTGATAAAATGATAACTGTGCTGACACACTTTAACGTTACACACGTAAATGTTTACATTAGAACAATGTCTACAATATTTGTTGAAGATGTTTAACGTTTTGCTTCTGCGAAGAGCATACAGCGTGATTTAAATATATATTTGTTTTGATTCTTTATATCACAAGTATGAAGAGAAAAGGTGAATAACAAAGCAACGATTATTATTAAGATATGTTATCTCTAGCGATATGATATATTGTAGCCAATGATAAATCATTAAATAAATCAGTGAACAGTGCACTTTGTCTGTTGGCAAACTGAACGTTTTGTCAGGGGATAACTGCTATTTTGTAGACAGAAGATGCAGCGCGCGATCACATCGCTGAGAAATGTCGGTGTGTTGACTGACTTATTTACCGTTATACGAAGTGGGCCTGGCGTCGGGATCTCAGCTCCGGTGAACTTTTATTATATTATTATTGACCAATATATTATTAATAAATTTACCATTTCATATTAATTGAATTCCTTATCTCTATCTAGAAGCTTCTGAAATTAGCGATTGCAAACCAACCAACCACTAAAATAAAGCACATGAGTGCGAATACCGGCTAACCCGTTACATAATAAAAATTATCCGTCATAGTCGAGACATGACTGGTGCATAGCATGTATTTTCTTTGTTATTATATGCAGCGGTTACTGTCACGTATCATTAAACTATAGCGTACACAGCCGGCGGTATCACAATCCTATTATATAAACGTTTTACAGGCAAAACCACATGCATATTCTTGTAATATATCTTTGATACAATACTTCTTTACAATTGATTCCATTTATAAATTTGTATACAGAAATCAAATATTTACCCATGTATGGCTATCGAGGGGTCTATGATCACCATCGTCTATGGGCTCCGGATGCCTTAAGCGCTAGGACGTCGCCCTCAATACTCTCAGGTGAGAAACCGGTTCGTCTCGTCGTAGGGCGCGGGTTTGCCAAACAATCTTTGAGAGTGCACGCGGGTACTGTTATGTGCTGATTAGATGCTTTGTAGTTTGCGGGTCCGAGACGCTGCGACCGCTCGATCACAAGGAAAAACGAGGTCAGTCTGTTGTCTAGCGGCGCGGCGCAGTGAATGCCGCACGACGCGACGCAACCGTAACGAATGCGAGCCGCGCCGAGTCGTAAACGTCACCTCACTCTCCTACAAGCACGTATCACAACTGACTACAGAACATGTATTATAATTGGCTTCTTTATGTGTACCCTCAGCTAAAGGCTAATCTAATCTAATTATTCACTAATCGGTTCTGAAAATTTCTTTTCGCATTATATACTCCTTTAATTGAAAAAGAGTAGACACGCAAATATCCTTAGGGGTGGAACGATTACCATCCATAATGTGATTCAGAAAATACACCAAGTGCAAGCGAAAAATAAAACATATCTTAGTAAAACCGCGCGGCACCGCTCCTATTTTATGCAAGAACTAAGTTTTGCGAAAAGCTAGTATTATAAAACCGTTTACTTGATTGAAAGGAAAAATAACTGCTTCTTTATCACTAGTATAAATAATAATATGAAACGTTAAATAGAATTAATTACCATCGCCTTCTGACAAGTTAAAGTAAAATAAATAATATAACGTTCTCCATGAAAAAAACACTCATGTGTGCCAAAATAAATACATCACATAGGTAAATAATTGTATTTGTAACCGCTTAGCTGTAATTTAACAGCAAAATGAACAATTATTTGCAAAATTTATTATTCTTAGCTATGAGTCAGCTATATAAAAACTGTACATCACACAAAGGAATTAATATTTTATCTTATAAAATAAAATATAAAACCTCGAACTAGCAGCGAGGGTAAAATATATTTGCAAAACTGTTAACAATTATGGATTACATGTATGACATTTTTTATGTTGTCATACATGTGCAATTGTATATAAAACTAAACGAAATAAATTTCCATCCGCGGCTTCGCTCACGTATACTTTAACATTTATGAGTACGCTTATTTGTTTCACATTTAATTTATTATATTCTCATTTCTATGGTTTATATAGACATCAACAAATTGTAGGTATAAATTATGTATTTAGTTTATACACCAAAATTCCGGACAGAAATTTAAAATTCAATATTATAGGGATTGGTGACAAATTGGAACGCGACCAACATAAACCCGACAAGCCCTTCACTGTATCTTTTGGTTCGTTGCTTTTCGGGATCAGCCAGGATATCTAATTTCAAGAAGCTTGCAGGTCGATATCACAGCAACTACTACCGATGAATTTTAGATATCTCAGTAAAAATTACCATTAGGTACAAAGCAGTTATGTTATTAAGCTCAGATAAAAAAGAGCACTTCTATAGCACATTGGTGGTTGCACTCTCCGGTAGTAAAATCATGCTGTTGGAACTGACTCTAAAAGAGACCATACAGAATAAACGTTATGAAAAAAAATTGGTTGTCTGTAACGGTTTACGGACGATAATTTTACGTGATAACGTCATAGGAAAACATTGATGAAAAATTGCATAATTTTATGAATTGAATTATTATCACAGAATTACGGACGGAGCTGAAGAGAAATCACTGTGATCTTTTCTGATAAAAAATATAATTATAACTGAATTTGACGTCATGGATATGTTATAAAAAATGCGTTAAAATCCTTCAGAATTGGACTATTCTATTCGGTTCTATTTCGTTTTATAATACACTGGGCCACTAACGGACACAGCGCGACATTCGGCATCTCGGAATATTGGCGACAGCCCTAAGTGTTGGTTGTTTTGGTTGACACAAATTGATAGTTGATTAATGTCGTAACTTCATAATTGACACTGAAAGATGGGGACTACGAACGAACTGAAAACACGCACATGATGTGTTATGCTTAAGGCTGGTGAGCGTTCGCAAACGTATTAAATACTCAGGCGCATAACACTTACGTTTCATCATCAATCAGATGCAAGGTGATGATTTATATCCATTAAATTACAAAATAAAATACGTTATTGCTAAAATAAATAGGTACAGCTAAATAAATGTTTAAGTGCAGCTCCTAACTGCAACTGGTATCATTTTCAAACGGTTATGTTGACTTACGCATATGTACAACTGTGTCTATTGGCGAATGAGTGTGCGCGGAAACTTTCCATTCGAATTTCAATACTGAGTTAAAGTTTCTCTTCTCTTTTTCTGCAATAAGAACCTGTTTCCATCTATATACTTTTGTAGTTTGAATTTGGAACTAATAACAAAAATTTGATTTTTTGAAACAATGAAAAATGATAAGATAGTAGCCCAGACAATGCGCTATGTAAGAAATGGCAACCCTGCGGCCGGTCGTGGTCTGTCTACTTGATTGATAAATGTCGTAAGTGATAATGGAGGACGCGGCTGGTTTAATTGTTCGCTTGTTTGCTAATTAGATCCGCACACTCTTCGCGCACCGCGTCACTGAACCGGTGGAGGTTGAATACTGTTAGACAAAACGGCGCAACATCGGGTCGGAATGCGCGCACTACATTATTCTACAGATACAATACATACTAATATTATACGTGTGATGTGATATAGTAAACTGAAATATTAATCAGATATTACCATCACCACGCAAAGACGATGCAACGCGTCTTGTACCACGAGTCACAACCGCTCTGACTCGGGAAGACCGTCACGCACCTCGCTGTGTTATCACATCGCTACTATGTTTGTTATGTACGTGTGTTCGGAAATCAAATTAGAACTGTATTGCGACAGTTCAAGCGGAGGCGCACCGTGTGCCCTTGCGCTGAAAAAAAGCAACATCGAACTGTATAGAGTAACCAAAGAAACAGCTTGTAAGAACGCGCGATGTGTGTACATAGAGTGGAGTGTCAACTTCTGGTGTTCCAAACAACACGAAGTGACTCAGTTTTGTTTTTGATCCTTCACTAGTTCTTTTTTGAGCCTATGATCATATTTTACCCTACAAGAATATATATAATTGACACTCCTAAAGGGCTGTTTCGCTGTAATATACTGTGGTATCAACAGTACATTACCCTCACCGCACGTTGCCCCGCATACGCTCCCAATGCTCATTACTATCGCTTTCCAGTGTCAAATTACCTTTTCATACTTTCACAATTATCACAAGGTTAAGGTCAACAAAGGCTGTGAGCAGACATGCGCTTCGACCTCAAAATTGGCGGCAGCGGCACGGCTTACTACTTTTTTACCACTAAAGTCTGTATTTTTAGATAAATAAAATAACACTTTCCCAAATTAAACAAAAATATTATTAGTCTATAGGCTTCTTCTAAGTAGCCGTCACTGTATTCAAAATGAATGTTTAAACAAAAGGAAAGCTGCCACTAAGAAAATCATACATACAATATACGATAGATTACATAAACCCCGTAGGCTAATACAGGGACAGCTGCCTGAAGAAATCCCATTAGATATTCGTGAAAAGAGATCAAGAAACTTCATCCTTAACCAGATCCTGATTGTGATTTATATGCAGCTCCGTCTCTAGCTCCAGAAGTCAGATCCGATCAACAATCTATGGCACTTTTAACTGTGATCATAATAACAGCTTCACAATGTGACTTACATCTGGTTATACCTAGCATTGTTACCCGCATAACAGACAACACTAACTTTATGAAGAAGCACATTGCACAACACTTTTAATAAGCTGGCTCATTTCGTTCAATAACACAATGAAGCGAAATGGAGACTGCGAATCAACTAAGTACCCCTGCTACGGAAGTGGAACTATTTGGCCAAATTTCATCGTAACAAAAACCGGTTTTGCTTTAGAAGCACACCGAGAAATCACAATAGTTTAGGTTTAAGAATATTTTGAGATAGGATCCAGGACTGATTAAGTAGGCCGTCGAGTTTAGAAGCGGTATTTTTCGCCTCCAATTGTTTTATCGTCAACTCTAACTCTTTATGGGTAATATTATGCACGTCTTTGATTTACAATTCAGATGCAGCCGTAAGTGGAGTCATATGTATGTATCTAGCAATAGCTCCTCCGTTAAAAAAAAGTAAGATCATACCCTTTTTCTGGAATTACGGCTGTAGTATTACGTTCCAGTTGGCCTATCGGCGTATTTGGCCACGTACATCCTGGCTGAATGTCTTCAGCAACTACTCGCTTTCATTCACTCATTGGCCAGTCCCAGCCAGCCTCACATTTTTGTAGGTATAGTTGATAAACCAAAACACTTTTGGAAACTTCGATGAATACTGGAGTAATATGATTATTAAATATAACTTTGTCTTGTTGCAGTTAGCTTCCAGAGTGACGTGGGGAGAAGTAGCATTTAGTGTGAAGATTATTTTCTGCAACTTTTGTTGAATCTACCATGAAAGCTATGTTAACTACGAATCGGATAGAGGTATAAAATGTATTGGCCATTGATGGTGATATTTTGTCATTTCAATAGGTCGTTTTGACATTTCCTAATGTGTCTGCAAAAAGTTTCGGAGACAAGTATATCACTATAGTATATCGTATTCTCAATATTCTTGGTTCACAGATTTTGTAATTTGCTGTTCATAGAATCGGCGTTACATAAAAATCTCTGCGCCTTGTTGTACCAGCCTAAACGAATCTAAAACAAATGAGGTCACAATAGAACCTTCGTTTAGTTCATGGATCAAGATACAGGGCAGATTTACTATCTGATCTTCAATCTACTGTGTTATGAGTATATGAACAGTTTCTCAGACTTCAAGGCAATCGTGGTGCCTATATTCATTTTTAGCTTTTCAACTTCACTCCTTGTTTTCTGGTGTTTGAAAATGTTGGACCCTCGATTTCACCCCATTGCTTCTTCTATAATTATGAGTATATCTGAGTGTCAAAAGTTACTTCGGATATGTTTTCGCACTAGTTTATTGTTAGGTTATTGTTCGAGAAGTTTGATTTCATGGTTAAACGCCGCTATAATTAGATCCTAGTATAATAACTACATGAAGTTTTGATTAACACTTAGTTAGACTAGCCTCTGGAGAGTATTAGACCGGTTTGCGAGTTACAATTAGAATTTTTCGGACCCAATGATAACAGGTGATGGAGTAGATCGAAGCGTAAACTTCACCATGCAGTTCATATAGAGCCTATATTTGTTATAAATCACCGAAATGTCTATAAATACGTACCAAGATAAAGAATAAGTGCATAGCGTTCACCTACATGCACTTCCTGACTTGTAACACGGTACGGCACGCCGACATCAAGGGCAGTGTGGTGGAGTGTGGCGCAGACATCTAGAGACTATCGACGATAGGACTCCCCGTCGTCCTATAGAACAGATAGACAGAAAAAACCATCTCCTACAGTAATGTTACCAAAAAATGTGCCCACTAACGTTTGGTTGTTAACGAAGTTTAAAAAATTCACTGAAGAAGTAAGACGCGGTATACATATATTAATTACTAGCAGGCTCGGCGGATGTTGTCCTGCCCTGATAATAAAAAATATGTACTTATGTGCATGAAATGCTTAAGGTAACTAGTGTATTCAATCTGATAAGGATTAATACTGTATCCGTCTATATAGCCTTCCAATCACCTCATTATATGTGACCATGTTTTTACAAAATAGATGGGTATAGTAAGCTATCCTTAAAACATAAGTATAGGCCATCGCAGACTTTATTGTAGATCTATAAAAGAGGAATATCTCACTATGCATTGTTTTGTTATATCTCAAAAGAATCAGGCAGCGTTTTCGATGAAAGCTCCCAAGTGGCTTGACTTTTTCCAACACTTCCAACAATTATCATTATATTTCAACTAATTTACACAAAACCTTGACAAAGTATATACCTACAATTTCCTCATATATTACTCTATCTACAGGTGAAGGCCGCATTACAATCCGTTCTGCAGTTTTCGAGTTTATCGTGAACACAGACAGACAAACAGACGCGGAGGACCTCTTTGTTTTATTATTATAGTGATTAAAGATCTCAATATCATACTCTTCACGTCAACTTCACAAAAACGAATAGTATGTACTCATAAATTTGAACTTAAGCATGTTCTAGAACTTCGAAAATGCAAAATAAACGTTCGAAATATCGTTAAAGAATTAAATGTGTAATAACACACATCCACAGATTCTGTTTGTGAATATGAAATGAAAGTTATTCCTTAAAGGTCATTGACACTCGCAGATCCTGTCGTTAAATATCTAAATTGGTGTGCGCACATGATGCTCCCGCGACCCCCACCGCCCCTACGCTGCCCGCCTCCGGCTGCACAGGGCGACCATTTTGCATCCGGCCGACAACAGCTTTACCACAGTTTTATGTCTAAGTACCTCGACTTGTTACATTTTTTGTAAACACACATCCGTCATAATCAATAATGAATCTGTTATAATATTTTTAATAATGTGATATCACATGTGTAATATGAAATATTATTCAGCAGAATGGCAAATAGCCGGCGTTGCTGTGTCACTTTGTTGTTCTGACAGATTTTTGAAGTCAAAGCTTTTTTTGTCGCGTTGAGCGATTTTTGGTAGGGCAGAAATTTATGAATTCGCATCACCGATGACCTCGACATGCTCGTAACGTATTGCACTTGTGCCAGACTAACGACGCGGAGTTTAGCGGCCTGTGTACATGTAATGTCATTTATTGAGCTTGTGCAGACCATAATATGTTTGATTAATCGATAAACTGTATAAAAAAATGTATATAATTATTGTTCGGAGTCCTAATAGACCTGAAAACCGAAATAATGTTAATAATTTCAATTTAGAAATTAAGAAATTTAAATAATTCCGACTATAATTAATTTAAAATTCAAATAAAAACATAGTTATTCTATTGTTTTGAGTTTTCACTTCTGTCGGCAGTCCTTAAGACTGCCTCGATTTATTCAATATTATATCGTTAAATAGAGATATGAGTTGTATCACTGTTCGGTGGTGTCATAGACTAGGTCGTGCATGTTGCCCCGACAATGTATTTATTATATTTGTTTTTCAGTAATACATTTTACTGAGTCTCTTCCTCGGATCTATTGCGAATAGAGAGACCTGTTGCTCAGACGTTTAAAAAAAAGCGAAATCCTCATCAATGTTTGAAAGCCGCAAGTATTGCTTTAATACTATACTGATAACGTTTATCTACCGATTTGTTATCAGATATTCAACATTATGGGACTTATACTACGGATAAAAATATACACAAATGTAAATTATTGGAATGAAAATATTTTGGTCACGCTACAGCAAAATTGGTTACGGAAGTGAATGTTCTTAAATGTATATAGTTATAAATTATTTAATTAAATTGGTATCTAATGTATAAATTTACGATTTAACTAAATAATAACAACATGCTTTCAATATTTTACTTTAGATGCTGAGGTCGACGATATAATGTTATTCACCTGAAGCGGTATCATGGCGGCGCGTCCGGCGCTGGTAAAACAGCGTGTTGTGCTGTATTTGATATCATCATCATCATCAAAATACTTTTTAAAAATAAATTATTTTTATGCATTTTCTAAACAACCTACTAACTTATCTATGAACAATGATAAATATTTTAATGTACTTATTATGTATTTCATATTGTATTGTCGTGCTGCGAATTATGAAAAATTTACATACATTTGCAAAATCAATTTAGTTTAAATACCTGATTATTTCTTGTAAAAATACTAGTTACACTATGAATATAGTAGCTATGACCCACCGTTTAACTTGCGATAATGATTGAAATAATTAATAACCGTTCACGCAGTTAAGTGAGCTTAAACAATATTTGTAATAAACCAGGTTGTTGCGTAGGAAGCCGACTACGGTGCTGAGCTGCAATCCATAGTATTTCGCTGACATAGGCATTCACAGTTCGGCCCATCTCGGTAATGCTGTGTATATAATATACTCTAACATACATTATTAATAGTAATCATTATTTTTCTAAGGGTTGTAACGTATTTTTTTTAATTTATATGGTGAATGGTGATGTATAGCCTCGAGGTATTATCGCTTTGGTACAAGCAAGAAAACGAGCAATATCTCGAACATTTTATGAACGAGTATAATATAAATTAATTGACTGCAACTCTCTGTAACTTTATATATAGTGTATTTGGCACAATTTAGCTATGTGTCTCGGTACCTGTATAGATTTACGAAGTTACGAACAGAAACTGGTCCACAGTGTCCGAGCGCCGCGTAATACATTCTATTATGATCTTTATCGCATTTGTCAAGGATTCAGATTACAGATTACCTTTCACAATGAATCACTCAGCCAGTTACTCGACGAATTCTAATAAAAACACTGTCATAAAAACGTTGAGAATACTACAGAAATATATACTAGAACGAAAATGGATCGCGATTTCCCTACACCATACAGGAGGATCGTTATAGCAAATGTTACCGGGAGCTTGAACTCAGAAGTCGACCCCAACATAACATCACATCGCCACGCCGACTGCACGTGTCCTTTCTCTGGACTGAATAACTATGCTGTATGTACATATTTACCAGTAAAGCATAATAATAAGCAGTATAATAAAATAGGAAGACCAATAGATAGCACACGCTATACATTGGTGCCAATACAAAAACGAGTTAATGAAAATATTCTTATGTGTTATGGCTATACTTTCATACTTTGAAGTCAAATTTATGAATCCTCCCTTATTGTTTATATTTGGAACAGACTATCGCTGTGAGATGGAAGGGCCTCCACAGTTTCACCGGGCTTAGTAACGATAGCGGAACACATTCAGCCGAAACGGATACTCGCTCAATGGTGCCAAAGTGGTCGAACCTCGGCAGTACTCATGTAGTAAAAATGGCGTGTGACTAAGTGACTAGTCTTGAATATGTAATAGTTTTAATACATATCTCCACATATATAGTAGTAGTATAGGTGTTTATTGATGAACAGTTTCCTTTGAAATATAGTATACAAATAATTTCTTTTAAATACACATTCATTGTATTTAATTACGTCGTTTGAAATTTTGATTTAGTTCAAAACGGTAAAAATGTATAAAAACATGTATTTTTATATTCAAACTAAAGGAATATCTATAACATTTTTTGTCAGATATTAAAATTTGCTTAAAATCCTGTTTGTGCGCTTAAAGTTTCGAAACGTAAAGTCCCTCGGTCGCGCAGGGCTCTTGCTGCCGATATGTTCTCTCAAGGCAAAGAATGAATCATGAATGCACACACTTATTACTTCCACTCTGATTCATATTAAACTACATCATTACCTTTATACGGTCGATTGAAATGCGTTATCTCTACATATTACGCTGACCCATACGATGGCTGTAACCGTATCGGAACATGCAAAAAAATAATACTTGAAAAGATTATTTACTCGTGAAAAAAAAATGTTAAAAGTACCAGGAGGAACTTGTTATTAAATTTAATCGACCCTTCAGACCCTTGCACCGTATATCAGTATGCTGGGAGAGTGAACTGAGTTCGATGCAAATAAAACTCAGGAGTATCCGTTCTCTTGCAAACAGCCCCCATTCTTCAGAACGTGTTGCTCTCAATTTGCGACGACCTCAGTAAACTTTGGTGCGGATATTTGCAGCGAACTCAATTCCAAACATTCCATCAACATCGTACATATCTATTACATCTTGGAGATTCGGAATTCTAAACAGAGTGCGACGGGTTTTTTCGTACGATCTGCATCTTTTATCCAAAGACAAGTTCGGCTGTGCGTGTGTAGTAGCTGGGAGTCTCTCCTCGATGCTCTGAAATGGTCACAGAGACGGAATGAAGAATATTCAACCGCTTCATTTGCATAAAGCATTGCTTCTCTGAGCATGAGCATATTCTACTGTCTTAATCGTGACAGGTTTTCGAAAGAGCTGTTACAAAAGTACTAAACGCGATATGCTCTTAAATCACAGCTGAGGTATATTATTCGAGTGTTCGCCCTTATCTACTATTCGAATACTAATGACATAAGTATTCGAGCTTTTCGAGTTTTTCGAATAGTTGTCAAATCCTAACGTAAAAAACTATGCACTTACGTAACCATTTAAAACTATGCACTTATATAACCATGTAAAACTTGGTCATTCAATGTAGCTGGAGAAGATAAATGCTAATATTATGCTATCACCAAAACTTTTAACTCAGTCCAAGCTGAAAAAGAAAGATGACTATGTAATTTCTAAAATGACCAAACGCCAATCGAAACATTAAGCACTATGTTTAAAAAAACCTAAGATAATAAAGACAACAGAATGGCAAATACCGAGATCTTGGAAAAAGCAGTCGTACACCTACTTGAAATCCGTGGGCGGCTATTTAAAAAGTTCGTTTAGTGACCTTACGTTGGAACATCAAGTTCTGTGAGATTTTATTTTCTAAATATAATTAAATCAATATTGTATGTATCATATGTCACACGAATAATTAGTACATATACTCACAAAATATACTTATAAACTACTAAATTATACAAAGTCACTTTTGGTGTCTGTCTATGTGTTCTCTTATTTCTTCTAAACTTAGCTAAGAATTTTGGTATGGTTCACTACCAATGAGTTCCCCACCGTTTAAAGATTTTTTTCTGGAAAGTTTATATGCATAGTGTATATGCTCTCCAACCCACGTTTACTCACGAAGTCGTAAGAAAGAGTTTTCTGGCGGTTACATTACTAACATCTTGAAATGCCCACAAAAAAGTCCGCATTGGTATATGTTTATATCCAAAGAATAACTCAGAATACTAATTTTACAATTGAGTATATACGACGCTTTTTTTGCTAAATGTAGCATTAATCTGTATCCAATGAAATAATTTAATTACGTTGAGCGTTTAAAGTAAATTAAAATTGCTATATAAAGAATAGTTTAGGAGATATCAATGATTTAAAATTAGGAGTCACAATAAGAAATGTTTACGTGGAGAGTCTCACATAGCTTCTGTGATTGATGAACATTGCATACGATGTTGGGACGGATCGCTAGTTAAATTATGAAATAACATCATAGATGTGTGGTACCGTAAACACTGTTCAATAGAAGACTTAACTCATAGCTAAACACAAAACACTACACCAGCTCATTACACGAAACGGTACTTTAAATCACCGGATGTATCTCGTTAAAATTCATAGTCATTTGAAACACGTAAAGATTACTTCGCTTGTTGTCATGTCATAATTGTTTCAAGTAATACCATAGGCACAACACAAATGAAGTCATTTCCAACGACAAGAGAAATATCCCTATTTTTATTCAAGCTAGCATGAAATTACAGTCTATCAGGTTGTATCAAGGAATCGTAGCATTTATTCATATATATATAAGTCACACATTTGAATGATAACATCAGAATTATATATGATTATAGATTGCAAGGGGCCGCAACTCCTGTATAAATTGATGGTGTACGACTATAATTGCGCATGCGAACTCTCTCATTTACCATTATGTGGTAGTGGCATATTAACCTGAATGATACGCCACTCATCCGAAGCGTTAATTCAATTTATTTGTTGTTTGATGCGTTCGGCACACTAACTAGTTATTGACGAATGAACAAGCTGTTAGTAGCACGATCACATCCGAGGAACATTGATGCATATGTCTCTAATAAATAAAAAAAGGAATCCACCAGAGTTAAGAACGGACTCGATAATTATAGAGAAACAATTACATGATGTTTGATCAGGTATGCAGAATACAGTGAATACACTTACGTTATCACTTCTCTCTTATAGTATCGGCACTCACGGAGACAGCAGACTGACTGTCTTACCGGTCACTATGAGTACCCATACTTTGTGTATATATATATATATAATAAATGAATATTGGTATATGTATCTAAGATTGATTAACTTCAACACCGTTTGACGCATCATCATGAAATATGACACATCTGCGTTCATACAATGTAGAGAACGTTTATAATGCTATCGATTTTGTAATAACACTATGCTATATTATATTATTATTCAGTTATATATTATAGTTTAAGGTGAACAAAGTCGAAAGCAGTTGCAATTTGGTATAAATAGAAAGGTTTTAAAAAAGTTATATCATTTTTTATAAAATTGTGTGAGTAACAAGTTATATTTTTTATTATATTAACTATTTGAAGCGATGATGACATAGTCGATAGCGTATTCGGACACAGCATCGAAGGACGTAGGTTTAAACTCTTGCAACTGAGTCGGCGCTTTCGGTGAAGGAAAACATCGTGATTAAACCATAGCATGGTTGTAGGGTTTTTTCTAAGTCCAGCGTGCGCTAACCACCACCGTCAATTTGAATGTCTGTCGCCAAGCACCTGTTGTGTGTTCCGGCATCTGCATTTGAGAGCCAGTCATTCTAAATCTAAGCTAAGTATGTTTACCATCTTAGACCACATCATAATTTATGGACATCTTGAAAAATATTGATAGTTTGACGTTCAGTTGCCATTTTATTTCAATGCACGGTCGTACAGTAAAGGTAATAAGATCTGGTGCTCTCTTTCTTTGTTAATGCACCTGTGCGAAGTCGGTGCAGGCAGCTAGTGATATTACATAAATTACTTCCGATTAAAGTTTCACATATAGATAAAAAGCATTTGTAGGTGGTAGAGCTACGCTGAAACTATTACTGGTTTCAGAATGAATGGGTCGGCCCGCCAGGGGTAGTACCACCCTCTCACAGAAAGCCGACGTGAAGTAACAGTGTTTGCACTGCTGCGTTCCATTCGGTCAGTGAGAGCGCCGGAGGCCCACATATATTAAAAGGCCGGCAACGCACTTGCGACTCCCCTAGTGTTGCTAGTGTCTATGGACGGCGGTGATCACTTACCATCAGGTGACCCAATATATATATATATATATTCAATTATTTTCAATCGTTGTTGTGAAGCGTAGGTAGCATTGATATTTACATAGTGCACGTAAGATTTTTTTTTATAATCCCGCGCGGCGCCACAACTCCGGCCACGACCTTGCATCTGCATAAACTTTGTCATAATTCGAGATATTTCCACTAAAACGAGATCACTTCTAAATGTTACAAGTGGAATAGACTCACTGCGACTCACCGGTCTGACTGCTATGTTAACTTGATATAATTTATGAATAAAGGTAGTATTCCAACTATTGATACCTGAATGTAAAATGTTGGGTACACGCGGCAATTCAGATCATAATAATTATACCACTACAAATAAATATTATTATGTTTTATTGTGGACTTAAAGACAATGTTAATGAAATATAAAACGAATGCACAAACAGACTTCCAGTGATTTATTATTATTCGATTATATTCGAGCGCGCTCAGCGACCATCGACGCGACCCGATGGATGGTTTGGGCGACGCGGCCCAACGATGACATTCATTAGCATCGTGATACAAAATGTCAAGCTAATTTACGTGAACCGACGGCCGCGCGATTCAACCATTATGTTAAAGTTCACGAGTGGGTTTCATTTTACGAATATTCATTAAAAACGATCCAAATCAAAAATGTTATCGTTATGCGCGACGCGACGCGAGGGCGAACCGGCGCTGCCTAATTTCACGATTCGCGAACGCGAACCAACAGACGTCCTATATATATTTTTTTAAAACATACAAGTACTATCGTAGCCAAGTAAGTACTTTAGTTTAATCCTAGTGCTATTGGTAGAAATAATTTCCGAACGTTAAGGTTTCTTCACAACTTTTTGATTCGTGGGTAACGAATAGTATTTAGGTTGAATTAAGTATAAATTAC
Organism: Antheraea assamensis; assembly: GCA_035772565.1. Classification (NCBI taxonomy): domain Eukaryota; kingdom Metazoa; phylum Arthropoda; class Insecta; order Lepidoptera; family Saturniidae; genus Antheraea; species Antheraea assamensis. Next base: position 5,943,597 of record JAQQSE010000011.1, read on the forward strand.
TAAGTGTACGCAATTATAATAAATTCGTAGTTCGCTGAAACTGTAGAGGCCTTGCCAGGTCAACAGTGTACACAGTTCGAAAAAAAAAAATTATAAAAATTTTCATATTTACTTACTCGTATATTAGCTAAGCAGTAAATAATATATAATACATACCAAACTTGGAACTCGGATTATCATGTAATACAGAACGCGCTGATTTTTTTCTGGGGACAATAATTATGATATAAGTGTACACCCATTTAGGGTGTCCGTTAGGCTTAGAATCTGGCATTATGTGGCATTTAACATCTTTAATAAATGTTTTGTACACTGCAGACACAATATTAAATAGGTATGTACAAACGATTAGTTCTAGTTCGGACTTTTCGACATCTTTGATGGAATGAAATGCGCAGTGTTCTCGACGCCAGTGCCATTAGCTTCATCGTACCGGCGCAATTCATTGGCTAGCCTATGAATAGGTACTCATATCAAATGAATACTTATATATAAATGACAGAGGATCGTTACGGACACGTCCGCGATGTAAAGCTTTGTAATTATTAATTAAATAAATATAGTAACCATTTTTATTCACAAGAGTAGCGATCATTCGTTTAATGGCAGACCACTCATTCGCCACTTTCGTTAGTTTCAGCTCACCTGGAAAGAGTCAACAGTCGATTGTTGCTTTGTTTTGGGGGGTCGTAGTTGTATATCCATATTTCGTCACATGTTCCCATGGCCCCACACCATATTTGACATCCCTTCGTTGAATCTGGTATGCATGACATTGTACCAAGTAACGCAGTCTGTTTTTTGAGCATCCCTTAAATTGTAAGTTATCCATCAGAAACACAGTTTTTTCACAATTAAATGTTTCTGTACATTTTATTGCATCTAATTCGTGCCTGTACCTGAGAATAGTCGATTCTCATAGTAGGTCATATTCCCGTCTGATTCAATCAACCGGGTTATAGAATCGATGTTTTCGTTGTCTGCGACGATAGACGGAAGACCATCATGAAATTCGTCACTTAACGATACGACCGCGTTAAATTTCTACAAATCAGTTATAAATAGTCGACCTGTATAGTGCTTCATTTCCAAAAGTCGTTTAAAAGTGAGCGACACTCTGCTGAAGTAACAAACTGCACTTAAAATCATAGTAAATAATAATGCAAAAATTTTCACGAATTAACTTCATGGTGACATGCACACGCATAATTAAAATGTTGCCATAATGTATAAATAAAATTACAAATTAATAATATCAAACACAACAATACAAAAAAGTTTCATTTTCAAATGCTATAATTACTTTTTGGATATTCTTAATGTAAGTGGCCAGTTACGGATTTTTTAATGTGGACTATGTGTAGATGATATCGAGGCAAAATTATCAGGTTATATTAATCGGGTCGTAAGTTCTGCCACAATCTTATTATTTTTAATTTTCGAATACTGCCCAGATATAGTTCGACTAATTTTGAAAATGGAACGTTCACACTTTCCGAAAATAAAAAAGACATTCACTTTTATTCGTTTTCCAAGATGGAGTGGTCTCAAAAGGAAAATAGTGTCGCGTTATCGCGTTACGCCGCTGTGGTTACGCGCCAACAGAGATTTCAAACATTCTGCAAAAATTGAAAATAACACTACAGCTTTTTTTTTATCACACTATCCAACGGCACACTGAAGATTCAGATTTCAGAAACTATTAAAAAAAACTATTGTATACTAAAATACTGTCCTAACAAACATAGTGATACCTCTTTCCCAACCAATATACAGTTACATATGGTCTATTTTAATACAGGAGTAGAGAGTAGAAGCCACCGACTCACGTAATACATTATCACATTCAGTACCTATCTGTAATATCTACGTATATAAAGTATTATGAGGACTTGTTTCTCATTGTCAATTTTATATTTGGCACCAATGTCAAAACATTATTTATACAAATAAATAAGATTGAAATGTCTGTTTGTTAAGTCAAAATAACAACTTTTTACTAAACAAATATGACTGTATATACACGGTGCTAATAACCAAAACAATTTTTCATTTTTTGTCAGTCTGTCTGTTTGTTCTGGCTAATCTCTGAAACCGTTGGACCTATTTTGACAGCTAAACACTTTAACAGCTAGTTTCCAATAATGTTAAATATTGAAGTAATATGTCTGCGTGAGTGCGTGTGCTGTTATACTTCTGGCGGCTGTAATGTGACGCCTGCTTCATTCATAATCCTGCTCCTTCATCACTGTTGTCTTCAGAGATCATCCTTAAAGTCTTAATAAGAATTCTTTGGCCATTTCTCTCAATTACATCGCAGTGAATCGCGAAACACGCCCCCAACGTAGGGTTGTAGTAAATCAGATCTAATTTATTCTAACGAAAGCACTAATACAAATTTATTATTTCTTTTTTTATTTTTCAAACGTCTCCGTGTAATGAGAAGTGTTCGCGCGCGCAGAAGCATCTATAAATATTAAAAACACGTGTGATGGTGGGTAGAGGCGCCGGCCGTCGACACAATACCACATAGTGTGGACACCTCACAGTGGGGCGCCATATGACGTGTACACGAAACTATTATAAACTGCTACCAGATTTACGCACCACGTACTGCTATTGCGCCGCGCAGTCTACCTTTGGTTAAGCAACTCTTATTAGACCTTAACTGCGCGAACTGAGAACTAGAGTATATTTATTTTTGTATGCTTTATAGGTTAACGTTTGACCACAATCTCATCTGATGTTAAATGATGATGTGGTCTAAGATGATAGTCACGCTAAACCTAGAGCGACACTGGCTCTCAACTGCAGCTGCCAGAATACACCAACAGTTGCTTGGCGACAGATTTTCAAGTTGAGGGTGGAAGCTAGCCAGGCGGATTTAGAAAAAGCCCTACTACCATGCTATGGTTTCATCGTTTTCCTTCACCGAAAGCTCCGATTCAGTTGCTAGGATTCGAACCTACACCTTTCGACGCTGTGTCCGAACACATTACTAACTGAGCCAGAAGAAGAAGGTTGTATTATATAATATGTAGAAGGTTATATTACAATCCTTAGTCCTTGCACACCTCCCTGTGTTTTATGGGAATGAATATTTCGATTGTCTCTTCTTGTTTAATACAGTTCCATCATTAGTGCATCTCCGATGCGCTAGTATATTTTATTTAAAAATCAAAACAAGCTCGTAAAGTTTTAAAGCGATAATAAAATTTGATTCGGTTGTATCTTCGATTCAATTAACATTTTAGTAAGAGTTTCCTCGTGACAACATACAGATTGTAGGTCATTCGCACCATGTCCTGAGCCTTGGCCAATGTTTACACGACGTGAGTGATCTCTGTGCTGAATCACCCACCTAATGGTAATATACTTGTTCGCTGAATAGATAGCTTCATAGCAAATTTACAATGGTCCACGATGTTCAGACCGCACACTTTCTTGTTATACTGCGCACCAGAAAATAATAGGGTAGTCGGAGAAGCGTTATTCTCACCGTTACTCATTGTGGGTATCAGCTGGGATCCGACCGGAAAAATGAACGCTTAGTAGGTTAAAATATACTATTATCGTGAATCACAATAGGTAGGTACTATTTACTTAGTAGGTATCTCAAATACACAGTACAGTTCCTAGGCAAGTATCACTTAGAGTGTTCAGAACGTTATGGGAGTCCGATTAAGAAAACACTCCTTTTTACAAACGTCGTCTCACCCAATCTAGGCTCTATACACATCACTTTCGACGTTTGTGTGTTGTTGACGTTCCATAGTCATGACCTGGATGCTACATGGTTATATCCGAAGTTGTGTCAGATAGGCTTTAAATAATGCAGTTGCGCTCAGGTGATACATAAACACAGTGGAAACCAAAACCAAGACAAACTACCGACAGTTCCACAATCCATGGCCAGATGGGGAAATCTTTCGTTACCTGTGTGTAAACTAGTTCTTCCCGAAAGGCCACAAATTAAACAGGGGTCACGGTGATGGGTTTATCACCATGTACATATGTTTAATTATTGAATATAAGTTATCTAAATCCGGAACGCGACAAGCTTATGCATGTCAGTATGTCGGATATTATTTTTGTTTTTAGTGGTTGCAATCTAGTACGGACACAGTTACAATGTCCTAATACCCGTGAAATTAAGTGAGTAGGATAGTATGGCTTTTTCTAAGGTCTCAAGGCCTCAAAACGTGGTAGACCTTCAAATTTAAAATGTATCGCAAATCAAAGTTTAAGCTTCATGTATTTACCATCTTCGAAGTTTCCAACCATATCGTATTTTAAAATTCACTGAAAATGTGGTCAATCGCTGAAGCCTTCAAAGTATTAAATTGCGAATATTTGTATCCAAGTGAAATATGCTCATATATAAAAACAAGAACATAAGGGCGGCCGCGGTGCGACTCCCATGGCGGCCACAGCACATGATGTAATAGACTCTCTAGGTTAATGTGTTTGTGTTAGGGAACAGTTACTGTAAACACGTGGACAAGAGAGTACTCAGACGAGACACGACACAATAAAACGTCATCATACCAGTGTTTATGTAGTACTCCGCCTCTACACCATGAAACCGTAAGTAATCAAACTATACATTTTAAGCAATCAATATTTTCGCGTAGAATCTGATTAATGTCAAATGTATAAAGTACGGAGAGCTGAAAAGTAATTCAAAACAGTCTATGGGGTTTAGTCAAGGGGATTGCCGGACTGAGGCTGAGGCGCATTCACAAGAACTATCGACATAGTTCACCCTCAGCATCTTCAATCACATCTTAACTTATTTTGTAATGACTGGACGTTTACACGGGCTTAACAGGTTCTTAGAGCAAATCATATATCGGAGGCAATGTGTCTTATGTACGTCGAACGGCTTACACTCCTGAGAGGTGAAGAAGTAGAATACGTTTTAGATACGTTTTAGAGGCCGTTCCTTAATCTTTGTTTTCTTACACTATTCCATCAGGATGCATCGACATGTGACCTGCAAATACTAATTGTTCTATTGATTGATTGATAAAATATGCATTGGCTATTTTTCCATAGTACCGGAGAACCACCATTGTAAAGCGTGTAATACCGTGCCACGCGCCGCTCAGAAAGTCGTTTAGCGCTAACTACGAATCATTTCAAGAGTTCTAGTGAATTTATCGGATGTCAGATGGGTTCCGGGAAATATGGACCACTCACATTTTTATTACTCAAAACTCCACTGGGCATTAATTTGTTTATAAATTAAAATTTTAATAAATGAATAAGTTGAAGAAAGTAACAGATTAATTCGCATATACTCATAGATTCAATATTAGAAGATGTAACGTGAGATACAATGATTCGAAGAATATATACTGAATATATGTTTACGTGTACCTATGTATAAATAAAGCTAAAATAATAAAAGAAACATAAACTCTGCTTCATAAGCAATAACGTAGTGTGTAAGATTCGACAGTTATACCTAATGTTATTGAGAGCATAAATCTACCTTTTGTGTTTATATAATTTATTGTCATGCGGCATCTTACTGCGAGATAAGGTAGTTCAAGTAGTTACTATGTTACAAAAAGCGGGCAATTCCCATAACACTGTTACCAGATATCTATTTCAGAATCCCTCTAAAATTATAGTTTTATAAATAAAACCCTCGTTTCTAGCTAACTGTAGGTACTGTTTATAAGTTGTCGTTAAAACCAGTCACATAAGAACATACAGACATGATTTCCCGATAAAAGATGAATTTACCAATTCAATGAAAACGTATTGATTACGTCTACGACGCTGTATAAATTTAAATTTCTTTATCGTCACGATACTAAACAACTAAAACAACATTTTTCTCTCACTCGCATCGTTAAAGAAGCGTTACAATATCGTTCTCTTATTTGAATTACCAAAAAAAAAATTTAAATGAATGGATACTTCAATTCGTATTGAATGACAGTACTTTTATTGGGTATGTTGTTGTCGTGAGTAAATGATATTTACATTTAATAAAAGAAACTCAAAGTATCTTATTTATTTTGAATACCACTTACGATTTCGCTCATAAAACAAAATGTACTTGTGTTATATATCTGGAAGAAGAAGAAATCATATTTGTTAAATTGAAAGGCAAAACAATAAGTGAAGAATGTATCTGAGCCGAAATAAAACTGTCATATTGTCTTTATAACAAAATTATAAACTAACAATGATAATTGTATTGTTATTTTGACAGAAGAATTTAAGCGCAGATTTAATTAAATTCTAACGAATTTTGACAGTTATTATCGTTGTTTGATGAGTTTACAAAGTGGATTTTGTAATACATAACATTTCGCATATGAAACCACTTCGTATTGTCGTAAGAGCAAAGCTTATTTGCAATCATTTACACAAAATTTGTTTTTTTTTTCAGACTTACTTTAAATATTGAAGTAATAAAATAGATATCAAACAATTATCTCAATGATATTTATGAATTTTATTAAGGCGACTGGTTTATACGCATTATAAGTTGTTTGTCCCATCAAGAGTTCGAAGTTTCGATACTTGTCTAATATAACTATTACACATACACCACAAGATCATTTTGTGAGTAAAAGTTTTGTGTAAAAAGTATAATTAAACCTCAATTAATGATTAAAAAATGATTTTGTAGTGCAGGGATTTCGTGGAAGCTCCACTACCAGTGACAATAGCGCGGTGCGGGCGGGCGGCCGCTGCGGGCGCGCACAGTGCCGGCTGTGGGCGCGGGGCGGGTGCGGGGTCTGCGGGGGCGGTACCCAAGGCCACAGGCGCACGCGGCGGGTTGCGGCAGGCAGCAGTACGTCCCGCGTCGCTTTATGAGTTGGTAGTGTTAATAGTAAAATAATCTCCGAAGTTCCGAGTGTTGTCTGTGTGCTTTCTGTGTTGTAGTACAGTTAGGGGCAGGTCGTCGACCGAGCGAGCATGAGTTTGTGCCCAGTTGTGTGCCTCGCAACGCGCGCTTGTCCTCTCTAGCCGCCGCCGATACCCGAGGTGAGCATCCCGTACTCATGCGCCGAGCAGCCACTACGGCTTAGCAGACAGAGATCGACTGTCGTTTGGGCAGCTAACGGTCTTTGACGATGGCGGCCTTATAGGCGGTCTACGTTGTCGCACCGAAATCAGTGGATTTAAGAGCTTCGTAAACCATTAGAATATGAGTTGTAAATAGTTAATTGCAAAGCGTGATGAATTGGGATGGGCCATATTTTTTACAATTCGGAATGACGACCTTAGAGTATCGTGTCGTGTGGTATCGCCGTAAGTAGTAACTTTTCTGACTTCTTTATGTAACTGATGTCGCGGCAGAAGATATCAGAGAACACGTTCACCTTTCGCGCGTCCTCCTTACACACGACACGCGATGATCTTTCTAAGCAACCTTCTTTGAAATAATAGCATGACAGTAAAAATAAACTGATCTGCTTATTTGTTTACGGAAACTAAGTAATTTTGATCATTTTACCAAAACTAAGAAATTTTGACCATTTTACCGAAACTAAATAATTTTGATATACTTTCCAAAACCAACTAATTTTAATATTTTTGCCAATACTAAGAAATTTTCATGATTTTACCAAAACTAAATAATTCTGATCATTTAACTTTAAAAGTGACAAGACACATCTATGAAATATTTTTATGAATGTTTTAACTTTTTATTAAGGGCCTCTCTAATCTCATCTTAAACTATTTCACGGCAGTCTTGTAAATGATAAGGTAGCAATACACAGATTATCAACTGTTGCCGTAATGAGTGGCAGTTAAACAAAGAGTCAGCTGTGTTTATAACTGTGTGTTTCGGATAAAGTTGTAATGTCCAAGGAATTAGTTTATAACATACAAAACCCAACCACAAGTAATTCCGTTGACGTATGAACAATATATATAATAAAAACTAAAATGACTAATAACACTAGAAAATAATGTATCCGACCTTTACAAACATAATAACAAATTTAAATTTAATTATTTTAAATTATAGAAACAATTGCGTCTTGATTACGCTTACTTGTCGATATATAACGGTGAAAATTCATCCAACAAACACAGTCCATTAGCACCGATTCGATTCGAACTCGCTTATGAATCAGTTTATTGTAAATTCTAACAAAATAATGTGAAAACTTATGTGTGCAAAAGATTATGCAATTCGATTGAATTCACGTAGGCGCCGCATCCGATACTGAATTCATATAATTTACAATATGCTCTGCTTCTGAATAACGGTTAACAATATATGTAGGTGTATGCAATCCATCTGTTCTTCCAGAGATACATCTTCGTCGTAACTAAAGACCACTATGTATGTGCTCAGGTATTCAGCTGGCGTGTAAATTAGGTCCGTATGCTACCGATATTGTCATATTAATTAATTTGTATCTCGTTAAAAATCAAACAATTGCATTTATAATATATGAACAAGTTTTATTTTATGAAACCAGGATATTCATACCCCACAACTTCATTCGTGAAATGGCGTCGCCGCGCCGTTCTGAGATTCAAACCAAGATGCATATCTGAACCCGAATTGCACTGGTTTCGAGTGCGACGCGGCAGCGGCCACGGACGTACCACGTCATTATAATACCGTATTATCAAAATATTACTTTCATATTCTAATTTAACTGTTCTTTCTTTTGTTTTTCAGTACGTGTATGAGTTGATATTACTTAATGTTATTACTCTTTTATAGTAAAATATATATAATACTGGCGAAACAATTTGAGAAAATTTGTAATTTAGTTTGTTTCTCCGTTTTCCGTCTGTTTCGATGTGGCGAATAATAGGTTGAAAGTATCATGTCAAACAGGTTTTGACATCAAAAGGTTATTGCAAGGTGGATGAATATGTAAACGATAGTGATGTTTGGAAATGGTCACCCTCTCTATAGTCTGCTAAAACGATTAAGACTATAAATGCCTTGTTATAAAAATATTAATCATATCGAGTTTCTCGTTGGTTCTTCTCGGTTGACTGGGTTGTTTTCCGAACCGGTGGTAGAGGTTTGACGTTTATAAATGCTTTTTCAGGCCCATGATTGAATAAAATAATTTCGATTTTTACAGAGAGACATAATTTCTGATTCGTAACAAACCAATTAGCACACAACGTTGTACGTAAGGTTTCGAGTAGCGAACATTGTTTGCACAAAAGGCTCGATGTTGCCTTTGTTTAGGGTTTTGTTTAAATCTTATTAGTTCCACTTTAATAAAATAAATTATCACGCTTATTGAGACAAGACAACCGTGAAACATTCTGATGCGTTTCTCGATTATTATAGATTATTTAATTATACCCACCCACTGCTCCATTCCTCTGAACTACACGGTTATTGTTATGTTTTTTGTAACATTTTATGGTGTACTTTATATTTAAATATTAATCGCATGGTATTTTTGTACACAACATTATTTAATCAATGACACCAAATTTGATTCCGTAAATCTAAATTTAACTCATACTTACTGTTTAAGACCCAGATCTCAAAATGGCGGAATATGTTTTTAATTTTTATTAATTTCACGATATTGTACATTGTATATTTCATGGTTTAGTAAAAAAAGTTTATATAAATAAAAAAATAATTTAAAAATACATTTTATATGACAATTGAACTTTAAAATTATACTTTATTTGTTATTTTTCAAAGTTTTATAATAAATCAGATATTTTTTTAAGCTTATGCTACCAACAATGTTTTGCCCTGTGCCTCACGAGGTCTGCATTCGTTTGTATGGAACTTAAACCTTTATGATTTTGGACAGTCCAGGAGTTAACCTTTACTCATAACTTGTTTCAAAAATTAGTTATTATAACAAAATATAGACTAAAACTGGGTCAGAAACTTACAAAAGGAGTAACAATTAATCATTCTTTATTTTATTTAACCTCACGTCTTATTAAAAGAAAATTTCGATATATTAAAGTAGTATTTAATTGAAATGTGTTATAATATTTAGCATTTAAGTACACAGTACACATTTGCTCTCACTGCACTTAATAACGTAAACTATGGTATATCTAAATTTAAACAAAAACAAATTAGGGTTAGATAATGTAACAAAAGTTCACAAAGAAAACTAAATATTGTCAATAACAACTTTAAACAATTATTGGACATCAGTATATTTCAGATGGAATAAACTCTTAAAATCTTGTTCAGTAACTCATTATTTGAATTTTTCTCGGGTTCTTAGTCTGCCATGGTGGCTTTTATATTTTATTCTTAATCTTGTGCTATTTGCCAGTATATTTGTAATATTGGTGGCATTTTACGTAATATAGTTCGATTATTGTGCACAAATGAAGTGGATGGAAAATAATGCCACAGAACATAACTTCTGAGATGTCACAAAAACTTCCTGATAGTTATAGCACAGCGGAAATAATATTGTCAGAACATTGAAATTATCACAAGACACTTCTAATATTATGACTACTTGTCAATGGCAGTAATAATCTGGAAGATTGGTTGCCAAAAATAAAAAACTGGTCAAATAACAAAAAAAAATCATAACTCTAAATAACCCGGGTTCTTAACATTTGTGCTGATAAATTCGGTCAATTATCAACAATTATATTCAGCAAATTTCTTCATAAAGTTCTCGCCAAATACATTGTTTTGTTTTAAACCCTTGACTATATTATGATCAAGCCCGACCTACGACTATATTTAGAGCGGCCAAAATGATGAACGAGGACTGAACTTTCCTCATATGTGACTAACTACATATATTATCCTTATATACAAGAGAAGAGATATATCAAAATATGAAAATTATACGATTATTAGTATAACTTTAAACATTTGTTAAGGTTTTGAACAGTAAAATGTATGAATTATCAATTATTATATGTTATTTCGACATCCATATTACTTTATTTATTTTCGAAAATCGACAAGGATTTGCTTAAAATAGATCTACAGGAAATAATTGGAAATTAAATACGAAAATTATAGAAATATTATTTCCTTATAGATTATAATCAAATTACCTGTATAATATATACGTTGATTAAAAAAATATTTGACAAAATTACAATTGTCTGAAATGAATCTCTCTCTCTCTCTCTCTGTGCATCCACTAAAAACCACGGTAACTTTAATATAATATAACAATATGTACGTTAAAAAGATAAACCTGATCGAGTTTCTTCTCGACGACTGAGCTATTTCCCGAACCTGTGGTAAATTTAACGTTCATAAGGGCCTTCTTAGGGTCTAAATTGAATAAAGTAATTTTGATGAATTATTAAAATACTTTAAATACATTAAAATTATCAGAATAAAGCAATCAATAACACAAAAGCTGATAAACTAAAACATTAACAAGCTATCACGGTAACGGTAATAGGCAAATCGATAATGTGCTTTAGGTCTTTGTTCTAAAATCTAACACTATTACCTAAATAAACTGTTTCTGATCTTACTCAGTCTAAATGGCATGAGCAGTTTGTCACAGTTTCTAGTATTAAAATCATGCCTGTCTTTTACGAAATGCAAACTTTCTAAGTTTTTGCGGATACATTAAATTATCAAGAACGTATTGGGATTTTAGGAAGGCAGAGTTAAGATACCGAATTCCTGAAACTTAGTTTAATGGTTCGCGAAGTCCCATATTGTACATTACTGAAATTGCCCGTTTTTGTAATGAAATACCTCAGATGTTGTCCCCCATAGCAAAATACTATAAGACATTAAGCTATGGCAGTAAGCTAAGTAGACTAACCTAACAGCGGCAATATTTGTTAGCTGTCGGATCTTACGTACTGCAGCTTAATCTTCTCCCCATTTTTTTTAATTGAGGATATTAGATTGTTTATTTCTACAGGATCTTGAAATTATATCCCACTATTGTACTAATAACTGTGTATACCTTAATGTATACAAATATATATTTTTTTACTAAATAAAGATACAAAAGGTCGTACTCGTAAACAATTCATTGTCTATGAATTTGTTTTTTTTTTGTAATAGTATATTTAGCAAGAGATGTAGTTATGTTGTTTGATCTAGTTACTGTTACACGAGATCATCACAAGAGTCTATACAATCGAACGTTACATCCATAAATCCTAAGAATACTTAAAGAAAAAGTTGTATTTTACGTTAGTTTATAGCCAAATTACTAATATATACTTGTAAATCTGTGTCGAAAGAAATGGAATCTGGTATCTCTTGAGCAATTGCGTCATTTTTATATTGCCTCTTCCTTATGTTGAAATATTACTTTTTGGTCTGTTTATTTTATATTTGAGTTGGCAATAGTTTCTAAATATCAATATTAAATAATCGTTTGTATGATTTCTCACAACCTTATTACTTAGATACGAGTGCATCGAACATTCAGCGCGTAAATACCTCAAAACATAACATATTATCGAGTGATATAAAAAATAATAATGTGTTACGTTATAAAAGATAAAGTATTGGTAAAAAATGTTACATTCATTACTTAGAACTACTATTATCAAAGAATTTCATTGGATTTAGAATGTTACGGTTCGTTTAAGGACTTATTAGCTCCACATAGGATTGTCGATAGTAGAAAGGAAGGGTAAAGGACAGTTTTTGTACGCAAATGTTTTGACGGAACAGATGTGGATAACATAACTAAATACGAACGATATTATAAATCATTTTGCGAAACAATTTTAAGCTGTTTTGCAAGAAATAGAAACATGTTGTTCACAAAGATCAGTATAATTTTTAAGATCAAGGATGTTTTTCAAATAGTTAATGTATCTAAGTATAATAACCATCTTCATTTGATTTTATTATGTTTTGAGTAAATTTTGTTTTAATATCTTTGCTTTCTGTTGTTTTGATACATTCGCTAACTGTGCATAATTTCGCCGTATCAAAATATACTAACAAGTTTTGTTACCAGTATTTTTCCGTCAAAACAAACGTTCAAGTGATATATAATTTGTGGTGTTTAGGATGATGTAGTTAACTGATTTGTAATTAGGGTGTAGTGAGGGGCTCTGTAGTGTCTTCAATGTCACGTAGGTGCTGATCGTCTCGTTTGATCGAGGAAGCAACTCTTGATGTCACTGTTAGCCGCTCATAATCTCTCTACTAGTGGCTCCACGTAGCTGTAGTGTACACAGCGGCCACACCCCGGTAACCACGTCGATCCGTGGGCCAAACCTAGTAGAGGGGGCTGTATATTTCAGTTATATTGGGTGATCCCCCAAAAGTACACAAAGCCTGCATCGGCGTGGGAGGCGGACTCCGTCGATAGGCAATTGTTTCCGGCGAACACGGCGATGTAGCAAGGTGATGTGATACGCCTTAAAGGGTGCCAACTAGGATCTTTTATGGTTGGCAGCCAAGCCACTGCATCTCTTCTATTACCGATTGTACCGGGTAACTGGTCCATCGGATTATGGTAGAATGGGACGAGAGAGTGGGTTTGCACCAGCGCAACCGCTTACTCACTTAAAACATCTCACGCGCAGATGAACCTTGGCTAGACTTTTGATTACGAGTCAAAGACCTATGGCGATGGGGTAATGGTGGTGGGAATTCGGATCACGGTGTATCCGGTTCTTAGCTATTTCTCTGCACATAGGCGGTCAGATGAGAGTGGTCGCTCCTGGATTCGACTGGGGCGGGAAGACGGGTTCGGCAGCACATCTGGCGACTAAGCAGCCCTATTTAGGATCGCTCTGCTTACCCCTGCACAGGGGAGGGGCCTAGAAAAGGTGGCCCAAACATAGTCCGCATCACCCTCTTTACCCGAATGGCAAACCGCAGTCATCGGGCACCGACATTATTGCGGTCGAAAAGCATACAAAATTAAAACATCTAGCTCATATTCTTTTAATATCGCGACGTGGAATGTCCGAACTCTTTTGGATAATCCGAAAAATCTGTGTCCTGAACGAAAAACTGCTCTCATTGCAAGAGAATTACAAAAATATAAAATCGATATTGCTGCCCTATGTGAGACCCATCTATCGGATAGCGGTGAACTTTGTGAAAATCGCGGTGGGTATACTTATTACTGGATAGGCAAACCTTCACATGAACGAGCGAGTAGCGGAGTATGTTTTGCTATTAGAAACAGCATCATAAAAACACTTGTAGAAACACCTAAAGGTATAAATGACAGACTGATGACGCTTCGATTGCACCTCAACACCAACAAATACCTCCATCTAATAAGCGTTTACGCTCCTACAATGACGTATACTGATGGTGACAAACTGCAATTTTACGAGGATCTGAGAAACATCTTGAAAGTTATACCTACCAACGACAAGATCATCCTACTAGGTGATTTTAATGCACGTGTTGGTTGTGATTATCATGTCTGGAAACAGGTCTTAGGACGCCACGGTGTCGGTAAATGTAACACTAACGGAGAACTGCTCTTATCTTTATGTGCAGAATTCAACCTATGTATTACAAACACCTTTTTCCGTATGGCAGAGAAGTATAAAACATCTTGGATGCATCCACGTTCTAAGCACTGGCATCTAATAGACTATATAATAGTGCGTAGGAATGATTTAAAAGACGTGCTTATTACGCGTGCTATGCGAGGCGCTGAGGGTTGGACTGATCACCGGTTGATTAGGTCAAAAATCCATTTCAGCTATAAACCGCCTTGTCGAGCAAGTCATAAAATTCCAACCCGACTGGCCTATGCAAAGCTGATAAGCACACCAAGTATGCAGGAGAATTTTAACGCTAAATTCAACTCCACATCGTTGAATACAGCAGGCTCAATTAATGAACATTGGTGCTCCTTAGCGCAATCACTTCAAGATGTAGCCCAGCAGGTAGTAGGTAAACCAGTGAAGAAAAACCAAGACTGGTTTGACGACTCCGATGTTGAGATCATGACGCTCGTGCAAGAGTCAAGACAGTTAATGAAGTTCTCCACAACAGATTACCGGCGAAAAGCAATTCAACGTCAGCTACAGTATAAGATTCGGGTTCTTAAAGACCGTTGGTGGATGATGAAAGCATTAGAGTTAGAACATCTTGCTAACATTAAACAAACTGGTCTCTTTTTTCAGTCTCTTAAGACGATTTTTGGTCCACAATTTAAGAAAACTTCACCCATCTACTCGCGCGATAAACTGCAACGATTAACTGATCGCAGTGATGTGCTAAATCGCTGGTCTGAGCATTTCAGTGAGGTACTGAACCCAATTGGTCATGAAGCGGATCTCGCATACATTAGGAGTCTTCCAACTATGACTACATCTCATGAGCTTGATAATGCTCCATCTTTTGGAGAGTTTTTAGCTGCGATAAATCGTTTAAAGAATGGTAAATCTGCAGGCTCAGATTGTCTACCAGCGGAACTATATAAATATGGTGGATCGAGTGTTCAAAATAGACTGTTTGAATTGATATTGCGAATTTGGGATAGTGGTGAAATACCTCAAGCCTGGAAGGACGCGACTATTTGCAAACTGTACAAGGGAAGGGGTGATGCCTCTGATTGTGGGTCATACAGAGGCATCTCTTTGCTTAGTGCAGCTGGTAAAGTTCTGGCTCATATTATAAACCATAGACTGGAGGAGTTGGCTGAATCTGTGTTGCCTGAAGGCCAGTGTGGGTTCCGTAGGGGCAGAGGGACCGTCGATGCTATCTTTATCGTCAAACAATTACAAGAAAAGAGTCTGGAACAACATCGACCACTCAATATATGCTTTGTCGATTTGGAGAAAGCTTTCGACCGGGTGCCGAGATCTGCCCTCTGGATTATTCTTACTAAAGCTGGTTGTTCTGAGAAGTTCGTTAATTTAGTACGCCAATTTCATGATGGCATGATGGCCAGGGTACAGCATGAGAACGATTTCACAGACCAGTTTTCAGTAACTAACGGTGTTAAGCAAGGCTGTGTAATGGCGCCGTCTCTCTTTGCCCTTTACTTTGCATTTGTACTGAAGAATGCTTATAGTGACGACACTGGGCAGATAATTCTTAGTGTGCGAACAGATAAAGGCGTTTTTGACGTAGGTCGATTTAGAGCGAAAAGATCGGTACACGAACTCTCTATCATGGACGTTCTTTATGCTGATGACATTTGTTTGATGGCCAGTGATGTCAACAACTTGCAATGTTTCTTGAACCGCCTTAATGAATCATGTCAACGATTCGGCTTGATCATTAGTTTATCTAAAACTCAAGTGCTTAAACAACCTGCACGCAGTGTGACACCAGATCTAACATCTTTGTCATTGAATAATAATACATTGGAGGAAGTAAAATCTTTTCGGTATCTTGGTAGTTTTCTCCGTAATGATAACCGCCTTGAAACTGAAATTTCCTCGCGTCTTGCCAAGGCTGCGACATCTTTCGGAAAATTACGAAAAAGAGTTTGGGATTCGCACGATTTAAGATTGCACACTAAAATCGCTGTGTATAAGGCAATAATTATACCCATCTTGTTATATGCCACTGAGGCTTGGTGTCTTTATAAGAGTGATATAAAGCGCCTTGACTGTTTTCATATGCGGTGCTTAAGATCAATACTTCGTATAAGATGGCAGGACCGAGTTCCAAATTCAGAAGTATTGAGAAGGACGCAGCTGTGTGGCATAGAATCATTGCTTATAAAAGGTCAATTAAGATGGTGCGGACATCTTGTTCGCATGGATAACTCAAGGCTGCCTAAAGCTATTTTCTACTCACAGCTGAAGGAAGGAAAACGCACTCCCGGAGGTCAGCTATTGCGTTACAAGGATGTCTTAAAGCGCCATCTAACAGCATGCAATATTTCGTGTGAGGGTTGGGAAGAGCTCGCACAACAGAGACATGTGTGGCGCAGCTCTGTTCACAAGGCGGTTACTAATTTTGAAGAAAAGCGATTACAAGACCTAGACGCGAAACGCCTTGCAATTAAAACCCGTCCGAAGCCTTCCTACACCTATACATACAATACTGATGGTCAATTCTACTGTGCGCCCTGCAAAAGGATCTTCAAAACAAAATTTGGATTCGCGAGTCATATACGTGCTCATAATCGAGAATAGTAAGGTTCGCCATTGACGGATACGTCAAGGAGGCTCATATATATATATATATACATATATAATAGAACTTAGAGAATTCATATTTTTTAAACTATTATAGTTGAAATTTTTATTCCACTTCGTGTATTATAATAAACAAGCAGACCTAGCGGACGTTGTTTAGCCCTGATAATAAAAAATATTTACTTATGTGTATTAAAAGCTTAAGGTCACTAATGTATTTAATTTGCTAAGGATTAACATTGTATCAATCTAAAGACATCCATGTACCTCATTTCATGTGACCATTTTTTAAGAGATACACGGGTATAGTAAGGTATCCTTAAAAGATAAGTATATGCCATCCCAGACTTTTTTGTAGATCGATAAAAGAGGCATATTCTACTATGCATTGTTTTATTATATCTCAAAAGAATCAGGTAACGTTTTCGATGAAAGCTTCCAGGCGGTTTGACTTTCACCAACACTTCCAACAATTATTGTTATATTGCAACCAATTTACACATAACCTTGACAAACTATATACCTAAACCTTCCCTCATGTCCTCTATCTATTAGTGAAGACCGCATGACAATCCGTCTAGTAGTTTTTGAGTTTATCGCAAACAGACAGACGCGGCGGACTACTTTCTTTTATAATATGAAGTGAAAATGACATAGTTGATTTAATAGTTACTGTATTACTGGGTTTAAAATGGTAAGTAGTAATCGGTATTATTTATCTTTTGTATCACAATTTAGGTATATAGAGTTCAGTGGTATAACACGTGTATCTAACCAAACCACCAACGGTCTATTAAGAAAGTGTTGGTGGCTCAGGTTAAATACACGTATTATGCCACTGCATTCTATATACCTAAATAGTTTATGTTGTGTTTCTCTTTACTCCTTCCGCCTTTTGTAATTTTATATTTGTCAATCAATACAATGTTATATAAGTGTAATTGTGTATCACTAAACGTGAATTAATAAATATTCTGTGTTACGTGATGATCGATTTCGGAGATTATCTGTTGTTATGAGCGATATGCGATAACAGCGGACTCGTTGCGTCCGCGCCTCCGTCTCTCTGCCACTCACCGTCGCAAATCAGAATGCACTGCAGAGCTGAACCACTCGCGGTTACACAACGACATCTCAGTGTTACCGACACGCGGACCCTGGATCCAGTCTCACGAGTCGAACGCAACTCGCAATGCGCATTCATTTGACCGCGCGACGAACTCGCTGACGACCTTCATATCACTACAATACAACTATTATTTGCTGGATCCTCCTTTACCGGAAACCTAGCGCCATTGTAGAATCCGAACTCGTATTGAGCAGCGCCGCAACGCACGCAGTTGCACGTGTCATCCCAAGCTCAAACCTATTGTTATTAAGACTTTTGATGAATTCAGATAGATTGTCTTCACGTGTTATTATACCGTTGTAGAGAACCTTAAACGCACACTTACGATACTTTAAAACTACCAAGAATGTGGTAAACAAATTTAAACGTGAAGTAACATTTTGCACTCGATTTATTCACATCGGGCAATGTCATTCAGTCACTACTCATATCTCGGAGTGTCGCAGTTGATCTTCGAATCCATATGTACATATACTTATGAAACTTCGTATCATTCTGTATACAAATTTTAAAGATGTAAAATTTATTTGATACCTGTTTGTGATTGGATTCGTAACCGTCTCGCGTAGACGCATCGCTGTTCTTCTCTCACTCCTTCAGACAATACAATAGTCACTTCACTTTGTAGAATATTATCGCCTTCCTATAGTAGAAAGTATTGTTTCGATCGAGTGTCTAAGTGACTCGACGAGGGTAACGGGGACCGGCACAGAACCTGAATATTGACAGCGCAGTTCGATATCACGCGGTGTGCTACATTCCGACAATAACAAACAGTACTAATTGAATTATGCTAGCGATCTTTATTAGTTATATGATATGCTTGTGAATTCGTACACATATCTGTATCGTTAAGGAAATAAAATACAAAAAAGTCTGCGATGGGGCATATCTTTTAAGGATAACTTACTTACCATACCCATCTATCTACAAAAGATGGTCATATATAATGAGGTAATTGGAAGGCAATTTAGACGGATAGAGTATTAATTCTTATCAAATTAATTACATTACTTGAGCATTTCGTGTACATAAGTATATATTTTTTATTATCAAGGCAGGACAACGTCCGCCGGGCCTGCTAGTATTAAATAAAGAAGTGATCATATTTTTTTTAGATAAAGACCGAATCTCTAAGAAGTAAAATTATTTTTATCAAAATCTATCCATTTTGTGTGATGAGCGCACAATGGCATAATACCACCTCTATCATTTTATTTATATTATTATATCGAAAATATAGTAAAATCAAAGAGACAGAAAATAAACAAGCGATTGATTATGTAGTTATAAAAGGCGTGGGCACAGAGTATGTAAAGTAAGAACTAAATTCTTTTTAAGTAAAACTAGTTACAATTATTTACAACAGTACAGGACAGTACAACGGGTTCCCGTTTGGACTGTTTGTGTGCACGCGTGTGCGTGTGAACGTTTAAAATGGCACCGTCGCCTCCCAGCTCGAGAAGTGTTGTAAAATATGAAGAAGATGACTAATCAAAGAAGAGGCGCGGTGCGGTAGCGTGTTTTGAACCTTTTTGCAATCAACTGCGATTGCCCAAACTTGGCTATTACAGTAATTTATCCCATTGTATATAATGTATATTACACGATTTATATTAATGTACAACACTTTGCAGTAGGTACTGAGGAGTAGAGTTTAGTTTCACGATGCAGCGGTGTAATATTTCAATATAACAAATGTTTCAATATTTGTTCAGGATTATAGATATGCTTGGGGAATAAACACACAAAGACATAATAAACAGAATTACCACCTGAACACACGGCACATGTTATGAGGCGGGTGGCAGACTAGACGTGGCGCGACGGAGGACATGTTGTACTCGAAAGTCTATACCTTATACATCAAGTGAATTATTTACACAGAGAATCTTAACAATATTTAACTATTATAAAAAGAACTGTTTACTCGGAAATACTGGAGCCGTCGCACAGCGCTCGGTATGGACCGCGCAGCCCCACGACCCCGGCGCGGTTCCTTGCGTGCAGCTAAACTATTGTGAAAAATAGTTCCTGATGCGACGAGTCTGCTCCAAAAGAAGCCGTACTCATGATTTATATATCGTAGATATATAAATGTAACACATATTCGGCCAAATAAATATTTAAGTTTAATGTGTACTTTCCAACGACCGCGACCACGGACAAACAAGCATAGTTTTATCATATTAGATATATTGTTATTTTAAATAGATACGTAACAAAGGAAAGATATCTTAAAATTATTATAACAATCAACGATATTATGATAACGTGTGATAGCGTTCACAATCACTACGATACCAGTACCGCAGCACGCGTTATAGTGTGTCGCCGCCTCGCTGCTGTTCGGGAGTTTGCACAGATCGAGTTCATCATACAATAGTCATATACATACATTCATACACAGAAATGTTGGACAGCAACGTGAGTACCGTTACGATCTAGCATCTATCTACCCACATACTAATGTTCACTCAAAACTGACGCGACGTGAGACGAAAAACGTATTCTGCCATAGTTATACGTATACAAGTGTGCAAATATTATATTACTATTTATCAAAAGAGAAATATTTTTATGCCAAGAGACAGCAAACAGGCAGACGGTCCATCTGATGTTAAATAGTTACCGTCGGCTGTAGACAACTGCAGCACCAGGGCTATCACTGTTGTGTTGCCGAAATACCACTGTGAGATTCACGATTTGTGTCTTGACGAGATTCCACAGATGATATTAATAGCTCGGAGAGGTGATCACGTGTGCATCAGTGTAAGAGCATGACCGGTTAACCCTTAGCTCTGCTGCAGAAATGTCAATAACACGACGCGACGGGAAACTATTTGGTTTTATGCGCAACACTGTACTGTATTCAGAATCATGTATAAGACTTTATTAAATGTTTAAAAATTATAAATCATATATATACAAACGCACATCGTACCATTAATTCGTATAAGTTCATATTCAGTAATATTTCCGCAACACTATTATATAATGTTAGAATATATATACGAGTATATGTATTGAAGGAAAAAGTTGTGAAGCGACAGCACACATGGTTGAGTTGCTCGTCACCGCCTCGTTCACAAAATTTCGTTCCTACTTTGCCATGTAACCGATAAATGTACGTTATCGGTCACCGCGGTCTAGAAATGCGCCAATTCGAGTCTGTGCCAATTTTGACACAAAAAAATATCGCGACACGCTTCTAACGATTTGTTTACTTGTTTTGTAACATTGAAATCAGTGCACGGTGTTTTTGGTGTCGGTTCACATCTGTATGAAAAATTATTATCCTATGTCCTATTTTACTACGTAATCAGCTTCTATGCCAAATATTATGTCTAGTCGTATTAACATGAATATTGATAGACAAATATTCAAACATATTTCATGCTTATAATGTATTAAACGTATCCGGTAGGCATGTGTTATCTGTTCATGGATCTTGATTAGTTATGATAAGAAAAGTTTTATTTATAAAAAAAAAACAAACGTAGGTTGAAATTTTTTTTCTTATATGAGGCATAAAAATATAAAGAAAATATATTGGTTCGATATTTTTTATTTATATATCAACAATAGTGCCACCTACCGGGTTCTAGTGTAAAAAAACCCACAAAATTGGTTAAGCCGCTTAGGAAGGGAAGAATTACAAACGCACACCACAAACCGGAATTTTGTATACAAAAAAATAGACTAGTAGCCACCCGCGGTTTCATTAGCCTTCATTATAACATACAATAAAAAAGTATATAACTCTCAGGATTAATGTAACTTTGAATTAAAGAATGCCATGTTTTTTAAACAGTACATATATTGCTCTCAATTATCTATATCAAATACAATATGTATATATCTATACATATGTATGTATATATACTATTTCTTTGGTCCGTAGTATTCTAGAATATTGTTCATCTGTATGGTCCCCATTCTATAAAACTCATATAGACATGATTAAGTCCGCCCAGCGTCGCTTTCTACGGATACTGTGCGGTAAACTTGGTCTCGGAAATAAAATTACAGAATACAAAGATAGACTTAACAAATTCAGTCTTAAAAGTTTCGAAGAGCGTAGATTTATAGCTGACTTATGTATACTTCACAAAATCGTAAACGGAACCTTCAGCAGCGACCTGCTTGAGCAAATTTACTTTAGAATACCTACTCGTTCAGTACGAGTGCAGTCCGCTGCTTCGAATATGCAATTATTATAATTAATTTTATGTTCACAAAGACATATTTCACTATAATCTAAGAAATGTTAAGAGATTTGTATTTGAATCATAAATATCAATTTACATATATGTGTGTTAGTATTGCATTGTATATCGTTAATATACTCATTTTATGCTGTGTTTATTGTTAAAACTAATTATGTTGTGTACAATTTGTAATTGGATTTCAGATTCGTAATGATATAATAGTTTTGCTATCAATGTAATGTCAATCTGTAATTGCACGTTATTGTAAAAAAATAAAAATAAAATATAAAACAAAGTTGTGTTTGTTGAAACACTTGTCACTTAAGAACGACTGGACCAATTTTGATCAGCATTAACTTTTTGGATTTATCTTCACCCTGAATAGCAGAATAACTATGAAAATGTAGATAAATGATTACAAAAAAATATATATATGTATAATTTCTAACTATCTTTTCTTCTATACATATAATACAAATTCGGTTTAGTTCCATCATAACAGAATAACTATGAAAATGTTAAAATGACATATATCAAAAGGGGATTCACTGAAGATAATAAAACAGAAAATGGCTCATGCAGCAAAATACACAGCACCAACAAAGCATATGTCTTGGTTATACGCCAATGAAATACTTGGTTTTGTCATTTTATAAAATTTTTGTTTACTTTATATACATTATCGTAATAAACTATTTAACCTGTTAAAGTTTTAGTTATCGTTATATTACCTTAATAAAATCATAAATTAAGTTTAGCTAAAAATTAACATGACATTCATTATATGTTAGGCGGTACGAAGTTTGTACCGGGCTGGGTAGAATAGATGGTTATATTTATTTCTAATGTTAAAATAATGGCTTTCATTACAAATTATATGTTAAGTATTAACGCATACGCGTATAAACGCATCCAATATTCCAAGATGTGATAGAAAGGCAAAATGAATATATTCTTTTACACTGATTCACGACGTTCGATACCATATATTTCTCGAAATAAGTCATAGATTTTGTTCATTTGCATTAGCTCCCAGGCATAAGGTTTTACACTAATTAAAAACTGAATTTATTTGTGGGAAAGATTGTTGTAGTAAGATTGTATTATTAGTAAGAGAGTTCGTGTTGCCGAAGTAATGGCACTGAAGGAAGGGCTCACAAACAGAACTGTTTTTTTTTAACGTTAGGAAATCCCTTATGAATGTCCAACCCCGTCGGGCAGCTAAGGGTAAGTTATGTCCGAGTCACACGGACTAAAACCCCAAGGTGTTCTTCACACACCTTTTTTGGCCGGGGAGAAGGTGCTGCCCCGCATTTTATCCTTTCGATCCGGCAGGGGTCGGCCCCTCATTAGAGTCCTTCATCTTGCGGTCTGAGGGGTCGCAAATGAAGATACCCTCTGACGAACTGATAGGAGGCGCAACGAACACGCATGCCCCTTAACTTTCAAGAGCCTGTGCATAACTGCCAGGGCGACGGACGTGCCAGCGTCCTACGTCCGCACGCACTACCTACAGCGACCAGAGGTCGTCACCACTCCGACGCCGACATACGGTTCGTCGACCGCGGGCAGAAGACACGATTGTACTCTCCCTATCCCTCTACACTACCTTTTCGCGAGCATAGCTGTTAGAATGATGCAACGGAGTTCCACACGTCCTCAGTCTCGACCATCTTACGGGGGTCAGTCGAGAGTGAAAGTTCCAAACCAATCGCAACGACGAGCTCGTGGCGTGGCGCGTCCCAAGAGGGGCATCCTTCAAAGGTGTGCTGTACGGTGTCCCTCGCACAGCCACACTTACAGACATAACCGCTATCAGTCGTTATCAGTTGTACACTTTGCTATTTAGTTACAAATCTATAGAGATAACGTTTAGCTTTATTCGTCGGTATTTACCCGAAATAATCTTATACTTTTTACGTCGCCAATAATTGGTTCATCAAGCTTTTATTATGATATCACCAATTACGTCGTGAAAAATAATAAATTATCAAATTAAAAGTTCTTACTACTCCTGACGCGGGTGATGTTTCTATATATATCTATCTCTTCAGCTTCCTTATTAATTATTATCGTAAACAAAGGTTGTTCGACTACCGTGTTGTGTCTACAGTGAACCTTGATTACATTTGATTTTAGGGTATTGTACTAATTTCGGCAATATCGTTACTTGACTACAGACAAAAATCTGGTGAAGTTATAAAATTAAAAGTAGGATGACGCAAGTTCTATGTTTTTGGTGATTTGATGCTGTGTCACGTGAAATTACTTTGGAAATGATAAATACATTAACGATGGGTAGGCGCGGGACCCACAGTTATACAATATTTTAGTACGAGTAGTTTATATGAATTTTTAAATGAATTGTACCAACCAGAAGAATATTGCATTTTTGTGAGGGTGAAATGTGTGTGGTGAATATGAATAAATACCAAAGAGAACTTCGGCTTATTTCAGGATAAACTCATATCAATGAGAAACGATTTTAATGTAATCGTATCTTTCTTATTATGAAATGATGATCGCAAGTGCCTGTGCTTAAGCGTCCTACTAACTGCTCCACTACGATATACAGAAACAAGCTACACATATAATAACGTTGAATTACTCTACTACTGAGTTCTGTCCTAGTTTGTTGAACATTTAAAAATCAAGCATCTGATGAATCAAAATAAACGGCAATTGGCCTGATTATTACGATCATTGACCGAGTTATTCTTACAAAGCTAGGAGTACAGAGTGGGCGGGGACATAAGGGGAGGGGAGGGGATCGCTTGGCGCGGTGGAGTAGGCGCGCCTCGCCATGCGTTGCCTGTATCTACTATTTAACGGTTAATTTTTTAATTTAATTCTTGGGTGACTTAAGCGCTCGCATTTGTAGTCCGGTGAAACTGTGAAGACCCGTCAGGTCAATAGCATAATTAATTCCAAAAAAAAATTAAATTCTTTAAACAAGTTTTCTGGTCAAGAGCAACATAGAACCGTGTGGGTTAAAACTGCGGGCCGCATATTCATGGATTGGGTAGTTGACATCCCGAATCAATTGACATATTTTTGTGAACTGTCAAATTACAATTGCTTATATTAAGAAATGGTAGTTTATTAATACATTTTATTTTGACATACACAAACGTGCTTCCGTTCACTCCCTGTATTTCGTATTTCCGTGCCGCATAATTCCATTTAATTCACTAGAAATTAAATCGTCTACTAAAATCGTTTGCTATATTGCGGACCCCACCAATACCGAGCACATGACACATGCAGCCCGCAGGCAACAGTTTGATAATCATTGTACAAGAGGATGTCATAACTACCATATTTATCGACGATGCACAGATTTATTTCGATATCGTAGTGACTTTTGTTTTGTAAGAATTATCGGGTAACATTATGTTATGTACCGCTAACAGCACTAACTGCATTTGTATATGAATACTAATAGTGACGAAAGTTGTGCGATTTCCTACATCATTCAACTCAATGTGAAGCGTGATCTCTGTCTTCGTATTGCGGATGTATCCTGGGAGCAGATAATCTATCTTTACGTTAAGTGAATGTTTCTATACATTTGCAAGTCCTGTGTTATACTCTGCTGCTACAATTTATTCAGGGAAACTGGATGCCTGTGATGTTGGCCAGTTGTTGCTTATTGTATCAACGTACAGCCAAACTTGAATCGAAGACATTTCTAAGTAACTGAGTACTATACAATTACACGTGATATACTTACTCAAAATGCATTGTTCAACTGAGTTCCCAGAACACGAGGTGGCGGAGACAAATTATGTTTATCGCATTATAATTCATGCGCTACTCGGGTACAACTCAGTAAAATCAAAATCAAAAATTCTTAAGACACTTTTAGGCCAAAAAATGACAATATAGCAAGGAAACCATACATTTTTAACAACTTGTTTTTTTAAACCGAACGGTAGGGCCGCTCAAACAAAAACTATAAATAGCCTACCAAAGCTAGACATTGACAGAAAAGTTCTAAAGCTAAAAGATGTACCTATGAAACCTCGTAATCATATTGACAGGTTGTCAACAAAGATTAAACGCATCGCAACGCAACGCAACGCAAAAAAACAGAGACATTCTAACCATTAGTAGAGTTATAATGATTGAGTTTCCATTGAAATCAATGTCAACATTTTGATATTATTTGCTCTAGGCAAAAATGATCATTTTGGCGGCCTTACCCATTTATATCACATGAAATATCTTCATAACTTTATAAAGAAATATTACATAATGTCAGCCTGTATGTGTGTTGGTCAAAACTGTCTGCCTGGAGAAATCAACTAACATAATTATTTATTCAGCCCACATCAGCAGTTACATATTTTTCTCACATATAGTGGTACTACAAAATAATCTCAAGGAGGGATTAATGTCAGGCAGGCGGCCGATCGTAAATATTAAGCCAAATCATAACATGAAAAACATACTGTGCCGACCCTACTTAGGTAGCATAAGGGTAAGAATATGATGACTTAGACAATTTAGGCTCTGAAAATGTGCTTATAAACGTTAAAACCGTCGTATAAACCGGTTCGGACAAACAATCTGGTCATTTAAAAGAACCGGCAACTAACTCTATGTTGTTTCTCTTCTATGATAAATATTTCTATAAGAATAATTTATACATGGGGCATAAGTTTCCGGAAAGAATAAGGAAGAAATATTACAAATTTATTGTTTCTCAAAATATTCTCCCGTATCTTCAATACCCTATTTTCATCCAAATAATCCAATTCTCAAAACATTTATGCCACTCCTCCGTGATGACTCCGAAAACAGGCTTTTTAAACTCTTCAACAGCCTCTTGTGGTGCTGAAAATCGTTGACCACGTAAATAATTCATGATTTTTGAAAACAGGAAGAAGTCTCATAGTGTCCGGTCTGAGCCTGTATGCATGATGATCAATAATATCTACATTTGTTCTTTTCAAAAATTCGTTTGTGTGTGTTTGGTGGTGTGTGAGAGGGCATTGTTATGGTACAAGATGATATGGGGTTTTTGGTTATTTTTTACGGAGTTCGTCAATAGTTTCTGACAACTGAGAGATACACCTTAAACATTTTTTTTACACTCAAATGTTTATGTAGGATTGATTGTATGCTTATACGTATGCGATCTATGCGTTAGGACGCCCGAATCTCAAGATAGATCATATGCCTGTCTATCAGACCATCCAGTGTACAGTGTCGAAGTTTACGTTGTTCACAGCGGTAGTTGAACGACCAGTAAGAAATTCTTCACTGAGATTAACACGACCGCGTTGGAATACAGCAAATAAGCTATAAATAATCGACTTGGATGATACTTCATTGCCAAAAGCAGTCTGAAGGCTTGCGACATTCTGCTGAGGCGCCAAACCACACTTAAAATCGTAGTAAATCATATTATGAAAATTATCACGAGTTAAATCCATCCAAGGACACGCAATATTTTTTTGACAATCAGTCTTCTACATTATTGCTGTCATTATCGAGTAAGTAAAATTACGCCAAATTGTAAAAACAAAAGATGAATAGATAAAATAAACTGCATTTCAAATCCAAGGGCTTCTATTTTCAAATGCCGTAATTAGTTTTTAAATAATCTTTATGTAAGTGGCCAGTTCCGGAAACTCTTACTGTGCCGTATGTATTCACATATGTTTTAGCGAATGCATAGAGAAAGGTGTTATTTCAAGACATCACTATCGTTCATATATTGATCCACCCTATAATAATTAGCCTTTTGACATCAATATCCGCTTGACATGGTGATTGAATTCACTATACGGCATTTCGGTAATGTTTTTTGGGACTGTGTTATAAAACCTAACTTTGTTATTTAATAAACTGTTTGGTCTTGCCAAGTCATGGATACAATACACTCGCATTGCGTCCGACGCTTTGTAAACAACTGCGACTGTAAACAAACGCGAGACTTTCAAGCATCTGGGTACATATTCAGTTAAAGGTGATGGCTGCGGCACACTCTACTCACCTCACCCGCACAGCAATACCTCTAATACGTTCATCACAGACTGACAAAGCTGCAAGTAGTCGCTGGATCATGATTTTGCGAGAAATATAAACAATGTCAATATAATTAGTTGCAACGTATTGTTACGCGGTACGGCGCATACTGCATGCAACAGCAGCTGCAGCTATTCCCGTCCCAGGGCCGCGCCACATCGTTTTCCCGCCACGGCCACACACAAACAGTGTTCTACCGAGGTGAAGTCCGAATTTATTGTGAACGTTGTGTAACACAACACGTTTTTACACTGCAGTCGGCACCAAGCGCGACGCTCCGAGGTGTGCATCGTCGTGCCGCATTACGCGAACCGACTTGGCGCTCTCTGACGACATCGTACTCGTATATTAATTACACTGTTAAATAGTAATCACATCATCCTACTCTAACAAATCACTTGTATACGATTTATCGAATTCATAACTGCTTACACAATATTCGCTAGACATTAGTGTTTAAGCTATTATTCATGACATTTAATATTTACGTAATAACTAGAAACTTGATTTCGATAAGCGGTCAAGTAATTCTCGAATTTCCTAAAAATTTTCAAACTTTTTGCCATCTTTTGATTAAATGTTATGAGGAAGAATGTTCCCGTCTCAGTTTAAAAACTTTACCGTTCATTAAATAATAATAGGCACAGATACTTTCTGTTTATGATTAGAGTATATATTTATATTATAAAGTTGAGTTGTTGTCACCAACATTACAAAATATAAATTCGGAGATATTAACGCAATGACATACTGGTTTCAAAACAGGACGCAACATAAAAGCAGTAGTTATTAAGAATACGCAATGAAAATAAGGTAAATTATATTGAACTGAATAGAATTTTAAATTGTGGTAGGTATCTTTTACGAGGTGAGCGCTAGCGATTGATAAAAAACAGAACATTGCAAGGAGGTTGTCAAAATCTCGAAACGATGCTTGAATTATATCTTAGACACCATCGGGCATCCCAAAGAGCTATCAAATCGTGGACAAACAGGGCGGTTAACAACCCTACTATAGAACTAGATAAATCAAAGGACCTACATTTTAGATTTATGTAAATTTGTCTTTAGTTGTAATAACATAGATTAGAAATAAGTACTCAACAAACATTTAATACGACTAAATTCTAAACTCTGCATAGAATTTTCTTCAAGTAAACCTTAGTCATCAACTGGTCGTAACATTTTCGGACTGTCCATAGCAGAGATGAATACATAATTATATACCTATGAAATGTTTGAAGCAATAATTACATGTTCTCTCACAGAACAAAAGAAATCGCTTAAAATCCCACTGCAGCGTTTTCTCCATACTGTAATCCCTAGAGAACGCATCGTATTACATACTGTCTTGTTAACTGTCATCTTATTTACTGCTATTTGAATAGCTTATTATAGTCACGATGCTGATTCTTATACATGATTAGAGACGATGATCGATATTAGAAAAAAAAAGGGCGATAACTTAAACAATATTTAATAAGGGTTATTTGGTAAGGTAAGGGTATTTGGTAAAAAAATAATAAAAATCAAAATACGCACTTCCTTGGAAGTAAAAGGAATTTACTATACTATGCATAGTATAAAAGTATATAGATACATGAATAATTAATCGGAACTCGCTGTGTTCAGAGATAACAGTCTGGCAAAATATTATCTACACCTCATTCGAATTGTAGTGCTTATAACACGGATTTTTTGGAATATTAAACACTTTCTGAGTTTTAGCGTATTTATTTACAAAGTATCAATTCGGTAACTAAAAGGTTCAAAATGGAGGCTGCGCTTTAATTTTAATAATTCTACAATGAGTTCGCGAAGATACGCCAATAAAATAAAAAGATTACTACCGCGCAGAACGAAATACATTCGAGAACACATTGCTGACCACGAGCGGCTACTGTGACATATAAATAAAAATGAAGTGTCTGTATGTAATATGAAAATAACGACTATCTGTATGTTCCTTGTAATCTCCGAAACGGCTGGACCGATTATGACAGAAATTTCACTGACGGATAGTTAAAATCACAACGGGTGACATAGGCTACTTTATTTTAGACTAGCTGTCATCCGTATTTTCGTCTGTAGTATTATCTCCAAAACGATTGGACCTATTTTCACGGAACTTTCACTAACAGATAGCTAATCTTATAAGAAGTATTTTACAATTATAAAAAACGCATGCGGAGCTGCGGGCAACAGCTAGTATACAATACAATGCAGTAAGTTTCGTTACAATCACGATTGGATTGTCTGCGTTGTGGAGATTGGGGGGCGGGAGATGCGGGCGGCGCGGTTCTATAGTTCTTTTAACTGTACATACAACAATTGTATAATGTAGAGTGGTAGACGACGAGATCCGTTGGGTCTGAGGCAACATGTCCGCGAGATCTGATCAATTTATTCGGTGCAAAATCGATTCTCCAAAGATAACAATATATTATTTTGTGTAGATAAGATTGTGATATGTTCGTGTACGTGAGCTGTGTAAAATACACGCATGCACTATGTTAATATTTAGAATAACAATTTATATACTTACCATAAACACGTTTTTACTTTCCGGATATAGCACTACGAGATCCCGAAAGCGACGCGATACGCCCCGCACTCCGACGACCGCTCGACAAGCGGTTGACATGTTTACACAGGATACATTTGTCTTCGGATAGATCTGCTTGAAACACTGGAAGACTTTAATATATTGTTTGAAATATAATAATATATTGTACAGAGTATATTGATGGGCGTCGCGTATGTTTGGGCTAAATGATTCACTAAACTTGATTGAAATCAATTACATACATAACGAAAGTAGCGAAATGTGCGATCGACGCGTCATTACCGGGTACAGAGCAGGCGGATGAAGCCGAGAGCAAGCTCACGAGTAGATTTAACCAGCCGCACCTGCCATCACTGAACCTTACTTCATATTACTGTAATCACGTCGGGAGCATCAATTTTGTGTGTAGTGTGGCCTGTCTTATTAGTTAAAGTGTTTATCATTGGTACTATTTCTATTATTTTGATTTGTAAAATAATATAAATATGACTTAAATACGCTAATGTCAGATATAGATTACCGATGTGTAAATAACAAAATACAACTGTGATCAACTCGACAGTTGTTTTTTTTTGTGCTTATTTATATTTTATAATAATTTAAAAGAAAATGTAAATTTTAAGCACAACAGATAATTCCATTAAAATATCATTGTCAGACGTATCGAAATCCACCTTCAAACAACCGAGTGAAACTGCAAGTATAAAATCGCGACCACTAAATGTTGAATGACCATCGTCCCCACTGAATCAACATTTTACGGTAATTAACCGGGTGTTTAGAAGAGAGTTAACATTGATATGGTGGTTGCAATTGTTTTGCACACGTGATAAAATATTTATCATGAATTTCAAAAACAGTTTTGTATAAGGATTATTTATGCCTTTCACTAAGTCATCATCACCTAGAACAAGATTACCTATTATTGAAGGATACAACATACACATATACTTCTTTAAAAAAATGTTCATTTCGTATTGTATCTATATATATATAATTCTTATGTACGTCTGTGTTATTGAACTCCACCTAAACAGCTGGACCGATTTAGATGAAATTTTGCGTGTATTTGAGAGGATTTCCGGGTGGTTTAAATTAATAATTCTATCCGGTAGGTGGCGCTATGATTTCACGAGTTGTTTTTATTTTTAGGACACTACGTCTGGATGGCCCGTTGGTATAATAAAAAAACATCGTATTAAAAAAATCGGTTTCCTTTAAAAATCAAACAAAACTGAACATAGAAACGACAAGTATAACTACAAAATATCTAGCTAATATTCTCAAGTCTCTGAGACGTCTTCAAACTTAAGACTTCTTAAACTCACTTGATCTGGTAATAATGACGTTGAGAAAATGATATGGGCCAAATAATAATTAAAATTGGAAATAATATATAAAATTTGCTTTTTATTTGAAGTTCCACAACAACTTATAAAGAATCAAATTAGTTTGACCAAAAAAATGTTACCATTTTAAATGCACGTCTATCGTCACAGTTACATGTATGAGCATTCGCTGTACGGTTAGTCCGAGCTTATTAAGTTGATGTACACAGTTGCAGCACGACCGAATGAGAAGAAACTCTCATTCGTGTTCGTTTGCTTTTATTCGCTACGTTTCTGTTCTGTATCTGTCATTACCTACGACTTGTATTGCTAACTTACTTATGTCTCTTTTATTACGGAAGATTTTATTTTATTTCAAGAAGTGTCGTCGCGTCGTGCGACGTCATTGTCCTCGCTTTATACATGTGGCCATCCAATACTTTGATTTACTGCGAGTACGTCCCTCACGTGAATAAGAGACTGTAGTATTTTAATAGGTCACATTGATAGATCGCATGTTAGGCCAGGATTGATTTGATTTTATGTATGAGTAGTTGTTTATGAATTTATATTTCTTTAAGCTACAGTTGTGTTGCATCGCATAGCATCGCGCCGGGTCGTGTCAAACTACGAGTTCATGTTAATTGGTAATAGACATAATCATCTACTATTGATGGAAATTATTTTGTTACCGAAATTATAAGTTATGGTCTCTTGGTCTTAATGTTTTAATAGTTTCTGTGCATGCGATTATTTTCAGTCGTGCGTACCTACAGTCTCAATCTGGTTCATGCCCTTTCCGAGCAGCATTCCTTATCGATTGTCATTACTCCTCTACGTTTATTGGCATATAGTACTTTAAGTTGATAGTACCTTTACTGTTAAACTTTTATATAATTTCTTGTGACTATAATGTAAACACTGCGAACACGAACATGGAAGAAAAGAACCGGTTGTCCGAACTGTAGGTCGCTAATGTATTCGTGTTTTTATTAGTGATGTGTTATTAATACTGAAGTATTTACAATCGTTAGAACGAGAACTGGTTCGTTTAAGTCCATTACTTTATGTAATCTACAGATGTAGACGTTGCACAGATTGTCTATTAATTTGATGCTGTGATTGAAGCCGGAACCGGAAGGCCGCATGATAAGAGTCGTTTGCTCGCCTCTATTTACTCACGCCATTTTCATTGCTTATAATATAAGATACTCAAGAAAGACAACAATGTTGGTGTGTTCGTATTTGTGAGGTGTTTCTTCGCTTTCTGCACATTCGTGAAACCGGTTGGTTGCGTGCTCGCTCTGAGCGCCGCAAGCGTCCCCGCGCCGCACCACACCGCACTGCGTCGCGCCAGTGGACTCAGTCTCAGCAAAAAATATATTTAAATACGTCAGCGTGTAGAACCGAGCAGTCGAAACGGATACTTGCTTCGTTGACCTCTCCTAAGGCGACCTTCACCGAGGTTGATGTCGGGGGACGGGTGGGTGCGGGTGCCGGCAGCGGTGGTGAACGAAGCAGCCGTGTACTGCTACTGTACAATTATCTGCCTCTGCATCTGCAGTTATACGTGGATATATTAATGAAGTTCTATTAATAGATTTGTCACCAGTTGTACAGTACAGTGTGAATATCATTTATATTCATATATACCACACTCCATGGAAAATAATCAATGTACAGCGATGTGTTTGTGGTATCGCGGACCCGACGCTAACGGTTGTTGCACTACATCGTATAATGCTGTACAGCAGTGAATCGAGCGCTCTCCGCTGCGCAGCGCCGCACCGCGTACGCCACCTGGTGAATCACCATAGAATGAACGCCACTCGCTGATTCATTACTCTTCCTGGAATATGGTCGTCTCGTAGCATTTACCCGGATGGCATCACAGCGGCCAGTCTCGCCCATATCGTAATATGTAACTAATAATAACTTGTTCCAAATGTTACAACAATACCCATATGTTTGTTGTGTGCACGCGCGCTCGTGTCTGTCTGTGTTATAGAATTATTTCAACATAATGTTGAAGTAGACCACAGACTAGAGAGAGTAGTTAAAAGAATGTTTTGGGCATAGATACATACATGTACCAGGGAAAGTGGAAAAAAAACAAGAAAAGGGCAACTCATTCCTGGCATAGGATTGTCGAAACTTCGGTAAAACGACTTTTTCGGGATCCCTTTGTTTTACATTATATAGATTACTAGCGGCCCGTTCCGGCTTCGCACGGGTATAAAATATAAGCCTATGTCATTCACTGAAAAAATGTTTAAAATCGATCCAGTAGTTTTAATTTATTCATAACTGCCCGTGGCCCGCACGCGTTAAATTTGGAGTAACCTCAAAATTAACAGTATTTCTCCACTATTTAATTTATGTTATTATTCATATAAACCTTCCTCTTCGATCACTCTATCTATTAAAAAAACCGCATCAAAATCCGTTGCGTAGTTTTAAAGATTTAAGCATACATAGGGATATAGGGACAGAAAAAGCGACTTTGTTTTATACTCTGTAGTGATATGGACACCGCAGTTCATCGCACACGCATGATTAATATTATTATAGGAAATGTTTATATCTTCTAGTCCGCGTGTAACACCGACTTATTTAACGACCGAATAACACTTTCCAATAACATCAAAATTTGTTTTCTTATCTACCTACTGTTATTTCTTTTGATAAATTTTAGTACTCAATAGATGTACTCACTATTACTTCTGTATTTGTTGTCTATGCATTTATGTCTATAAATGTTATACAACAAATTGACTTTTCAAGTCTGCCTGTGTAATTCCTCAGTTCTCCTAAACTACGCAACAGATTTTGACACATTTATCACTACCATTTAGATAATTTGTTCCGAAAGGTTTCTATGTTTTTAATACATGTATATTATAATTTATATCTATACAAAGTTGAGAGATGACGACGTATTCTAATGAAGTCATAAGAATTAGTTCTCAGGCGCTTATATTGATAATACTGACCTTATGAGATACATAAAAATAATATACTACGGAATTGTATATTCTAAAAAAAAAACCTAGAAAAAGTTCTGGAAGCGTCCATTAAGAATAACTCTCAGTAATTATTTTTTTTAATTAATTTTGTGTAATCAAGGCGCATCGCTACGTTTAAAAGTAAGTAAAAGGTTTGTACATGGATGTACACAATACTGCATCTAGCTTAAATTTATCAGATAATAAAGCGTAATTTTCTTATATTTTCTATGGAGTAATATTAGAAAGTACGTCATTGATTGCTAGACACTTAATACAGTGGCAACCTCTTTCCAAAGACCCTTAAATTTTAATAAATCGTGCTTACGATATTGTATAAAATCTGAATTTTATATGTTACTGGGGTAACTATTAGAAGATATTTCTTTAGTGACTAGACAGTTGTTTGTGCTATTTATAAAATAAATGATTAAATTTTGGTAAACCATCAACATGGCAGACGTCTTAATTGGTATTATTTGCAAAAAATGTAGTGCCAAAATAATATTGTTTTCTGAAAAGTTATTGAAAGAATGTCAATAAATATAAAATAATATAAGTAATAAATATCAATATAAAGAAAGGAATTGTCGGACTCTCAGACTATTGTGAAAATTCTACCGCAATGTGTGTACCATCGATTGCTGATTTTTTTCTATATCCGGAATAAAAAACTCAACACAGTGCGGGCAGGCAACAACCTAACATACCCAATTTCAGAGTAGACTACGATAAATGTACAAGTGCATTCGTTAAATACCAATAAAACAAAATAGCACTGGATTGAAGTATACGATACAATAGTGAAGAAATGGCTGCAAAAGTAAAAATATTGAAACCTAATGCAGTGCAGGCATATTGTATTGGAAATCATAATAAACTTTATTTAGTTTATGCTTTGAAGAAGGCGCTTATGAATATCAAAACCCTACACCGTAGAAACCAACTCAGTCTTTGAGAAAAGCCATTTATAAAATTCAGTATATTTTATCTCTTTTTTAATACATTTTTATTAGTAGAAGTTATTGTGGTCTAAGATATTTTTGGTCGATGTGCATAAAGGGGTTTCATTTCCAAACATCAATATCGTTAACGTAATGTTCTACACTACAACAGTGTCTTGGTATTAAAACTTGCTTGACATATTGTTAGAAGTTATTATCCGGCAATTATTTAAATACTTTATAGGTTATGGCTATTATATAGCTTTTATAGGTTATTACTTTATAGGTTTATAGCGTTTGGCCAAAAACTTACTTGATGTTAAATGACGATGTGATCCAAGATAATAAGCACACTAAACCAGAGGGACTGTCATTCAAATGTGGCAAAGGTGCCTGGATTTTTTAAATTTGTGTGGTACAAAAAAAATTAACGTTTCTTTACATTTAAAGTTAACTTACATTTTATTATATAGAGTATAGAAAATAAAAAGCCAATTCTTATATATGTATTAAATTATGTAACAGGACAGGAGTATACAGGACTGTATTGGTGTTTTTATAAAAGTGTAGATATGTAAACATATTTTGATTATTTTAGAATTTCTAACGAAACCATTTAACAAACAAATATAATATAATAGACCATGAAATGTACACTAACTTTTTATCTGAAACACGTAGCGACGACATTCCATCACCGTAGTTCGAGCATTATTGCGATAATATGCGGTTTTTTCCGTACCGCGAGAATGTCCTCGTCGATCATTTAGCCCGTTCTGAATATAAGTACAGTCGAAGTTCGGGCTTGCGAGTAGTGTATACTAAACAGTTTAATACAACAACAAAATTGAAATATTATTACAAAAATCTAAAATGGGCATTTCTTTATCCTTAAGTTGTCTCATTTTATACATATAATGTAATACATATTTATACCTAAATTTATGTTCTGTTCAACTATATACAGAGCGGTCGAAAGGTTTGGCGAGTACTATATGTAACATGCCGCAGAGGATATAAAACGCCATTTTATTCGCAGTGTGCATGCTTCTATTTAATTATATAGATCACAGACTTTCAGAAAAATACAGTACAGAAAAAAACGTTACATATATTATCTAATGTTCAAAACACATTCAAAATTGGTCAGATAACACGATTGTGGTTTAAAAAAAGAATCGTGTAAATCAATTTAATAGTTTTTGAGTAATAAGCAAATTAATCGACAGAGACAGATTATTGTTTTTTATGAAATGTAAAGAATATGTAAAATAAAACGAGAAAAAAATCGCTTCAATTTCATGTAAAAGTCGTTTCATAAAACATGTCTTGTTTACATTGTTTTATGGTGTACATTCGTGTTGCTTCATGACGTTCCCGCTCCTCCTAGCCCCACTCTCTCGGAGAGTCGATAGACGATCATATTATATGTTGTACCCGAGGCGTCCGAATGCAATTCTCGATTGTAAGCTTGCACACGTTGAAAAGAAACCAGTTAGACTCCAGACTGGTTGCGAGACCGGACCGGGCATCGAGCCTGGACCGGTCTCTAGGAATAGCGCCCCGCGTCCACCCCGCACACCCTGGACCGTGCAACGACCCCGTGTCTGCGCTTCTTGTTTTATTAGTATCGCATTTAACTTTGGCGTTGCGACTATTCCTGGAGCCGATGCAGCTGTAGCATTGTAACGCTGTGGGTATATGGTATATAGAGAGAGACGTATATACATTAGCTTAATTTGTAAAACCGCTAATTCAAAAAAGAGTATCCTAGTGTTTGAGGAATCTTTGAAATTTTTAAACATTCTGTACGAAAAAATGTACCCTAAGTCTTCTTGAATATTGAACTGAGCGTGAAAGCGTAGCCTCATATTTCTTATGATTTAATAATAGCCTACAAATGTTTCTCTTTTCTGTAAAACTGTACATAGTTAGCAGTTTCATATTTTAAACAGTTTAAAGGCTGGGGTGTTCTGGCATGTCGGTGCATGACCGGCCGAGTATTTCAGTGACCCTACATTTTTATGCGTAACTTTTGTCTTATATTACAACGCGCTCTGATCACGCGGTTCCGATAAACGATGATCAGTTTACAATGATGTTAAAGCGAACACCGCCGCGGTGTGTTATTGTCGTAGGTACGTGTGCCGCGCCGCGAGTATGTACCACTCGATGTGACAAATACGGATAAAATACAGGCACCGGTCCGCGCTCAGTCTTCTATTGCGTTCTACTTTATAAATTTGCAATTCGCGAATGACGTGGCAGCTCTGTTCGCATTTTTAACTAAATTATTCTCACTCAACCTCTATGAAGATTTATCAAAACAAATCATAGATATAGGGCGTAGACTGTATCTGTCATTCACTTTTCAAACATGTCAAAGAGTGACTTGAATCTGAATTGAGGGGCGCGCTCTCGGCTCTGCCCCCGCGACTTGGGCGACCGCGGCATGGGTATGCGACTGCACTACGGAAAGGGTCGCGGGGAGGGGTGCGGGGAACTGCCCCGGCCGAAACCACAGAATTGTAAAGAATAATGACATCGGTTTTGTTGCAGGGGATGCGCGGCTGGTGCGGATGGACGCGCACGCGCGCGCGCTGGCTCGCGGCGCTTGTATGCTGGGGCGCGCTCGCCGCCCTTGCGCTGCCGCGGCTTCAGCCGGCCGCACCGCCGCGCCCCGCGCCTCCCGCGCCCCCTTCCAGACTCCTCCTGCAGTCTGAGGTGGGGGCGTCGACGCCGGGCAGCATGCTTCCTATCGGGCCGGGTTCGCTGCCAGCGACAGACACGCGTGTGCTCAGCGAGGAGGAACTGCGCGCAGACGCGGAGCGTCGACTGCCGTCGCTCCCTCTAGCCTACTGGCATAAACACAAGGACGATAAGAATAAATTCTACAAGAAAAAGGAGTGCGCCCCATTCCCCTCGATCTATGACCTCGAGTTTCACAATACATACTGGCAGACTCTGCATGCGACTGAGGGCGTATTTCACTTGTATGGCGCGTACCTCGATCGGCGCAACACATCGCGCATCGGTCCCGCCGTGCGCCTGCTCGCTGTACACGACCGTATCAAACCGACGGCCGCTACTCATTGCCAGCTGTGGTTCGAGGAGCGCGACCAGCCAGTGGTCGTGCGTAACCTAGAATACAAGTACGTCTGGAATAGCAAATGGGGTAATTACCGTGATCGCGTGCTGCAGCCGTATTTGCTGGCGTGCGTACTGCCCGCCGAAGTGCGCCATTTGGTGCCAGCCTCCGTCTCACTCGTCGAGAACCCTTGCGATCGCGCCACCAACAACCTACGCGTGCACTACGAAACACCGGAGGCGGGCGCCGCTCGCGGGGAGTTCGCCGTTTGTGTGAAAGGGCTTGATTTTCTACACGAAGATCTTTCTGTGCGGCTAGTCGAGTGGATCGAGCTCGTACGACTGCTCGGTGCCGAAAAGGTCTACTTCTACGAGCTGCAGGTGCACCCAAATATTACGAAGGTACTCCAGTATTACACTGAGCGTGGCATCGTCTCCGTTACTCCGATCACTCTGCCAGGAGGGCAGCCAAATCTCCCTGGACTGCAGCATATGTACCTCAAGAAGAAGACGACGCACAAACGTCAGATGGAGTTAATCCCGTATAACGACTGCCTCTACCGGCATATGTACCAGCATCGGTGGTTGGCGCTGCTCGACATCGACGAGGTGATCGTTCCGCTGGAGGACCCAGACTGGGGCGGGCTTATGCGCCGCGTCTTGCCCCTCGCCGCACCTGCCGAAGGCAAACCCCCACGTTCCTCTTATCATGCATCTAACCTCTATTTCCTAGACTCTCTACGTCACGAGCATGGCTGGGAGGAGGGCGTGCCGCGCTACATGCACATGTTGCAGCACGTGTACCGCACGCGCAACTTTACAAAACCCGGACAA
Organism: Antheraea assamensis; assembly: GCA_035772565.1. Lineage (NCBI taxonomy): Eukaryota > Metazoa > Arthropoda > Insecta > Lepidoptera > Saturniidae > Antheraea > Antheraea assamensis. Next base: position 5,983,762 of record JAQQSE010000011.1, read on the forward strand.
TACGTCAAGGCTTTCCACGAGACTGACCGCGTGCTCGCGCTGCACAACCACTTCCCGCTCGCCTGTCTCGGCGGTGCTTGTTCCTCGTACGCACTCGAAACGCGTCATGCTCGACTACAGCACTACCGCGCCGACTGCGTCACGGCGCTGAGCAAGACGTGCGCGGAGCTGCGCGCGCAGCCGGAGCGTGACACTGCGCTGTGGCGCTGGCGTGATGAGCTCGTGACGCGCGCTGACATAGCCCTGCGCGCGCTCGCCTTCCTGCCGCCGCACCGGTGATGCTGAACTCACGATTCGACCTCATAGTATTAAATTTATTCTCATAGTTATATTGTCTTCTTATTCCTCGAACCTCTGCTAGGCACCTCACATAGGGACAAATGCTTCCACTCAGAGGGTTAAGAGTTCATTATCGACCTTCTGGGGGCATTTGTGTTAATCGTGCCTTATCATGCAATTAGTATGTAAGTAAAACTGATCTACTGGACCTATTGTAAGGGATAAAGGTGTCCTGCGTCGGACAAATGGAGTACTATAAGTGACCCGCAACAACTTGTGATATGAACCGCACTACTCCACGGACACGTATTAGGTGGAGTCGTACGGCAAGGACTCTTAGATAATTGTTATGATTAGATCATTTAATGTTGACAATCATATGGCTCTGTGAGTGAAATCAATATTTACTGAATAATTAGTAATAGTAGTAATTCAATGAGTACAGTGTATTGTACAACCAAATATATTTTTACAAAACTGTACTCATTACTTTATGAAAACATGAATACAATAAATATTTATTTATTGAAAGAGCTACGCCACTACTTGAGAAAATTTAAAACAAATATTATGTACTAGGCTTAACAACAATAAGTTGGTCGATTTGTGTAATTAATTTGCACTGTGCATATTGTGGGCTTGTACATATTGTTTAAGTTAATTTTGATAAGACTTTATTGTGTAATATAGATTATTATTCCTTTGTTTTTTGTAAATAAAAACAAGTTATAACCCTTTTTAATTCAGTATAAATAAGTATAATTTATAAAATTTGTATAATTGGGTTTACAGTTAATATTATTAATACTCTAGAAAACATTACTCATAGGAAAAAAACAGAATGGAAACACTATTATTATATATAAAGGAATTGATGAATAATTTAAGTAATACCTATATAGTTAATATAAAGTTGAAAGTTCTAATTTCTAATTTGTCATGTTGATTATACCTGAATTGTTGTTCAATCGACGTTTGTGTATTACATAATATAGAGTTAGAATGATCCTGCGTTTTAGTTTTTGAATTTCATTTACTTAAAGCTCAGTAGCAAACCGTTAATCATTTCATTAACAAAGTTAAAAAATGTTAAATTTAACTTTGAAGTTAAACGAAGCATTAACAATTTTGTGGAATTTTGTTAAATTAAATTAAGTTAAATATACTTTGCCGTTATTTTGTTGATTTGAGTTAGGCATGGTGCCAAGTAATGTAAATTGCTTGTGTCATATGGCTGTTGGGAAAACTTTAGGGAGGCAAGATGTTCAAGGAGTTTTATGAAATGAAAATTGATGAATTGGGATTCAGATGGTTTTTGCAAAGACAATTAGAAAATTATACATTTAGTGTAAGTTAGAAAAGAAAAAAGATTTCATTTCCTTAAGAAGAATGGCTACCCAGCGGCGTTACGTTGTGGCTCTTACTTATCAATTCTCTATGACTAAACAAATGTCTTACAGGAGTCTTTTACTGTGCGTAAAATAGTGACACTTTATTCCTATGATGGATCGAGTTCAGTAAAAGTGGGCTTTACTTTTAAAGAAGAAAGTAAACTTGCATTACATTTTCAAAATTAAATGCTTCCTACATCATAGAAGCTTACTGTTCAAGTATCGAAATATTTGACGAGATTAACCTTTTGGTGCAATATTGCATTTTTTTAAATAAAAAAAATTATATAGCTTTTTTTGGTATTGGGGTAACATTTTTGTTTATATGGAATACGCCTCTGTACAATACAATAACATTTATATAACTGTAAGTTCCTATGTACTATAATAAAAGTTATAATTGATTATGTTTCCTTGTTTATTACTATGTTTTCGTTTGTATTTTAACACTCTATTAGTTTAACTCTTTTTATTTGAATGTATGATTTACTTACAAATAACGTACACCTATTAGTCGGCCGGCTTACTCAAGTTTTGCACTCGAATTCCGTATTATCATAGGTGTATCATATGTAATTATAATTTGTTGCCCACGGAAATCTCATCCGGCACACATGTCTTTTTTTATTTTCGATCTGACCTACACTGTTGGCTTCATGCATGTTTCACGAATGTATATGTGTATATTTTGCATCTGACTACTAAGTTGTGTGACCTTTTTCAGTCCGAAAAAGGCAAAAAAAAGCCCACCATGTGTACCTATGTGTGGGGTGTGATCTGTGTAAATGAAAAGCTAGCGTGAGTCACTGTATTCGCGCGAGTAACATACTCGAGGGCTCCACATCGAGGGACAAACCTAGGCTCAAGTTGTTACAAGAAAAAACGCGACGAGTATGCGGGATCGTGTCTTTACCCCCCGCTCACGGTGGCGTAAGCAGAGAGTCGCGGGCGTGGGCGCAAACACGCATCTTTTAAGAGGACATCGAGTGAAAAATAAAGAACAATGGGCGCGACATCAAGTCAATCGCATTGATACGGTACATAATATACCAAAAGTATATGCACGTACGAGATTCAAATAGCTGTCAAAGGTACAGCAGTGTTGCCAACAATATTTCGTAAATAAACCACAAACAATTTCAGAATAAAACGTGAATATTTTAAATTTGATGTATATTGGTTTGGAAATGGCTAAAAGTGCACACGTACACCTTTTTTTATGAATATAAAAATGTTAGTCATTGTTATTATTTATAAAACAATTCAAGTTGTAAATATATAAATATGTAATATATGTTGCGTGGTGGTAGGGCTTTTTCTAAGCTCGCCTAGCTAGTTACCACCCTCAAGTTGAAAATTTGTTGCCAAGCACCTGTTGGTGTGTTTCGGAAGTTACACTTGAGAGCCAGTATCACTCTAGGTTTAATGTGACTACTATCTTAGACCACATCATCATTTAACATCAGATGAGATTATGGTCAAACGCTAACCTATAAAGCATATATATATATATATATATATATATATTATATTTTAATTTATTATATACATACATTATTTATGTATATATATATATATATATAATAAATTAAAATATCATTATTGGTACCTACATAATGGAACGACGGAACAGGGAGGATCTATTAATGTTATTTTGTTTTCAATATTCAATATACATGAAATACTATAGTCCTTGTATAAACTCATACTTGCAACGCAGCAGTGAAACTCTTTAAAGGTGATCATACTGCTATTTATTCTATTATCGGCTAGACCCATGAATATTCTAAGGAAGGTTGAGGTCAAGCAGACGACCAGTTCACAACATCAAGGAAGAAAACGTACCAACCCCCTTTATGTGAGATAAAAACAAGTTGAAGAAAATACTATTGACTATCATCAATATAACAATAATATGGTATTAAATAACAATTTATTAACAATACAAAAATAGTTGTATACATTTTACATTTATTATAGTGTAATAATGTTGGTATAAATATTAAATATAAATAGGATCATCTTGAGCCACTTATGAAATGAAATCAAAGTATCAAGTTAAATTGGGTCAAATACTGACTAAAAATAAGTACATCTATTTAATTTGGTAGATATATAAACATAGTGTTCGTTTTTTTAAATTGAGAGTATAAGTCACTCGATACGTCTCTTCCGTGCTGTTACCGTTGAACTGGGGAAAATAAAATGGTTCACGGGTCAAATAACGACCGCATCTGCTGTATACAGGCAAACGCCAAATGTGAGAGTTGCGTATTAAAGAGATTTGAGCATATAAAATAAGATGTGAAATTTAATTTCGGAAGCTAAGTTGGCAACATTGAATTACAGGTGACATAAACTTTTTCCTGCGCCATGTATATTTATACATAGTAAAGTTAACTTTTTTTAATGCAAAGAAAATTTAGTAACTAAGCTAAATGGATGTCTCGATGTGAATATTCTGAATATATTACTTATTATCTACATATATTTTAGTTCTAATAATTTTTTTTTTAACTGACCTACACTGTTAGCCTGGCAAGACCGCTACAATTCCACCGGACTACGTACAATGATTAAAAAACAAATGCATAGGTATCTACTATTTTCTCGACTCGCCATGACAGAGAATATAACAAAATAAATTTATTTTTGTTACAAACAAATTACAACGACAACGTAGACACGTATATATTCTAGCAGATAACAGAAATTTCTAGCGTATATAAATAGTAAAATTACGATTCAGCACAATGCTCTAATAAAACTTGTTGGCGTTTATCTTTCATCATGCCATTATTTTACAATATGATTTCGAATCAACTGTCTCGTAAGATGTATTAGTACAAGTAATCTTTAGACTTAATTTTTTTATCCGACTTTTAAACTTGCTTGTGAAATTTAATGTGTTAAACAAATAAAAATAAACAATGCTTGTGCTTAAAGAATAAGTGGTTTTGAATTAGTATTTATTATATAAAAAAATTATTGCATTCATAACCTTCTGTTACATTGCAATTAAAATTTAATTAGGTGCTTAATAATACGGACGTATTACTACGGCGCTATCTCATAAATTATAGATGAGCTTACAGCGCTTAATTTGAAGTTTTCATTATTTATAGATTTGTGAGTGAATCGATAATCAGTAAAAGTACTATATAAAATAATTTTATTACAGATTATAATTTATAGTAAATGTAAATTTAATATCCATTTATTGATTTTTATCTCAAGATAAATTTAAATCATCTGTAGTATTCATTTTATTAGTTACCGAAGTATTTGAATAGAATTTCTTTACCCAAATAACTATTACAATTTAAGTTGTGTGTTATATTAAGAAAAAATGATTAAACTTGGTTTTGATTTCTCATCTACTATACTAGAGGTACCAATTTCACATATATAGAATGTCTAAATTTTATTATTATCAACCATAGAATTGAATATTTTTGATGAAAATATCCCAAATTGTTGATTTTGATTTTATCGACTAACCAAAATTTCGTAATGTTAAATGGCGGCCACTCATGATGGCAACACAGTAAACCTCCCCTACGTTTGGCTACGTGAATGCAGCGTGAACTAGCATTTCTTAGTGATAGCGTCGTAGCCTAGATCGACAAGTGTTCGAATTCTACTACGGTCGTCAAGTTTCGTTACACATAAACGTAATGGTACAATGGGGTATAGCAGTTGGGTAATTTCTATTGCTCGCCTGGCTTACCTTCCAACCTTAATTTAAAATTTATTATCGAACATCTATTGGTGTATTCTGTATTTCTATGCTTAGTATGCCACTGTTTTAAACCGCATAGTCACTATATCAGATGAGATCGGAAACAAACTGTAGAATAAACTTACCACGCAGTTGCTTCATATATTAAGACAAATCTAAACAACAATAAATGCCAACGCTAAATCTGTCGCCAAGCACCTGTTGGTGTGTTCCGGCGGCTGTACTTGAGAGCCAGTCTCCCTCTAGGTTTAGCGTGAGTAACATCTTAGACCACATCATCATTTAACATCAGATGAGATTATGGTCAAACGCTAACCCATAAAGTATAAAAAAAGAAGTCTACGAATAGTCGTGTGTTACCGTAAGTTTTATTTTGTAAATTAGAACACCTTTAAGGACGCGTACTCGCCTGAGAAATAATAAATTGCATAGGCCGGTGAAGCTGTGAAGGTCCATCATGCGACGGGCCAATATTGTATAGTCAGCTCGAAAAAAACATACTGAAACAAATGGCAAGCGATAACTAAATAAGTTTTAATAAACATTCAAAGAAATATTTATTAACCGAATGAAGATATAAATTAATTACTTCATCTGGACAGCATTAAATTTCACAGTATACATCACAGTGTGCATTTTCATAGATAATATATGTATATTATTTATTAGTACTATGTCTATGACAGTAGTTACCTGTTTAAATTAATTCGCGTCTATGTTATTTTCTTTAAGAACACATTTTCTATTTTGTAAGTATTTATGAGAGAGCAGGACAAAATAACGAAATTAAATCATTTGAAGGTAACCAAATCATACTCAGTGTGATTATAACTTATTTTAATAGTTATTATATTTCAAACTGTTTGTCTGCTATCTGTGACTTTATATTATTAAAATATTGAATATTTGAATTCAAATAAATAATTACATATTCTCTTACCATCGGGATATATTTTAAATAATTAGAAGTAATGACCAGTTATGTCGCGTCGCGTGACCTACATGGTTATTAATTTCTTCGAGTATTAATTTACTGATAAAAAGTAAAGATTGTTGTATTTCTCATAGATAAATTTTGCAATTATTTTAATACGTTACTTTTGTAAATAAATAACGTGATAGTTATCAGAAGCGCCTGTCGTGTGTGACTTGGCAACGATACATTTTGTTCAGTAGTGCGGTGAAGGTGTGAAGGCTTGTCAGGCTAATAGCGTTAGTCAGTAAAAATAAAACATTTTGTTTACACGACCCACAAAACCCGTTTTCATAAGTCATAATAACATTTTCTTCTACGTACTCGAACCACAGCGTTGACGCTAAGATATCAAATACATAGATTGATATTTCGCTTTTTCTACATTTTGACTGACCCAATGTTGACCTTCGGATATTGGGTATGAAATTCCTTGACAATGTATGTCTTCCATTTGTCAGTGACAAGAGAGCTTACCATAAAGTCTTTGTAAGATTGGTGAGGTACTTCGGAAAATATTGACCATAAAAACAATATTCTCAGATTGTTTTGTAAGGGACTAATAACTGTAATTCTTACGTATTTTATTATGTTGTACTATTCTGTAGTACAATATTTCTATGTATCTCATAGGGCCTTAAACAGTATTACCAATGAATGTGCCTGTAAACGCTCTACTACTTCCGCAGAATACACTGATGTTTATTTACTTTATATAAATTTTAAATACACATTTTATACATAGAAACCTTCATGAAGGAATTCTTTGAACAATATTGAACATCGCATCATATCCATTGCGTAGTTTGTAACTAAGGGAACATACAGACATGAACGGTCATTTCGTGTTATGATATTTATAGACATAGATAAGGTTAAGCGCAATTTGTAAATTGTTAAATCGCAGTTAAATCGTATAATCGAAGTGGCTAGTTCTGTTCACTATAAACGGAGACGACATGAGCAGGAAATGACTATTGAAGCAATTCCTTGGTTGGTGGTGTAACACGGTTTTGGATTGTCGTTATTATACGTTATACATACCAACTGTCAACCGACGACAGGTTCTACCATTTTTTTTACCTGGGGATATCTCTCCGTATACCCATCCTAACCGAGCAGCTGAGGGTGGGTTATGTCCGACTTGCACGGACTAAATCCCCCATGGTGCCTCCTTATACCTTTTGGGCTGGGTAGTAGGTACTGCCTATGTCACTACGTCTGCTCACTCGGCAGTTGTCAGCCCCTTTTCAGGGGCCCCTTCTGTGGTCTGAGGAGCCGAGATGGTAGATCCCTCAGGGCCATGGAATTTAATTACCCTAAATTCTTAGCATTCATCTAGTGTTTTTTCATTGACCATACTTTATCTCTCAAATGAAACAAAATCCAAATCATGCGTGAATATTGTGATATCCGATAATAGTTGTTTTAGTTTATATTGTTTGGTCTATTGTATCAATCACTGGAGTGATATAGTCCTTTTGTAGTCAACCCTATAAAAGTATAAGTTCAAAGTAGATTAGTCTCAAAGGAGTATAAAATTAAAAGACACGTCCCCTGGGAGCGATAATACGACATATTCCATAATTAACCATACAGTGGGAAAATTTTGCTGCTGAAATTATATAACGGTTTTTTGTTTTCAAGTTTTCACTCAGAAAAAGTACTGGCGAATGTTTAGTGGACCAGCGCTGGTGTTATACATTACAGCTTCCTAAGATCTGGCCAGACGGGTAGGTCACATACTTGACACTTTGATTTCGTTTCATAAGTGGCTCAAGATGATCGCATTTATATTTAATAGTAGCTGTTGCCCGAAGCTCCGCATGCGATTTTTTATAATTATAAATTACTTCTTATAAGATCAGCTACCTGTTAGTGAAAGTTTCGTGAAAAATGGTTCACACGTTTTGGAGATAGTACAGCAAACAAAGCCACGGGTAAAGGCTAGTCCAAAATAAATAAGCTTTAGTTACTTTTTATAATGTTAGCTATCTGTCAGTGAAAGTCCCATGAAAATAGGTCCAATCGTTTTGGAGATAGTACTACAGACGAAGCCACGGATGACAACTAGTCTAAATTAAAGTAGCCTATGTAATTTTAACTATCCGTCAGTGAAATTTCTGTTAAAATCGGTCCAGCCGTTTCGGAGATTACCCGGAACAAATAGACAGACAGACAAAAATTTTAAAAATTGTGTTTTTGTTATCAGTATCGTGTATACGTTCATACCCAATCAGTAAAAAGTCGTTATTTTGATATTACATACAGACACTTCATTTTTATTATATGTATAGATTATTACACTACAATAAATGTAAAATGTACACAAATATTTTTGTATTGTTAATAAATTGTTATTTAACACCATTTTATTGTTATATCTGTAACGATTGTAGATGGTGGGTACATATAATTTTATAATAAATCAGTCTGTCGCTCACTGCCGAGTTTCATTGATGTTCCATTGGCGACGAGGATGGGATTAATTCTTTTTACAAGTCTTAATTTGAGTAAAATTGTTATTAAAATGCCTATCGGGAAAATAGAACCTTTTAGTTTGAGTTCTAAACAGTGGCCGGCATATATTCGTCGTGTAAATCAATATACGAGTATCGTGCTAAATGAGATAAGCGATGCATTGAAGGTACCCACCGTCTTCTGGTGGTTACCACGTATTGAAGAGTTGTTCGCGAACCTTAGTGGAGGTGAAAAATTTACTAAAATCGACTTATCACATGCATATGAACAGTATATTTTATCCGTCGAATCCCAACCTTGTACTGCCATTACTACTCACATGGGGACATTTGCGTATCGACGTACTCCCTATGGTTTATCGCGTATACCTGAAAAGTTTCAAAAAATTATGGAAGAAACGCTGCGTGGAGTGCCAGGGTGTGTCGTGTTTCTCGATGACATTTGTGTGACAGGGATAGATATGACTAGCCATAAAAAAAAATTAAAAAGTGTACTCGAAAGATTGCGTGATATGGGACTCACTGTAAAATTAAGTAAATGTCGATTTCTACAGGATAATGTAAAGTATCTTGGGTTTATTATTAATAAGGATGGTTTGCACCAGATCCCGATAAAATGGAGGCCATTTCCAGTGCACCACGACCTCAAAACGTATCTCAACTTAAAAGTTTTCTAGGAATGCTTAATTATTACGGACGGTTTATTCCTAATCTAAGCACACTATTACAATCCTTGCATTATTTGTTGAAAAAAGATGTCGACTGGAAGTGGGACTCCAAATGTGAACGGGCTTTTATAGAAGCGAAGCAGGCGCTCCTTAGTGAACGGGTATTAGCACATTATGAAGAGGGGCGCGATTTAGTCCTCTCTGTAGATAGCAGCGCATATGGACTGGGAGCGGTACTCGCGCACCGCTACTCAGACGGTAGTGAGCGGCCGGTAAGCTGTGTGTCGCGCACGCTCAACGTAACAGAGCGTAATTACAGCCAGCTAGATAAAGAGGTTCTTGCTATCCTTTTCGGTGTCACTAAACATCATCAATACATATTCGGGAGGCGATTCACATTACGTACTGACCACCAGCCCTTGACACACATCTTCGGAGATAAGCGAGGAATCCCGCAGACATCCGCCAGCCGTCTGCAAAGGTGGGCGACTCGCTTAACCGCTTATGATTTCGCTATAGAATTCGTGAGATCAGCGGACAACGGTCCAGCGGATGCTTTGTCTCGATTACCTTTACCTCAGGAGCGCCACTTCAGCGAAACAATAAGTTACCTAAACCTAATAAAAGATACTTTACCTATTAATTTTAAAGATATCGCAAAAGAAACAGAACGCGACATGTTATTATGTAGAATAAAAGGTTACGTTCTTTTCGGTTGGCCGTCTGTCCCTAGTTGCGATACGGTGAAACCCTATTTTAATAGAAAAACTGATTTGGTTGTCGATTAGGGATGCATTATTTACAAAATACAGGATAGTAATTCCTAGCGTTTTCCAAAAGCAAATTTTAAGTGAACTTCATGATGGTCATTTAGGCGTGAACAAAATGAAAAGTTTATCGAGAAATTATATTTATTGGGCGACTTTAGATCGAGATATCGAGGACTTATGCAAGTCATGTGCCGCGTGCCGTAGTGTGCGTGACGCGCCGCCACGGGTGCAGCTACATCCATGGGAGTTCCCATCCCACCCGTGGCAGCGTCTACATGCAGACTTTGCGGATTGCGGAGGTTCGTGTTATTTGATTTTAGTTGACGCGCATTCGAAATGGATTGAAGCGGTACATATGAGAAGTACAAATGCTTACACTACCATTAAGGTATTACGGAATATCTTTTCGCGTTTTGGTTTACCGTCGCAACTGGTAACCGATAACGGCCCACCGTTTTTGTCTCAGGAATTCAATTTGTAATTAGATAATAACTGTATTAAACATACAACTTCAGCTCCTTATAGGCCCCAAGGAAACGGTGCAGCTGAAAATGCGGTTAAAACTGTAAAAAAAGCTATAAAGAGGGCACTTTTTGAAGGAGAAGACATCAACACCTCCTTAAGTAAATTCCTTTTCCAATATCGAAACTGTGAACACGCGACTACAGGAGTATCCCCAGCGATGGCATTACAGGGGCGGCGATTACGTAGCCGGTTAGATGCACTGCGGCCTGACCGAGCGGCCGTAGTACGCGATAAGCAGGAACAGCAAGCAGCGCGCACTCCCGGTACGGATAGACACTTTAAAGTAGGCGATAGGGTTGGGCTCGCGACTATACGTCTAGAGGGGACAAGTGGGCTGAAGCGACTGTCATAAAAAAAACAGGTCCAGTCTCTTACCAAGTAGATATAGGTAACGAAGTAGTGTGGCGTAGACACGCCGATCAAATAGCTCACGCTCTACACAATAGCAGATATTCATTATCTCGAATGAGTAACAAATCCATAACCGAGGATTCTAAATGCGATGACGCGGATACCAATATCAAGGCCGAAATTGAGGACACGTCCGTTAATGAAGCATCAAATATTCCGGTAGAAAAATCTACCCAAGAACGCGAGCAGCCCAGTGCTGAGGCATCATCACCACCACCACCGGACGCGTCTGCTCGCGCTCTGCGGGTATTTAATCGAACAATGTATAAAAACAAATTTAATTAATTATCTGTTTTAAGTTTAAAGGGGAGAGATGTAACGATTGTAGATGGTGGGTACATATAATTTTATAATAAATCAGTCTGTCGCTCACTGCCGAGTTTCATTGATGTTCCAATATTGATGAGATTTAATAGCATTTTCTTCAACTTGTTTTTATTTCACATAAAGGAGGTTGGTACAACGTTTTCTTCCTTGATGTTGTAAATTGGTCGTCTGCTTGGCCTCAACATTCCTTAGAATATTCATGTGTCTAGCCGATGATAGATAAATAACACTATGATCACCTTTATGGACTTTCACTGCGGCATTGCAAGTATGAGTTTTTACAAGGACTATAGTATTTCTTGTATATTCAATATTGAAGACAACATAACGTGAATAGTTCCTCCCTGTTCCATCGTTTCATTAGCTAGGTACCAATAATTATATTTTATGCCAATTATTAAATTATTGGTAATATTTATATATATATATATAGTTATATATCTCGCTTGGATGTGTGTGTGAGATTACTCCGTATATATAATTAATTATCCGAGAGCGTAATTAGTGTAAAAGCATGTTTGTACAGCCACTGGCCCTGCCCCGCGCGCATGCCTCACCTCGCGCCTTGTGATCTCTTGTTATTGCTCATTAGTTAAGTTCACGGACGCGAATACAAATACAAGTACGCATATCGTTAAGTAAACATCCACTGTGTGCATATCCTTCAACATTTTACCGTGACTTTACGAAATAAGTACGTTTCATCAACTAAGTGCCACCGTTTTTTCAAAGTATCTTGGATCTAAACGCATACGTTCATAATAGTTACTGAGATCCTGCATGTTTTTCATATATTTTTTTGCTAAATTTAACATGGGGAATGCAAGAGCTTGTTTGAGTCTTGTAATAGTCCTTGTTGTGTTTGGTTATTCACTGTCATGAATTTGCTGTGGAGATGCTTAAGTTAAGTGTCGATCGTTACCTAAGAAACACTTTAAGTTAGGATCCTCAGGAACTTTAATGCAAAAACAAACTGCAGAATCCGTGCTGCAGTTGTAACTTTTAGTTGATACGCTAGGTAAAAGTTTCTATTCACACGATTATTTCAAATTGTGTCCGTGGTTTTATAATACTCAGAAACATAGTGGTCATCGCAGTCTCGCGCGTACGCTAAAATTATCATTCTTAATAGAGACATCAAGAACTTTTTTGGAGGTATATTTATGAAATACATTTCCGTAGTTATATTATTTCGACGTATCTCATACGGTTTAACCAGCGCTATCAACATTATATAAACGCACGAAAACTCCTTACGACTTCATAAGAGTACCTGAATTTCTTTCCGCTTCACTTAACTATACTATACATATGTTATACATAAAAATCTTCCGAACAATATTCTTTAAATGGTTGTGAAAACTATGTCAAAATCTGTTGCGTAGTTTACCAAAACGAAAGAAACACACAAACAAACACAGTGTACAAGCAGTATCGAGTATGTCAAGTACGGTACTGAAATGTGTCAATGTTTATTTGAAGGAAGTATGTAGATATATTAAAATGTTTCGATTAGTTTAGAAATCGATTAGTTTTGACAAATTATGATGACAAATATAGACCATGAAACTCGCACTATCTCCTTGTTATGTAAAACGCGTAGCGCTAACATTCCTTCACCATAGTTTGAGCATTACCGCGATAAGTTGCGGTTTTTATTCCGCACTGCAAAAAATGATATCGCATTTAAATCCGGTACGGAATTTTACCCGCAGTGCGCGTACTTCCATATAATTCTATAGGTCACAAATTATGCGGGGAAAAAATGTACGCGTGGTCACTAAATCATTTTCGAATGAAGAGTCAGCCTAAAATTTTTCTTATCTACTAGTCTTCGTGAGCAGTATAGTGATGTGTCGGCATCTAGTACTAATTAGCGAATAGATTATCCTGCGTACGTTCTGTGAATTAGTTGCACAGAGATCCCAAAAATACTGAGTATACAGTTGCATCGTGAGTACAGCTATCGTACTGGATGAGATGTGTCCCTGAGAGAGGTGTCGCGTCGCGTCGAGTCGTCCGCCTCGCATACTAATATGATAACGACGTGGCGGCTGAATTCCAACGTTGATATGTCACTACTATATACATTAGTGCTTCCTATACCCCTCCTCTAAGTGATACACAGCTTGTAGGCCTCAATTTGCGTGCCGTGACACTAAGTCGTACTAATTCGAAGTTGTTTCACACATTGACACTCATTAATATATACACTGAATTTGTTCATATTGAGTAAACAATAAGTGTATGATAAGTACTCAACCGCATAATGTGTATACACAGATAGGCGAATTATGCCTCTTCCACTTATTAAGCCCAAAAGAGCAAGCTCACGTTTATTACGCATAATTAAAGAACACACCATAAAATGCTGTCTCTGTATATCTCCGTAATAAAATTGTTCTAGAGAAGATTATATTTCTCTGGAATGAACTCCTAGCGGCAGCGTTTTCTGACCAATACAACCCACAAACTTTCAAGAAACGAGTCTACTCTTTTCTCAAAGGCCGGCAACGCATCTGTGATGCCCCTCGTTTCGCAGGTGTCCATGGGCGGCGATGGTTACTTACCATCAGGAAACCCGTCTGTTCGTTTCCTTCCAATCGTATAAAAAAAAAAACATTTTAGTTGATACATAGCTTAACTTCAATGGTTATTTTAGTTCGATTTGCGTTCATCCCAAGGCAACTGCCCAAACCGACGTTCGGCCAATCTGGCACCCTTGAGATTTTTGCCTTTCGGCTAAGCGGCCCTAAGCGCTCGCCCTAAAAGCCCAGTGAAGTTGTAGAGGCCCGTTATGCCAACAGAGTTTGGTCAGTTCGAAAAAAAAAATTAATACATAGTGCAAAGTAGTAATTTAAAAGCCGATATTTTGTTATTTGCTATCGTTTCACTGCCTACGTAAATGTGTAATGAAGAAGCGTGTTTGTTTTAAATAATATTTTGGTGTCCTAGGACGTACTGTCATCATATCTAAAATTCAAAATGTTTTACTTAATAAAATGTCTAAAAGCGACATTTGTGTCGAGAGTATGGGAATAACCGACAGGACTTGTCGACATATGGAAGATGTGTCGCGTTCCGTCGGTGAGATTCCACACAATGAAACTTATACACCTATATAAGTACTACCTTATAGACGAATGAAGTTCCGGTTTCGAATTCAGCAAAAGGCCCAGCTCCGGCCCCACTAAGGCAAAACTAATCAACGTAGTTCTCATTCAGAACTTAGTGGCTGTGTTATAAAATTGTCGTCAATATTACGAAAACGGTATAGTTATATTACGTAAATAAGACATATATAGGACAAATACCATTTAGTATGGGGGTATTGTAGGAGAGGAGGCGTGGGCATATCAGAAAGCCCATTACGACACTAATGGACAAAGTTGTTTCCTCGTCACCTTTACTAATTATTACAAAACAAATATGTCAGGAAGCAGGTATATGCTAGGAATAACTATGAGGCTTCAGAGTTCAGTTGCGAGTTGAGTTGTGTATGTACTGAATGACATGCAAGTACGACTGTTTGTTACAACACGCTACAAAGCTAATAAACGAATTTGAATGTAGCATCCCACTTAACTGGAGGTAAGATTTAAACTAGGTATATGTTATTACAGTTCTCTGTAGGGTGTAAGTGATATGGTAAGCAACCGATTTTCATAAAATGTTCACTTACGGTTTTAATTGTAACATTACGCTTTACGTTAACCCAACCACTATTAACATACTATTAACAAAACATAGAACATGAGAAGCTTTTTTTTTTAAACTTAGCTGTATGTACAGTATGCTATGGTCATGCGAATCTTTTGAGGCGGATTATTAGAAATCTCGAATAACTATGTGTGCGGCAGTATTTGTGAGTATATGTCTAAGGTTTTCTACAATAGTCACATCGAGTGGCTAAATCTAGATGTCCTTCCCAATGCATATTAAACGAAAAATTACCTACAAATAGTATTTAGTAGCAGTTTGACTATCTGATGACAGTAACTATTGACAAAATATTTATTGGAGTTTTATTAAATCTAATAGGACAATGAAGGAAGATGCTTATTATCAAGCATTAGAAAAGATGACGAGAGAAGATGTAACAACCGCAACTGGAGGAATTACTCGTCTCCATTCGTACTTCACGACGGCACTCGGCTACAAACTCCATTTCAAATGCTGACAAATTTACAAAGAGTAAACAAAGAAGATTTAATTATGTTTTGTTGTTTGCACATCGAAAGTAGGTATATGGCCAACAATGCTAAAGTGTTTTATCGTGACCATTATATGATGCAAATTGCAAAACAACATAGTTATAAGATATAAATATTCGGTACTATTGTTCGTTCGTCGTCCCGCACCGTCTCGCCTCACACCGACCCCACACCGCCACCTAACCTGGCACCTGACGGGTGTGACGCGTTGTATTGTAGATGTGTTGGTATTACTGCAGTGCTGGCTTAATCCGATGTCGCGTGTCCAGTGCGACCGCACTGTTGTCATCATCATCGCAACGTGTGTCACTGTACTCGAGTGTGCGTGAACCCTATATTGTTATTATTGTAAGTAAATACAAACAATTATTTAGGTATGTTTGTGTACACAAGAGGAGAGCTGTACGTGCGTCGGTGTCGGAGTAACAGCCGTCGATGTGAGGCCCTGCGCGCTGCATTCTGCAAAGTTATTATAGAATATAGGAAAAATGTATTTGAACATTATCGAACAAGATGCTAGCACCTAAAGCGAGGTTTACCAGCACACTTTACGATGCACACAGAGGAAAATATTGTGATGATCATGGTTTAGATCTAAATACATCGAAATGTAGTGACTTATATAGACTATCACGCGAAAGCGGAATCGCATACTCTTTAAATATCAATTGAAATGTGAATATGTGGAAAGGGGCGATACGCTGCGAAACCTTGGATTGTTACACGATACGAAGCTATTATTCGATCACTATGTTAACTTAATTATATCGAAAGCTATGAAAGCCATTAGATTTATAATAAGATGTTCTCGTGATTTTTATCAAGTGAAAACTTGAGCTGTTTTATAATTTACTAGCTGTTACTTGCGATTTCATCAGTGTAGAATATCTGAAACGATTGGACCAATTTTCACATGACTTTCACTAGCAGATAACTGAAGTTATAAGAACTAACTTAGGTTATTTTATTTTAGACTAACTGTCATCCACGACTTCTACCGCGTGAAATTTAGCAAAAGTGTGTTGTTCACTGTAAGCATGTGGTAAAGGTGTGCACTGTATTGGACTCCAAGAATTAATATAATTGTAATGATTATATTAATGTATATAATTTGCTTAATTTGTATTTTGGTCAAATTGGCAGGCATTTTGTTTTTATTTACCGTGATCGCGTCTACAAAACTCATTAACCATAGCTTCGGGAAGTTGACCTCCCATTTTTCGAGTAACCATTTGAAAATGGGTAGAGGGTTTGCCCATCGATTTTTCCTTTTTGCTCACCATTTAATTTTTTTTACCCACCTCTACAAAAAAAAAAGTTAAGTAAATATAATTTAAATTGCGTGGGCCAGCGTCCGAAAAACTTTCAAAAATTGAAAATGTCAAGGTGGATTCTTGAAGTACGTCATTTGCCTACGTTTGCCCATTTTCTAATTTTTTATATAATTCATAGGTATTTTGAAAATAGAAGACGTTTTTTTTTCAAAATTAGATCAGACACATATTACCTTAACAGTTCCATTATAGAATTTCTTGCGGAATAGAGAAGTGATTACTTTTTGTATGGTCGCAAAAACTTAATAATGTTAATAATATCTATATAACAACATTTTAAAGAGAAATTGTATATCTTGGAATTTTCATTACTTTCTTATACTGTGTAAATGAGCACTGAAGGGATTATATAGCAAATTAAAGCTCCAAATATGTTGTTGTTGCTAAATCCCATCCAGCACACTGTTAGTATTTACATATTTACTGTACACGTTATATATAACAGTAGGTGGCATGAGTGTCATGTCATACCTACAAATATTTTAAAAGAGCATTTCTGTAATTCTACCACTTCTCACCATTATATTACTTTAATACAATTTAAAAAAACGGGTGCGAAGCCGCGGGTATCAGCTAGTAAATATATATATATCGTCCATTGTGGGCGATGGACACGCGCACGTTCGTCGCCTTGTCAACGCTTACACAGGCCCATGTGGTTAAGGCACATTATTGTTCTTTGGGTTTTCCACTAGTTCGTCAAGGAGAGCCAGGAGAACCATGTCTTCCCTCTTAGATCACAAGTCGGGTCCCTTCTGAGCGGCCAATACCTGCTGAGTCGGGTAGAAATCTTGCAAATGCAGTTCCTGCCCAACCGGCTAAATGGTGCGAAAAGAACATGGAGGGGGCTTAATCAGTACAAATCTTATACTCCCACCTATACCGCCTGGCGAGGTGGGAAATCTAACAAGAAAAAAAAAGTAGTAAAATATGGATATAACTGAAACGTAATATAATTTACAGTCAGATTAACACAACGCATTTGTCTTTATTAATCAAATTGGAATCAGTTCCACGAATCAGTTACGCGACAATAATTTAATCTTTACTCAGAAAAAAATATATTTGAATAATAGTCAAATATACCTAAATTGTTAGTCAGTTCATTATGTACAGATACATAACAACTGGGTTAACCTTAATCAATAGCATTATTGGAACGACATAGATACTTTATGAGTAAGCGTTTGCATTAATTTATTCCATGAATTTATAAGGAAGTCGCTCATATATATTTCCCACTGAGCCGACAATACAGCTGTGTTTTAACTAAATCAATTATTTCAGGTTTCAGTTAGCTAAACTGTGCTTTCAAAGATGTTATGAACTAGTATTCAGGTTCCGTCGAAATCGATAGATCGAAACTCCTCTGCACGTTTCTCGCTATTCACTACAGCGTCACGTCTGTTCAGACGCACACTGATACACACTGCGATTTACAAAAGTTCAAAGTTTAATAGAAACAATTGCGATGAGAGCGCTGTTGATGTGAGTTCAAGCTGTAAAAAGATTTGGTTGATATATGTAACAAGTGTCTTCCGCGGCTTCGCATGCCTTCTACTAACGATAACAATGACACCAAATCTTCTCTTTAGAGTACAACCGCATATTGAAATAAATTGTTCTTCTTGTTGCACTTGTTCATACGATTTTTCACACAAACCTCGTCCTGGTAATTACAAACACGACACAAATAATTAGCCAAATAAGTGTAACCGATGTTAAGTGATGCGAGCACATACATTGGGTAATTGATTTTTATTTATAGATAATATCTAGTATATGTGAACGAAAGTGATTATACATTTACGGAATAACCCGAGTGTCATTGTGTTATTGTTACCTAGTTACAAGTTATTCAAATTTTAGCTTCTACTGTTATGTTAGTAATAGAGATAATAATCATTGAAGTCTCTCGATTAATGCTCATTACCCTTCCCGTACAATAAGAATACAGGCGAAGAGATAATATTGTTACAAGTACGGCATCAGTGATTTATATGTATACTGTGTACGTGCATATATATGTATTATATGCAGAGAGGCGCGGCTACTCCACATTCCGGTTCTATGGCAACGTTTTACTTTACTGCTAGATCAATATGTTACCGTAAAGACTTATCAGTGCAGCGCCGCGATAATGCGCACGACAATGGTAAGCATTATCACTCCTTGAATGTTTTTATTTACAACAATTAACTAATTCATATATTAGGTATATGAAATAAACAAACAAGCACTGCTAAGTAGATACGTAGTGTGCATTGCAGTGGAATACAATACCTCAATCACAAAATAAATATTTCAGACAGACTTACTGTTAAACTAATGACTGAATATTTTTAAATAACCCGAAAAATATAACAAATTTTCATATCTGTGGAGCATCTATGTAGAGTTGTGGCGTAGTAAATAGTAAATAAAAAAAGGAATTATTGTTTTTTATTAGTTTCACATATTGTAGAGAATAATCGAACATGTAAAAATCTACGGAGGAAGATTTCGAGCTGAGCGCCGCGACTTGCCCCGAGATCTTCGTACCTTGTACGTAGATGCGTTTGTATCTAAGTACATCGAAATGTGTACTTGCGTGGTATAAAGTCGACTTTTTGCACTTATCTAGTTTGTACCTTGAGTACGTAATGCAGTGCGCGATACCGCGTCCTATCAAGCCTGAGCCTCACACTACCGTCGCCGGATAACATAATACAAATGATACATCTGTCAATCTATTTGTAAACACTTTTTTAAAGGACGTATGTGATGACAATTTCAAAAGGAACTGGGATTTGATATTAAAAACATTATCTGTTTTCAAGTCGGGATTTAGCTCAAAAACAACTATACCAATTGTATAATGGCAATTTTACACACTTTAAATTTAAAGTAAATTGTTATTTACTCTCAACAGATTTTGATTGTATTTTATGTATATGTGGAATACGAGTTCGTATTAAATGAATAGGATATATATATATCTATTATAATTTACCTATAAACAATCAATCACAGTTCTAAAAATCATTATAAAAAATGAATGTCGTACTTTAGGAATCTAAGATCGCTACTTCACTGATTTCACCCTCGACATTAGTAACCTATAATTTAGATTTTATTATATATTCATTTTCATGATTAAATGTTTATTTTGTACTCCAGCCTGTCACTCCTCACACGTGAAACTTAATATCTCTCTATACATTACTGTGTTTGTAACTCGAGAAATACTCTCTTATTAGGTTTAACTGACTGATTTTTAAGTAATTTAAAAGTTGTCTGGGGCAGATATTAATTACACGTTATTAAACCTGAAACTTATACTAAACCATGAAACACATAATAACAATCGTGCTAAATCGAATTGACCTACAGCTAAAGATTCTAAGTTAGTATGCCCTTAATTGTATGTCGAACAAAAATTAAAGTTACCTAGGTTATGTATAAAACGGTGATATTGAAATGAATTATGTCATAGCCATAATTACAATTGAATTTTATTAAAATTATGTTCATAATATCATCATCTAAAGTGTAATAAAAGCGTGCGAAGCAGCGCTCACATCGGGTCATATTTAGGCAAAACGCAAGCAATCCACGAATGAATTATTGAGTATGTAATGTATGTGTATGTGTTCTGACTTCACACTATGACCCATGTCGAAATCTACCGGAGCCGCGGAGATACGTTGCGAATCGAACGCGCCTACCGATATCTGCAGCGCGGTGTTATCGCACGGAGACTTGACCTTGCACTCGCCACGCTACCCCCAGCCCGGCGGCACCTGACCCGGGTCGGGGCCGGTGCACCCGGACGCGATTGTTTGTAAATAGGGTGTAGCGGCGCCCTAAACATACTCACCCTGACCCGTCCCGCCCCGCTGCCCCCCACACCACACCGCCCTTTCGTGCCGCGCCGTCAGCTCGACGCAGGAAAGTTTCGCTCTCCTCTGGACTCGTTATCGGCACACGTTATCACTGCCGGCCGGTATATATACTGAACACACACTCGCTCTAATCACCACTTGCCGTTCTGTCGTAGATCAAGCGACTTCCTTACGTAGTCACAAGGAGCCCGAATTCGACATCGTCATGGCCATCAAGTGCTTCATCCTGTTCGCCTGCGTCGCTCTCGTGAGTATCCTGATTTTTTTCGAGGAGCATCTGCTCGGATTCCCTTCGCCACGCCCGAGTGAACGGTCCATTCGTGTGTCCACAGGCTCAAGGAGCGATGGTTCGTCGCGACGTCCCAAATATATGGCAAGATATAGAGAAGCACGCGGCAGTATTCCATAAGACTATTAGCGATGAGTTCAAACAACTCGTCAACTCAAAGAACACACAGGAGTTCAACAAGGCGCTTAAAGAGGGTTCCGATTCTGTTCTACAGGAACTCTCCAAGCTATCCACCAGCCTGCAGAGCGCGGTGAGTTCACTTTTGTGTCGTGGCGGCTCTTTTTATATCTACAAATCAAGGAGTTGTTACTCTTCATGTGTATGTTGCAGATGAACGACGCAAATGGCAAAACGAAGGAGGTGCTCGAGCAGACCCACCAGAACATTGAGCGCACCACCAAGGAAATGCTTAAGACGCACCCCGATGTCCAGAAGCAATTCGATGCAGTCCGTGAGAAGATGCAGTCCGCCATACAGAACACAGTACAGGTACCCGCAAAACGCGTACCGTAAACACTAGTGAACAGTCGGGTGCAGGCCGGGGGTCACCATCCACATAACACATAACTACGACTGCGTGCTGACGTAATTTGATAAAATACGCAAAGGTCGACCGGCCGACCACTGACCTGTTGACCCGCGCTTTATTCAGTTTCGCCGATTACGAGTCTCCGCGGTAACAATTACATTACTCATTCATTGGACTTACATCGCTTTACTTCAGGGATTCAGCTCGAGGTTACTTTTGATGTATCCATATTTACGCTGATCCTTATGAGTTATCATTTCAATCTATCTCACTTGATGTTAAATGCTGATGTTGTCAAAAATGGTAACACACTAAGCTTTGAGGAATAGATTTATAAGTTCAGTTGCTGGAATCTATCTAAAAGACTTAATGATAGATTTTCAATTTGTTGGTGAAATTTAGCCAAGTAAACATTAGAAAAGCTTCGCTAAAGGACTATGATCACACCCATCTCTACTGCACCTAAAAAAGAAGTTTTTTTGAATATTTTCTTCAAATATATACTTTAAACTGTTTTGCAGGTGAGTCAGAACATGGCGAAGGAAGTCTCTGCACACATGGACCAAACCAACCAGAAACTTGCACCCAAAATAAAGGAGGCCTATGACGAGTTCGTAAAACACGTAGAGGAAGTGCAGAAGAAATTGCACGAAGCCGCCACTAAGCAATAAGGCGGTGATACGCGGCACGCACGCCTTTGACAAACAACCATTTTGCAATAAATCTGTTTTTTCGTACAAAATTAAACTGTATTTTGTGTTATAAGATTGTCTCCATGTTTAGTCGCACTTTTGTCAGGCCCACGTCATACCTCTAGTTTCTCCTGAACTTATGACACGATGATGTCTTATTAGCATTTTTATCCACTGTATTTTATACATCTAGTGTGGCAGATTAACTACAAAATACACAAAAGGCCATACACAGTAATCATTTTTCATCTTTCTAAATATATACTTGGTTTTCGTCGGATAATGATTTTATTATAATTATCAGCAATGCTATTAGCAAGTCGAGGTGGTCGAGTGGTTTGAAAGATGGAATATAAATTCGATTTCTGCGGGTTCGAACTCCGGTATGTGACAAAGAATTTTTCGGAATTTTCATATATTTACTAATTTAAATTGGTTGCACTACCGGCTGATAGTGAATGAAAATATCGTGAGGAAACCGGAACCTGAGAAATGTTCTTGTAGTACCACCGTATTCTAGAACTTGAAATCTTCAATACGTCTTGGGCTTACGTAGTAATTATGCTCATACCTTTCATTAAAACCCATGGCTTTGCAATAGGCTTCGTACAAGCTGATAATGAAGATAATAAATAATAAAATTGAGTAATCAATGCAAAAATGCATGCGGAGCCGTAGGCAGTTGCTAGTATGTATAAAAATATTTTTCTGCCTTCTATTGATTAATAGCGGAACTTTTAGGATAGGCTTAGTATTAAAACATTCTCCGGTTTGCCATACAAAACCATAAAGGATACCATAACGACATCTGTTATATCACAATTGGATCACTTTTCTAATAGTTTTATTCCTTACTAGCTGTGCCCGTGACTTCGTCCGCATGGAACGGAATACAAAACACAGTGATTAATGATACAATCTGAATTTATATCTGTATATTCTTGTATATTTGTAAAATCCGAAAAGCTGTGGGGCCTGATGATTTACCGATTGAAGCGTGGAAATCGATGGGACCTTATGGTGTGACTATACTTACTGACCTTTTTAATCGCATACTTACCAACTGCAATATGCCTGACTCTTGGAGATCAAGTGTCATCATTCCAATCTACAAAGGCAAAGGTAATGTGCAGGACTGTCGTAGCTACCGAGGTATTAAGGTTATGTGTCACACCATGAAACTCTTCGAACGCATAATCGACGCCAGGCTCCGGCAAGAGTGCAGTGTCTCGGAGTGTCAGTATGGTTTTCGACCTGGCTTTGGCACTATAGACCCCATCTTTGCCCTTAGAATGCTAGTCGAGGCCTATAGGGAGAGAAATAAGCCATTACACATGGCTTTTCTTGACCTGCAAAAGGCTTTTGACAGCGTGCCGCGTCCGGTGATCTGGTGGGCTTTGAAGGAGAAAAACGTGCCACAAACCTATATTGATATTATCCGAGACATGTACCACAATTCGGAATCCGTAGTGAGGACTGCCGTTGGAGATACTCACCCATTTCCAATCACAGTTGGTGTTCACCAGGGCTCGGCTCTGAGTCCTTTTCTGTTCAGCGTAGTGCTTGACGTAGTCTCGGCGAAAGTCCACGAACCATCTCCGTGGCTAATGATGTATGCCGATGACATTGCACTGACGGACGATGACAAGCAGAAATTGGAGCAAAAGGTTAACCAATGGAATGGTGCGCTCGAGAACTGTGGTCTAATACTTAACGTTGCGAAGACCGAGTACATGGCATGTGGTTGCATGGACCCCGAACCTTTAAAAGTAGGTAACGAAAGCGTCGCGAAGACCAGCAGCTTTAAATACCTAGGGTCTGTGTTACACGAGTCCGGATCAATAGACCACGACATCCAATGCCGAATAAGCGCTGCTTGGGCAAAATGGCGAGAGGTCACCGGTGTTCTGTGCGATCAAAGAATACCGGTGAAGTTAAAAGGCCTGGTGTACAAGTGCATCATCCGACCGGTCTTGCTCTATGGCAGCGAAACGTGGCCAGTCCTAGGCAGACATATCCAGCAGCTACATGTCACTGAGATGAAGATGTTGCGATGGATGTGTGGCGTTACGAGAATAGATCGTATTCGAAACGAACACATCCGTGGCAGCCTTGGAGTCCGTGACATCGCGGATAAGCTGCAGGAAAGCCGTCTCCGCTGGTATGGCCATATAAATCGCAGGCCTCCAGACTATATCGGAAATAGATGTCTCAACATAATAGTACAAGGACCAAGATCTCGCGGTAGGCCAAAAAAACGCTGGTTAGATGTTGTGAAGGCCGATATGCAGGAGAACAACCTCGCACAGAAGGATGCCGAAGATCGGGCAAAGTGGAAGAAGCTCAGTCGGAAAGCGGACCCTGGCACTAAGCCGGGAAAACGCTAGGAAGAAGAAGATATTCTTGTATATTTGTAATGTAATGTGTCAGGCTAAAAACTAATAATGGTCATACCCTTCGATAATAACTCAATAAAAATTAGGGCTTCCAAGTTCCTTTGATGTGTTTAAAAAACGTGGGCCTAGCTATAGTGCTGCATCTATCGTCATACAGTCAGATAGTTCGTAGCACACAATGGTAATGTGTGCCCACATCCAAGTTTATTGCGAATATGGACAAAACTTCGTGACGATGCACGCAAGTATAGGAGTAACATAACACTAATATTCTAAATTTCTAATTCAACAACTGTAAAAACAATATTAACCCTTGGACTGTCCAAAACCATAAATATTTAACTTCTATACAAACGAATATAGACCTGAGGCATAGGTCAATAGACTGTTGGCAGCATACGCTTAAAAAAATACCTAATTTATTACAAAACTTTGAAAAATAACAAATGATGAATTGTAAAATATTCATTTTCATGTAAAATGTATTTTTAAATTAATTTTTCATTTGTACGAACTTTTTTTACTAAACCATGAAATGTACAATGTACAATGTACGATGTAGTGAAATTAAAAAATAATTGAAAACATAATCTGCCATTTTGAGATCTGAGTCTTAAAAAATCAGCGGAGGGCTTATAATATTCATTCATGTATACTTCACACAGCTCATTATTATTACTATTTGTATGTCATCCTTTCTTTTATTTGAACTGCCTACAGTCTTTTTTCTCCACGGTACCGTTGGAAGAAAATGCGAGCTCCCTAACTTTTTTTTAAATATATTTTATAGGTAAACGTTTTGACCACAATCTCATCTAATATTAAATGATGATGTGGTCTAAGAAGGTATGTTACGCTTAACCTAGTGGGAGACTGGTTCTCAAATGTAGCTGCCGGAACACACCACCAGGTGCTTGGCGACAGATTCTCAACTTGAGGGTGGTAGTTAGGCAGACGGACTTAGAAAAAGCCCTACCACTATGCTATGGTTTCCTCACGATGTTTTCCTTCACCGAAAGCTCAGACTCCGTTGCTTGGATTCGAGCCTAAATCCTTCGACGCTGTGTCCGAATACACTACTAACTGAGCCATCATCGTTTCATAAACCCTAATGCATAAATCAAAAGGTATTCATCAATTCAAAGCGTAATTAGTCATTAGAATCAAGGTAATTTATTAATTCAAAGCGTAATTAGACATTAGAATCAAGGTAATTTTATGAAAATTATAATTCGAAATAAACCTAACAAACACAGAAATAATCTCATTGTTATCTATACTCTTCCGTGCAATAATATTCTTACGACAGTAAACCAAGAAAATACTAAGTTTAGCGTCATCTGTTGTCGTCAAAAATGTGGTCTGTTTGTGCTTCTAAACACGATTTTTTTCTTACATTTATGTTCAATGAACAATTTTAGTTTCTTTATTTTTTTATTGTAATAAAAAATTGTCCTAAAAAGTGATAAGGTTCAATAACTTGTAATATTTTCAACACAAAAGTAATTAGAAATTTACAAATTTAATCATAAACGTCATGTGATCAAAAAATAAAAATCATGTTTTACTTATACAAAGTATGAAGTAAGTTATTCAATTTATAGAAGTATGTAATATTTGTAATTGGCCAATTTTTAGATTATATATATGGGCGCGCATTACTATGCTGCCATCTAGTTTTAATATAAGTAAGTAACAAATTAAGCCGAAGCTTAATTATGTGTAGTGCCATCTATCAGCTAATTGAGAACTTGAATAACACTGGAGCTTCTCTTTGTTTTAAAATAAATAAAATATAGAAAAGTAAATTAGATATAGAATAATAAATTGTAATTCATAATTTATTATCAATATTAGATAATACAGAGGTTAATTTATTATCTAATATTGTTTTAAGAATTTTAAAATATAAATATGATTCCCTTTCTGTCATAAATCTGTTAACTGTGATATTTCCAGTGTTCTTCAGTTGCTATTTAAAATAATAAAGGTAATTAAAATATATTTTAACATTTAATAAAGATTAAAAATAATACTATTAATTTTATATTGTTTTATAAAACGTTAATATTAATTATGTTTGTAGTAAAGATAATAAGATTATAAAAGATGGTGTGGTTTGGTGAGTTGCAAATTTGTAATACAAAGTTGTAAAGTTGTGTAAAGATAAGTTGAAAGGGCGTTCTTGGCACGATCATTGTAGAGTAACAATATCAAAATAAATATAATTTCTCGTCAAGAGTAATATTTTGCGATGGATCTTGGGGAGAGCTCTGGGGAGGCGCCGACATTTATTATAGTAGTAATAGATTTAGAAAATGACGGTTGAACGCCATCTATTAGTAATAATGTATATCAATTAATTACTGAACATCTTAGGGTATTAATATTTATGTGAAAATAAAATATTAACCATTTTTCTTTCGTTCTATATCTTAGTAATGTAATACTGTGGCTATGTTTATTTATGTTACAAAATACCCTGGTTTTTGGATGAGGATAAAGTCCATTTACTTGTCTATTTTTCTCTCGTACTTAACTCCCGTCATCATTAAAATTACAATAACTTTTCATAGAGTGAACCGATTTTAGTGAAACAAAAAAATTATGTTGCTCCGGAATATGCTTGTTTATTTTCTTTTGCTTCTGGAGTTTTATCAGAAACCTAGTACTTTACCATTGATGCCTATTCAAACAAACAGACAGACAGACAGACATTTCTAAAAATGATCGAAATGGATTCTATTACTTATTCCTAGACACCTGCACCAATTTTTTTCTCAAAAATCAAAAAAGTACAGACACGTTGGATTTACATTCTTATTATATGTATAGATTTATAAGTAAAAGTATAAAAAAATTATAAGATGTTTTCATCAAGAAATGTGATGGTCTAGTGTAAATAACAGGCTATAATTAAAAAATGATTTTATTTTCATCAGCTCTTTTGGCTGAGCACCGTCCGCGCTCGGCCACAAGCCTGGTGAAACTGTAGAGGCCCGTCGGGACAACAACATTATTATTTCTAGAGGAAAATTCCAAGTTTATCAGACGTTCTAGAAGTGGGTGAAATTATGTTTAAACCCCCAATTAATACATACTGGATACCTATGCGATATACCTAATACATGTTACTAGAATTATATTTTTCTACTTTAATATCTTGAAATGCACAATCCCAGTTTCAGTAACCTTGAAACATAAAAATGAAGGAATAAAGACTATCTTATTGTACTTGAGGTTAAATTTCTTTCTAGCGAAGAAGTATTGAGATGAGTGGAATCATATTGTGTGGGAACGTAAGAGTTATTCAAGAGTTAATGTGCTAAACAAATTAAGTATAATTGTAAGAGGTTTGTTGTAAGAGGATTTGTTATTGATGTGTGCGAGTGTAGGGTGAAGAAATTATAGTCCAGGATATAAACTAAATTACGATTTATTCATTTGGAATTTACAGCGACTGCCTTCAAGCTGAAGACCGTGGACAAATGTATTGTACTTCACAATACCAACAATAATGCGTCAACATTGCCACCACATTTGCACCGTGTAAGATAATTATTACATGCAGGCGCTGATACTTTTTACTCATTTCCTTAGTTCTTGAAAACATGTTATTCAACAAAAAGTTGATACATCAGAATATGCAAATCCTGTCCATCACCCACAAGCTCGACATCCATCACCTTCAACACCATCCGTAATAATCCGAAAAAAAAATCACTTTGTATTGTACTTGTAGTATTGTATATTTTTGTAATGTTATTGTTGTTGTAAGTCTATGTTATCAGCTAGTATCTTATATGTACATAACAAACTCGTTCGCTATCTTTTAAGAAACATATTTCTTTTTATATATATATATATATATATATATATATATAATATTATATTAAATTATATCATGTTATTTTAAAATTTAGTTATATAGTAACAATTGGTTTTAATATTTTCTGTCTCTTTCGGTTATAGTTTGTTAGTTTTCATATTATTTATATGAAATCTTTCAATCTGTAAAATCGTTAAATATTTAGTTTTATTGAAATTTAATTTATTGTTGGAGCATGCCGTGGTTGCCTATAAATATGAGTACATTTAAAAATTACTTACAATATTCTTTGTATTATTATACTTATAAATGTATTGTCATGTTGATGTCCCATGATAAATAAATAAATAAATAACTTGACATACATACATAATTTTGTTATGTTATTAAAGAGTAAATGAGCACGCATCTGGACGCATATTAATATGTCCTAAATAGAAGTGTGCGCCGCGCCGCGCGCGACGATCACACACACACACACACACCTATAATGAAGTCGGTGAAGCTGTTTCCACAAGTAGATACAAATCTATTCATGCAAAAATTTGAGACTTATCAGCCTATGAAAGAAGTTATATTTTGAAAAGAATTTAGTACTATAAACTACAACTAAACAGCACTGCAGATTGTTAAAACTACCGAAGAAGATGGTCACATACAAAGGCTGCGTTCGTACCTTATTACCGGGCTTTTGACACTCGTTTGAAGTATATACTGTTCAACTTGTTACGACTTGTATATTCAGATGTTAAGACGCTATATTACACCATATCTGTAACCGTCAAAGTACAAAATTTTTCCAATCATTTCGAGTAGTGCGACAGGAAGACACTTTGACTCTAAAAATTTTGACTGTCACATTAGAAGATATAGTCCTCAAAACACTTAAAAATACTTTTGACTAGGGCAACTGTTTCATCAGAATGAAAGCAATTTTGAAGAGTAAGCCAATAGATGATTGAGCTTACCTGAGCAGAATATTCAAGAGACTACATTCTTTATGTACCATTTTAAGCGACATTGCATTGAAAATAATTGAAAGAGTTGTATTCAGTGCATTATCACGCGTCGACCTTGTTATTTTTTGGTATTTTACCGTACAGGTAACTCTCTAAATAATCCTGTCCTGTAGACACCTGAGTTTTCTGGAAAGTGAGGATATCCTGTTGCTTTTGCAGTGTATTGACAAGTGAGTACCTACGGTTGGTGCACCAAAATTACGATGATCATCGTCAGTCCCATTTCATTGTGATATAGATCTAGTGGAGCTCTTTACACTTCGATTTTGCTTAACGTAGGTCACTGTTCAGCGTCTTTTGCACACCATCTAAAAAGAAACGCGTCTTCAGATTCAATCGTTCGGATTTAGCCAATAAGAAGAATGCTTATATGAAGTTGCACAATAGTTACGTTCTGATCTGACAGCTATCAACTTCTGTGGTATATATAGAAAAACTATATTATAGACCACCAAGTACTCGGTCCATAATGAAGCTCATAGTGTTTCATTGTCGAATGTCGATTTTTTGTGAGTGGAATTGCGTAGCGCGGGTTATAGCTGCGGCAGAAGATCTTATCATTTATGAGATGGATGACCTTAAATCCTTAAAAACTAAATCCTATTAGTTAATCCGAACGGTGACAAGATATCGCATTCTAAATGGACGATAATTAGAATTTCTTTGCAGCGTCATATAATTCTGTACGTTGGATTCCACCAACATAGTATCCTATCCTACTACTGCCGCCTCTCAGTGTGCTATCGTTAGATCATCGTCGTTTCCACTCATGAGTTTTCACTACATAAGTAGTTTGGTGTAATTGACTAGTTCTCAGAAATTTGCGAAAATCCTGTCAATTTTCAGTTCTGTATATTATTAACGTTGTATTGTAAACTTTGTATTTTTTTCACGAAAACTATACTACTGAAGCTGCTCGTGCCATACACTCACATAGGTGTTTTAATTTCACAATAACAAATGGCACGTAACCATGGACCTCAAATATCATTCGCTCATCGTATCCCAAACTCAATATGTAAATAATATTATTTCAATAATTTATTGTGCTCTATAAATTTGTCTAGTTTTGGTCATTACTTACATTAAAAATAGTGCATATAACACTACATACACTTTTCATTAGGTACCGAGTAAGAAATGATTAGAAAATTTAATTTTTATGTGGGTCCCAAAAAAAAAATCATTCCCTCACTTTTTACTAAAACCTGGATTGTACTTTTCAATCGGATCGTAGGTTGCCGCGCTTATAATTTTTTTGCAGTTGGCAGCATTGCCAATGAATCCGTACTATCATTGTTGCAAGGCGCGAAGACATATGTTGTTGTTAACTGGTTTTAATTAACTAACTAACTAACTTAACTATTTAAATGCTACATTTTTATGTGTCATTGCCTCACACCATCTGAATATAAGGTAATTGTTTCATTTGTAATAATTGTTATGCCGTTTCACATGTTTTGAGGAGTATAAATCTTGCCTCGAATCATAATTCGATTTGAGATTAATGTTTGACTAGTTTTTGTAGGTTATGTTTGTTTTTATCATTCCCTCACTTCATTCTATTAATGAGGGAATGAGAGCTTATAAGGGAATGATAAAATAAATTCACGTTGAGATGAACAAAAGATGTTTATCGTGTTCATTTAATCTAAAAATAGCAATAGCGCTAAAAATGTCATTCCCTCACTTGAATCATCATTCCCTCATAAATAATTTTTTTCATCACCACTTTACTTCCATTTAAATCGAAAAAGGTGGTAACCACAGAGTCAGCTGAGGTAAGTTACTTGTGTATTATATATTGGATATATAAAATTGACAATTTTTACAAATTATATTCTTATTATTAGACGAAGTCATTTTTCGCAAATTAGTGAGAACTACTCAATTATTGCTTGTCTTTATAATTCATTTGTACCTTTCCTTATGACATTACAATGCAAATACACGTCCCAAGTACATTGCATGAAAAAATTTTATTACGATTAAGTGGTCAAGTACGTATTATCTTTAGACATTAAGGGACCTATACTGTCACCTGACGTGAAAATAATGATATGTCGTTATATTGAAATAGTTTGTAATATTTTGTTTAAATAGGAAAGTCGTTTTTTTTTCGAACTGACTACACTGTTGGTAAGGCCTCTACAGTTTACCCGGACTATAGGAAAGTTACTTTTTATGGGTTTCATAAGTGATAATTTTTTATAGGAAGCGTATTTAATATGAAGCCACATATTGGATTTTGCAACAATATTCTTCAATAGTGAAATGATAGGGGTACTTTTTTAGATCTCACGGTATTGATGATCGCACTCCTTAGTCTACATGTACGTCACTCACTATCAGATGTAGTGTAGATATTTTGGCGAGCGGGGGTAAAGGTTTTGCACAAACGGTTTCATTTTATTTGAATACAAAGAATGATAAATGTACCAGATACACCGCCGCACCGCCGTGATTTTATTTCTATCATGGTTAACGGAACTATTGAAACTTAGACAGTCAACGCAACATAAGCTATTATAACAAGTACAATTCTATAGTCTATATTAATCAAATGATAGAAGTCTGCACTTTTGCGCATGCCACGAAAACCTACTGGATAGTTTTTGTTTTGCTTTTAATTCTTAGATAGGGGTGTAATGTATACTATAACGGTAACATTGTTATGGGGGTTTTTATTAATTCAGTCAGAATAAAGTTGTCAGCGAATACACCGCATTTATTATTCCTGTTGTTATTATATTAGGAAAGCTACGGAATATTTATACATCAACAATTAATTTAGTTATATATTAATTAATATTCATTTCGATAAGGATTTAAGCACCTACACTTATCCATCTTTCCATTCCCATTCCTTTTGTATTAACAGATGTGACTACTGAAGCCTATTATACTACAATAATTAAGACGAATCTAACTCGTATATATTACAATTTCATTAGCCCATTTACGCCACAGAGCGTGTCAAAGAAATACGCATATATTAGATAAACAATGCGCTCGTTTTGAGTTCTTAAATGGTCACCGTTATTTTTGGATTGTATTATGCTGACGATTAGGTTCGGTGGTGTTATTTTTCAGTGCTATAAAAGATAGGTGTGTCTCCCGTTTAATAAGAGGGATAATCTTTTTTCTAGGCCTAGCTTGTTACTATCTTTAACCATATCTACATGTCACTCTTGACGAGTTTGTATTAAACGGTAGGAACGAATTGACATACAGTTTAGAATAGAACGTTACTTCGCATTGTCTTTCAGGATTTCTAGAAATGTTTATACTCGCCTAAAATCATTTATTGTAGAATAGGTATAATAACAAATATTTCTGTACCTTAGCTGTTCAAAGAAGTCTTAATTGAGACAAGCTGACATGTACGTCACTGCGTATAGTATATAAGAATTAAGATGGTAGGTCGTGCGGCTCAAACAAACTCTCTCATCGCATCAAACTAGACTACTCTTTGAAAAATGTTGCGTGTTCTGTGCTTCCTTATTTTATTGTTGGGTGTAAGATCGGCCTCAGGTAACGTTTTACTATATAGATTTGTTTATGCAATTTACTTTGTCTAAATATTTGCAATAATTAATTTAATATTATTAATATATAGGTACGTTTACAATAATTGATAATATTGTTATAATAAATATTATTAATAATACTATCTTTAAGATTATAAATAACTGCAAGGATACCTTAAGTGCTTTAAAATATTGCTAAAAAATATTTTTGGTTTTATACAAAGGGTTTAAAAATAAATTCCAGGTCAAAATCATCTTTTATATACTTAATAATGTACTACTTTTGAAAACGCTTATAATATTTTAAAATTAAGTGTTTACG
Organism: Antheraea assamensis; assembly: GCA_035772565.1. Taxonomy (NCBI): domain Eukaryota; kingdom Metazoa; phylum Arthropoda; class Insecta; order Lepidoptera; family Saturniidae; genus Antheraea; species Antheraea assamensis. Next base: position 6,017,366 of record JAQQSE010000011.1, read on the forward strand.
ATGAAAATAATTTACTGGTAATTATGTAACTTCTTTGTATTAGAAGTTTTTAGTTTGAATCGTATAGTCGGGTATTACTAATGTTGGAAATATTATTATATATAAGTGTTAGTGAACGGGTTAAAAATGACTAGTGGTCGTGCAATGATCCAGTTTCGAACACAATAAGGAGTATAACGTTTTTTGTTAAGGTGTCAATATATAACCAGTATTGCCTGTAAATGTTTTTGATTTCTAAATGGTAAAAACGATACTGAGTATTTTATTAATATTATGGATTATAGACGTAAGGAGGGTGAAGTATAACGAATGGAGAGAATAGATAAATAAATTGTTCTTGTTGTTATCGTTGTTTATTGATAACACTACAGCTCGTCGGTATCTAAACAAAGAAGAAAATCGGTTTATAAAGGGAAGAGAAAAGGCACTGAACTTTTTTTTCTTCGCCTATTTTATAATATAGACTTTTTTTAATATTTACTATCACCTTAAATATAATTTTACATTTTACTTGAGTTATCCGTTACTTTTAATATAAAAATTTAATTATTTTTATTTCGAAATTGATACAATGTCAATCCGTTATGATATATTCATTAAAAGAAAACGTAATTAAATATAAGTGTTGAAGATACTTTATACTTCCGCCTAGAGTTGATTTGCCGCTTTTACGTCTCACTGCAACACGCAACGTTAGTAACACAATAAAATGTAATTAATTAAAACTCGTCGTTGGTCGTCGGGTGGTTCCGACGTTGGCGGATGGCTGAACTCATCTTCGATTTACGGTATTGGTATATAAGTGTAAAAGACTAGTTCTCAAAAAAGTACGAAAAACATGTTGATACACAAATTCATACGTCATTAATAGTATTAGGAAGTATTTTGTTTTAATACCTCATCATTTGACCTAATTGTACTATATTTTATTTTAAGCTACTTATTTTGAAATAAAGAGTAACAGTTATCAAAGTTTTCTGAAACTCATACCCTCACCATGTCCCACATTCAATAGCTTTAAAAAAGCTTCGCGAAATAGAAAGACAATATAAACATAATATAAAAAAAAACATTCCCTTACAAGACTAATTATGCCGTCATAATCGTTTTTTTTTAAATTACCGTATTACTTCAAGATAAATTGAGAAAAGTTGGCTTTCACCTAGTCAGTATAGGTAAGGAACTTATGTACTACATAGTGTAAAAAATCGTTGATTCTGTTATTTTTTATATAGGTACGTCATTTTTCACATTTCTATCCGAACTAGTCAAATATAGCGTAGCGGCTAATCAACTCCAGGCAGAAGTGTAAAGTATCGTCCACACTTATATTAAATAAAATGGATTTCCGCAAAGTAATGCCTTCAACAATAAAATATCCAAAAACGTGATTACGTAAAACAAGGGTAATATAAAAAAGAGAAATAAAATTAAGATTTTGCTTAAAAAAAAGTGATCTGTTTAATTAATGTAATTAAAATCTTTTTCAGTGTATTTACGGCTTCAGTTTTTTTCTTCTAAACGTGAAATGTGTGATCACAAGCGGAATAAATAGCTGCTGTAGAATTTAATTAGAACCTTTATTCTAATTAATTTAATTTAATTAGAATGTTTTAGATCATACTTCACATAATTTTTTCAAACATTTGTATAACTGGACGAACGATTTATTCATTCGTCTTTATTGTTTTAGGTAACTGCGGTTTTTGTTAATTCCTTAACGTATCACTATATCTTAAAACCTTGATGATTAAATAACGTATGAATATTAAACATAACTATTTATATTACTGTGATCTATTATTATATTTACAATTCATGTCTCAGTCGGAATTGGGATTTATTACCCGGCACGTACCAACGAATTTTGTCGGAATTCGCGTACATTTACTATTTTAAATTCGTAAATTTATCAACTAACGGTGAAGAGAGACATAGTTAGTAAATGGGAACTTGAGAGATATCCTTGTAGTACCACCGTATGTGGGAAAATATGAACCTGTGGATTTCTCGGATTTTGAAATCGACAATACGTCGTGGATTGGCGCGGTGTTTATACCAATACCTTCCTTTGGGAAGAGACCTATGGCCCGGCACTGGGTCTCTTACAGGTTGATGATGATGATGTCCATTGATCGACTATTAGATAATTAATTGTTTTGTATTGTATTATAATTTGTAAGAATGAGAGGATAATGTAATAAGTATTCGATGCAATGTTAAATAACGATGTGTCTTAGTGAGGGTCTCACTTTCAAGTACAACTGCCGGAACACACTTATAAGCAAAAACTGTACAACTCGAGGGTGTTACTAACTAGCAAGCATTAGAAAATACTGTAACACCATACTGTGATAATCACGTTATTTTCCTTCAACAGTTCAGACTCATTACAGAGTACGAACCTGTGTCGATCAATAAGATATGAACAGGAAGTGACAAAGTATACAATTAAAAAAATACAATTCTGCCAACAGCATCCGTCATTATGCCATGTGAGATCGGTGACATCCAGTGCTTCCTGATGTTAGCACAATCATCTGTCCAAAACGGCGCAGGTCTCCCGAGTTTCGACAGAAAGCCCCGAAACCTATCGCGCTTGAACCAATGATAGTATAAGTAAAAAAATTCAAAGATTAATGAACCACCTCTAAAAACACGAACTCAAAAATTTTACATATTGCTTAATGCATTTGTTTCTTCATTTTAAAAAATAATTTAATATCCAATAACAAAATTTAAATATTACCTATTACATTTTTTTTCGATGCCAAACCCCTACTTCCTAATGGAAAAGAAAAAAGACATTTAAAGAGTTTTCAGATTTTCACTTTTTGGTTGGCATAAAATTCAAATTAGCGTCGACTTCAAAATAAATGTACAATATGTATTTGAAAGTTTGAATTTTGTAATTGGTTCTTAAATAATTTCTTTTAATTAACACAAGGTGTTATTTATAATGAAATTGAATGAAACATTATCTTAAACTTTTGAAAGTAGTTCGTTTTTCTTTGAAATGTTTTTGTACACTTTTGAGTTACTTATTATATGAGGTAAATTTTATTTTCGTTGAAAAAAAAGCTGAATAATTTTAAGTAAATAAAGTATTTTCTTATTCTTTTTTTTATTTTTGTTCGTTTCCTTTTCCATATATATTCTTTCTGATTTCTTTATTTTAGGTTTTCGTTTGTTTTTTTGGTCGTTTCCTTTTTATTGATTTCAACTTAATCTGTATATTTTTAATGTTTTTTTTTTAATTTAATTTCTTAATTTTCCGTGACATCAATATCTATGCATATAATAAAACTATAACTAAGCCAAATCTGTACATTATTTTTTTTTTGTCTTCTGTCTGTCCCTGTGTATGCGTATCACTCTGAAAGTACTGAACCGATTTTAATGCAACTTGGCACAGTAATAACTAATATTACTAAATAACATATAGAGTACTTTTTATCCTGTAAAACGCATGAGGTTCTCCAGAATAACGAATAAAAGTCAAAAATTTTTAGTTAATGAAATTCTTAACGGACTTGATGATTTTTTCTTTGTGTTATTGCAGACAAATTAGTTAATAATTTAAGCTATATTTCATCTCTTTATGCTTCATAAAAAAGCGCATAATAAAAAAAACATCGTTAGTTCTCGAACCGTTGTCTCTGACCCGTATAAACAATGTACAGCCACTTAGCGGATCGTTGCGTGGACCGTACCGTGGAAGGTAAGGCTATTTTCGGCCTCACCTCTGTGTGCGGCCTCTCCCGTGTCTATGTAGAGCCTCTTCGCAAGTCGTATGTACCCTCGCAGTGTCACAACTGCCAGGTGTACGGTCATTCCGCCCGACACTGCCATCTGCGTCCCAGGTGTGTTAAGTGTCTCGGGGATCACTCCACTAGGGAGTGCCCCCGCACTCCTGAGTCCACCGAGCCTCCCAAGATGCATCCTCTGCGAGCAACCGGGTCATACCGCGAACTATCGCGGATGTCCCCGCGCGCCTCGCACGACCCGTCCCCGCCGCAGCGGACGTGCGACCCGATCTAGGGAGCACGCCCTGCCGTCTCGGACGCAACCGCCTCCGCCCATACAAAGCCAGAAGGCTTTCCCTGACCTGCCGGGCACCTCCAGTGCACCGGCAGCACCTGCACTCGCGCCGAGCGCACTCTCTTGGCGCGTAAGGCTTTCTCCGCCAGCTCCCACGACCCTTAAAGCCAAGCCCCAGCCTCAGAAGGCTCGGTCCACTCCTGCGCCACCTACCACGTCTTCAGTATCGACCACCGGTATCGACTGGATAGCTCAACTCCTTTTAGTACACGATGTACAAGAAATACTCGCGTTCAACGCGCTCGTCAATAGTACGTCTAAGCTCGGGCTCTTAAATGCAATCTCACAATCTCAGCTTTCCCGGCCGTTGCGACTACGTTACAACGTCTAACCTGCGCCGCACATAAATAAATTCGCGTTAATCAAAATATCAGTTCGAACCCGCGTGTTCATATACATTAGATCGATACATTAAGAACTCGTACGTAATTGTATAGTTAAGATGGCACCGCGCCATTGTTCTTTATTTTTCTCTCGATGTCCTCTTAAAAGATGCGTGTTTGCGCCCACGCCCGCGACTCTCTCTGCTCACGCCGCCGTGAGCGGGGGGTGAAGATACGATCCCGCACACTCGTCGCGATTTTTCTTGTAAAACTCGAGCCTAGGTTTGTCCCTCGGTGTGGAGCCCTCGAGCATGTTACTCGCGCGAATACAGTAACTCACGCTTGTTTTTCATTTATCCAGATCACCCCACCACACACGTGTACACATAGGTACACATAGTAGTGGGCTGTTTATTTGCCTTTTTCGGACTGAAATAGGTCACACAACATAGTAGTCGGATGCAAAATACACATATACATTCGTGAAACGTGCATGGTCACACATGCACTTTTCACGAACTCATATCTGTATGAAATGGATAGATAGCTTAGCTTAGCCAGATCGGGAAATTCGGCGACAGTTCAAGCCGAGGCGCACCGAGTGCCCTTGCGCTGTTCGCCTAAACAAATCGGATGAATGCCTTAAGCGCTCCCCTTAGCAGTCCGGTGGAACTGTAGCGGCCTTGCCAGGCTAACAGTGTAGATATGTTCGAAAAAAAAAAAGGATCGTTGCGTAATTATTAATCAGTTGAATTAGCGGCAAATAATGTAATAAATACGCTAAATCACATTGATGTATGTGTTTATCTCTTTGTCATGCAGCATTTTCATTTTATCGAGTTTCAAACTACAATTATTCTAAAGAAAGTTCACTTCAATAATACTATGTCGACAAAGTTGAAAAATAGGTGTAAATTATACAAAACTCTTAGATAATATGTTGTTACATTTACTGTATAAAAATGTTTCGTTATATACAATGTATTTAAAAGCTATTTATTTATAAGCTTAATAATTAGAAAATTTGAGATGCACGTTTCTTCTGACATACAACTTCTCATCTGCATACGAGACATAAACTAACAAAATAATCTATGGCGTATAGCGTGGCGCCTGCCAAACTCCTCCGTGAGCGGGGGGTGAAGATTCGATCCCGCACACTCGTCGCGATTTTTCTTGTAACAGCTCGAGCCTAGGTAGTCCCTCGGTGTGGAGCCCTCGAGTATGTTACTCGCGCGAATACAGTGATTTACACATGTTCTACACTTACACGATCACCCCACACTCTTGCACACCTAGGCACTCAGTGGTGGGCTGTTTTTTTGCCCTTTTCGGACTGAAATAGGTCACATAACACAATAGTCAGATACCAAATACACATATACATTCGTGAAACATGCATGGTCACACATGCATTTTTCACGAATTCATATATGAGTATTGTATGGATATATAGCTTAGCTAGCTTAGTTAGTTCGGGAATCCGGCGACAGCTCAAGCCGAGGTGCACCGAGTGCCCTTGAGATGTTTCGCCTAATAAACAATCGGGTGAGTGCCCTAAGCGCTCCCCTTAGTAGTCCGGTGGAACTGTGAAGGCCTAATAAGCCGGCAGTGTAGGTCAGTTCGAAAAAAAAAAGCCTGCCAAAATTAATCAACTTATGTTTAGTTTCAAAAAAGTAACTAGAGATTACATTGCTAAGTTTTTTTCTGAAAACATAAACCTAGACAATAATTAAACTGCGTTTTGGATAAATCTCAATTGTAGTACGGTGAAGTTCTAGAGGCTCGTCAAGATAATAGAGTAGCCAGTTAAAAAAAAAGAATAAATCTCAATTAGTGTTCTGTTATTAGATGTGTTCAGTCTTGGAATCGTTTGGTTGAGGATTGTGAATCTATGATTGCAATAATTGGTTTAGGTAATTGCGATTGCCATACTATGTTATATTTATTATATTTATGTTTATAACATCGAATATTTAATGTAATTTTTTTTTATGATTTCATTTCAAATTATTTATGATTCCAAAACTTTCAAGTTTCATTATTATTAGTATTATAAAAAATGAGAGCATTGCTTTGATATTCGGTTTTGGGTAATGGTTTGGTATAAATGGATGAGTATAAAGAGAAAACTAGCAATTAAACTTTACATGTTTTTATAGACGAGACTTTATAGCTTAGAATGATAGAAGATTTATAAAAGACAATTCTTCCGTACCGTTCTCCCGAATAATATGAGATGACTTTCGTATAGCAAGATGACTCGTAATACAAAGGTGCCGATAAAGGTGCCTTTCTAGTGTTCTTGCTTATTGTGGGATAAGTATAACACCCCCCACGTTATGAAGAAACTTACATAAAGAAGTCAGTTTTATTTTAAATTTAGCCGATACGTAATCCAGGTTCAACCACTTTCAATTCCATTTTGTGATCAGAAAGTTCGTGATAGTAATTACTGGTTTCTTAAATTTGTTATATACTTTTCCGAGATACTTGTCCTTTTTACACAAATATAATAAAAATACGATTAGACATAGAATACAGGATAAAATACTTAAAATAGGAAAACTCGTGTGAACTTTCCAGCTGTTTGGAGATTCTATGAGATTTTATTGTTTAATAATCTGTGCTGATGATAATTTTAAAGTTATCTAATTTGGCCATTTGCATTTTAGTTATTGGTAAACTTAATTCTCAAATATGATTTAAGCTGCAGCAACTATCATTACCTACGCATATTAAAATTTGACGATACACTCTAGCAAATCTAAAATTCTTACGATAAGCTATGCGTTCTAGTGAAATATTTAGTACACCTATACCAGATGTAACAAATGTACTGATGATATAATTTTTACATACGATTGAGAATCTAGCATGTTTTGACTGTGAGCGCCACCCACCCTGTGTCGGAGGCCTCAGGGCGCCCCTCCTGCGGTGGCGAGACCTAGCACTGCCCCGCTAGTTATGAGCTGGGCTGATTTGCCAGTTCCGACTGAAGCGACATCTAGTAATTAATGGTCCAGCGTGGTTCGCCACAAAAAGGCGAAAACACAGTTACAAATTGTTTTGCGTTAGTTTATTGAGTTAAGTTAAAAAGTTAAAGACCGGCAATGATCTAAACACTAGAAACTGTGACAAACTGGTCGTCCCATGTTTCCGACTTAGTAAAACCAGTAACAGTTTTTTAGGTAATAGTGTTAGGATTTATAACAAAGTATCTTACCGATTTACCGGACTGTAAGTTTAAGCATCATGTCAAGTGGGTTTTGGTTATAGAGTGGATTAATATGTGAACGATGGTGATGTCTGGAATTGACTCTTCTCTGTGCATCCACTATAAATGATTGTAACGTAAAATGTATTTTAAATATATACATATATATATATAATATATATATGTTAAAAAGGTAAACCCGATTGAGTTTCTTGCCGGTTCTACTCGATGACTGGGTTGTTTTCCGAACCGGTGGTAATTTTAACGTTCATAAGCGCCTTCTTAGAACCTAAATGTAATAAAACATTTTTTGATTTTAAGTTTGAAGTTAATTATGTATGAGAAAATTGGAAACAAAAAAGTTAGGTGTAACCTTTTATTTTAACTGTGCTGTTTTTTTATCTAATTCAAAATGGTCTTCGAGTCTTCCCTCGGAAGCAATCGAACTACATATATCAATATTTATGATAATGAGTCATATTGATATCTGGAAATGGTACTCGAGACATTTCACGTGAAGCAAACAACGAAAAAAGTGAGGTTTTTAATAAATAAATAAATAAATATGAACGCAGAGTTCTTTTTTTATATCGCAACGTTTATTTATCTAGTTACACGCTTCTAATGAAAAGTCATATTTAGAATTCGGATTTTTTGAAATAATTTTTCAAATAAATCAAATTTCCAATTAACTATTAAACATAGCTGTAACCTATTCAATATAGAAAACTCATTGCTTTTTTAAAAATAAATAAAATCAAAACTTGGTAAAAAAACAACGACGTCTTATAGGTATGTGGTAGATCTTTTCGTGTTTATTATTATATTTTGTTGCGATATGCATTTCGTAAAACATCGACATGTTCTATGGAGAATTGTAAACCAAATAACGTTTTATATAGTAATCTACTGACAAAAGAGGCCGCGTTGTATCAATTTTCCTGGAGGTATTCTATTGAAAAAATATTGCTTCAATCATATTCAATTGCTTATGTAGCTGTAAATAAAACTGGCGCATGTAACTAAAATACAAAACGCAGAAAAGTTGAATACTCTGTAGCCAGCGCGTTTAGCGAAGTACTTCTTAAGATTAAGTACATTTTAATAACAGGAGTTCATAGGTAAACAAAAAGATATTATTAGATGATTACGAATATATAAATGTCGACATCAAGCCCGATTCGTGTTGACATCAAGACAAATTCTGTCTAAAACAAGTCATATCCGGAACGCCAACGCCACCAAACAGCGTGCTATCGAGTAGGCAGTGTCGAGTGAATTCATTCTTTCCTTGGCAGTCGGCGCGAGCGGGTTGTCACTAAAACTAACCCGCGCACTGAGAGACATACTTTATTAATTAGACGTGCCTAACTATATACTGTTTGTAAAAGAATCGTTTAAATAATTGACATCTAATCCGTGCTACGAATTCATTTTATTCAACTACCCACCGACACCCATGGTTATAAACATAGACAATGAGTGATAATCGCGATGGAGAAGCTCATCTTCCAACACAAAAAACTCAATATTGCAAAAAAAATGCCAGATGTTTGCCTCTTTGGGCGGCATAATTAATCTCAAATTGAGAGATCTGAATGGTGACTTAATGAGAGACCTCTTCGTCACTCGAGGGTACCAATGGAATAATGCAGTGTACGTAACTGAGTAATATTTTTATATATTATTATTTAGAATCGGCACTTCTGTGTATAACACTGACATTTATAAAACGAATGCCATTATAAGGTATGTTATGCTGACGATATAACAAACAAAAAATAACAGGTACGTTTTATCATGTATTCAAGGTATACACACTTTAAGAGTGTTTGTAGATGCCGAATGTAGTATTCGTTTTAATATAGGAAATATCTGATCATTAGTTTTCTAATCGATTATCCACACTGGAAAGTTCTATACAGCTTTACCAGGTTTCATGGTAAGCCAGGAAGGTAGTTAACCAAAATAGTTACTAAAGAGTGAGGATAAGAGGATGCCAAATTAACTGATCTTAGACTTGTATGCAAAATCGCGCAGCAAAATCATTAATTAAATCTTTGCATTCCAATTTCCTTAAAAAATCGGCTTCTATGTAAACCGAATCTTCACAGAAAAAAACGAGGTATTCTATTACACTTTGGAGAAGCAAGCCTGCAAGACATATTCTACAACTTTCCGGGTGCAACTTGAAGAAAGACTCGACGTTTTTGATATGTCCATCAAAATACTCGACGAATATTTATATATTTTATATTATTTAATATATATATATTATAATTTTATATTTATATTTTCTCCAGTTTCTGGCGGCAGTAGACACACACATACGAAGAGCAATATCCACGTTTGGGTAAACGGTTTGAAGACGTTCAGTTCGTAAACATTTCAACAAACTGATAGCACTGTTCCGATTCTCATTTCTTATACTGCAGTGAACACGAAAATGGAGACATTCTTCTGAAAAATTATCTTCTAAGTCAGTAGAGTATACCATTTGCAATTTTTTAAGGATCGCGCGTATAACAATATACTTCCTAAATCACTTATATTTACGAAATAGAACAAAATAATTACTTCATATTACATTATCTATATTTTATTTATACAAAAGTACAAAAGTGATTTAGGAAGATTATTGTTATACGATGCGGTGTAGTGAGGCCCATCATAATGTGCGCGAAACTTTAGAATATTTACGTACTTTATGTTATTTCTTATTATCAGTGAATTTTTTGTCACGATTGGCCGCCCCTAATATCTGGCCGCCCTAGGCCCGGGCCTCCTGGGCCTTAGGGCAAATCCGCCACTGCATGACATCACAGATAAGCTGCAGGAAAGTCTTCTCCGCTGATATCATTACATAAATCGCAGGCCTCCAGACTACGTCGAAAGTAGATATCTCAACGTCATCCTACAAGGGACTAGATCCCACGGTAGGCTCCAAAAACGCTAGCTGGACGTTGTAAAAGCGGATATGGAGGAGAACAACCTCACACAAAAGGATGCCGAAAACCAGGCCAAGTGGAAGAAACTAAGTCGGAAAGCGAACTCTGACACCAAGCAAGGAAAGTGTTAGGAGGAAGAAGATGATGTTCATAACGCCTTATTTGTTATAATCAGTGGCCTTTGTAAAATTCATTCCTTATGAAATTCCTAAAAACAAATTAAATGTACAGCAGAGCTACCTATTTATCACTATAATTATATATTTAAACAATACAATTAACTGAATGTCGGGCAAGGATAGCATAACTTGTTAGTTGAATGTATGTCATTTGTTAGACTATAGTAACTAATTTCTCTTTCTACGAATGTCGTGTTTGGTAATGTTTTTCAATGTGAATCGAAAGGCCATGGATTTGTGACATAAATGCCATTAGGTATTATTATTAATGCAGTACTATATATTTTCATTGCTATAAGGAGATATGAATCCTGGGTAATCACTTTGTTGTATCACAGGCCTTTGCATTATTACTCATCATTATTATTATTCATCATGTCATTCATCATATTATTCATTATTATTCACCATGATCATATTTAATACTAGCTGTACCCGCGGTTACGTCCGCGTGGAATTTCAAATTTATAAAGTGATTAATAATTACAAAAATGCCCCGTGATGACTTCAGTGCTCCAACAAGATTGTGGTGGAACTCTGAATTCATGTTGCGTTTTAAGTCTACTTCATTTGTGCACAGTAATAAGACTATATTAGGCAAGATGTCACCAATGTTACACAGAATGCCGCCATTTTAAGTCACGAAAAGAAAATAATTAATTTATATAATTTGTATTCAGACCGCGTTATTGTATCTTTCACACAAAAATAAACACAGCCAAAGTTAGATCATATCGATTAAGACAATCTGATAAATGTTTAATTTTATTAATTTTAATAAATAAGGACATGGCATGTAAAATTAAAGGGTTATTATTCACTAAAGCTAAGAGACACGTAAGGTTAGTATGACGGGGATATAAGGAGGAAGGACATCATGAAGGGAGAATCTGTTTCTTGAACATTTACAGAATACATGATCAGGAGAACCGTTTTCTAGGCCGCGACTCAAGTGTTCTTCTTATTTTTTTTTCTTGTTTTAACATCGCAGAAGTATTTGCCAGTATCAATGAACTCAAGTCTAAGATAACGTGTTTTAACTTTTTTTTAAATTCTTTATTACATATATGATGTACAAAATAAATAATAAAATAAGCTCTGCTAAAAGCGAACTAAAACAATCTGAATTAATCAATCTCTATATACAAAGCGAAAGCTCACTTATTTACTGAGTAAACAGATAAATAAACTTATCCTAGCTTTCGGGAGACCGTTCTGTGGAACACTCTTTAGTCTAAAAGGTCCTTCGACTACAATACCATCTTATTTGACATGCTTAATTAGCAAGTGAATGAATGAACTTTTGCTTGGCATACACAGATAAACTAATGTAACTTGTTTTTTTTTGCGTTTTAGTTCGTATTTGGTAGAGCAGTAATGTTTTTTATTTGTTTATTTTTATTTGTGTTTAAACTTTGTAATGTAATGGAATGTCGAATGTCGCATGCTTAATAGGCTCTTGCCAAATTATGTAAGCAGAGGAGCACGGGTTAAGGAAAATGCAGGAAAGCTTTAATGTATAGCGATCAGGGCCCCTTAAACCTGTATTTTTGCTCGGCCCGGGCTCCTCGCCCTGCAACACGATGGACCTAGTATATAAAACATCTGCATGTCTCAAAGGATAAGGGGTAACGGTAAGGGTATTTGTCGTATTTTGTAAACATATAGAAATGTATAAGCAATCTGTGTATAATTATGAATATACCTATATATATATATATATATATATTATATATACGAGTATATATATAAAGGGTTTGCTATTCACTTTCATCAAGTAAAATTTGTGAAATATACAATCCATTGGTTATTTGTTTTAATATTAATCATGTTCTAACATTGCCCAATATTATACATCCATATATGAACATGTCATTAATTGATACGAATTATAATATGTATCCATCTTGCTTCGTATCTCGATGTACGAAGTGTATTTTTTATGCGAGAACTTTATAACAATTTCGATAACTGCATATAGGGATGCACAGATTGGGGTAAATATTCATTTTGTACGACATGCGACGTTCATATATCATATATCAATCTAACCCTCTCAAACTATCATAAACTAATACCGACAGACAGATTGGGAGAAAGATAAGGCAGACAACTACCGACTGTAAGTTAGCTGCTATGAGAAAATACCTCACGCCAAGACTGAACTACCGAGGATGAAAAGAACCAGAAATATTCGACGATATATTGAATAAAGTGAGTGATTGGCAGGAGAAGGAGCAGCGCCACTGGCAACAATTCCGCGCACGAAGAGCTGCGCAAGGCACTTGACGCCTCTGCTGGGGATACTCGAGCCGCTACGTCGGCGGGGACGCGGCCCGGAGACTTGGTGATGGTGGTGATGGTGGACGCGGAGGGTGCAAGGGGCGCGAGGGTAGTGTGCGCGAGCGGCCCTGCCTCCTCACCCCCGTACTCGACAGCGTTGTCCCCGTACTCGCCGGCCTGTTGTGAAGTAATAAACACACAATTGACAATTATTCAGAGAATGATGATTTATAATGTATCAACCAATTTATTCGTTCAAATATAGTATTATTATATAGTAAAAATATAGGAGATAAGATCGAGTCCAGACCCTATTAATCGTGTGAGTGCCTTAAGCGCTCCCTCTTACTAACCCGGTTAAAACCGTGAAACTGTAGAGCCCTGTCAAGCCAACAGTATA